>OY728155.1:1732685031-1733935031 GCA_963277665.1 Viscum album | reverse complement strand
AACAGATTTCCAACCTTTTCAAAATCAACCAATTAACACATTTCAATCTAGTTTCACTAAAAAAACAAGGTTTTTAAAAATTACTTTCAGAAGCAATATAAATTCACAATGTCTATGTGACAACTAGTGCTGATGGATGACTCATACATATGATTGGGGGCCATACGCCAATCCCACCACTATCATAGAGAGTACATTATGACCATTTCCCCAACTCTACGTGGCTCTCTAGGCCCTATTATCTTACTAATATCATTATCCTAACTCCATTTTAATTTCCATGAACAAACAACCCACACGAACCCAGAGAATCCAAACATTCCATGGTAACTAGATTAACATCAAAATGTGTTTTGGACAAGAACCATACTCATAACTAGAACCTCATCCCCCGATAGTCCTAGTTATTTTCTACCAATATTCATCCCAAAAAACATAACCCCAAAATAATATAACATCACATTGTTAAAATAATTCAAGAACCAAGCCAAGATATCCTCTGAAAATTTTATCAACCAAGTATGTGGCATGACCCGAAGGAATTCGTCGATCCTTATGGGATGGAAAAAGGTGCCTATGTATCAAAAATACTACTTGGAAATTATTTCACTTGATAAAATACACTTGAATAATAAATAAATATATCTGAACCAAAACTAGAAATCAACAACCAAATATGGAAGAAAAACTATTTATATTTAATTATTAAAACATAGAAAAAACCCCATAATTAACAAAAAAAATGGGGCTAAATATATATCATGATTCCTATAAGAAACAATGAGGAGAAACATACTCAAGAAATTCTAACCAAAACCCACAAGATAAGACCACTAGAAACCCAAACTACCATCACATAATTCCAGGACATTACAATGGTCAAGAAAAAAATCTATATACACTAAATGGTGTATGATGGGTGTGATCCAAAGCGATGTTAGAAGAAAACCAAACAAGTAGATTCTATCCTATATTTTTTAAAAGATAATTTTTGATGCTAATATATAAAAACATTTGAAACATTTTTAGATAAATCATTTGAAGTAAAACTTGCTCAAGTAATATAACTTCAAAGGGAATGGTTTCTATGGGGAATTTTTTTTAAGATACATTTAAGGGTAACATATAAAAAATAGAAATTTTATAAAATAAACATACTTTAAAATGAAATATTCTCACGTTCAACCATATGCTGATGGATTGAACTTCATCACATATGTCTCAAGTCATGTAGACCACCATAGGTCAATTTATAGGGTTAATATTGCACGAGTGGGAGACTAGAACCTTTTACATCGGTGTAGGGTGGTATAGAAACCCCAGTCACAACATTCTCATGCATGATACACTAAGAGGAGATACACCAATATATTTTTTTCTCCCATCATCATCATAGTTTAGTTTTTGTGGTATGTTTCATTCCTATTATACGAAATTGGGAATAAGTGCTTCCAAATCATCTAGAATACTAGAACTATTCAGCCCAACAAGATATGAGAGAATCCCCTTCAGATAGAATTCATTTTCACATGTCACACATAACACCATTTTCATAAATAATTTCCATGAAATTCATAGAAAACATTATTTTCTAAAAAAAACCATTTTCTATTTTAGTCCCACAAAATCCCTTTCAAATAAATTTTCCATATGTAAAAGCTCAATGGAGAACACAAACTAATTTTATCCATGTCCATGGATAAAATCCCCTTTAAAATCCTTAGATAAAACTTTCTTATTTTCAAGACATGATTCCAATTATTTAAAATATATACAATTCATACCAAATGTCCACAACAAAAAAAAGATACCAAAAATAATTAATTCCACTTGAAAACGCCATTTCTAATACATTAATACCACAATTGACCATTTAAATGAATTTTTAACCCCTTAAACAACTCTTAAAATCATCCAATAATTTCAACAATATATAATAGATGAAAAACATGTCCATGTACTTTAGAAAACCCTATTTCATCATTTATGCATCACAAAACATTTCCAAAACAAATTTCATTCCACAAAAAATTAACTATAGTATATATTTATAAACTCATACATGAAAGATAATATAATATAAAAATATTTAATTGGTGAAACAACTACCATGAACCAAGCATATTCTGAAAAATGATGTCAAACCACATATGCATGACTGCAAACCCTAGTAAAGAATGTTCTGACTAAAAACATAATGATATAACCATATTATCAAAAAAAATCTAAAACATCACTATACCTACTATAGGAAAGAAAACATGATGATGAATGGATGAAATTCTTGGAAATAGATGGAAAACAAAGTAGGAGGGACTTAATTGGAGATTTCTTGGGGAACCCACCTCAAAATTGCAAAAAATGGGGTTTTAGGGGATAAAATGAAATAAGAAATTGATCCTAGGGTAGAGGAGGGAAACATGGGATAGGAAATAAGGTCTTATGATAACAATCAGGGAATGAGAAAAAAGAAGAAACTAATTTTAATGACCTGGTCATTCTTCACAATTAGTTTTCATGAATTTTTAAATAGTGTAGCACCTGTTTGTACCTCTCTACCTAAGATGCAACATACATCATGGTTAATCCATATGGCCTAACATATAATTAAGAGTTCATATGATGGATTTTGGCCAAACCACCATCATATCACACTGTTAGTTGGGTTGAGGTGCACTATCTCCATTATTGTGCACTGGTCGTGTAGTTACTATTGCGTCAATTATTCACATACCAAACGGTTAACAAAAAACTGTTTCATTGTTTCTATTAAATATTTTCCAAATGTGAACAATATAATATCTACCTATAAACATATATTTTTCTTCAAAATTAAAGGGTAATCTCACAGACGATCAGTAAACTAAGAATAACCAAAGGAATGACAAAAAAATCAAACTCATCACACCCGATTCATGAGAAGATAACTAATAACCAAACCTAAACGGTAATAAAGGGTGAAATCAAAACCAAGGTGTGAATAATTTTTTAGAAGAACTAAAAAATAATTATATAAAGCTAGAATATATTTTTTCATTTAAAATATGGTGAAACTACATCTATAGTGATAAGTGGGACATATATAATTATTGCAAGAGTCTAAATTATATTTTCACATATAATGAACATATCATTAATCAATGAAAGTGGATAGAGAATATTTTGGACCCTGATTGACCTATTAACAACCATACATAAATGGAACACTTTGTACCTAATGGTCTTAGACAAAAATATCATTCTACCTTATCCATGATATGGATTGAGAAATACACAACATTAATGTATATACATAGAATGTATTTGGAAATCATATTGAAAGGGAATAAATTATATATTTCCCAAATGATTTATTAACTATTTATACAATAGAATACAAGGAATCACAAAATAATGATCTGGGTCCACAAAAGTATGGAAAATTTGTAAATAAAGGGATTCTTTAAGAGTTCCAGATCAATGATGATGGATTGATTTGGTTGTGGAAGAAGACTTTGTGTTCCTTCATCAACTGAGATAATAAAGAGTCTATTTTACAATTATCATATATTATAATTCTCCATCCATACTATATTTATGTTGATGTACCATGACCTTTGAGTGTACTTTTGGCCGTAAAATTTTAAAATGATGACTGCATATTATATTTCAAGGTCTTTTGTATGTTATAAAGTTTATGTTTAGTGATAGATGTATGAAGGGATTATGCAACCATTGCCTATAACAAAATGGATATTAGATAAAATCAATATGGACTTTTTCACTGGTATACAAAAAATCTACAATAAAAATATTGGGATACGGGTTTTGTTGGATCAAAATCCCAAGACTGTGCACTTTATTGCAATTCATGAATATCACTTACTTGAATAAACATTGAATATACATGTGAGAAATGTGCCTAAAATTCAGGGGGTTTTAAATTTTATCATCTCTAATAATGATCCAATGTTCAAATATAAGTTCTTGGGAATACTTAAACGTTTCATGAATGTGTAATTTAATTTCAGCATGTCCTGTCACCCCCAAAAGGATGGCCATTCTGAATGTACTATTCAGAATCCTGAGGTAATGCCCAGAGCTTCCTCAGTGTAATTCATCGGATGATGAGATCAACATATCTCATTGGATTAGTTCTTATACTACTACTTTTTCCAATATGTTATTAATATGGATATATCGGACGATATGGATGGATTGAGATATAGAACTCCAACTTGATGGGATGAATTTAGTTAATCAATATTACATAGACCTATTCACTTTTATAAGATTATGTAGATGGTTCAAGACAAAAAAAATATACATTATATCTACATAGAGTGGAAAATTAATACGTTGATAACCATAAAAAGGACTCTGGGTAAGATATTAGATAAAAATTATACTATATAATTTAACTATGTAAGAGAGTCATGCAGTTAAGAAATAAAGGGAAGCCTTTCCAAGAGTACATTGGAACTTTTAAGATTCCGGATCACATACGAGAAGTTTTATATCATCTTGTACATCCACAAAATATCGATAATGTTCATGAACTATTCCTTTCTTCTCTCTGGATAAGTAAATTCCTAACAACTCACATGCATTGAAACAGGTGGTGGTACAACTGGAAAACAACCAATAATATGAATACAGAATATTGAAGATCATGGAATATAGAATAAATTTCTGGAAAAAAAGTCTAATTACCTTTTCAAAGTTTTGAATAAGTTCTATAAGTATGAAGTTGTAGAATTTTAATTAGAGGAACTATTGAAGGGGAAATACCAACACCTGTTTTCATCTTAGTATGTAAAACATAACATTGAGGGAGATATTTGAAAAGGGGGAAGACTGTAATGACCCAAAATTTTATCAATGGAATTTCCATTCATATAATTATGGTATATAATATAAAAACAAACATCACCTATAAATATTAATTAAAACGAAATTCTCATAAAATTAAGAATGAAATAATTTATATTTTCTGAAATTATGGATGTTATACCAACAGAATAGTAACCCGACCACTTGAATAATTAATATGACCATTACGAATTTTAACCCATACAATATAATAGTAAACTCAATTATGAATGTATAAATAAAATTTAGGAATCATTTAAATAAATAAATTATATATTTATATAATTGTACAACTGAATAAATTTTGAAAAATAATAACTTATGTGGTTATATTTTGGTACGATGTAAACATTTATTTACAAATTTATTGTTAATATAATTCATCAAAAAAAATGTTTTCATAAAATAGATTCATAAATTATTAAGTTGTAACATTATAATTATATGAACATTTTATTATAAATCAATTAATTTTTCGTGGTGTCATAACGTCAGTAAAAATATAAATATTAGTATATTTGGAATAAATTAAGGTTTTAATTAAAAATTGTTTTTTTATATGTGTAAAACTATTTTGATAAAATTATGTCAATTTTTAATATCAATGAAAAAAAATCATCTTGGTTAATTTTTTGGATTTTTCTAAAATTGTTGAATTTTTTATGAATAGTGAAATACAGTAATTTACGATATTTTACAAATACATTACTTTTTTAGTCATTCATGTAATAGGTTTGAGGTATCTACCCATTTGTTCAATATATACTAAATATTTAATGTATTTATTCATATTTATCAATGCACTTCACATTCTTGATCAAAAATAATAAATTTAGTTATAAAATAATGAAAAAACACCACTCTTCTAACTATAAATATCACCCCTCGCATACCATTATACTAACCACCATAGACCTTAAAAATGTTTAAATATTACCAATTGACCTTATAAATCATGTTCCTCATGTCATGGATATTATTTTCTAAAAGGATACCTAGCCCATGTTCCTTAAGAAGGCTCCTAATGTGAAAATATTAAAGAGGTAAAATACTCCACCATTTTCTTTTAAATTATTTATTTCTTATAACATGTCATTTCCTACACCATACAAAGATAAATAATATCATAAGTATCAGATATATATATAGACAATTATTTTATTATCTTAATGATAAATCCATCATCATATCTAATCTCTTCTCTTTTTATTCAATAATTGAAAACACTTTCCTTAAGGTGTCAATTCACCACCTTTGTGGACGATGAGTTTTTTACCATACACCCTTAAATGATGTCATAAAAATATTATATTTATATGACATTTAAATATATTCATAAGATCTTTTTTCTTTATTTGGATAAAAATTATATATGAATAATATTAAATAATAAAACAAACGATTTTGTGCTGATTAAAGAACACCCTAAATAAACTAATCATATACATCATTAGCATTATATATAATTAATAATAATCATACCATAATGAAACAATATGTCAAAACATTTAAAATATTTAGGTGAGTAGATATTATAAAATTACACTTTTGGTTATTCCCATCCATTTTACAAGAACTCTCATAATTTAACATAATTGAACCGATCATAAAATCATTAATCGAACACAAGTGGAATGTGAAAATTAAATATTATAAATCATCTAAATCTCCATAAATGATATTAATATAATTATAAAAAATAATTGTAATTAGATATATGTTCCAAATTAATTAATTAATGGATATATTTTAATTAACAAAGATATTAAGTGCACATTCAAAACACATTCGTACATAAGGTATTGAATTCAACCTAAACCTCCACCATTCCATTGGGTTATGTTTTTCTTCATTTACCCCATTGTAATTATTATTTATTAATATATAAATATAATATTTTTTTATATGTCCAAAAAATATGTATCTAGATCAATTCATCTTTCATTGACCTTTAAATACATATTTTAAAAGGATCCCTTCTCAATTACTTCTGATAAGGAAACCCAATTGAATGGAACAACTAAATTTTTAACCCATTATTGTGTAAAATTCATACTCTATTTTAAGCAAGTTTTATTTTTTAAAATCAATAATTTTTATGGAAAAACTACTTTATTGTAATTTTGGGTTTATTTAAATAATTATACATTCTTCCTCATTAAATACTATTTAAATTTTTCCCTTAAAACTCACTAAAGTGGATCATTTATAAATATTCATAGACACTATTTTAACTTGTTTTCATTTCCTTTTCATATATTCATTAATAATCTATTCCTAAATTTACTTATTAATGTCCATTTATGATTTAACATTATTATTTCATGGATTTAATTTTCATACACCCATTTGGTATACCTTATGACATGATTACGTTACTCATTTCTTTCCTTGAGTAACCCTTATGCTTATCTGATATGTTTGATTATTCATGTGGAAAACATGTGCATGAACATGTATGATAGGTGTGACCATATATAAATACAATCAATTTGGTAATTTTTTGTATCATGATACATCATGTATGTTTTTAGGGAGTAAAACCAATCCATTATGGGACTTCGTCCACTATGTCATATAGTATTTGTAGTTTTTCTAGCCCCATGTCTATGTCATGTTGTATGTTTTTAAAAAAAATCATATGTTTCCATGATCATATGATTCCATGTTCATAATATTATTCTTCCACATGTTTACCAATTATCCACTAATTTTATGTTTTCATGTTATGCCTTATAAACCATGTTTTACTCTTATTTTAAATACATATTCACATCCTAGACATTATAGATCATCTTTTTTATATTTATTCCACAATTTATCATATGAAAATGTAGGAGATCAATGTTAGTTAGGATCACATTATGGAAGATTAGTAAAATGATATTTTAGTATACATTTGTTTTCAATTTTATGTACCTAATATTCTAAAGGCATTGGATTTTTTGTTCGTTGGTTTTTATTTTATGGTTAATTATTATTAAAATAATTAATAATATGTGTAAAAGATATGGTCATTGTAATCATATTTTTTATATGATTATATTTATACTATTGGATTATTTTTTATTTCCCATAATCTTATTTTTTTCCACAACATGATCCTTTTTTATTAAACTTTCACAGTTTAGTCAACATTTTTTTACTATTGTTATCCACTCTACTAAGATGGCATTGTCTCCCAATGGACACACCATGGTCCCACACTGCTAGTCATGTAAATTTTAAATTTGGGGAGGAACACATGAGATCATGTGGATATATATTTTTCATTTAATCACGAGTGAACCAGATTCTTGGATTTGACACAACATCTAGGTAATGAGTGAGTAATGTCGTGCCAAATAAAGAGGATATTGAAAGAGACAAATATGGAATCCATCCCAAAAAAACCACACCCATAGGGCATGGGAATTTGCCCATATTACTCCCCCTAAAGGTCATCAAATTCATGTAGATGGCCAATGTAATTGGTGAAATCATCAAATCAACCCCATCCTATATGAAATGGGATTTTTTTATCCTACTCACCATCATGGTAGTCAAAAAGTCCTAAACAACAATATTAGAAATTATCCATGGTGACACAACATCAAATCCACCCCCATGACATGGGGAAATATTATCATCTATTCTAAAGACATCAACCTTTTTCCTCTTGGATATGTGGTGGTTACTAAAGGTTACCCCCATATAAACTTCTCAAAACATATGAAACACACCTTTCAATTGAGGATCTCTCAATAAGAATTTTCTGAGGAAATGTCACAATCACTATTCAAAAACAAAATATTTGGGAGAATATATAAAGAGAAATCGATCAACTAAAAGGTTATAATATATTATGACCCCAAAAGAATAAGATATCGAGGGTATTCCCCAAAGAAACTCTCAACTAGGAAGAGTTGGAAACTGATCATCCCTATTACTTAGATAATGAAGGGATAATTGATGTTTCTTGGAATTCCAAACTCAACATTATCCCCATTAATTTAGTAGATGATTCAAAACATATTCTTTAACATTATTGGAGAATTTTAGAAATGGTACATTAATAATTAAATGATGTATATTCGAAAACTGAGGCATCATGTGAATTTAATTGGTGAATAAACTATAACCTGGGACATCCAAATAATGATTTTTCTCCTCATCAATGTCATTACAATATTGATATAATTAATACTCCTACAAAATCCTACTAACCATTGAAATTTTCTAAAATAATATTTGTGTCGGAGTGGATGTCCCTATTTGAGAATGATATAGAGACACATAGATGAATCTTTAATGATTTACTCAATGGAATCATTCCCAATGGGTACCACCTCTATGTGGAATAAAATTTTAGTCATGTTTCCCATCTAGAAAGAGATTATTTTCCCACCTGAATAGAACCAGAGAATTAAAATGTCTATGGATCTAGAAAAATCTCTTACCTAAATAAGTTAAGTGAGGAAGGTCATGATTTTCCCCTATTATAGGGAAAACCCCCACCCCTTAATGGGAAGAGCATCAAGTCTCAATATAAATCTTAAATCCCAAGAATGTGAATGAATGGAAACTCCATAAAACCACATATACTAACCAAGATCTGGGGGTAGTTCGGAATGTGGTAGCTCCATAACTATTCAACATTGTTAGTTATCTATATACCTAGATGGATGCTATGGAGTTGTGAATCACACTCATTTATCCCCAAAAACATTTTCTCCTAGAATGGATGGATGAAAACATTCCACCCACTAAATTTTGGAAATCCTATCATTTAAACCGTTGATGTGATGGTGGATCCTGAAGAGTTTCCCACACACTTGACGCTTCGATGTAGCCTTATGATGGGATGTCTAGACCAATAAGAATTAATGAAATTTTTCTACCATTTATAAAATTTTGAGGGTGGATTGATTTTATTTAGAAGTTAAACATCCTGTAATATTTAATAGTCGGATGGAAATAAATGAATAATAAATTTAATACTCAATATAGCTACATGATAAGGGAGAGTGGATCATATAACACAATGAAAAAAACATGGTGAAAATGATATTATGTCACATTTTATTTCTTGATATAAATATATAGCATATTCACTCCTCATTTCACTCCCACATAAGACATTTTTCGATATTTTCACTAAGAACCTCTTTTACGAGCTGCACATTCCATCAATCTAAATGAAATACCCATGTAGATGCGTACAGGTCATATATATGGGATAGTGTGTAGATGACTTTATTCATTAATCCATGGATAAATATCAACCCAATTAAGTGACATAAGATTAATTATCTGTAAAAGAAGAGATTCTTTTTTTCACACTCAATATAGTATGAGTGAATATTGAAAAATCGTGGAAGGTATTTCATTGCATGTAACCTCTGATTGTTTTAAAGCAGCATAAAAACCATAAATTATAAGAAAATAAATAACATGTTCACATGGGGTTGACGAATGAAATAATATAGTATATTACTCATCAAATTAATTTGACCCCGATTATTTCCATGAATACAAGTAAAACAATACCCACAAGCATATTTATCCAAAGATACCATGCGAGGCTAGCCTTTGTGATCATCATAACTATTTCCCTATTAATTGGATACTATGTCACAAAATCTTGTATAAATTATATTTGAGGAAGTACTTCAGTGTATGGATAATTATAGACCTATGATAGAGGGAAAATCCCCAACACAAGTGACATATCTAACAACCATCTGACCAGATGATGAAGATGAATATAAATAAGTAACATATATATATGAATGAAATTTTAATAGTTGGATGACCCAAATTATTGTTGATCAAGGTCATGACACACTCAGAGCACAAATTTCTAGATGATCAATGATTTCAGTACCTATGGTGCTCCAATTAAACCAAACTCTAAGAGGTATATATAATATTTAAAATAATAATAAACTGTAATAAAAAATGTAGTATCCATAACTAATAACATCTATGATTCTGGATGATTAAATTCCGTAATCACATAATATATATCAATCATCCCCTCATATAAAACCCTCCTTATATGAGAAGTTTATTTTAATATTTTTTATCCTTATTCACATAACATACACTTTATATTGTGTTGAATATTCTAATGAAAATCAGTTTTTTATACATGATTAAGGAGGAAAAGGATAAGGTTGCAGATGATGATGGAACAATATATGATTTCAACTTCGTGAAACCATTATCCCGCCTACATATCGACCAAGACAATATTTACTATTGAGACCCATTGGTGAGTAATTTAGATATCCCAACAAGATCATTGAATCACCTCATATTATTTTAGAGGGAATCTGAAAAAAATTATTTTGGAAAACTATCTATCAAGTGTAGAACTATCCCTTCAAGACAAAACACAATATAAACCAACACAAGCCCTAAAATTAGTAATATATGATCCCTAAACCTCCTTCCAAGCACCATGCATGTCTTCTCTATAACCATGATCTACTAAACTACTTACTATGTAACAATCCCATACTGGGAAGAACCAAACCATGGAATAAAAATGTCAAATTATAAAACCTTTTTTAGGATATCATGGACAAGATTTAAAAATTTTCTTATCATAATATTTAAAAAGGGAATGTGGAGGTATTTATCGAGACCCTATTATGTTCCCATGAATTTTAGATTGAAGTTACAACATTCCAGGTTATAATCGGGGATCTCTAACAGTTAAATGTAAAACTACCATCTCATTAATTAAAAATGATTATAATGAATTTATTAAGGGATATATTAAGCCCTTTTATATTTTATGAAATATTTAAAATAATGACACCTAAAGAGAAATTGTGGAAAATGTTTTATGATAAATCTAATCTATGTTCAAACACTCTAACATTTAGGATACAACATGTATAATGTTTCTCCTACAAATAATACCATTCAATGGTACCATAACCCTGAGAACAATCTAATTATAAAGATTAGGACTAACAACAAATGAAAAGGCCCTATATATTTTACTGATTTCATGGTTATCTATCATGAAATAGAAAATTTTTTCCTATTCATGAGGCCTTTTATTTATAGCCATATGGGATTTCCATCGATAATCCCTCAAATTTCAAAATTCCCCATCAATTTAATGGTCGAAATTACATGTGGCACTAGTAACCCCTTTTAATCATATGAATCCTGATATGTAACATATATTTCATATAAGTGATAAGAAATATAAAAAATTATAGAGTGATACATATAGGTTTCGACTCCCAATTACTTTTTAACTACCTCTACGAGCCCTTGGTGTTTATCATAATTTAATATGTTTCACCTATAAATATGTTCAATGTACTAGATCTAGTCTTATTATGTTATTAAATAACACTAACTTCATGGTTAAATGCCTATTCCATAATATTCATTCCAAATAACATGGTAACATAAGTTAGACCCAAACTTTATATGAGTTAGATAATATACGTACACAATCTCTAGAAATAAAGAGATCCCCCAAAACAATCAGTAGGACAAGGGTTTTACATACCTCTCCAACCACCAATGTTATCTGAACGGAATGTGATAATACCAACATCTCTCCCAAAATGTCCTTAAAAATTCAAGATACAAATTTTTCTTCTCATATACTCTTACCCATATTTACAATAGAGGATACCCCCTTGTTAAATATGATTATTTAAGATGATACACAAAAATATCAATGAAGGAGGAAGATAATGAACTCAATAATTCCCATATAGTATTAGATTAAGGTATCCCCACCACAATAGATGATCTTAGGTAGGTAATGATTCAAATATAATAGGACCTGTAGCCTATATTATTCAGTTATGAGTGTCCCCTAAAAAAGGAATGATATAATTATTTTTCATTTATGATGAAACATCATTATTGTTTTTATTATAAATATAAAGATATTCTTGGATTCAGTCATTATATAGCTACTCATCACCTGGTTGATCCAAATGAGCAGTGAGGCTCTATGTGGGAATATAAGATAATAATCGCTTTTCATTCTACCATTGTAAAATATGATGTCAAATATTTTTAAATAATCAGGTTTCATTGAGGTGTTGGACCCAAAATGGTTTTCTTACTTAGTTCCCCATAAGAAAAAATATATAATGATTACTGTTTATCCCTTATTTTACAGATACTAATAAATTAGTTCTGTAACGAACCAATCTTTTTGAGTAGTGTATTAACTTACTATTAATTATTTAATAAGATGTTAATGGTTAATGCAAAAAGAGGAGTCGATGGATTCATCCAGTAGACTCGAACCTTATGAAGCCCACTTATCAGAGCTTGGGAAGGAGGTGGCATCTTTGGGCTTCGCTTTGGACCAAGCCCAAGCCGAACTCCTGCGTGTCAAGCTTGAACGAAAACGCCTGCAGGAGAAGTTCAAGTTAGTAGATATTACTACTAGGGCAATGTTATCTAAGCCTCCCTCAGATTCTCTCACTATAGCACACCTTACACTTAGGTCATATGCCGGTGTTATAAGGGGCTATGTGATGAGACCCTAGCTTTTTTTGTGTAATTCTTTGGGATGAATGAATTAAGATTTCTTCCTTTAGTGATGTTTGTGAAACTTCAAATGTATGGATAATTTTAGGATGTATTTTATTGATGAATTTTGGAAAAAAGATATTTTAAATATTTATGTAAACCTTAAATAATTAATGATGTGTAATGATTTTCAAAAAAATGGTCTTCTACAAAAGTGTTCAGTATAGAATTTGGAGTCTAATAAGTTCAACGTAATTTTTGATAAATACTAAATTATTAATAGTGATTTTACACTTAGGATTAGTAATGTGACCAAATGGATTATTAATTTCACTCAAAGAAAGTTTTAATATAATTTAGACACCTGGATTAAGTAATGTGATTCAATAAAATGGGTAAATAAAGGTTTCATAAATTATTAGTCAAGTATTAGTTTTTTTCAGGTGAATAGTGTTTTTGAATGAAAAATTTAATTAAAAATGATTATAAAATTATTTTTATAAAAAGGACTTTATTTTTGAACTCAGAGCATCAATATTATGTTATGGTAATTTTTGGGGATTTTTCTGAAAAAAACGAATTCTCGATGAATAGTGTTTTTATTTAAAAATTGAATTAAAATTATTTAGAAAATTATTTTTATATAATGGAGTTCATAAATGTAATTAGAGCATCGATATTTGGTTAAGGTGAAATTTTGGGATTTTTCTGAGTAAGATGAATTTTTCAGTGAATAGTAAAAATGTAGTTTTAGGGTTTCGGTATGTTTAATGACATCATAACTGTGTCATGATGCTTTAATTAGATATTTTAAGGGTTGGGAGGCCAAGGGTGATGAATTATTGTTTTGGGGGCCCCATGTGGCCTAACTCTAGGGTATATTCAAAGGGAGAGCACATGGTTTTGAGAAAAGCACTTGTGAGGTGTCCCTTGGCCATTAATGCCTTGTCCCCTCACTTTCCCTATAAATACCCACCCTTTACTCCTTTAGTTTTCACTCCCAACTCTCCCCCAACGATGTTCTGGTCTCCTTACCTCCCAATGAGTCCTCCCAAGGTGCCCCCAAGCCCTCAAATTCCAAACCGTTGAGTTTTAAGAGTTACGTTTTAAGGTAAGGGATCCGACCTCTCTCTTTCTTTTCATGTAATCTCTTTTATGTCATTCCATTTATGATAAATGTTCTTATGTGAGAGGATGTTATTTTATATTCCACTTACTGCCCTTTTAATTTTTATATTATGAGAGATCCCCTCTTACTCTCATCATTTCATTTTATGAAGGTTTAAGTGACGCCGTTAAGCTGCCGAATTTTTAAGTGGTTCTTTCACCCTTCTCATTTTTCAAGTTCGATTTTCATGTCAAGTCTTTCAAGTTCCTTTTTATTATGTTGGGGTATGATATCTATATCTATCATACTGATCTCTTATTATCATATGATTAGAGTCCCTATTTGATCTTGTCAAATCATTTTTTTATTGAAGTTAAGTGATGCCGTTAGACTGCCGAATTTTCATAAGAGAAATCTTATTTTTGTCTCACTTCCATGTTTTTCATTTCATATGGTATATCATTCAAATTTCATTAACATGTTCTTAAATACCTTATATTCTGTCTCCCTACTGTTTTATGGATCATTTATGAGTGGGTGACCCATGTCCCCTCTCTTTTCAATGTTTTCTAAAACCTTGTAACATAGTCGTTATGCTGCAGAATATTCGTCTCAAAATGCCTCTCTCTTTTCTCAAAATTATTTTATGTTATAAAGTGAATACTCAAAGCTCTTATTTATACAAGGCTATTCACATATATATCAAAAAAATTTATTTTAAATTCTTGGATTTACATACATGAGACCCTCTTTCCCCTTCTGTGGGTTTAATGTGACGTAAAGATAATGTCTTTAAAGAAGTTTTTAAAACGTTATGATTATGAAATTAAACCCATTTATTTTATGCTATATGGGTTATTTATGAAATGTTTGATGATGATATATGTGGATCACATGATAATAAAGACAAATTAAGGATGCACCCTGATAGCACTCCAATGCATTGGGTAATGATGTAACCACTAGAGATTACAATTTTCACGATACCTTAGTGAATAACCTTGGTAAATTTCAAATGACACCTTGGGGATGGACCTTGGTGATATGTTCATGATTATCTATGTTAAATGATGTGGCCACATCTTCAAGTTATGAAAAATGTTATTTTTTATTATGAAATGCCTCATGATTTCTTTCTCATGCCTTAAAGTTCTTTTTATGTCCTTATTGAAGTATATCAAGTTCACATGTAAAATGTTCCTCTTGTTTCCTTTACTGGGCCTTCTTCTCACCCTTTCTTTTGATGTATGTCCCCAGGTTATGAGATGCAGTAATGAACCTAGGATGAACTTAAGGATAATCCTTTCATGTGTTTAAGAAGAATTCTATATGTTTTTTTCATGTGTTATGTTCCTGGTTTCCAAGACACTAAACCTTAAAGATACTCAGTTTTGTGTAATGTTATGAAAGTTTATGTTATTAAAATATGGGATGCTATAGTTGGTATCAAAGGATGGTTTTGTTATTTGTGGAAATTAGGATATAAAAACTTTAGGAAGAACCCTATAAAAAAGTTTAAATATAGGAAAACTTCCTGTTATTTTGGTAAGTATTGAGTAAGTGGTTTATCAAACAAATACATCCCCATCTGGATACGAGCAGGTAGAGGCGGCTCTGGTACAGATGTACGTAGGGGTAAAACACAAAAACACCGCTTTGAGCTAGAATCGAATGGGAACTGGTGCACGATAACGGGCCATGTTTTACTCTTGGTTACAACACTCCCGGGGGATATGTTTGGTTAATCACACGCTTTTTATGAATCATTATGAAGGAATTACATAGAAGTGTAATTGTCTAAGCATGAAGTCTTAGTTAAAAGATTCATAAATGAAATAAGTTTCTCACTAAGGTTTTATTCTTTTAGAAAATGGCGGGCAATAGGAGGAAATGTGCTGATGGTGACCGCAATACACCATGTGTTGACGGCCCTCCGATGGAAGCCGTAATGGAAACATTCATGCGAATGATGAACCAACTGACTCAAGTTATGAGTAATAACTTGAATCAAGATGAGAGGCTGATCTCACCACTAAGGGAACAAATTTCTATTGAGTCCTTTATGCATCAACGACAAACAACATTCAGTGGATCTACAGACCCAATGGTTGTGGAACAATGGATAAGCTCCATTGAAAAGATCTTTTATGTACTTCATTGTTCGGAACAAGAAAAAGTCACCCTTGCTGTTTACCGCCTAGAGGGAGAAGCTGATCAGTGGTGGTCACTGATCAAAAACATGAATCCACAAGGAGAGATGGAATCTATGGAGTGGGAAGAGTTCTAGGGAATATTATTTAATAAGTATTTCCCTCGTTTGATGAGAACGACAATGGGGAAATAATTTCTCGAGCTGAAGTAGAAGGAGAATGAATCAGTTTTAACCTATGAGATGAACTTCACAAGGCTTTCCCGTTATACCTCAAGCTTTGTCATAGACTCTAATGGGAAGGTTGAGAGATTCTTTGGCGGACTACGACCTCATCTGCGGAAGAATCTAGCCAACAGGGACTACTATAGCTATGAAGAAATAGTTTGAAGTGCTATGAAAGTTGAACTAGAGTTTGGGGAGACACAGTGGTCTCACAGATCTAATGAGAATAAGAGAACTCTAGAACCAAGCCTGGGAAGAAGTTTTGATCAAGAAAGAGGTGGAAAGCATATGCAACATGCCACATGCAATAAATGTGGGAAGAAGCATTTGGGGAACTGCTTGATCGGAAGTGGTAAGTGCTATAGGTGTGGAAAAGAAGGCCATCTTTCTTGGAATTGTAGTAGTGATGTAAAGCCTCAACTTCCCAACACTAACGACAGAGGAAAGATTGTTCTAGCCCTACCCGAAGTCACATGCTTCAAGTGTGGACAGCTTGGGCACTTTGCTAATCAATGTCCAAATCCAAGGGCGGTGGAGGGGAATCACCATCAACCTCAGCAGAGGCCAAGGGAGCAAGGTTGTGCTTTCGCTATCACAACAACTGAAGTTGAAGTTCTGAACGATGTGGTAGAAGGTACTCTTGTCATCCTCTCAAAAATAGAAAGTACTTTATTTGATTCTGGTTCTACACATTCCTTTATTTCCTCCAAGTTTGCAAGGAATATAGAATCAATCCACGAACTTCTAGAGGTAGAGTTGTCAGTCAAAACTCCTAGTGGGATTATCCTTGCATCAACAGTATTTAGATACTCTAGTGCTTACATTGATGATCACAATCTTATCGCAAATCTAGTAGTCATTCCCATGATGTAATTCGACATTATACTAGGGATGGACTAGCTCTCAAAGTATTATTCTAAGATAAAATGCCGAAGTAAGGAAATCTCAGTAGTCTTGAATGAACGACCTACAGTTATCTTCCAAGGAGAGATATCCAAAACTGATCCCTATCTAGAAGCACCTCCTATAGCTTTCATTATGGAGTTAATCGGTGATGATGAAGAAGGAAAAGGGAGCATACAAATAGAAGATGTTCCGATTGTTCAGGAATACATGGATGTATTTCCTGAGGAGTTACCTGGACCTCCCCCAGAAAGAGAGGTAGAGTTCTCCATTGAAATCGTACCTGGGTCTCAACCAATATCAAAGACTCCGTATAGAATGGAAAATGTGGAGCTAGAAGAGTTAAAGAAAAAACTCGAAGACTTGTTGGAGAAGGGGTTTATCTGACCAAGTGTGTCTCCTTGGGGAGCACGAGTTCTCTTTGTGAAGAAGAAGGATGGATCAATGCAGCTATGCATTGATTATAGAGAACTGAATGTGATCACAGTGAAGAACAGATATCCTCTTCCAAGAATTGATGATTTATTTGACCAACTTCATGGGGCTCAATTATTATTTAATATTGATCTTCGATCTGGTTATCATCAACTGAGGGTAAAGAAGGAAGATATTCCAAAGACTGCCTTCTGATCAAGATATGGGCATTATGAGTTTATTGTTATGCCCTTCGGCTTGACTAATGCTCCTGCTATTTTCATGGATTTGATGAATAGAGTCTTTAAGGACTACCTTGATAACATTGTGGTAGTTTTTATTGATGATATTTTAATATATTCAAAAAGTCGTGAGGAGCATGAAGATCATCTAAGGGTTATTTTGAAAACTCTGCAGAAGGAGAGGCTCTTTGGAATGTTCAGTAAGTGTGAGTTTTGGTTACAACAAGTGGCTTTCTTGGGGCACATCGTAACCAATGAAGGAATCTCGGTTGACCCTGCAAAGACAATGGTTGTGGAGGAGTGGCCTCAACCCACAATAGTAACTGCGATTCATAGTTTCCTTGGTTTAGCGGGATATTATAGGAGGTTTTTGAAAAAAAATTCACGGCTTTCTAATCCACTAACCAAGTTGACTCAAAAAGGGGTTAAGTACATCTGGACAAAGGAATGCGAGGAAAGTTTCCAAGAGCTGAAGAAGAGATTGGTTACTGCACCTGTGTTAACAATACCCTCTATTGAAGAAGGATTCGTTATTTTTAGCGATGCATCTCTAAAAGGGCTTGGGTGCGTCCTCAAGCAAAATGACAAGGTAATTTCTTATGCATCTCGACAGTTGAAGATTAATGAGCAGAATTTTCCTACGCATGATCTAGAGTTAGTGGAAGTTGTTTTTGCTCTAAAGATATGGAGGCACTATCTTTATGGGGTGAAATGTGATATATACACCGACCACCAATGTTTAAAGTATATTTTCACGCAGAAATAATTGAACATGAGACAAAGGAGATGGTTGGAGCTTATTAAAGACTATGATTTTTCAATTCATTATCACCCTGGAAGAGAAAATAAAGTCGCGGATGCGTTATGCAGGAATGATCATGTAGTTCTGGCAACAATGAGGATCCTAGGAGATCCCTTGATTAAAGATCTAGTAAAACTCGACATGGGAATTATAAGGAAAGAGACATCATCAACCCTATCCCAAATGATTTCTCAACAATCATTACTATAGAAGATCAAGAAGGCTCAAAAAGAAGATATTTTTCTGTAGGAGACGTTGGAGGTTGTAAAAGATGGGAAGTTCCCTGATTTCAATATTGATCAAGAAGGTGTATTGAAATTTCGTACAAGACTATGTGTTCCATCTATTCCGGAGATAAATAAAGAACTGATGGATGAAGCTCATAGTTCTACTTTCTCAATACATCTGGGAAGCACTAAGATGTATGGAGACCTTCTTGATCATTATTGGTGGGATAACATGCAGAGGGAGATTGCTAATTACACTACAAGGTGCCTGGTGTGTCAGCAAGTAAAGGCAGAACGACAACTTCCTAAGGGGGTATTACAACAGCTACCCATACCAGTATGGAAGTGGGATAATATCACTATGGACTTTGTAACTGGTCTCCCGAAAACATCCAAAGGAAACAATGCGATATGGGTTATTGTGGGCCGTCTCACCAAGACCGCCCATTTTATCTCTATTTGGGAAGATTTTTCTCTGGATCAACTTGCCACAATATACGTGAAGGAAGTGGTAAGGTTGCATGGGGTACCACTATCGATCGTGTCTGATCGTGATCCAAGATTCACATAAAAATTCTGGAGAAGTCTTCAACATGCTCTAAGTACTGAATTGAATTTTAGTACGGCCTATCATCCTCAAACTGATGGCCAATCTGAAAGGACTATTCAGACACTCGAAGGCATGCTGAGATTATGCTCAATGGAATTTAAAGGTGGATGGGATCAACACCCACTATTTGTTGTGTTCTCCTATAACAACAGCTTCTATTCGAGTATTCATATGGCACCCTATGAAGCTCTTTATGGAAAGCGATGTAGAACTCCTACTTGTTGGGATGAAACTGTTGAGAGAAAGCTTCTTGGGCCTGATCTTGTGCAAGAGATGACAGAACAGGTTCATTCCATCCAAGAACACACAAAGGCTTCTCAAAGTCGGCAAAGAGATATACTCACAATCGTCGAAGGGACTTGGAGTTTTCTGTTGGAGACAATGTCTTCCTTTGAATTTCTCCATGGAAGAGAGTCATGCGGTTTGGGAAGAAAGGGAAGCTCAACCCTAGGTACATTGGCCCCTATGAAATCCTTGATCTCATAGGAGCAGTGGCCTATCGTCTAGCACTTCCACCAAACCTAGATCAAGTTCACGATGTCTTCCATGTATCTCTCTTGAGGAAGTACAAACCCGACCCTTCGCATGTACTGAACCCAGAGGTGGTACAACTGGAACATGACCTCTCTTATGAGGAGCATCCAGTGGAGATCTTAGACCGTAGAGACAAGGTTCTACGAAACAAGACTACCCACCTTGTGAAAGTGTTGTGGAGGAATCATAAATATGAAGAAGCGACTTCGGAGCCTGAGGAAACAATGAAGAAAAAGTACCCTCACCTATTCGACTAGGCCTCAAGTATAAATTTCGGGGACGAAATTTCTTAAGGGGGGAAGAATTTAACGACCCAATATTTTTGAGTAGTATATTAACTTACTCTTAATGATTTAATAAGATGTTAATGGTTAATGTAGAAAGAGGAGTCGGTGGCTTCATACAGTAGACTCGAACCTTATGA
The DNA here is from genome assembly GCA_963277665.1 of Viscum album. Lineage (NCBI taxonomy): Eukaryota > Viridiplantae > Streptophyta > Magnoliopsida > Santalales > Viscaceae > Viscum > Viscum album. Next base: position 1,733,914,037 of record OY728155.1, on the reverse strand, counting down.
AGCCCACTTATCAGAGCCTGGGAAGGAGGTGGAATCTTTGGGCTTCGCTTTGGACCAAGCCCAAGCCGAACTCCAGCGTGTCAAGCATGAACAGAAACGCATGCGGGAGAAGTTCAAGTTTTTAGAGATTACTACTAGGGCAATGTTATCTGAGCCTCCCTCAGATTCTCTCACCATAGAACACCTTACACTTAGGACATATGCTGGTGTTATAAGGGGCTATGTGATGAGACCCTAGCTTTTTTGTGTAATCCTTTGGGATGAATGAATTAAGATTTCTTCCTTTAGTGATGTTTGTGAAACTTCAAATGTCCGGATAATTTTACGGTGTATTTTATTGATGAATTTTGAAAAAAAGGATATTTTAAATATTTATGTAAACCTTAAATAATTAATGATGTGTAATGATTTTCAAAAAACGGTCTTCTACAAAAGTTTTCAGTAAGTAATTTGGAGTCTAATAAGATCAACTTAATGTTTGATGAATAGTAAATTATGAATAGTGATTTTACACTTAGGATAAGTAATGTGACCAAATGGATTAGTAATTTCACTCAAAGAAAGTTTTAATATTATTTAGATACCTAGATTAAGTAATGTGATTCAATAAAATGGGTAAATAAAGGTTTCATAAATTATTAGTCGAGTATTAGTTTTTTCGGGTGAATAATGTTTTTTAATTTAAAATTTAATTAAAAATGATTAGAAATTTATTTTTATAAAAGGGACTTAATTTTTGAACTCAGAACATCGATATTATGTTATGGTTATTTTTGGGGGTTTTTTTGAAAAAAACGAATTCTCGATGAATATTGTTTTTATTTAAAAATTAAATAAAAATTATTTAGAAAATTATTTTTATAAAATGGAGTTCATAAATGTAATTAGTGAATCAATATTTGGTTAAGGTGAAATTTTGGGATTTTTCTGAGTAAGATGAATTTTTCAGTGAATAGTAAAAATGCAGTTTTAGGGTTTCAGTATGTTTAATGACATCATAACTGTGTCATGATGATGTCATGAGATATTTTAAGGGTTGGCCGGCCAAGGGTGATGCATTATTGTTTTGGGGGCCCCATGTGTCCTAACTCCTTGGTAAATTCCAAGGGAGAGCACATGGTTTTTAGAAAAGCACTTGTGAGGTGTCCCTTAGCCCTTAATGACTTGTCCCCTCACTTTCCCTATATATACCCACCCTTTCCTCCATTATTTTTCACTCCAAACTCTCCAACAACTAAGTTCGGGTCTCCTTACCTCCAAAGGAGTCCTCCCATGGTTCCCCCACGCCCTCAAGGTCCAAACCTTTGAGTTTTAAGAGTTACGTTTTAAGGTAAGGGATCCGACCTCTCTCTTTCTTTTCATGTAATCTCTTTTATGTCATTCGTTTTATGCTCCATGTTATTATGTGAGATGATGTTCTTTTATATTCCACTTACTTCCCTTTTCATGTTTATATTATGAGAGATCCCCTCTTATTGTCATCATTTCGTTTTATGAAGGTTTAAGTGACGCCGTTAGGCTGCCAAATTTTTAAGTGATTCTTTCACCCTTCTCGTTTTTCAAGATTGATTTTCATGTCAAGTCTTTCAAGTTCCTTTTTATTATGTTGGGGTATGATCTCTATATCTATCATACTGATCTCTTATGATCATATGATGAGAGACCCTATTTTATCTTGTCAAATAATTTTTTTATTGAAGTTAAGTGACGCCATTAGGCTGCCTAATTTTCATAAGAGAAATCTTATTTTTGTCTCACTTCCATGTTTTTCATTTCATATGGTATTTCTTTCAAATTTCATTAAGATGTTCTTCAATCCATTATATTATTTCCCCCTACTGTTTTATTGATCATTTATGAGTGGGTGACCCATGTCCCCTCTCTTTTCAATGTTTTCTAAAACCTTGTAACATAGCCGTTATGCTGCATAATTTTCGTCTCAAAATGACTCTCTCATTTCTCAAAATTATTTTATGTTATAAAGTTAATACTCAAAGCTCTTATTTCTACAAGGGTATTCACATATATATCAAAATTTTCTATTTTAAATTCTGGGATTTACATACATGAGACCCTCTTTCCCCTTCCATGGGTTTAAAGTGATGTAAAGATCATGTCTTTAAAGAAGTTTTTAAAACGTTATGATTATGAAATGAAACCCATTTATTTTATGCTATATGGGTTATTTATGAAATGTTTGATGATGATATATGTGGCTCACATGATAATAAATAAAAAGTAAGGGTGCGCCCTGATAGCGCTCCAATGCATTGGGTAATGATGTAACCACTAGAAATTACAATTTTCACGATACCTTGGTGAATAACCTTGGTAATTTTCAAATGACACCATGGGGATGGACCTTGGTGATATGTTCTGATTGTCTATGTTAAATGATGTGGCAACATCTTCAAGTTATGAAAAATGATATTTTTTATTATAAATTCTTCATGATTTCTTTCTCATGCCTTAAAGTTCTTTTCATTCCTTATTGAAGTATATCATGTTCACATGTAAAATGTTCCTCTTGTTTCCCTTACTGGGCCTTCTGCTCACCCTTTCTTTTGATGTATGTCCCCAGGTTATGAGATGCAATAATGAACCTAGGATGAACTTAAGGAGAAGCCTTTCATGTGATTAAGAATAATGCTTTATGTTGTTTTCATGTATTATGTTCCTGGTTTCCAAGACACTAATCCTTAAAGATCCTCAGTTTTGTGTAACGTAATGAAAGTTTATGTTATAAAAAGACGGGATTGTATAATTTCTCTAAATGATGATTTCCCATTACAAATTTCGGGACTTTTTATTGATTTTAATATGGGATTCGATGAACATTCCGTTGTAGATCTGTATTTATGGTATAATCTGATCGAGATAGACCTTGTACAAGAGGATGCCAATAATTTCTGTTAACATCTAGCAGTATTCTATTACAAGGTATTTCTATTTATCTAAAATAATTATAGGACCTAATTTCAATATTATTTTCATAATATCTTCAAAAACATAATCTGATGTATCATGAAGTTCTTTTTTAATGACCTATGGGTAAATCATGGCTTTGTTGTAGACACCAAAATGATCCCTAGAAAATTTAATGTAATTTGTTGCACTAGAGTTTGAGGATGAATACTCTAAATAGTAATTTTAGGGTGACATCATGGAAATTCGTCTAAATTGTTGTGTGCCACCATGGAATTAGGGATGATCTATTAAATAAGTATTCTATTTTTGAAATTCCTCTGTATTTTAATGTCAATGAATTATGGGGTCGATGTGGTTACCTCACATATATCACGTGTTTCGTATCCAACATTGATATATGAAATCCCCCCTTCGTTATGATAATGATAATTGGATCCATATACCTTTTGGAAGAGGACATTGTTGAATATTTTTAGAACATAAAATTGGATCTTCCCCACCAACAAGTTCTATTTCCACATATATAATGGATTCCACTCATCCTATACATGGAATTCATAGGGTGATCACTTGGATCCCTCCATATGTAGAAATAAATATTAATATAGGGAATATAGTATCATATATCTTAGTCAAACAAGGTTAGAATATAAAATTATTATTTTGGTGTCAAGATTCATTGTCTCTCTCTAATCAAAATAGCGAAAATGCTATGGTGTTAAATGAAGAATCAAAAACTCCACTCGATCTACTGTATTGATCTTTTAAAATATATAATCAGCTACAAAATGCTAACTAGTAATTGGTAATGACCCATTTTTTGATTCAAAAATATGACATCCAATTTTTTTCATTGATGGAAATCAAATTAAAGGAACTATCTGATTTCATAGTGGAATATCATACCCCATAAAGTAGAATACCGAAAAATGATTATTCAGAAGAAATTTATTTGTCTTCTGCTAACACCCCAAAAACCTAGTAATAATATATTGAAATGGTTTCATGATGTTTGGATGGGATGAAATTAGAGAAACCAATTCTCATCTGAGTACTTCTAGGGATTTATTTCTTTTCCCTAGAGAATAATTTTTTTCTAATTATTTTTACATTCCTATTGCCTCAATAAAAATGTGAAAAAATAACATGACCTTTTTCAAATAGGGATCTTCCCTTCCATAAATATATTGTCTTAAAATTTCAAATGTGATCTAGAACAAGTGGTCAAATACATAAATAGTAAAAATACCATAAAAATAGATCAATTGACACATCGTTTCAATTTTTTTGGGGGAATGATTGTAGATTCATATTTTGAACCAACATAACATCAAGTTCCAAGATCATATAGTTCTTATGAAAATTTATTGTATGAGGAAGACACATTAAAGGATGATCTGGTCTAGGATGGGGAAATATTTTTCTTCACACACTAATGCGTAGTATGAAATATCATCACATTTGAGAATAATGAAATCAATCATGTCAACACTGAACCATTGAATATTGATATTGTATCTATTTTTAGATGGATGAAATCACAATATATTACCTTCAGGATGGATCCTCCTTCCTGATTAGTCCAAAAAAGAATAGAATTTACACTGGGAAGTGAATGCCACCCTTCATGATTTTCCAAATAAATAGAATTTCTTCTATAAATCAGTCTTTGATTGTGTAATACTTATAAAAAGTATAGAATTAGAGACAATAAACAACATGTTGGAAGTCCATGTTTGAACCTATGGTTCTTAGTGTTCTGGAACTAGCCCCTCTAACTAAACTAGGAATCCAGGTTACATCAAGACATTTCTGATACATGACTACAAGGAGTTCAGTAGAACATAGTTGAATTTATGATACATGACACCTTCATCCCTCAACATAAGAAGTTACTAAATATGGATAAATATTCAGGGACATCCCTCATATGGGAAATGGATTTTATTGGGTTATATCCCCCAATATTTCCTAAGTAGTTTTTGTACATCATTACCTCTACATTTTATGTTTTGAAATGGTCTGAGGCCATACGCCTCATGGATGTTGTGTCAAATTGTATCATAATCATTGTAAAGTCAAATATATTCACATTAATATGTTTCCATTGAAAACTAATAACAAAAAATATCACCAAATAATGTTGTTCCAAGCTGAATATGTTGTACACAAAGTATAAAATCATGTCCACCCATTTATATGACTATCATGAAGTAGAAAATGTGAAGATATGGGCCTCATAAATACATTATAATATTTAATCATGAAAATATAAAATTAAAATAATTCATATCCAAACATGATGATGAATAATTTATCATTGAAGTAGACCATTACCTAAACTATAGCACATGAGACCCCATTTTCACATGTCGATGAAATAGATGAAGAATAACGCATTGAACTCCAGTTTTCATCAATCCAAATGACTAACTGTGGAAAACTATTATAATATGTACTATAAAATATGTAGTTGGTTGATTGATAATGACTTTGTGATAAATGCTTGTGTACATTATCAACCCAGGAAGTTTATCAGAATCAGATTGTGTGAGCCTTCAGTAATATTGTTCACATATTCTTGTCCTCCAAGGAGAATTAGTACAAGTTCTCAGAATCCTGGTGACAAAAGAGAAGAAATCCAAAAATCTAGAATTGAAGTGGTAAGGAAATTTCATAATACATAGATTTATTATATAGATCTTACTCCTTTTCCATGAGGGATGTGTAATTCATCACACCACCCCACCAATGCATAGTTTCTTGAGAAATAATTTCTTAATTGTACTAGTGTTTATAAGTCCTTATGGAATGAAATAAATGGTCACCTCACAATAGGTCCCTATAATATAATGATAAACCATAGGAGACATATACCTATAACATATGAAAATAAAAAATATATAATAAATCCCCACCATATGATGTTAAACTGCATATGATCTTCTATACTAAATAACATTAAACTGTTCGGAATAGCTCATGGTCAACGGAAATTAAAAAAATGAAACATCCTAATTCTTTAATGCATGTCTATAAATTGTATAGTGGTCATTATCAAATGAACTTTTACTATAAAATGTTCATTTACATTGTGTGACCCACCTCCAATTTTATGTATAACCCTGATCTGTGTAATGTTTTTTTAATGTATGGGTTTAAATATTCATGGATAGTTTCAATAAAAAATAATTACATGAGTATAAAGTAGTCCCACCTTATCCCAATATTGAATCCTGATCCACATAATTTTCTCCTTAATCACAATCTAGGATATATATTCTCCGACAACTCACTATTAATGAGAAAGATCTGGGAAGAAAATGTAATTCCCACATATCTATTGGGAGTTATATATACATATGGTAACACAAATAAGAACTACATGTCCCTTGATTGGAATATTCATTAAATTAATAGTGATCCCTTGATCATCAATTTTAGGTCCAACAACATAACATAATTACCTTAAACTATATTCGTCAATGGGAACCAATTATATATGGGGTTTCCTACTCATATTAATATTTTAGTTTCCTCATGTGTTCATTATCGTGATGTGTCATATTTTTCAACTGAATTTCTAATCATCTATTGATTTTCACACTGTGCATGATTATTTTGAGATTAAGGAACCCATATATACAATTGGACTACTGTGATTGAGATATATTGTTTTCAATGAACTGGAACTATATGCTTCTCACATGATGTTAAATTACACAACAAAAGGTATTCATGTTAAAAAAATCATCCCCTATAAAAAGTATTTACTCACAAATATATATGTTTTATCTATTCTCTTGAAAATATTCCTAATGCCTAATAGGGTATCCTCTTGTGATCTTGAACCCTTTTTGAGTATTATATTCCCCATAAACCAACATTGTATCTCTGATATACAGGTAAATTACATATGATGCCTTTAAAATGTATTCTCTTTGTTGAAAAATTACATTGAGCGCATTTACTATTTGATTTTCACTATTTTATATTGGTCAGAGAAAAAGAGTAAATTGATGGTCCCCAATTAGTATATACTAGTTAATAAAAAAATTTATTAAAGCTTTGTCCTCAGAGATGTCGTGGTCTCAAAAGAAAGGCCCCCCATAAACCTAAGAGTTATTTTCATTACTATGTGTGATATAAGATGCCTCTATTAGTAATTGTTGACAAATATCCACTAGCATCCACTTCTCATTGACTCAGATAATTTTTGGGGGTTTATTGGAACATAAAATAATACAATTACTCATTTGGACTCAAATATCCCAGATGTTACTAATTTTTTCATCATACACATTGTACCAGAATGAATATAACATGGTATTATTGTTCCCATTAATTTGTGGGTATGCATATCTTTGGAAAACCATGACTCCTTGAGTTATTGATCCCTATCGACAATCCCATTTGGCCATATTTTTACCACTATAAGAAAATAACCCCCATGTTCAAATCACATTTTTCATGACCCAACCCTACTCGGGCTCGAGCCGCAACTACCCCAAGCCCACCTCCATAGGCCAGTGGCTGGAGACCAGTGCCAAAGGCACAACAACTGGAGGAGGCCTTTTCCTAAGTACTTGTACACACACACGCAGCACACTCAATGAAACAGTGCAGTGTAAAAGAAAAGACAAGTAAAGAAAAGGGAAAATTCTATATATATACACCACAATTGTGCATCGACCTCTAAACAATACAAGTAAAGTTCTGAAAGGGAAAAAGGTAAAAATAAGTGCCCAACCAGAAAAGGTGCCATAACCCGGTAACAGGTAAAAAACAAACAGCTGGAAGTGTCCCCCACCTAGAACCCGAATCCGACCACCGTACGCAGTCCAAGCTCCCGAACTCCTATGCTCCACTGAAGTTACGACAATCCTGTCCATCATCTGCAAGGGAAGACCATGTACGAGCAAAGCCCAAGAAGGGGTGAGTATAAAAATACTCAGCCGGATACCCCGAAGGCTTGAGGGAGAAACAAAGAAGGTACCGAAGGGTGAGAAGTAGAGTGAACAAGGAATAGTAGAGGAGTACAACTGAAAGTGCAGTAAAGAGTACAGTAGAGAGTCTAGCTCAACCCAACAAGAGAAAGGAGGTAGACTCATCTAGACACAAGGAGCTGGAAACGGTGAGAAGATGAACTTCTCGTCAAGTCTTCACTACCTATTGTAGGAGAGTAGACTCGTCCCACCACAAGAAGCTAGACACGGAAAGCACATGGCATACCCCACACGTCTTCACCTCACCTTGAAGGAGAGTAACCAAACCCAAGAAGTGGGTACTAGAACAAGGTATATACATATTCATATTCTCACTAAGAATCCCGAAAAGGGTCATAAGGGGATCTCCATCCCATAGCTCAGCCCAAGAATGTGAGTCGCCAACAGTCCCAGAAGTAACACCATTGATGCCTAGAATCACGAACGTCTGCCCAAACTACAAGTCAAGGGCTCAATCCCCACACCTCAACACTACCCGCTTTGGGCGACACTGACTCACCCATACAGTTTTAGGTCGCATCACTAGGACACGTCTCGTTGGAGAAATCGCTCCTCATACTTGAGAGTTCCGGGTGAACGTCAAACCACAACTCGTCACTGCCCCGTAGTCAAGAGGTCTCCTCAATGTCGACAAGAAACCCCCTCCCCAGCCCCGCTATAGGGTCCCTGGAAGTCAACGAGTTCCCACTACAGGGAGACACGACAAGAGTTGATGGATTCCACGCAGCCCAGTCCCGTAACAGGGTAATCCACTGGAGGTAGACCTGACGAACGTTGGCGACGAGAGCACTGCCCAACCCAGCTGGAGGTAACCCAGCATCGGGGTCCACTGCCCAGCCCAGTTGGAGGTAAGCCCGGCATCGGGGACCACTGCCCAGCCCAGTTGGAGGAAATCCTGACATCTGGGACCACTGCCCAGCCCTGCTGGAGTTAAGACCAGAACTACTCTGGTCATCCTTGCTCGATGGTAATGCTCGGTGATCACCACTGTACTGGCCATCCCTTCTGGATGGTACAACTGGTGAGCCCTGCTCGAAACAACCTCAGCCCTACTAGAAACATCATCAGACCTGCTGGAAACAACCTCAACCCTGCTAGTAACAACCTCAGCCCTACTGGTAACAACCTCAGCCCTGCTGGTAACAACCTCCTGGGTAGAGGTTCGGTGCTCGTGTAAAGTGTTGGTCACAACGAATCCACAATAACTCTACCAGGGAACACAAAGAAACAGGAGAAAATCCCCAGACCTATCACGGAGTTCACTCTCCAATCTGCTGAGTCACTGTCGAAGTGGACTAAGACAACTCATCCCAGAAAGTGGGGGAAAACACCCACACGGTAAAAACACCCGTATTCATAAATGGTGCCGCAGTCCAGTGAAAGGGCATGGTGCTAAAACAACTCACAGCTAAAGAAACAGAGGAACAACCATATCTTCTGGCCAAACCTTCAAGAATGAAACCAGGGGGAGACCACTCAACCTTGCTGGTCAAAAAAACGTGCACAGAGGGACCATCACCGTCGCGAGAGGTCAAAGTACGAAAAACAGAACATGGCATGAACATGGGGCCCACACATCGTGTGGCCCCAAGTCAACCCCAACGGAGCACATAAACGTCCTCAAGTACAAACAACCACATTTACCTCAAATTATTCCCGTATACTCTCAGACTATACCACGTTCCAGCCCAAAGGCTATCATGCACACGACACCCAACGTCAACGTGAAGGCGTGACGTAACAACTCCAACCTGCCACTAATCGACTGAGGCACAACCAACGACATCTCTTCACTCACACGAGAGTGCACGCGATCACACGCCAATGGTTCTATGCAAACACGGAGAGAAGAACCGCCATTAGAGCACCTTTCACATTTCCACATTTAATAAGACCACGCAAGAGGCTCTGCACAACCAAACGGATCACACTGTTGTAATCCTCATGAAAAAACACAGGAGATAGACTACTTACTCACCAAAAACGGATATTTGACAGAAAATTCATCAACACCGCCTCACTCCCGAACGGTGTCCCGTGATCCCGAGCCTCGACCCCGTAAATAGTCGGGCGCATCGCACCATTGCGATATCCTCATGAAAACACGTCAAAAAGACTTCTCACTTGAGCACAAATATATCTGGAGAAAAATATGCATTTCGGTGCACCGCACACGAGTGATGCTATGTGGGACCAGCATCCCGGTCCTAAAACTCAACGAACATATTACATTGTTGCGATCCTCTCGAAAAAGTACACAAGTTAGACTAATCACTTGTCCAGAACGGACACACGGTGATAAAGTTAGAAATCACCGCCAACTCCCAAAACGGTCCTCATGGGGCCCAGACCACCGTGCGGAATTAAAGCGGGCGGATTGCATGATTGAAATTCCCTTGGAAAAACACCCAGAATCGAATACTCAAACACCCCAAATGGATGTCGGGTGAAAAAGTGGTGTTTCACTGTAAAACGTGCGAACTAAGCCCTGTGGGGCCCGCACCTCGTCTCCAACCCGAATGCTTCGGAAAGCTCCACAAAACGTTTGTATGATGACTGGGATGACACTGCCGCTAACGGCGCGTCAATCGGATATCCCAAGCAGGAGTTAGGTCTGACACCACAACTAATTAATTAAATAATTAAATAATTAATTATTCACATTGTGTATCGTGTCGTAGAGGGATGAAACCAACCCGCAATGGTTCCGAACCACATTTGAAGGTCCGTCTCAGCCTCAGGGCCACATCACCTCTGATGGCGCGTCAAACTGACGTATGGCTCGCGAGCAACGTCCGTCGCAACTTTAATAATAAATTAATATTATTAAATTAATGCTCTCGGGTCACCCGCCTTCAGGCGCATAGCCGAAAAACCCCTAGACCCACCTTAAAAGGACCACCTCGGCAATACGGTCCCCCAGCCACAGATGACGCGTCAAACGAACGTACCAGTAGGGAGTTACGGCCCCCGAATACAAGGGGGCCCAAAATGGGCTGGTCCCGACCAGCGGTCCGGTCCAACCCGCCGCGGCCCACTGGCCGCGGCCCGCCTCAACCCACCTGACCCACATCGGGTCCGTTTTTTTGTCAAACAGACTGGCCATCCGGGCCGGCCCCCCCCCCCATTCTCGCACCGCATCATCCGATGTCCCGCACGTTGCGGGTCGTGCTCCCCTGAGACCGCCGCCTCGCCGAAGACCCGCCACGACCCGCTGCCGACCGTGCACCCATGCTCCTGCTCACCCGGAGGAGCCCTTGCGCCCCTGCCGCCCACCGTTGAAGCCATCCATGCCGGCCTCCGTAGTCGAGGGACCCCGATGCCGTGACCCCGCTGCCGAGACGCCGCCTCTACCTGGAGCTGCTCTGCTGCCACCTTGAGCTCTCCGGACCACGGCGCCGCCGCCGCTGGAAACCGCTGGACCACTAAAAACATGCAAAATTCGGTGGTCGTTTGCGATCGACTCCGAACTCGGATTCTTGATCCGAAAGATGTGTCAGGTAGCTCACAAATTATAAAACCCGGTTATGGGATTTGATTTAAAATTTGACCTTAATTCAATGGCATAAATCAACTTGGAAGTAGAATTCGGAAATGGAAACACAAAAATTAACCAAAAACTCCTACCTCGATGGGATTTTCCCGGAGCTTCGCCGCGATCTGTCGGAGCCGCGCCTCACTGGAGTTGTCTCGCCAGAGTGGAGGAGGAGAGGGAGGGGGCTGCCTTGAGGGAGGTGGGGGGGGGGGGGGGGGGGTTCACCAGGGGAGAACAAGGGAGGAAGGGGAAGGGGGTTTGGTTTAAATAAAATAAAAAATTCTAATTAATTTAAACCCGTAGTTTAACCCGCATCTGAAACCTATGACAGAGTTGAGGTTAAGCCTCCCCTAGGCCAAACACCACATCCCGAACACAATGGTGGTATCATAATTTTAATCTGAGACCTCGTACAAACGTTATTAAACTTTGCGCCCAAATCTGCCAAATTACAAATATGCCCCTGGGGCCACTTTTCACAGACGGGCCGTGCCCACAAAACATACACTCTTCCTAGGGTAAACCGCATGCTGCGAAATCAACGGTGCCCTCAGATTTCTAATCCGAGCCACCATTTATTAGATACTTAAGTTAAGCCATTAAACGTATAAATAAATAAATTAATTTATCCGTTAACGTTCCGAAAGAGAGCAAGGGGTACAAACATCCCATGCGGACACACTTTGTGTCGTTCATAGGGTAAACACCCCATTACAGACCCATCCGTAAACTCAGATCTCTGATCTGGATCACCGCATAGGATTTATCGCATTTATTTGGCGTTTACAGTGTGAACGCACTGGAAATTTAATTCCAGCCACTCTAGGGCTCGGAATCGAATGCTATTTGAGGGTGCTGCTCTGGAATAACATAAAGAATATTCAAAAGTCTATCACAGAAAAAACCGGGTTTTTATACCAATCCCTCCTTCAATATTTTCATCTCCGAAAAGAAAAACTAGGGAACAACTCAGGGTACTAAGCCCACACCTGTCTCTCCCGTTCCTAGAAGAACTCTCGCACAAATCTATGCCACCACACACAGATCAAAGGATTTGATCTGTTCACGCGAGGTCTACCCTCAAAGATGACGTTCATGGGAGAACACACACATCTCCCTAGGTGAGTCACGCGGGAGACGCTATGCACCCAAACTTGCTTTTTGGGTTAGGGAAATGCAGTAGGTAACCTCGTCATCCCTCTGCACGGTCACAAACAGCTCGACGGCTCTCAGGGGTAGCTCACCTCCCCAACCAAACCTCTACATCGCATTCCGCGACTAGAATCATTGCCCGCACCCAGGATAATCCCCGGTGATTCCCTCCTTCAGAATATCCATATGGTGAAACACCCAAGGATATCTTGTCACGCAATATTTCTCAGTCGATGTACCACAACCAAGACCCTCTTACACGCTAATAAGCGAAGGATTCAACACGATCGACAAGGGATAAAGGGCTCACGCCTTCTTACATTACCATCACAGGATTACACCGACGCCTCGTGCCACCCTGGTAACAACTCAAACAAGGATCCGGGAGAGAAGAATTCCACACACAGAGTCTCACAATTCTACTACAAAAGGTAGAAGATCTATAGAGTGTACCTCTTACCACCTCATTATCTACAAAATCGTAGACATCCAAAGCTTGCGGCTGTCCACAGTCCCAACTGTCTGCTCCGGAGTATGACGTGGGCCGCCTAGTGGTGATGGAAAGACCTAGTAAGGTCGTCTCCCACTACCAGCTCCTCTCGTTATTCTTCTAGCATCACCTCTCTGGTTACTACTCTTATCACGGCGCTGCCTCCGTCGTGGTGGTGCACCTTCTGCCTGCCCAAAGCTCTCCACATGCCTGGTCGGGCAATCTCGTGCCAAGTGACCTCACCCGTCACTAGCATAGAACTTACTCCCTTGGGGCTGGACTAGTCCCCTCTGACACCAATATGGTGTACGACCACGCCCTTGAGTCTAGTTGTCAGATAGCCACATGCGTCGAGGTTCTATTTGCCGACGGCCGCTAGTTACGGCAGACCTCTCGGCTCCAACGTGCCTGCTGCCACCACAAACTCCAGAACATGACAGGATGATCTCTTTCACAAGCTCCTACTCTATCACCAATGCATATGTGGAAATTCCCAAGGATACTGTGACAACACAAAGCTCTTGGCGGAGGCCCTGTTCAAACTTCCACACTCTGAAGTTGTCTTCATGGACCAAGTCCGGGTAAAAGCGTACACGGTCTGGGAAACTAGCCGCGTACTCAGCCACAGTCATCCCTCCCTGCTGAAACTGCAGGAGATCCTGAATCCGAAAGGAGCGCCAGAAAGAGGGGAAAACTACTCACAGAACAACAATTTAAAGTTTCCCCACAAAATAGATGACTCATCAAGAAACTGAGTCACCAGACTCCACCAACACCAAGCTGCTCCACGAAAAAGGCTGGCTGCCAATGCCACTCTCTGATCCATCGGTGTCTGCACAAGCCTGAAAAGGAAAACCACTGCCTTGAGCCAATCCTCTGCTGCCTGAGAGTCTGGCTGACCACCGAACCTTAATGGTCATTGCTGCTGGAACTCACAGAGCGTGTTCAACCTGTGCTCAAGCTCAGCCTGCTCTGCTGAAACTGCCTGCTGCTCAATAGGTGGGGGTGGTACTACTGGCCCACGAGGAGAAAGGGGCTTGCATGATGGGTTCTGGACTGTGGCCTCGTAGCTCACAGGGTAGTCGTCATGCACCAAACCTGGATTTTGGCTGGTTGTCTCCGTTGATGCATCTTGAATATTTTCAAAGATTGTCGTGATCAGATGAGCATATATGTATATACAAATAAAAATGATGGGGAGATGGCTCAAGAAGGACAGCCAAAGACTCAATCCTATGTGATGCACAGACCAATTTACCTGCAACAAGTGTCTCAGCTTGTCGAGTCGACAAGCGGGTTATCAAGGTCATGGTCAATGGATATGTCGGCCGCCACAACATCACTGGACTGCCTGGCCTGAGAGCCACTCTTGAGACATATTAACATTTTTTCCCTATATCCCAACCAATTCCTTTTTTTTAGGGATGTCCGAATAGTGTCCTATGGAACAAACCACCTCTGATACCACATTGTGATGACCCGACCCTACCTGGGCTCGAGCCGCAACTACCCCATGCCCACCTCTATAGGCTAGGGGCTGGAAACCAGTGCCGAAGGCACAACAACACCTGGATGCCTTTTCCTAAGTACCTGTACACAGACACACAGCACACTCAATGCAACAGTGCAGAGTAAAATAAATGACAAGTAAAGAAAAGGGAAACTGTTATATATATACACCACAAATGTGCATCGACCTCTAAACAGTACACGTAAAGTGCTGAATGGAAAAAGGGGGAAAAACGTGCCCAGCCAGAAAAGCTGCCACAGCCCGGCAACAGGTAAACAAACAGCTGGAAGGGTCCCCCACCTGAAACCCGACTCTGACCACCGCACGTGGTTAATGCTCTTGAATTCCAATGCTCCACTGAAGTCACGACCAATCTGTCTGTCGTCTGCAAGGGCACACCAAGTGTGGGAAAAGCCCAAGCAGGGGTGAGTATAAAAATACTCAGTAGGATACCCCGAAGGCTCGAGGGAGCAACAAAGAAGGTACCGAAGGGTGAGCAGTTGAGCGAATGGGGAATAGTAGAGGAGTGAAACCGAAAGTGCAGTAAAGAGTATAGTAGGGATTCCAACTCAATGAAACAAGAGAAGGGAGGTAGACTCGTCCAGACACAAGGAGCTAGAAATGGTGAGAAGACGATCTTCTTGTCGAGTCTTCGCTACCTATAGTAGGAGAGTAGACTTTTCTAACCATGAGAAGCTAGACACAGAAAGAATGTGGCATACCCCATGCATCTTCGCGTCACCTGGAAGGATAGTAACCAAACCCAAGAAGTGGGTACCAGAACAAGGTCTATACATATTCATATGCTCACTATGAAGCTCGAACAAGGTTGTAAGGGGATCTCCATCCCGTAGCTTAGCCCAAGAAAGTGACTCACAAACAGTCCCATAAGTAACACCATCGATGACCAACATCCCGCACCTCTGCCCGAACTACAAGTCAAGGGCTCAATCACCGCACCTCGACACTACTCGTTATGGGCAGCTCTATCTCGCCCGCACGGTTTTAGGACGCTTCACGAGGATGCGTCTCAGTGGGGAATGTTCTACTCCTACTTGAGAGTTCTGGGGGAACATCAAACCACAACTCGTCACTACCCCACAGTCGAGAGGTCTCCTCAAAGTCAACATGCAACCCCCTGCCCAGCCCCTATGGAGGGTCCTTGGAAGTCAACTGGTTTCCACTACAGGGAGACCCGGAAAGAGTCGACAGGTGCCACACTGCCCAGTCCCGTAACATGGTAATCCACTGGAGGTCGACTCGGCTAAATTCGGCGACGGGACTACTGCCTAGCACAGTTGGAGGTTACCCAGCATTAGGGACCACTGCCCAGCCCAGTTAGAGGTAAGCTCAGCATCAGGGACCACTACCCATCCCAGCTGGAGGTAATCTCGGCATCGGGGACCACTGCCCAGCCCCTTTGGAGGTAAGACCAGAACTGCTCTGGTCATCCCTGGTCGATGGTACTGCTCGGTGAACACCGCGGTACTGGTGATCCCTTCTAGATGGTACAACTAACGAGCCCTGCTCAAAACAACGTCAGCCCCGTTGGAAAAAACCTCAGCCTTGCTCGAAACAACCTCAGCCCTGCTGGTAACAACCTCAGCCCAGCTTGTAACAATATGAGACCTGCTGGTAACAACCTCTTGGGTAGAGGTTCGGTGCCCGTGTAAAGTCTTGTTCACACCGAATCCACAAGAACTCTAACAGGGAACACAAAGCAACAGGAGAAACTCCCTAGGACCCTCAAGGAGATCACACTCCAATCCGCTGAGCCACTTTCGAAGCGGACTGAGACAAATCGTCCCAGAAAGTGGGGGAGCACACCCACACTATACGAACACCCGTAGTCAGAAATGGTGTCATAGTCTAGTGAAAGGGCACGGTGTTGAAACCCCTCACAGTAGAAGAAACAGAGGAACAACCAACTCTACCGACCAAACCATTAATAATGAAACTAGGGGGAGACCACACAACCATGATGGTCAATCAAACGAGCATAGAGGGACCCTCTACGTCGCGAGAGGTCAATGTATGTCAATCAGATCATGACACGCACATGGGGTCCACATGGCGTGTTTCCCCAAGTCAACCCCAACTGAGCGCACAAACATCCTCAGGTACAAACAACCACATGTACCTCCAAGCATTCTCGTATACTCCCAGAGTATACCACGTTCTATCCCAATGGATATCATGCACATGACACCCAACGTCAACGCGAAGGCGTGACGTAACAACTCCAACCTGCCACTCATTGGATGAGGCACAACCAACCACATCTCTTCACTCACACGGGAGTGCACTCAATCACACGGCAAGGGTTTTCTGCAAACACGGTGAGAAGAACCGCCATAAGAGCGCCTTTCACATTTACTCAATTAATAAGATCACAAAAGAGGCTCTGCACAACCAAACGGATCGCACCGTTGTAATCCTCGCGGAAAAACATGCGAGATAGACTACTTACTCGCCTCAAACGGATATCCGACGGAAAAGTCACCAACATCGCCTCACGCCCAAACGACGTCCCATGATCCCGAGCCTTGGCCCCGAAAACAGTCGAGCGCATCGCACCATTGCGAACCCCTAAGGAAAACACATCAAAAATAGTGCTCACTTGAGTGCAACAGATATCCGGAGAAAAAGATGCATTCAGGTGCACCGCACACGAACGATGCTACGTGGGACCCGCATCCCGGTCCGGAAACTCAACGGACATATAGAACCTTTGCGATCCTCTCGAAAAAGTACACAAGTTAGACTAATCACTTGTATAGAAAGGACACCCGGTTATAAAGTTAGAAATCACCGCCAACTCCCAAAACTGTCCTTGTGGGGCCCACACCACCGTGCGGAATCAAAGCGGGTGGATTGCGTCATTGCAATGCCCTCAGAAAAACACCAGAATCGAATACTCAAACACCCCGAACGGATGTCGGGTGAAAAGGTGGTGTTTCACCATAAAACGTGCGAACTAGGCCCCGTGGGGCCCACACCTCATCTCCAACTCGAATGCTACGGAAAGCTCCTCAAAAAGTCTGCACGAGTACTATGATCATGCTGCCACGGACGGCTCGGAAATCGGACATCCCAAGAAGGAGTTAGGTACGACACAACAACTAATTAATTAATTAAATAATAAATTAATTATTCACATTGTGTTTCGTACCGCAGAGCGACAAAACTAACCCGCAAAGTTTCCGAACAACATTGGAAGGACTATCTCAGCCTCAGTGCCACAACGCCTCCAACGATGCGTAAAACGGACGTCAAGCTCATGAGCCACATCCGTCACAATAATAATAATAAATTAATATTATTAAATTAAATTTCTCGGGTCACCTGCCATCAGGCGCATAGCCGAAAACACCATAGACCCACCCTAAAAGGACCGCCTCTTCAATATAGTCCCCCAGCTATAGAGGACGCGTCAAACGGATGAGCCGTTTAGGAATTTCGGCCTCCGAATTCAAGGGGGGCCCAAAATGGGCCGGTCCAGACCTGCCGGCCCGGTCTGGACCAGGGGTCCGGTCAGACCAGCCGGCCCTATCTGGACCGAGGGTCCGGTCCAACCCGCTGCGGCCCACCACAACCCAACGGACCCGCCTCCAGTCCAGTTTTTTTTGAAACGGACCGGCCATACTGGCTGGTTCCCCACTTTCTCGCCCCACGTCAACCGAAGACGCGCACGCTGCGGGTCTTGCTCCCCCGAGACTGCCGCCTCACCGAAGACCGGCCGCGGCCCGCTGCCGACCGAGCTCCCACACTTCCGCTTGCCCGGAGGAGACCTCGCGCCCCTGCCACCCACTACTGAAGCCAATCACGCCGACCTCTTCAGTCAAGGGACCCTGCCACCGCGATCCTGCTGCCGAGACGCCGCCTCCGCCTGGAGCTGCTCCACCGCCACCTTGAGCTCGCCGGACCACTGTGCCGCCGCCACTGGAAACCGTCGGACCACTGAAAACCTACAAACTTCATGGGTCGTTTGTGATCGACACTGAACTCGAATTTTTGATCTGAAAGATGCGTCGGGGAGCTCACAAATTATACTACCCGGTTATGGGCTTTGATTTCAAATTCGACGGTAATTCAATGGCATAAATCAACATGGAAGTACAGTTCAAAAATGAAAACGAAAAAATAAACCGAAAACTCCTACCTCAATGGGATTTTCCCGGAGCTTCGCAGTGATCCGTCAGAGCCGCGCCTTGCCATAGTTGTCTCATCGGAGTGGAGGAGGAGAGGGAGGGGGATGCCTTGAGGGGGGGGGTGTCGCCAGGGGAGAACAAGGGATGAAGGGGAAGGGGGTTTGGTTTAAATAAAATTAGAAATTTTAATTAAATTAAACCCGTAATTTAAACCGCATCTGAAACCTTTGACAGAGTCGAGGTTAAGCTTAACCTATGTCAATCACCACCTCCCAAACACAACGGTGGTCTCAGAATTTTAATCTGAGACACCATTCAAAAGTTATTAAACATAGCTCCCAAAGCCGCCTAATTACGAAAATTCCCCTCGGCCCATTTTTCACAGATATTCCACGCCCGCAAAACGTACACCACTCCTAGGGTAAATGACATGCTCCAAACTCAACGGTGCCCTCAGTTTTCCTATCTAAGCCACCGTTTAAGATATACATAAGTTAATCCATTATGCGGATAAATTAATTAATTAATTAATCCATTTAACGTTCCAAAAGCGAGCGAGGGGTCCAAACGTCCCGCGCCGACATGCTTTATGTCATTCCTAGGTTAAACACCCAATTACAGACCCATCCGTACACTCGGATCTCTGATCCGGATCACCACTTAGGAGTTATCCCATTTATTTTTCATTTCTAGTTTGAACGCACTGAAAATTTAATTATGTCCACTCTGGGGCTCGGAATCGCACGCCATGTGAGGTCGCTGCTCTGGAATAACATCAATAATATTCCAAAGTCTTTCACAGCAAAAACCGGGTTCTTAAAAAATTCCCATAAATAGCTGGACAATTATATCTTTTCCAAAGAAGTGTTAATAATCACAATACTATCATGGTTTCATGAGATTAAACATCTCAACATATTTTCCATACTATAATACCATAATCAAAATAGAGTGATTCACCTTATAGTACCAATTTCTGACATGAGTACAAATTATATAAAAAATATACACACTCTATCCATATATGAACTAGGTCAACACAATGAATATTCTATTTAAATAATTTATTATGAATTCATTCTAATCCATATAGGATATGTTGTGATTATATGATCCCAAATCATGGATGAAGACACAAGGTCAAAAAATCCTTCACCAAACAATAACGTCAGACCTCTCCAGATAGATTTCTCCATTATAACTATGTGTGGGATGATTCATGCTATCCCAGTATATGTATAAATGACCAGATTCCCCAACTCAGTCCTTGTAATAATATTAAAAACAATAATTCCCTGTTCATTTTGTATGATCATAATATGTAAAGTAAACTTTCTCTTAATAAAATATGTGTGGATTCACTCTTAAGATTTTGGGATATGTATAAAGTCTTACTTATATGATATAGGGATCATACCCAAGAATTTTCAGTACTAAAAAATACCCCAGTTCTTAGTCTATATTGAAAGTTGTAAACTTTTTTTTGGCTAAAGATCTATACAGATGCCTCCTCTAGTGAAATAAACTCCATGTTTTAAATCTAGCACCTTTAATGTACCATCAACTAATGGAGATGATAAACCCAAATGGAAATTGGGACTTTTCATTCAAGGAGAAACATATCAATCTCCCATTACATGATCTAGATCTGTTCATGGGACACACACTTTAATATTTTGTGAATCCATGAATCCAAATAATGTTGGATATATTGTGACATCCATGTACACTACTGTAGAATCATCTGTGTCTCCAATATTGGAAATGGGAAATTTTACCCCATTCTAGTTCTAAATCTTATCAGTTCATGAAATTTGTACATACGTTCTCTCAGTTATGAACATATACTAAAAATAATTTTTTTCTAACTTTCATATGAACCAGATCAACCTTGGGACCATAATTTCTCAATCAAAAACATGTGACTTGATTACTATTAACATATGATATGTAGTCACACCCAAATTTACCATTATATGGACAACCAATATTCCTATGGATGATAATATACCATTTTAATTTCCCATTAACAGAGGCAAATAGAGCATGGCATGTAGCCACACATTTCATTTACATATGAATTAATCAAGAACGATCCCCCTTTAACCTTGATTTATCGACCCCTTAAAATAATTTAATGATTGTTCCAAAAATCTAAAACACTTATCATATCCTATGTAAATTATACCAATCATTTTTTGGGATATTAATGATTTAAAATGACATACAACATTGTTTCTATCCATGAAGAATAGGTTTTTGATGATCAGATCACTCATCACTTTTCCCATCAAAAATATTTAAATAAAATGTACAACCTCATACTACTATGTCTTATTAGTAGTAGGGAAACATAACTTTCCCAATAAAAAAGAACTATAGAATTAAATAAATATCTATTGATACATACTTTCTTATCTTGTAGTGAATGAAACACATATATTATGCATATATTTTAAAAAATACACTTCTCCCTTAAGATGTGTTTTATCTATCTAAAAACATAAAGAAATATATATGGATTAATTATTATCCCACTAGATTACGTAGTGATTCATGGACACTCTAACCCAAGCCTACCATTTTTTCTGAAATTTAATCCCCTTTTATAAATGTTTGGTAGATTTAAAAACTGGGATTCCATTAAAAAATATACCTAATGATGGATTCTTACGGTCATGAGATATAGAGGGAACCATAAGTGAAACTCCCCCTCATAAATTTTAAAATACACAAGTTCAACATATTTCATGATCGATTATCTTACCATTCTCAAAGGGACCCATATGTTCTTAAAACAAGGACAATTTTCATTCTTAGTCATTTGTTCCTAGCCAGCAAAATATGGGTTATTCACCAAGTGCCTCTTATTTCTCACACTGATCATGTATTTTGTGAGCCTATATGATTGGATTGAACCATTTGAAATGGATGGGAGTATAATGAAAAAAGGTGGGTATCATTGAAAACCCTCCATGAAATACTCTAAAATACATATGAATTATTGTGTTATATAGACTCTATTTTCTATAGATGAGTTATATATGAACAAAAGGGGCCATGTATATTGTTTTATAGTCATTGGACTCTATGAGGACAAAAATTACACCCATGTATCCAATAAAAATTAGAGTTATATATAAAAAAAGCGTCCTAGTATATGTTTTAATAGTCATAGGACCCTATGAGAACAAAAATTACACCCATGTAGCCAAAAAATTATAGGTTTCTATATAGAAACACTTCATAATTTTACGGTCGGTTCTTAATATCCAAGTCACATGAAATTAATCTATATTATAATTATACTATCTATGTTCCATTAATCTCAATAGAATTATGCCTTTATGATATAGCATTAAACAACATGATATTTTTATCCTTATTATGTGATATTATGAAACAAAAACCACAACCCATCGTTAAACCATTTCAATGAAATACATTATGTCAATCATTTTCAACTATGATTTGATGTGCCTATGTCATATATTGTAGTTCCATAGTCCTTAAATAATATTTCATGTGTTTATAATATCGTATTACTTCATGTATCCCATAGACCTCGGAAAGGAACACTCATATAAAAGGGACATTCTCTTTTACTATGCATGAATTCTGGTGGATCCTAAATATGATCTCATAGCCTTTCAACCAGATGTGTCCTTCCCTTACAAAATGGTGCTATAATCATTGTGATCCATTTAGTTATTTTAGAATTACTCATCTCCCACAATGTGATTCTTGATCCTCTTCATTATGTATGTAATATACCATTAATCATGATTAAAGAGAATTGATCCATGATTTACTAAATCAACCATATTAAATAGGTTTTAAGAGTAATCTAATACATTGGAATCCAAATTTGGATTTTTTCCAAAAATATCAATCATTAATTCTATGTCAATCGTGAACATATAATACATATTCTTTTGTCAAATATATGCATCCATAAACTCTATACCCAGAATTTTCTAAATCACATTACAATAATAAACAAGTGAAAGAGACACCAAACATGTCATAATAAAAACCAACCAATAGAATTATGAGTAAAATTCATGTCACATTTATCTATCGGATTCATCTACAAAGATTATAAAATTATTAGAGCATAGATTTAAATACCTAAATAATTTAATACCAACAAAATTATGCTAATTCATTCTCTATTCACCATATAGGTCGGGAAAATGTTATGTATATGTATTCACTCATTACAATTCCCTGATAATGATTTTATTATAAGGAGATAAAACCGAAATGGTTCTCAAACCCTTTTTCAATTTTACATTTTCAATAAACTTAATTAATTATTAGAATACTATTCAGACACCCAACAGTTAGTTGAGTTGATATAATTTTCATAGAACACTATAACCATTATTTATTCATCTCATTTCTCCCATGTATAATATTTGTAATAGGGAATGACTAATTTCAAGAAAACTTACTAGGAATATCTAGTTTTTAACACAATTCCTCAATGAATGGGACAATGTGATGGCTCTGACTTGGAAGAGATCCCCCCCTTTAAAAACATGTGCTATTATCTTTAATATTCAGATACTAGTTTCATACCATATTAATTCAAAAAATTCACCCATAATTCATCCCATCCCATCAACTATGGAATTTTTAAATCATCATTAATAGACTCTTATGCCAACTATTCAAGTTAATTTCACATCCTAGATGTTACGTTATCATATTCCACACAGATTCATGAAGGAGGTATGTGGTACTTTATCATAGAATATTTTGGTGGTCTACATCAGGTTATTTTAAACCACATGATATAAGTCCTGATTTTCAAAATCATAAACTAAACACACCACACATGGGGTACTCTACAACAAGAATTTTACATTCATTAATGACATGTTTCCCATGACCCTTATCATATATTCTATATCATTACTACTAAAACCCTCCTTGGAAGTATTTATCTCAATATTATACTTCATTTACTATATATTTATATCTTCACAAACCACCAATATCCCTTGCAAAAGAGAGGGAAAAAATTTTATACACGTTTAGAATTTTGGATCAAAATGTGGTCCATTGAAATGATATCCAGATGCCTCATTACCTTTCCAAAACATCCTCTAATCCCTATAATCCATAAAAATATTACATTGGAACTCATAAACAAATAATGATTCATGATCATTCTATAAAGGTTATCCATATTACATTACACAATATTTATACCGATTTAGGTGTTATTTATGAATCATGTAATCTATATATTCAAATTGATTTGGCATTGTTAACATCACATCATCATATAAAATAACCATTAAAAATAAGTTTTGTGGGGGTAGTATAAGCCTCTATGAATAGTAATCCATCATAACCTAAGTAAGAATATAGTTATCTAAAATTTTTCATGAATATTCTTACATCATAAATTGAGCACTGATTCAATGATATCGATGCCTTTATGATTATATATCCTTTATAACATGTGCAATAATGCATTTGGTTAGAACCTTTATTCAATATCCCACATTCCAATATTAAAAAAATTATGAAGGGTTCCAAAACAATTCATGAATACCCATACTTCATAACCTACATTATTTATTAAACATATGAATTCAAATATGTTCAAATATATAGTTCCCTAATGTATATAAATGCATGGTCTAAGAATTATGACCATAATAAACAACATATGGGCTATGATGTTCCACCTCAAAAAATTGTACCACAAAATTTCATCATAAAATACCATAAAATAAAAATATAATGTGATGAAAAACCATGTCTCCAACTTTAAACACAAGGTCTCATCAATGATTATCTGAATAACTCTTATGTCGACTCAGGGTTAACTAGATATACTGCTGAATGGTTTTCACATTCTCCACTATTTCCTCAACCATTTCTGGTCCATGTAGCTAACGTTCACCTACCTCATCCCAACATGATGGTTTTCAGCACCTTTTCCCATAATGGGCTTCATATGGTGCCATTTGGATGCTCGAGTGGAAACTGTTATTATAAGAGAACTCAACCAGAGGAATATGTTGATCCCATCTACCTTTGATGTCTATTGAGCACGCTCTCAACATTTCCTATAGTATTTGGATAATCTGCTCGGAGTGGACATCATTTTGGGGATGATAGGCCATACTGAAGTTCATTTCAGAATTCAGAGCATGTGGAAGACTCTTCCAAAACATAGAGGTGAATCTTGGATCTCAGTCAGACACAATAGATAGTGGCACTCCATGCAGCCTTACCACTTTTCTGATATATATCTCTGCCAGTTTATCCAATGAGAAATCATCCTGAATGGAAATGAAGTGTGCAGTTTTTGTAAGACCATCCACAACAACCCCGATTGCATTGTTTTCTTTGTGTGTCCTCAGAATTCTGGTGACAAAGTCCATGGTGATTTTTTACAATTTCCATTTTGGAATGGGAAATGGTTGCATAATCCCCTTAGACTTCTGCCTCTCTGCCTTCACATGCTGTCACACCAGGAACATTGATGTATATTCAGAGATTTCCTTTTTCATATTATCCCACCAAAAGTTTTATCGGAGATCCAGATACATATTTGTGCTCCCTGGGTGAATAGAGAAATTTGAAATTTGTGCGTCATACAAAAGTTCCTTCTTCAGCTCCGGACATTATGGAACACATAGTCTTTCCCCGAATATCACAATTCCTTATTCATTAACATTAAACTTTGAGGATTTCCCTTTTTTTATAGCTTCTAATTTTTCTTGAATTCCCACATCCTGCTTTTGAACATCCTCTAACTGTTCCAAAAGATACGGTTGAGCAATCATTTGTGAAAGGGATGTTCCCTTTTTTTATGATTCCCATGTCCATCTTCATCAAGTGTAAGAAGATTGGATCCTTTTAAATTCTCATCATTGATAGAATCGCTGGGTCCTTTATACTTAGTGCATCTTCCACCTTGTACACTTTCCCAGGGTGGTATTGTATTGAACAATCATAATCCTTGATGATATCTATCCATATTTTGTGGCGCATATTATGCATTTTATGTGTGAATGTATATTTAAGACTCTTGTGGTTAGTATATATCTCATATTTCTCCCCCCATAGAGATAATGTGGCCATATTTACAAGGAAAATATCACCATCGCCAACTCGAGATCACGAGTTGCATATTTTTTCTCATGTATTTTCAACTGCCTTGAGGCATAGGATATCACATTATCATTCTGCATCAGCACACAGCCTAATCCCTTCTTCAAAGCATCGCTGAATACAAAAAAAATTCCCCACTTGTGGGTAAAGTGAGCACGGGCACAATGATAAGCCTCCTTTTCAACTCCTTCAAGATTTCTTCGCATTCATCAATCCAAGAAAACATTACTCCCTTTAGAATTATCTTGGTAAGAGGGTGGGTAATTCGTGTGAAATTTCTCACAAATCGTCGATAATATCCATCTAACCCCAAGAATCTACGGATATCCATTATTGATGTTGGCCTCAACCATCCTTCAATTGAATCAATTTTAGAGGGATCCACAGATATCCCATTGCTTGTGATGATATGGCCCAAGAATGAGACATCCTTTAACCAGAGCTCACACTTGCTGTAATATTCATAGAGCTTCTCCATGCACAGTGTCTCTAGTACAGTTCTTAAATGATCTTCATGATCCTCCTTGGTTTTGGATTATATTAGAATATCATCTATAAAGACTACAACAAATTTGTCTAGGTAATCTCAAAAGACTCTATTAATCAATTCATGAAGATTGATGGAGCATTGGATAGTCTGAAAGGAATTACAATGAATTCATAGTGCCTGTATCTTGTACGAAAAGCAGTCTTGGGGACATCTTCCTTCTTCACCCTTACTTGATAATATACCGACTTAAAATCAACCTTAGAGAAGTATTGGGATCCATGAAGCTGATCAAACAAGTCATCAATTCGTGGTAGAGGATACTTGTTCTTTATCATGATTTTTTTAGCTAAAGATAATCGATGGGAAGGCGCATTGACCCATCCTTCTTCTTGACGAAGAGAACTAGTGCACCCCATGGTGAAGCACTTGGGCGTATAATCCCTTTATCCAAATTCTCCTATAGCTGTTTCTTTATCTCTTCAAGCTCCATGAAAGCCATTCGGTATGGAGTCTTGGATATTGGTAGAGCCCCTGGTATATGTTCAATTGAGAATTCAACATCTTTTCTAGGAGGAAGACCAGGCAGTTCCGCGGGAAACACTTCAGCGAATTCCCTCACAATAGGAATTTCTTCAAGGATTATTTTTTCCTTGGACTCAATAATCTGTTCCAGATACGCGTGCTCATAGTGAAGTAATACCCATGCTTGAGATTATATAGATAAAAAGAATCATCTTCTTCTTTACACATGTAATGAATTGGGGGTCGATTCTCCATATGGAGTGTGACTTCCCTCTCCCGACAATTTATGTTGGTTCTATATAAGGAAAGCCACTCCATGCCAAGAATTTCATAAAATTCCACCAGAGGGAGTATAATGAGGTTCACTGGGAAATTAAATCCAGATATTATAATAGCGGAGGACTTATATTCATGGGATGAAATGATTTCCCCATTTGTCGTACTCACCGACATCTTCACTTCCATGATTTGTGGTGGTGTTGGGATTGATCTACTAAACATTCAAGATATAAAAGAATGCGTAGAAACTGAATAAAAAAGTAAATTATATATTATTGAATGAATAACTAGCGTACCTGACACCACATTGTTGTTGGGGTTCACTTCGACCGAAGTGATGGAAAAAGCAATTCCTTTCTACCTTGGAGGTTGTTGGTTGCCTTCGAAAACCCTTGGACTAGGGAACTGATTTGAAAATGACCCGGTTCTTATCATTTTTAGCAATGAACTATGTGTTGAGGTTCGAACAGAGTGTTTCTCTCCTCTTTCACAGCCGCGGGTCTTTCATGCTGACAGTTAACAACTAGGTGCCCTTCTCTTCCACACCTAAATCAATTCCTCGTCCCCTTGAGGCAATTTCCAGGGTGCTTCTTTATGCACATTTGGCGAGTGGGGTGCTGGATATTCATAGAACTATTGGATTTATCCAATGGAACACTAGCATTTAATTCCACCTTACGCTTCTTGTCCCCATGATACCCCTGTGATTCCTCGATCTCCATTTCGACCTTGAGGGAACATCAATCAATTTACTCATAGTTGTCGAAGTCGCGGATCTCTAACTCTTTCCGCATGCTAGGCTTCATCCCACCAAAGAAGCGGTCAACCTTGCATTCGGGGGTAACAACAAAGCCGGAAGCATATCCTCCAAGCCTTATGATGTTTTCCTCGTACGCTCCAATATATTCTTTGTCTTTTTTCTTCAGGGAAAGGAAGTCCCTTTCAATATTAAGCTGGAGGGTGCATGGAAAATATTTATCGAAAAACATCTTTCAGAAATCCTTCCATTCCAACACCTTGATCTCCTCCTCAGGCTTCGTATTTTTGATCAAATTCCACCATAGATTAGCTTCACCCTCCATAAGATAATCCTCCAGGAGAACCTTCTCTTGTTCAGAACATTGAAGGATGGAGAAGACATTTTCAATGGATTTGATCCATTTTTCAGCGATCGTGGGATCGAATGATCCACTAAAAGTAGGAGGCCTTTGTCTTATGAAGAACTCGATAGTGACTTTTTCTTTCTTAGGGGTGTTTGGACGTTCCTATTGACCCATGTTTCCATTGAACGATTGAGTTAGCTGAGAGTGAATCGTGACAACGTTCATGATTCCTGCTCCCATTGGATTGGGCATCTCATTAGTGCAGTCATCACACTGATCATCACATCGTTTGTTAGCCAGAGTGATTCTATTAACGGCCATTGGCTAGAATAAAAGGAAAATTAGGGGGTAACACATAAAGGGTAATCCAAAGACAAAAGTTTATGACTTATAAATAAACTTTCATTTCCTTAACTCATGAGTCTATAATCTTCAATCTAGGATTTTCATGATCTAATTTCTAACAAATATTCTTAGGGGAATTTGTTAAATTCCCTTGATAAAGTTCATACTAAGCTTGTTAATTTATCGAAACATTTCCCCTGGGAGTGTCATAACCAAGAGTGCATTAAGGCCCATTGTCATGCACCGGTTCCCGTTCGAGTCTAGATGAAAGCGGTGTTTTTGGTTTTACCCCTTGGATACATCTGTTCCAGAGCCGCCTCTACCTGTTGTATCTAGACAGGGATGTATTTGTTTGATAAAACACTTAATCAGTACTTAACAAAACTTATAGATGTTATTATTATACTTAGTCCTATCTCTAAGGCTTTACTAGGGTTTTCTAATCCAAATCCCAAAAATAACAAAACCACACTCAGATACCAACTAGGAAAACCCTGCTTTTATTACAAACATAAAGATGATTTATTACATAAACTATTCACTTGATACAACAAGGATGATCGAGAGGTCTAGTGTATTTGGGGATTAGGATAATTACATAACAACTAGAAACCGGAAATACAACATCTTTATTGAAAACTTCCTTTACATGACCACTACCTTCCCTCGTACATAGCATTGTATGGGATAACCTTAAGACATGCATAAGAAAATGGGTGAGATATAAAGCCCAGTAAGGGAATAAACATGGAATACATGAGGAGTAAAATAAATGTTATATAATAAGAATATCAACAGATCACAAGAGGAACATGAACATAAAGGCATGATAAAGCATGATAATCATAACATGGAAATGTGGCAACAACACTTAACATGTAATTAGAATGAGACAAGGCTCATTGCACATGGAGCTTGAGTAAATCCTAATTGCACATGAAGCACGAGTAAACCCTCTTTTCACTTGAATTAGAATGAGTCAACACTCATTTCACATGAGTTTTCATGATAATATACTTTACCCAATGCATTTGAGCGCTATAAGGGCACAACCTTCTTAAACATTTCATTTCATGCATAAGTGTGCCACATGGGTCATAAAACATGGATTCATAAAACATAGTAATTTATTCCATGATAAAGGATTGTGGAATTAATACATGAAAATTTATAATCAATATGTAAATGTTCATAAAGGTGAATACCCTTGATGGAGAAATGGGCATGGTATTCACTACACAATGGAATTGGCTTAGAAAATCGGTGTGAGTTCGGCAGCGTAATAGCCTGACATAAGAATTAATAAAAATGGTTGATGAAAGATAAAGGGGTTCCACATCATATTTAAATGTAATGGACAGTAAGGAGGTCATATAGATACATTTCGCAACAATTTTAATGGAATTTATATTCATTATACAAAAGTGTTGCATGAATGTAAATGGGGAGAGAGAAGTTCCTTTCGGAATTTCGGCATAGTAATGGGTGTACATGGGAGGCATTTAATGAGAGATAAAGGGGTGTCCCATCATTAAAACATAAATATAGAAGTATGAGGGAGGTTCTAAACCATACCCCAACATTCATAATTTAAATTAAAAGGGTAAGACAACTTATTGATAATTGGACCAAAATGAGAAATGAAGAAAAAACCCTTACATGGAAGTGTGCTTCCAAAGGCATGAGAGAGGCTTGATAGTGGAATATTGGGAGATTGGGGAACCTTGAGAGGATTATTTACAGTAGTTTAGAGTCTGTAAGAACTCCACAAGCGTTGAGTGAGGAGGAAGTGGGATATTGGGTGGGTTTATATAGGAAAGGTGAGGGAATTCTCTATTATTTAGGTTTGGGACCCCTTGTTTTAAATTAATCCAAACCACAAACAATCCAATGTTTTTTCCCATGGTTTTTGGAAAAGGAAAGAGGACAAAAATATTTTATAATTACAATGTCCTAACATCTTAAAATAATGGGGTTTCGTATGTGGAGGTGAGTCACACTCACATGGAAAATAATTTAAAAAGATAAGATGTTTAATAAGTTTTGAGGGGTCCATTATTTCTTTGTAAAATAAGTCAAACAAATTATAAATCCCATTATTTTAATGGTAAAACATATGTCGGCTGAACATAAAGCTTATAGTATTTTATTACATCACTATTGGGTCATTATGATGTCATAAAACACATTATATATTTAAATGGTATTTAATTTTTACCCAAAAATTTGACTGTCTTAAAAAATTATGAAAAATTAACCGTTGGATAATTTTGACGTCTTGATTCCAAAAATATCATTTATTTTATTTAAATAATTTTATAAATATGTTAATTTTCACTTCTAACATAAAAACTAAGATTTATAAAAAATTCACGGGTTTTGAAAGAAATGGCTTTCAATCCTTAAAAACAATTATAATTGAATTCATAAAATTATAAGATCATTTAAATTTAATAAAAATTAATTTAATAATAATAATAATAATATTTATTTAAAATATTATTTAATTCAAAAATACCTTAATTTAATAAAATAGAATTCTTAGTTAAATAATAACTAAAAACATTATTTGTACTTCAAAAACTATTTACAATGTATCATTAATGAAAAGAAAGTATATTGATTATTATATACTAAAATAATGTACATGTACATAGTACTAGAGATTTGTTACATAACCCCTTAAAACAGCCGCATAATACCTAAGGGTAAGGTGTGCGATGGTGAAAGGCTCTTGGGGTGGCTCAGATAATATCGCTCGAGTGGTAATCTCTATCAACTTCTACATTTCCCACAGACGGTCCCATTCGATATTGACATGATGAAGATCATCATAGGATTGGTCAAAAGCGAAGCCCAAGGACGCCACCTCTTTTCTGAGCTCCGACAAATGGGCTTCGTATGGATAAATTCCACTAAATGAGGCCATCACTTCTTTTATCTGAGTAAATTGGGTTTATTAAATCCTTATATTTATATTAATCATGTGATCACTGTTCAATGACTATAAAAGTAACGGTCACAATTCTTAGCATAAAACCAATGAAGTTGGTGAAACATTTTACATATGAGACATTTAATTAGATCAAGAGGGATTTCCATTAATGAAACTTTGGATCGTTCCGTAATGTCTCTCCAATGATTTCCTAGGATAACTAAATTAAAATAAGGTTAGTTTTTTAACTTTGTTCTTCAGATCAAACAAAATCTAACAAGAGGAATAAATTGAATATTAGAATACCTCCTTCTTCATATCCTCAATAATTGCTAATGGATAATGAGTATCAATCAAGGTTGATAAATAATGAACCTATTTATGAGTTCTATCATGTAAATATGATGAATTAAACTAATTATTCTTCTTGTGATATATCAATGATTCTATATGTGTGGTCATGTTTATGATCTAATATTTTAACATGGAGGCTTTACAATGTTTCTACATTAACACCTATGAGACATTCAGTATTGATTAGAGTAGAAAACATATGTCATGAATGTTGTGCAAATACCTATCATGACCATTTGATTTCTAGTATGTTAGGAGGATTCACCGCATTATTTCAAATAATCTATAAAATGTAAAACCACCCACACCTCTAATTTACAGAATAGTTATAAGTGGAATTACTCTTGGAAATATATATCATATGAAAGAGTATAATGGATTAAAAATAATAATTTCATGCTATGCTAATTTTTGTGTGATGCTACATATGTACTCAATTTCAGGGGATGTGAACACATTATTAATGATGACCATGATATAATTGGGTACCATGGAAATTTATGGATGTACTATCAAGACCAGTGAGAAAGAAAATTAAGATGTCTTTTTTACTCTCCCAACACTAATAATAAGTTACAACTCTCCTCTTGTCCACACACCATTCACAATTATAATATAGGGTGTATTTACCCAATAAACTCTACCTTATTTTCAAAATAATCTTCACCATCATGACTTCACATTCATAGTGGTATTCCTGAGTCTTAAATCAATTCCATTGAAACCTTGGGGAGTGGGTTAAAAGATTCACAAGGTCTATCTACTCATCAATTTGATTCTCTCAGTATATTATCTATGTGGTATTCCACCTAAGCATGTGAATAGTATCAAGATAGATAGTTTGGGGAATCAATAGATTTTAATTGAATCATTTAATTACATCCCCACGTATACAGATATTGCACAAAAAATTATTACAATAAAATTCCAAAAAAAATGATAGAAGAAACCCTATGAATATAGTAAAATTTTTGAGATGTCCATTAAGGGGTGTATGGACTGAAATTAGCAAGTTCATCAAAGATACCAGAAAGAACCTCATCATGATGTGATACTTTTTATAACCTCTCTTCATGGTATCCACATACATTGTCAATGATCATCCTAAAAGGTGTGGGCTATATAAGAAATTTGAATCATTGTTTGTTTATCAATATTCCAATAACATCATAAATTTCTTGTGTAATTACCTTAACTATATATACTTTTTGTAGCATTTAGAAATATGACTAGTGAAAGACCAAACTGGTGGTTTTTTATCAATATCACAAGAACATTATTCCCAACCAGCTAAATAAAAGCTGGATAGGCCCAAAAATATAGTAATCAACATTACACTATTGAGTGTGATTATGGAGTTGATGGAGATGGATGATAGTTTGCATAGCTGTATTAATATGTCATCCTTATATGTGATATGAAATCATTAGCATCATTTCAATACAGATTACATAATTTTCATACGTATCTAGTAAGATCCTTCCATTTATAAAAATTTCAAAATCTTAGGCCATCTGAAGGCATGGGGACACACCAAATTTCATCATTTAACCACATGAGGTGATGTCCCAGACCTATTGAATGTCCGAATAAAAAACATATATATAAAAAACCTATCAAGAGGGGTAGTGATGGGTATAAATCATATTTTCCCAAAAAATTATTTGGAAAAGGAGATGTGTATCAGTTCATTAATGTAAATTATTATGTGTGGACCCATAACCATCCTGACCGTCTCTCATAGGAAGATGAGTCTATACCATAAATTGGTCATAGAGTTTTATAGGTTCATCAAAATAATTCATCATATTTCTCCCTAAGAGGTTATATTCACCCATGTCGGTGGATTCCCCATATGACAATTCTGAGTTCACTATTGTTAGGTGAAAAGATTTTTTTCTAGGTCACAAATAACAAATCATATATCAATGAAACTTGACTAGATTAAATATAGTTAAATATGAAGTCAATGTTTCTTTATAAAGATATATTACTTGAATATCATCATATAATTTAATAAAAATCAGATTAAATTATTATTTTCTTACCCAATTATTAGAATCACTTCCTCTAGGGAAGAGGCCACATTTCAAACTCTCGAAACATTTTACATTTTCCAGATATGAAGAATGTATATTTGTGTAACACATGGAACATGTTTGGGGACATAGATAATAGTTTTACAATATCATAGGTGAGTTGTTTAATGTATATGATTACCCCCTGTAATGAAGCTATAATTAGTTGGATGTTCTTAATGATTATCACTAGAATACATATGATGGAGGAAAACACCCTGTGAGATGGAACATTATGTTTGGTTAATGGAAATGAAGTATCATCCAAAAGGATGAAGTCATATAATGAATGAATGCATTAAAGGGATAATTATAATGATTCATAAGATTAATTCCTAATAGATTCTAATTTTTGGACAAGACATTATACCATGAATTTACATTATAGTTTCAATACATAATATACCTATATCCAATCACATAAAAAAATGTTTATATGCATGAATTTATCTAAATTATGGAAAAAGTATACATTATGACAAATGGAGACATAAAATTTCAATGGATTGTGTGGCATATCTTGTGTTATGTGATAGTGTATACATTTCTCGGTAATGTGATTATGAAACCACACATGTTTTAAGAGACCAAGGTTCCCACCGAATTCTAATAGACTAACTAATGTTGTAATGTTATTTGATTTGTGAGACTAGTTATTTGACACCTTTTATTTTTATAATATTAATCTATGATTTATAGTCACATAGATAGATTAAGTAGTCTCATCATCTAATCAGCTAGGTGGTGGTGTCTCAAAATGTTAACACTTGGGAGATGAAAAAATGGTGAGATAAATAAATAATGAATGATTACTTAGGGATAATTATGTT
Organism: Viscum album; assembly: GCA_963277665.1. Classification (NCBI taxonomy): domain Eukaryota; kingdom Viridiplantae; phylum Streptophyta; class Magnoliopsida; order Santalales; family Viscaceae; genus Viscum; species Viscum album. The sequence goes on along the minus strand of OY728155.1, from coordinate 1,733,879,189 downwards.
ATGAAATGTGATTATATAATTTTCATTGGAACATGTTATAGAATAACCCTTCACTATTGATCAGATAAAACATTATGCCCATGTGGATAAGTTATCAATGATATAAATTCACAACCATGCAAGGTAGAAGATTGATCAGTTATCTTCCTAGAGACATATGATGGTTGAATAAAAAAGGCACATGATGAGTAACATTGTTTGTGAAAAGGACATTAGCCACTATGTAATGGTCATAAATATTGTTTAGGTTCATCACCCTCTATGTAATCCTACACAGCTTAGGTACCCAATTTGTAAATGTAAATTATCCTTCATTTAAATATAATCATATTCTTTAATAATAGTAAAAAACCATTTATCATATCACATATGGGCATACACTGGCCTTAACACATGTATTGTTTTTTTAATAATCCCCATGAGAATTAGGACAATGACTGAGCTTGGTGAGGTTTTCCATGATGTATCCTTAAATAAATTATTGATAATCTCATGATTTATATCAAGTCTTATGATTATCTCCATGACATGATGACTACATGGCTCTGTTAATGTGGGATATCATTTTTGGGGGAGGGGTCATGAAGTACATATTTCCCATTACACACCCAATGGAGTAATGCTATAGCCACATGAAAATAAATTCTTGTGTCCCATATGAGAGTTTTTGACATTTTTGGCCCCTTCATTTGATTGTTATTTATCGCATTATGAATAGGAATCCAATAGTAAAGATGTGAAATTTTTTTACCCAAAGAAGATGAAATATTTTTGAATTTTACAGATCACTCTTCTGCTGAATTATGGAAATTTAGATGAAATTTTCATAGTAAAATATTTAATAAATATACGGTATGACATATATAAAACACCCCTCATCATGTAGAACCAAAATGAAGGCAGCATATGAAGGAAGAGTACAACTAGGGATAATTTTATGGAGTAGAGGTATCATGATATCATATGATCTTCTACATAACAATTATTAGTGAGTAAAATAAGATAAATTAAATATGTGTGATTCATGAAAGTGATTATCATGTAATAACATTCATTAATGAAAATAGATCACAACATCCATATCATATGATGGGAATAAGATCATATTACAACTTATTATTAAATGCACCACGAAATCACATCATAAAAACCCTTATCAGTTACACAATTACCTGAAACTCATTTATTAACACACATTCAATACTCCACTATCATCATAAAAAATTAACGGATTCATAGAAATCATATGGCTCCTATGACCATGTGAGTATTACATGAAGTACATGACCCCATGGCACCCACATGACCACATAACACCATAGGTTTTCATTAATGCACGCATAAAACCTCCCATTAAAATAAATATTATTCCAAGCTACGGTAATAAATTCCTCCTAATATTATATAGATATAATCCATAAATTTTCTACCTATATCACTTACGAATCAACATTTATGAGTATTATTGAACTATTTTGACTCTAATTCCTATAATAATTAGAATAAAAGATACAGTTTTTTCACATATGTTTTCCCAAAATTACCAGATATATATCATAAATTTCATTATGAAGATACTCTAGAAGAGTATCATGATGTTATCCATATTGAAATAAAAATAGTAAATTCCATATAGATGCCCATAACTATTTTCTTGTAGATCCCTATTGTCCAAAATACTTGTAATAAAATTAAATTCATTGAAGAATCATTATGTATTCCACATACAAATTAAATCACAATCCATTGAGAAAGGTGTGGGATTTAGTTTTCCCTTTCTCTACACATAGTGTAACTCGTGATGGATTAAGTATCTACAATGATCTTGAAAAAAACATGGTAAAAATTTCTCTAAACATGGGCTTCCATATTGGTATAATTCCTTAACTCTCCAAACCCATATGTAACTACTTCCTTTGAGGAAAACTATCCTTAACTACCCATCAGCGTATCAAGAATGTAAGAACTTGTGTTTTTTAGGATAGTCGTTTTGAGCAGAAATATGAATTTCTGCTGTTGGATGCTATTAAGGGGTAAAATGGTCAATTTACCATAACAAATGATCTCGGATAATTATTCTGACCATTACATTGGTCCCAGAATAGGGATTTTATGCTAGTACATGAGTATGGTGGAAATCTGAGTTGTTCGAATTTTGGAAAAATATTTAATATTTAATCGTATTAAATTAAATATTATATTATTCCTGCAGGTTCATTTGGAAATAAAATTCAAACGGAGTGTCAGATTGAGATTCCGTCTACACCATTGAGTCCAGAATGGGGAGTTTAGCCTAGGTAAGGCATAAACTCATGTCGGGGGCCGGGGCCGGCCCGAGCCCCCTTTTTCTTCCTTTTCTTTTCTTATTTTTCTTTTCCTTCCTCTCACTTCATCCCTCCTCCTTCCTGCGCATGCACCATGTGTGCCTTATCCTTGGAAGTTTCCCATGGGATAATTAAGAGATTGAGAAAATGGGAGAGAAGGAAGGCGATAAGGGTATCGATTCGAATCCCTCGACACGTTGAGTCGACGTGCGGCATCCGTGGACCGTGAAATCAACCGAGGCTACGATGGTTTCTGCCCAAAGGTATGTCCATTTCTATTTTTCAATGGATTTCCTTAAAACATGTTGTTTTACATTTTGAATGCTTTATATTTCTTTTTTGGTATGCCCATGGGGATCGATCTGTTGTTTCGGGGGCGAAAATAGGCGTTTTAGCTGTTTGTAGGGATTTCTCGTCGGAAAACCCAGTATACACGGCATGTGTTCCAGGGGAACATGCCGTGTGTTCTTCTTGTTCGGGGAAGAAAAGGTTTTCTTATGTACACGCCATGTACATAAGAGTACACGCCGTGTAGTGGGTGGTCGTGTGGAATAGAACACAGAATTGTGGTTTTTTTGAATTACATGCCGTGTACAGTAAATTACAGGTCGTGTAGTGGTACTTTGGCATATGTTTGGGTGAAAATAAACACAGTGTGACTTTTTGTGAACAGAACACTCTGGGTAATGTAAGGTACATGCCGTGTACTTTACACAGGCAGGCCCACGGTGCTCTGGCTATGTACTCTGGCCATGTACTGCTTCAGTTTAGTATTATTGGGATATCATAGGCTCTATAGATCAGAATTGGGTATGTGAGTAGTTGATTATTAGAGTTTTTCCATATTGATCAGGATGGTGTAATCCTTTTTACATTTGGAGGTCATCTAAATGGGTTTTTTTGGGTTTTATGTAAATGTAGGGGGGATTCTTCCTCCCTTTATCTAGCCCAGTCTTCACTTGAGGGTGAGACTTGGCGAAGTTGTTAGGTTGGGTGTTCGGACCAACTTAGTCAAGACCTTTAATATGAGAGGATATATGAGATATATCCCATAACCTTTTCTTTAGAGGATGTTTTCAATTGTGAGACGTTCTCTTCAGGCCTATGAGGCCGTGAGACCAGATGCTTATATGGGTCCCCTAAGGGATGCCTTTCTTGTGTGCTGAACTAGGGAGTCCTTATAGGAACCCTCTCTTGATTTCATTGATAGGCCCCTATTATGGGCTGCATATTTTTTTATTCATTCAACGATCCCATGTAGGATTCCTCTTTCCTAAGGATCCCTTGTAGGATTATTTCTCCTTGGTTATCGGTAGGATCCCGAGTAAGATGACTCTTTGTTGTTTCACTTGTGGAACCCAGCGGTGCCCGTTGTTTGACTGAACCTAAGTGGTTACGTCAGGTTTGGGTAGAGATGGTGATCGAGTTTCACCTAGAACCCGTTCCAAACTGGTTCTCCCTTTGGGATTTATATGTATTGTTGGTTTGGTCATTCGTGCCACTCGCACTTGTTTGTTTATACTTGACTTGGTTTGCTGATGCTGTAGTGGTTACTAGAGGTTCTTCCTGGTTGGTGGCTGTTGAGCCTGACACGATGTGTCTTCTTGTTTGTTGGGATTCCTACATTGCCTTCTGTTCCTGAGTAGTAGGTGGTTTGATGTTTAATTCCAACTGCTGAATTTGTTTGTGTATTTTTGAGGTATAAACCCATTTTTGGGGTGTCGTATGGCTGAGACCCTTGATAATAAGATATCTAAGTGTAAAATTGATGTTCGGAATCACTACTTGGATCCAGGACCACCCAAGGGTGCGTTCCTCTGTTTATCCATTTAGCACGGATACCCGAGGGTATCCCATGTTTATATTGAGCATTACTTTTTCTTTGAAAGGAATTGTATATAAAGTTCTTGTTTTTCTTTGGGATTGGCCCGGTTACTTGCGCTTGAGGGAAGTGTTTTACTTTAGTCCAAGGGCGTTGTTTTCATAGCATGAGGGCGTGGCATTATTTTGTTAGCCTGAGGGCAAGTTGATCTTTAGCTTGAGGGCATGGTGATATATAGCCTGAGAGAAATGCCTTAGGGAAAGGTTACTATTTCTCATGAGGGAAAGTCCTGAGGGAAAGGCCTGAGGGAAAGGTTTTGTTTAGCATGATGGCATGGTTTTGTTTTTCCCGAGGGCATGGTTTTGATTAGCCTGAGGGAAATATGTTCATTATGCCTGAGGGAGTGACTCTTATATGCCTAAGGGAACTATTCATTATTCCTGAGGATAGTCACCTGAGGGTTTCATTTTTGTTTGCCTGAGGGTGAGAATTCATATGTCTGGGGACAATGGTAACTTGTTTTTAGTTAACTTGTACGGAGATATATTTCCGACGTTGGCCGAAGCAGGTACATGTTGATGGGATTACATACCCAGAGATCGACTTAATGATACATGGCTTGAGTGGCACGTCGTCCAGCTCAATGCCCTTGCATAGGATGTTCATGAGATTGGGATTATGGTCTCAAGGATCTTCTGTCAATGTTGATTCTTGTTATTTGAATCACCTAATCATGAATATTCATATTTATGTATATTATTATAGGTATGTGAATATACATGTGTGCATATATAGATATGGACATCCATGGTGGCACTTTCCCAGTTGACAGGTATTAAACACCATGAGTTCAACTATGGTTACACATTTGGTTTGCTTCCTTTGTTGTGTTCTAGCTAGGCTGAGCACATTGCTATTTCATACACTTTTAGCAGCACAGTTGTAGGTTTCTTGTCAGGGAGCCCTACTGAGATTATTTCTCACCCATGCACGTGCACCTCGGTGGATGTGTAGACATTATGTCTTCTTTTCAGGTTGAGAACGAGTTGCATGGTGGGTAGGGCTAAGGCCCAATGTTACATGATCGAGTTGAGCTGCTTGAGTGGTTCTACGGATCGGACTGTCGCAATTCGACAGTGTTTGGAGATTGGGTATGTGGTTTGGATCAAAGTTAGTTACAGAGCTCTGTACTTTTTCTTTCAGTTTCTTTTGTGCTTGTATTGGTATGGTCGGTCCAGTGGGTGACTAGTGTTGTATTTTATTGCACAGATGTTCGGGATTTTACAGAATTTTAATATTACTTATTATTCTATATATGTTGTTTACAGCTTCCACACTCTGTTTACTTTCCGCTATGTATGATAATTAGTTATATCTTCTGTTTTCTTACTTTAGAATGAGGGAATAGTCTCCCCACTATCACACCCTAGTCCCTCGCTGCTAGTTAGCAGCCTCTTGCGTATGGGGAAGCGCGCTTGAGGCCTTGTTGAAAACTGGCTCGGAGGATTGGTTTAGTGGCTAAAGGGTCGAGATGTTACAAAGTGGTATCAAAGGGAGGTTTTCATTCCAAGTCTTTACTAATTGGGATCTGGTAGACAGAAGTATTAGGAATGTGTCATAACCTATGATGGATATTGGGTTGGTGCATCGAGAACACTTGTTCATGTAAGAAGTCATGGTTTCCATGGATTGGGATTGGTGTTCTGATTTTGTGATGTTACAGTTGTATATGATTTTCACCTTGAGCGACACACATGTTGTGTGGTGTTTTGGTTTACTATGGATCTCTAGATCTATTCCATTGGTACGATGTTAGGGATGTATTTTGACTCTCAGACGACAAAGGAAAGAGGCATCTCATGCATCATTCTAGGCATGTAGGATTCACAGCATATAGGCCTGCTAATCTGTGTTTTTACCGAGGACTGAGACCTTTGGGTCCACATACACATACTTTTTACTCTGATGGCAGGTTGTATGGATCTACGTTTAGGTGTTTTGGTTGAGGTTGATGAATCATTCCTTGTGCACAGGTGGTGAAGTGATCCCAGTTGGCCATTATGGCATGTGATGCCATTCAGTTTAACCCTTATCAGGTGTTTTTTTCGGGTCTGCGGTTATCTAGTAGGATTGTTGAGAGAGATATCGATAGATACCAAGGATTTTATTGTGAACTAGGCCTCCTTGGGGTATTCTTGTATATGGACGCCGATTAGAGTAATTTTAGATTCTCTTCTAGTTGGGTTGTGAACTCTAGGGACTAGTTCCTTATGAGGATGCTTGGAGAGGATCAGGGTCCTTGTAGGTTGTGCTTTGGTTTTCACTCTCGTTGGTTGTTGTTGTCTTGACCATCTTCTGAGAGGTTGTGGATATGTTGGGATAGGTGGTTAGACCTTGTGACCCAGTTCTGCGGCTTTTTCTATAGGGCTAGGTGGAACACCCAGATACCCTTGGTTTTGAATCGAAACATTGTAGGTCGATTTCTATTCTGTTTTAGGGAAACCTGTGTGAAAATGGTTGAACCGTGATGGAATCTGGGTCGGCTTATGGCCGGATGCTAGTGTTTCTCGGTGGGAGATGGTCACACCTTACATTAAATGTTAGTGTACTCCTGTTAGAGATGATCATGTGCTATATTGATTCATCATGAGTATTCTATGTGAGCTTAGACCCTACATCGATATCCTTTTTCCTTCCTAAGGATCATCCGTGTTGAAGATGGAACCTTTTCTGGTTGCACTCTCAGAGTGGTGTAAGGAAATCCATATGGCGGGGAGTGCACCATTGGCCGTTGGATGATGGTTTTCCTCTTTCTGGTTAAACCTCGATGTTTTCCTAGAGATTTTGAGCTCAATATTTTCATTAAGATGACGACCAGGGTATTCCTATGGTGGGGAGTACCCATTTGGTCGTAGTTTAATATCTTCTATGTAGAAGGTAGTTGTTAATGCTATGTGGCTAGTCGTCAGACAGTCTAGATATCTTGTTTGTGCAGATGCTCAGGTTATATGTATGGCTGCTGGTTCTTTCACTGGGATTCTCAGGGACGAGAAGGTTTATGTTGGATAGTTTGTAAGAACCTCTATTTTTCCGGATAGTCGTTTTGAGCAGAAATTTGAATTTTTGCTGTTGGATGCTCTTGAGGGGTAAAATGGTCATTTTACCCTACCATATGATCTCAGATAATTTTTCTGACAACTTTTTTGGTCCCATAATAGGGATTTTACCCTAGGACAAGAGGTTGGTGGAAATCTGAGCTGTTCGAATTTTGGTGGAATATTTAATATTTAATATTATTAAATTAAATATTAAATTATTCATGCAGGTTCATTTGGAAATAAATTTCAAATGGAGTGTCGGATTGAGATTCCTTCTACACCATTGAGTTTGTAATAGGGAGTTTATCCTACAGAATACATAAACTCATGTCGGGCACCGGGGCCGGCCTAGCCCCCCTTTTTCTTCCTTTTCTTTTCTTCTTTTCTTTTTTTTCCTCTCTCTTCCTCCCTCCTCCTTCTTGTGCATGCACCATGTGTTAATCCTCCTCATCCGTGTCCCAATGGAGAATTGGTGGATCAAAAACTGGGAGAGAAGGATGGCGAGAAGGGTATCAATTCGAAGCCCTAGACGCGCTGAGTCGGCGTACGGCATTCCGTGGACAGTGAAATCAACCGAGGCGTCAGCGGTTTCCACCCAAAGGTAGGGTCGTTTATGTTTTTGACATGTATTTCCTTAAATATTTTTGTTTTATGTTTTTAAAGCCTTATATTTCTTGCTGGTATGCCCATGGGGCTCGATCTGTTTTTTTCGGGGGCGAAAACAGGTGTTTCAGGTGTTTTTAGTGATTTCCCGTCAGAAAACCCAGTATACACGACGTGTGTTCTAGGGGAAGACGCCGTGTGTTCTTCCCATTCGGGGAAGAAAAATTTTCCTTAAGTACACTCCATGTAGTGGTACTTGGGCGTGTGGCTAGCCGTGTGGAATAGAACACAAAATAGTGGGTTTTTTGAAGTACACACCGTGTATAGTAATGTACACGCCATGTAGTGGTACTTGGGTATGTGTTTTAGTGAAAATACACATGGTGTGACTTTTTGTGAATAGTAAAACCCATGTACAGTAAATTACATGCCGTGTACTCTTACACAGGCCTGAACAAGGTGCTCTGGCCATGTACTCTGGCCATGTACTGCTCCAGTTTAGTATTTTTGGCATATCTTGGGCCCTTGAAGTCATAATTGGGAATTTGAGTAGTCTATTCTTAGCGTTTTTTCATGGAGATCGCGATGGGGGAATAATATTTACATTTTTAGGTCATCTAAATTAGGTTTTGTGTGTTTTATATAAATAGGGGGGGATTCTTCCTCCCTTTATCGAGCCTAGTCGTCACCTAAGGGCGAGGCTTGGTGAGGTAGTTTGCTTGGGTGTTCGGACCAACATAGTAGATACCATTAATATGAGATGAGGTGTGAGATATCTCTCATAACCTTTTCCTTAGAGGATGTTTTTCCTTGAGATATGTTCCCGTCTGGCCTATGAGGCTGTGAGACTGGATGCTTCGATGGGTCCCCTAAGGGATGTGTTGCTTGTGTGCTGAACTAGGGAGTCCTTGTAGGAACTCTCTCTTGTTTTCATTAAGAGGACCTCTGTTATGGGTCTCCTCTTTTGTTATTCATTCAAGGATCCCATATAGTATTCTTCTTTTCTAAGGATACCAATGTAGGATTCCTTCTCTCTGGTTATCGGGAAGATCCCGAGTAGGATGACTCCTTGGTGTTTCACTTGTGGAACCCAGTGGTGCCCGTTTTTTGACTGACCCTGAGTGGTTACGTCGGGTTTGGGTTGAGAAGGTGATCAAGTTTCACCTAGAACCCATGCCAAACTGGTGCTCCCTTTGGGATTTGGATGTATTGTTGGGTGGGGCGTTCGGGCCACCCACACATATTTGTTTATACCTGAAATGGTTTGTTGATGCTGTAGTGGTTACTAGAGGTACTTTTTGGTTGGTAGCTATTGAACCTGACATGAGGCGTCTTCTTGTTTGTTGGGATGGCTAACTTGCCTTGTGTTCCTGAGTTGTATGTGAATTGATGTTTAATTCCAAATGCTGAATGTTTTTTTTGTATTGTTGAGCTACGAACCCAGGTTTAGGGTGTTATATGGTTGAGGCCTTTGCTGATAATATATCTAAGTGTAAAACTGCTGTTTTGGATCATTGCATGGATCCAAGACCACCCAGGGGTGTGTTCCTCTGTTTAGCCGTATGGCTCAGATACCCGAGGGTATTCCATGTTTATATTTAGCAATACATTTTCCTTGAATGTAATTGTATATAAAGTTCTTGTTATGCTTTGGGCTTAGCCCGATTACTTGCACCTGGGGAAGTGTTTTACATTAGCCTGAGGGCGTTGTTTTCATAGCATGAGGGTGTGGTTTTATTATGTTAGCCTGAGGGAAAGTTGATATTTATCCTGAGGGCATGGTGATATATAGCATGGTGGAATGGCCTGAGGGCATGGTTACTATTTCTCCTCAGGGAAAGGCCTGAATGCAAGGCCTAAGGGAAAGGTTCTGTTTATCCTGAGGGCGTGGTTTTGTTTCGCCTGAGGGCGTGGTTTTGATCAGCATGAGGGAAAGATGTTCATTATGCCTGAGGGAGAGACTCTTATACACCTAAGGGAACTATTCATTATGCCTGAGGGCAGTCACCTGAGGGTAGTCACCTGAGGGTTTCGTTTCTGTTCACCTGAGGGTGAGAATTCATATGTCCGAGGACAATGGTTACTTGTTTTTAGTTAACTTGTTCAGATATATATTTCTGGCGTTGGAAGAAGTAGGTACATGTTGATGGGATTACAGTCCCAAAGATCGACTTAATGATACACAGCTTGAGTGGCACAACGTCCAGCTCAATGCCCTTGCACAGGATGTCTAGGAGATCATACTTATGGTCCAAAGGATCGTCCTCTGATGTGGGTTCTTGTAATTTGAATCACCTAATCATGAATATTCATATTTCTGTATATGTGTATAGGTATGGGACTATACATGTGTATGTATATAGATATGGACATACACGGTGGCACTTTCCCAGTTGATAGGGATTAAATACTCTGTGTTCGATTGTGGTTACACGTTTGGTATGCTTCCTTTGTTGTGTTCCAGCTAGGATGAGCACATTTTTGTTGCATACACTTTTAGAAGCACAATTTTTTTGTTTCTTGTCAGGGAGCCCTACTGAGATTATTTCTCCCCCCTGCACGTGCACCTTGGTGGACGTGTAGATCTTATGTCTACATTTCAGGATGAGCACAAGCTACGTGGTGGGTAGGGATGAGGCCAAGTGTTGCATCATCGCACGGAGCTGCTCGAGTCGTTCTACGGTTCGGATTGCTGCAGTTCGACAATGTTTGGAGATCAGGTACGTGGTATGGCTCGAAGTTAGTAGCAGATCCATGTACTTTTAATTTCAATTTCTTTTGTACATGTATCTGTATGGTCGGCCCGGTGGGTGACTAGTGTTTTATTTTATTGCATAGATGTTCGGCATTTTACAGCATTTTACTATTACTGATTGTTCTATATTAGTTTTTTACTGATTCTGCACTCTATTTACTTTCTGTTGTGTATGATAATTAGTTATTTCCATTTTTTTCTTACTCTGGTATGAGGGAATAGTGTCCCTACTATCACACCCTAGTCCCTCATTGCTATTTGGCAGCCTCTGACGTTTGGGGAGGCGCGCTTGAGGCCCTATGGTGAACCGGCTCGGAGCACTGGTTTAGTGGCTTCCAGGTCGGGACATTACAAAGAATACTTTATATAAGAGTATTATAATTCCTATTATATGAAGGGTAAGTGAGAAACCATCCTAATGCCCGAGTCCAACATCTAGTGAACATTAATCATTACATCTATGAGGCTAAAATTCATATAATGATTTTGACTTCATTTTTACATTGTTATAATCTTCTCAATAAATAATCCATGAGACTATATTATACATGGTAGTTTTCACCATTTTTCATTGGAATAGTGAGAATCATGACTGGTTGACCCCCCCCCAAAATAAGAAATAGTTAATATATTCTTATAATTATTTCTTCTCAAGTATATAATATAACTTTTAGGATAATGTAATTGAAAACATTTTTCCATTATCATAATAAAAATCACCCATTAATGACCTACAATATATGTGTTAGTCATGAATAAATTTTCCATTAAAGGAACACACACCCAAGGAATTAGATAAAGGAAACATTATATACACAAGTCTCTCTCAACCCTTAGTCATCAATCATTTTACCACACAAATGACCATAGCATTAGAATTATATTAACTCGGATTGATGCCTTTATATGATACATAAGATGCATCAACATGGACCAAGCCACATAATCCATATTTAAATACCCTCACAAACATGATTACCGCATAATTTTTAATATAATAGTTTAGTCATCTCATAAAATATTAAAACATCTCATATGAACCATGTGTAACTTAATACCTATTCAAATTGGACACATAGGACACCACTTTGATTTGTAATCTCAATTCCAAAACACTAAACACCACTCTAGTTGTGGATTTACTCTAATGTTCCCAATAATACATCTATAAAACATCACAATATCCCAAACTAGAATTGGAATACAATAATAGTTATTAGGATATATATACTGTAACACAAAAATATAGTTCCATTGATATGAATATCCTTGGATAAATTAGAATTAACAATAGAGAAACTATGTAAATGATAAATCACATTAGGATAAATTGTTACGCATTAGGATCCTATAAATATTAATGAATCTATCTTGAATATATATTAGCGACCCCAAGTATGAAATCATTTGCCCATTTGGGTGTGATGATCCCTACATTTTATCCCGCCAACTGATGTGTGTTCCTAAGAATAATTTCCAATAATCCTCAATGATTTCATGTCTTTATAATTAATTCCCATATCCCATTACATATATAGGATCCATTATGTGATTCTTAAAAAAATAATGGAAAACCAAATATGGATGATTGTGAAGAATTATTAAACAAGACAAAATTTAGCTTTAGGCTATATGGATTGGAAGGAAACATACACTTAACTCTTTCTAGCTATTTACCATTTATGACCCAAAAAATAAATTCTCTAATTACGATTTTATAATTATTTATATTATTAATGGTGTAAAAATATGATTTATCATGTATAAAAAGTCATTAAATCTCATCGAAAATGGATAAAAAAATGAGTGATCAATATAATATGAAAAATGATCACAAAACTATTCCCAACCACCAATACATATATATTAAATGTGGACAAAATAGTTAGCGGATAATTATAATTTCAATTAATGTGAATAAAATATAAAAAATTCAAATGGTGTTAAAAAATCTCCACACTCATCCACTGATATGGAATGATGTTAATACGTAGAGTAAATATAAAAAATAAAATATTATAAAATATTATAAAATATATAAACAATTGAAAAATTTATTTCCAATTGTTAATGAATTATAAGTAATTAGATATTAAAATTCATTTAATATATTTTTAAAAATAAATCATATTAAGTGAAATACAATGATTTTAATCTTGTACTTGAAAAATACAATCAACCACTCCACTCATGATAAAACACCAACGATCCGACAAATGTTCCCCATTTTGGTCATTATAAACGAAATGAATTGAATCCTCAAAATCATAAGATCTATATCATTATAATAATATTAGAATAATATTTCCTAAATCTATTTAATTTGAGCTTGATAACCCAAAAAATTAAATTATTGTACATTTATATATTCCCATAATCATTTATTGTATGATTATCACTATTAATAATATTCTCAAATTAGTATTTATTATTTTGATATATATATATCAACTAATTCCATTTTTTATCATGTATACTCTACAATCTTATGATAATCAATAAGATTAATTTTCCATAGAAATATTTCACAATGAAAAATATATCGCACTTATGTATAATAATATTTGTAATTCACTATAATTTTTTTTTTCATTTCATGAATGTTTAATTCATGTATATTTGAATAATATTGTATTATTATTTATTTATAATTAAAATATAAGTTAAATTAAATTGATTTATTGCTATAGGATATAAGATATCTATATCAGGATGTGGATAATAATATTTCAAAAATATTTTCATTGTTCTCTATATAATCAATTCATATGATTAAATATATGATACATCATCACTATGGGTCATCATTTCAAAACAATATCATAATATCAAAATTTATCAAATAGTGGTGTTTTTTATATGAAATATCTCAATAATTTATATATTCCTTTATATATTCATTATAAAACATAATATCTTATCATACATCATTAAATAATAAGATTCATGAACAACATCATAGAAATCATAAATTGTAAAGGTATCTTGTGGCATCCATAACATTCATACATTGTACTATTCATAGCTACATAGGGAGAAAACATCACGGTTGCATTTGGAATACCCATCATAGTATATTAATAAAATATATTAATAGAAAACTTATCGTTTAACTCCATATCATTACCCAATGAATTAGAGAGATTTCATGTAACCACTTTTATATATAAGAAATTACCAGGAACTATATTATAATCAAAACACATTATCAACCATGATGGGACAAATACACATTCCACATTTCAATCACAAGATATCAATTGAAGATATTTATACAATCAGTACATCTATAAAATAATTTCCAATACCAAAAAACAAGAAAATATAATATGGTATTTATTATCCTATAAAAAACGTTATTTCTTATAGAGAAATCCAAAAATCTAACATTGGTCGCGGTGGAAGAAAATTCAATGTCGTTGTGTACATTTAAAAAAATCCCTTTTTTCATTTAGTAAAATTCATTGAAGAAAAATATTCCTTTTGAAAAAAATTTAATGAAATTTAAATTCAAAGGGGTTAGTTAAATGTTGTATATGATAATGGGGTGTATATTATTGAAATATTAATAATGAATGTAGAATGAGACAGAGTCCGACACCTTGAGTCAGACTTTTCTTATACGTAATTTATCTTCCTGAATAATAAACATACATTAATTTTTACTTTCTTGATACCATTTTTCTTGTTTATTATTTTTTATGTCACTTATTACAATGTTAAAAGGATTTCATAATTATTTATGTTTATATCAGATTATTTGTTGATACTTAGTTCTTGAGTTGAAAATGAACTTGCTATTTTTTCAATATTATCTATGTTAATTAAGACCATAATCTATAATATAACATTAATTATATAATAATGAAATTTATACATCAATTATACTTCTAAATCAAACATTTTATTTTTGGAATGAATAATGAACATTGTTATAATCATGGAGATGGTAGGACGTAAAAACTCATGAATAATGTTTCCAGTTTTCATTGACCATTATGGAAATAAATTATTTATCATTTTATGGTTAAATTGTTATCAAAACAAAATTCACAAAAAAATTATCATTTAAATAAACTTTTATATATCATTCAAATTATGTGGTCAATAAAAATATGTAAAATTGCTTTGTTGAGGAGAGAGATCACATGTACAGACGAACGATGTTCACATTTTTATTTGCATGGAATGTAAGAAAATAATTGATTTATTATTTATTATAATTATAAATATGCCATTAAATTAATATAAAAACATTAATTTTTACACTTTTACAAGTCTTGAGAGTCGTATTGAAAAAACACAATAATGGTTAATGAGTTGGTTGTGTGTCGTACAAATTAACGAAATGTTCATTTCTTATTTAATTAATTTGGACAATTATTTTGGGGGTTATATTTAAATAATAAAATATCAGTATATTTATCATACTGTAGATATTATATTTTCATGTTTGGAAGATATTGGAAGGAAGTGGAAGATGAAATGAAATTGAAACACTTATGTAAAAACATTTCTCTTACTAAAGATAATCGCCTTTCACAAGACCTTATACCTCTAAGAATGATTTTATGCCTGAAATAAATCATAAATAATGGGGTTAGGTATTACAGGAATGTTTTTTGCGAAATAATTTTTCTGAAAAAGGTTTTTGGATTTGTGAATAATATAGAGGAATGACTACATTTTTATATAAGAGGGGAGGATCACCCTTGGAATTATTTAATGTATTAAATAAATATTAATTTATTTTCAAATTGAAATTGGTCCAAAATAATTAATTTAAAAAATTTTATTATTTTGGGTAAAATTATAGTCATATAATGAAAATTATTCTTGTTTTAATATTTTTATAATCCTTATCATTTTGTTTAAACACCTTTTATCTCTTAACATTTTTAAAATAATTTTGACTTTGAGGGCTAAAATAATTACGAGATCATGATATATGTCTAGTTAATGAGTCATTAACTAAATTATTAGAGTTATATCATCATTTTATCCTAAAAGTATATTTTTATAAAATTTTAATCATTTAATAGAATAAATTATATTTCAAAATATGAATTATGCCCATTTTATCACTATTCATTACAAGACTATTTTAAAATATCATAACAACGTTATCCCTTTGAAAAAACATATTTAACCAATCCTAACATGTAATACTAATCCATATAATTATTTTATTTAAGAAAATATTCTAAATTATATTTATTTGAATATTAATAAAATCAAGGTTTTGATTATTTTGTTAATAAATCTATTACGACGTCATCATTGTGTCGTAATTAATTCTTTTTTTAATTTATAAAATTTATAAATAAATTATCATCTTTTCAATAATAATTTTATTAATATAAGGTATATTAATATTTTAATATATCAATTACATAACCCCATATTATAATTATTTTAGTAAGAAGGGACATATTTATGACATATTTGCATATAAATTAAATTAAATTTTATAAATGTAATTAAACAACATTGAGGCTTACAATAGTTATATTTTAATCCAATGGTTGTTAATAGTTGATAATAACTCATCTAATATGATTAGAAAATTTACTAGGGTATTTTTATAATATTATAATTTTAATTTTACCTTATTTACCATATTTATCA
The DNA here is from genome assembly GCA_963277665.1 of Viscum album. Classification (NCBI taxonomy): domain Eukaryota; kingdom Viridiplantae; phylum Streptophyta; class Magnoliopsida; order Santalales; family Viscaceae; genus Viscum; species Viscum album. The sequence goes on along the minus strand of OY728155.1, from coordinate 1,733,862,959 downwards.
TTAACTATAGTAAATAAAATATAAAATATTATATTAACCAAAGATAATTTTGATCCTATTGGACACCATTTTTCTTAATTTGTACTAAAATTTATTCCCATTTTTTTAAATACAATTCATATAATTCGCTACATTAGTTTAAACACTAATCTCGTTGACAAATCGAGAAAACATTTTTTATGTAAAACATTCAAATGTTCACATAGTTGTTCTATTTGATTATAATTTTAAAAGCATCCAACAAAATAAATTGGATTTAATGATAACAAAATCAAATTATTATACCTTAAAACCATGAAAATGGAGAATATTACAATATAAAGTTTTCTAAAAGTATGATCTTCAATTAAAATACAGTAGTTGTTCAGTATTAATTATAAAACAAATATTATACCAAAGTAATTTTGGTCATCCCTATTCGAAATAAGAAGATTATTTTTTCAAATAAACTATATATAAAATTAATAAAAAAATAAAAAAAAATTCTCCAAAAAAGGTGGAAAAACTACATTTAGAAATATTAGAGTAGATTATGCATTAAATTGGATTTATTCTCATTTTAATCCTCGAAATTTATTTTTCGAAAGTAAAACTATTTAATAAACATGTGTAAAAAAATATAGTTAGTTATATTCATTCCATTGATTACAAAAAATCTTGCCAATAACTCTCATTAAAAATAATAATAGTAATAATATAATTTTTTTTTGTATACCATAGTCTTCTGTGAAATGTATGATTTCATAGAAACCCATTGTTGAGTATTGGGTACGTTATCCAAAGTAAAATCCTCTTTGAATTATTATTACTATTTAATTTATTAATATTAATAGATATATTTATTATTCTACAATTACCTAGATGTTAAAAAAATGGTCAATGGAAAACTTGAATGAACACTGAACAACACAATCATATAAGATAAATGAAACAAGAACATCCCACATGTGTATGTGACGAAACACATAAAAATGTATCCGAAATAAAACTAAATGGAATCTAGTAGTAGTAAGTCCACAATAACTCTTACCAGCAAGCTATAAATTACAATCTTAGACTCTAAAACCATTCTTAAAACTGGAATATATATATATATATGGTGAGCATAACATTTATACTATTTCATATCATACACATGAGTTTCCATAAAAATGTAAATAACGATTACTAATTCACCATTGAACAAATAACTAAACAAAGAAGAACCTTTATAATTTATATATCCATCCCAACCTCACCTAGGCTCAATCAGCAAATAACTAAATAGAGTTGTAAGACAATAATAGGATAACATCAATAAACATAACCATATTCTCACCCACAATTTAATTTTGCCTCTCATGTCGTAACATCAAAAGACTTGTGCTACTGTTTACTATGTTCTACCTCATCGCTATGTATATAGATGTCTTTAATGTCGGTGTGGTCACAACCCTACCGACCTCAGCATCTCATATGGTGTGGCATCCAGTGTAAGAATTAATATCATAATGCATGTCTTTAATTACACTATGTCATTATAATTCTCACATCCACTAGATCATACATCCATCTAAAACCTCATATCCATTATAGTTGTGTACCTTTAACCTCAAGTATATGAAACTAATTAAAAATTTCTACCAACACATAACCTCCACTATAATTCGCATCCTCTAATCCTTAATAATTATTGCCTATTGTTCAGTCATACTATGTACTCTATAAAAACCTTGAATCATTGAAATTCATTCTATTTAACTGATGAGTAAAAACTATAGGGTAATCAGTCATACAATTCTCTACTATACATATTTTGGGGAATCCCCGCCCCCACTATTTGGGTGTCAGTACATTGTACTCGATGCAGGTTTGGAATATATAAAATTATCAAGAAAAATAAATAATATATATATATACATTACATAAGACCTACATAAATGTTTTACATCATTTAATTATAACCTCCACTATATCAATAACACTATATTATCATTTCTATATGTTTCAAATAACAAACTGAAACCCACCATGTCATATTTCCAAATGAAATCCATAGTTATAATCTTTTTATTATAATTTCAACTATCTTATTAGGTTTTAAAATTGATATATACCATAAATTAATTAATCAATTTACCTCTATATTTTAGGATATGCCACCATAAAAAATATCCATATTTACATTCATATTAACTTCACCCCATTTTTTAATATTCAATTCGTTAGTTGATATATTACACATGAACTCATCATCCATATTTATTAAATTCCATTCCTACATTTAATTTCATTGTAAATAATTTAATATTTTAAAAAAATTGTAAAATTACAAGAAGACCAAAAAACAACCTATTCAAGTCACCAACCAAAGAAAAAACTACACCACAACAATATCAGAAACGTAAACACATATCAAACACCACACTTATTATTCCCAATACACATAACACATTTACTCTAGTCACATGCAACATCTCACCACCCCTAAAGAGCCCAAACATCCATAATGATTAAGAAACATAGACATAGAGCACACCAATAGATTCTAAACCATATATTCTCATCATTTAATGATATGAATTTTTTTCAATAAATCATTATCTTACAGATGGGCGTTTCCACATAATTTCAACCATCACACTCAACCATCATGTTGGCCACATGTATGTTCTTATCCTTTTATGATGGGTGTTCTTGACACAACATAGGTTCCCTAAATAGAGAAATTTTATATAATTTACAGTATCTACAATACATCTATAACTACAGATTATATGTATCAAGAGAGAAAATCATCTATAACAAGGTAGTAGATAAACATAATACATTCCACCACGTCCCTTAAAATTAAATTTTATATGATTTATTATATCAATTATTTAATCTATATTACCCACTAAATAGAATAAAAAATAACTATAGTTTCATTGACTTATAAAATATAAGGAACCTGAATCCCAAACCTTGAATATAATTTCAAATATAAACTACCTCAAAAACAGTGCAAAAAAAGGAAGGTATTGTCCCCACTTGTGTATCATGAATATAATGGATTTATAAATTATATAATACTTGTATAGAAGAGGGGATGCGAATAAGAGACAAATTAATATCTCTATCATTACATGTTGCTACATAAAATAGAGAGGGAATAGACTAAGTGTGCTTGTAATCAATAATGAGAATGTTACAGGTCAATAGTAGTTGTCACCAAGTATTCATAAAAACATTTTGGTTCTATGGGACTCATAAGAAATTAAAAACAACATAATTGGAGATAATATAAAAATTTAATATTCCATATATAGATAATTGAATGAATCTAAATATTTTCATAGTAAAAATTCCACTTCAATTTTCATAAATTCTGTTTCAATTAAAAAAATGGAATGTACCATTTAAAATAATGAGTTTATATAATTAAAATTAATAGTTTTAATCCATATAGAATTGATTATAAACACATCTATTCAATACTTTTATATCCAATTTTCTAAAAAAATTATTGTTCATATCATTCTATGAATTTTTGGTATTTGAAAACAAACTATGAAATTTGACAATATGACAAACTGACCATGAGAAGGGATCAAAAACACAAATCCAATAAAATGGTCACGTGAAAGAACAAAATAATAGTAAATGTAAACCATATAAATGAACTATTGACCCCTATAATTTCATGACCAAACCATCCACCCATAAGAAGATATATACTGGTCTCATGAGGGAACCCACTTACCACAAGAACAAACCCAATCAATGAATGAATTAACCAACACATTACATGTTGGAAAAATATAAATTCTACAATAAAGTCTGTGACCCTGAGAAGAACCAAATTGGTTGGAAGAGAGAAGCAACTTATTTCACAATTGAAAAACAAGCAACATAATGGATTCCACATACCACATGAATAAAATAACTGACTGCGTGAAGGAATGATGTTACTCCAGAAAGATCCCAACTGACTATAATAATATATAAGAGTGTGTACATTAATTCAAGTTACCATGTTATAAAACCTATAAAATTTAAAAAGGTAAATTCCAATAAATTCATTGACACATCTACGACTTTTTAAATTAAAAATTTATTGTTTTAGGATCATAGAAAATTACATGACAAACCTATAAATCCATTCTCATCCTTTAGCATAAAATATCCCCTAATGAAAAGGATAATGATGTTAATATATTAACAAGAAAGATAACTATCAAGAATATTGATATTAAATGAATACAACTAAAAACCGAATAGAAAATATATATCTAGTTGAAATCATCAAAAAATAGAAACTGATAATCTCATATAAATCATAAGATTTGGCACATAATCTCCATAGAAAAAAAACAATAATCAAATAAATTTACGATATTGATAATGAAAAGATTACACTCACTCCCAATCCCAATATTCCAAGCCACCATTCCTCCAATATCAATTATTCAAGGTGATAAATTTCCAGCATAGAAGTTTCTCCTCATGATCCTATATATCTTCTAGTTTCTCTTCAATTTTCATAACATAAATTATTTCAAACTCTCTCTAAATAATTAAATGAGAGTTATCATGAAGATTATGATGATTTTGGGAAACATTGATGTTTTCTTGAACTCTATCAATCCTTTTTATGATATCTATACTATAAAAAAATATCTAACATCATCTTATTCCTAAAAATACTTGAAAATCCTTTGTGAAATTTTACTCCTTTTTCCAAAACTATCATACATGTTTTGAGGGGAAACATTTAACAACATGTTGTCTTCAACCCTAAAGTCCAAGGTCCTCTTCCTATGACCAACGTAGACGTTATATAAGTCATATAATGTATTCATACTCTCCTAAACATCTTGTATATTCTCTATTGTGCTCTATAAAAAACAAAACCGAGGACAACTACCATCCTTACTCAATCAATATATAGAATATCACAACATCCAATAAATGTATTCAATATAATCCATGATGATGAAGGATTGATAGTCATTGTTGTCAGAAAAAGAAACACATAGATGGGTTGTCACCCACAATCCATCAATGTCCAAAATTCAGTACCTCAATATATATTCATTCATTTGGATAGTCTTCTCTATCTGCCCATATATTTGGGGATAAAAAACTATATTATCAAATAGTTGAGAGAAAAAATTAATGTTTCAATACTCTCCAAAAAGATGTGGTAAAATGTGAGTCTCTATATGATACAATGATATTTGGTGGCCCAATTAGTCTGAAAACATCGTTCGTATAATAACATATTTGAGAATCCATGACACTTGATGCCATGATCACTAGAAAAACGTGAATAATTGTTAGTATATCCATAATCACCCAAAAAACATCAAAACTGATTTGATCCTATGGTGTCCTGGGGACAAAATCAATCCTTATTTCTTCATACATTAACTCAAATACAACTATGTATTTCCAAATTACTATATTTAAATGGTGATCAACATTCACTTATAGAAAAAAGAGACACAATTCTATGAAGTCCTCTGTATACTGCTTCATACCATGCCCCCAAATATACATACTCAATCCATGATATGTCTGGGATACCCCTAGAAGTATTATTAAGGGTTTGATATAAAAATCACCTTGAAATTCCATATAAATATAAATGGGAATGAATAATATCTCTAGAAATAACATATAATTCTAATCATCCTTAGACCACACCTTTATAGAATCACCATAATGGAATTAGCCCTGCATCACATATACCTCAGAGTTCCCCCAATTAGACTCCTCCACAGGTCACATTAGATCTTATTCCACTATGATTTGATAAATTCACATTATTACACTCAATACCTCCAAAATCAGATGAATTATTGAAACACCCCTCCTCCCATTCTAGGAATTATCGGACTACAGAACAACATCTCCTTGTGAATTATGTCCTGGTGCATTATGGGATGCATTCCTCTTTCCAATGGTGTAAGAGATCTCAAACCTAGAATACAAGATAACTTCCTTTAAAAATCATAAATTCAGGATAAAATACCATAAATTGAGAACAAACATGGGAATATTGGGGTGTCTGTTTACTAAAAATTACTCCCAAAATAAGAATATTCCCCATAACATCAAGGAATACATAAAAGCTACAAACTACAGGTCATGGGTAAAATATTAATTCTCATAGATATTAAACATACTAGAACTACAATAAATCACATAAAATTTATAATAAAATACTTATCCTAAAATAAGATGAAATGTTTTGAAAAAAACCCAATACATCCCCCTTCCTATTGAAACCTTAGGATAGGGGGACCAATCAACCTCCCTTCTTGTAATAAAAAGTTTTCAGATACAAAACAATCCCAATGATTGTTTTCTAATTACATGTCAATGATATTAATGGTGTTATTATCGATGATATTTTATAATAAATACACCAAAAATATACTAAATTCTAAGGAACCAGTGAACCAATACCGTGTTATTGGGTACTACAGAAGAGAAAACTTCCAAAACCTTTGGCTCGTACACATTCAAATTCAATTAAGACACCACTGCCAATGTAAACGAACCTCCATTATCTAAAGAGGTGACTATTTTCTATGTACATATATTTTATGGTCATAATAAACATCAAGAAAATCCCTCATAATTTGGGATTTTTTATACACTAATATGGTGTACATAATAATGGAATCGATGAATGTGATTAGAAACTAGTCTAGGAACTCATGAAATAAGAATCCATGAGCCCCTGAATATACTTAGATAATTCACGACACATAATGGAACAAAAAAATAATATATGGTTCTATATAAATAATGGGATGTTGTATTCCAGATATTAACATTCTTCACACATATTTGTTGATATCCAGATCATAGATAAATCATTGAAACCCAATAGACACCTTTAGCTAGTTGAAAATATCATCAATTATCGGAAGGGGTAATGGTTCTTGAAAATCACAGTAATCATATTTCTATATTCAATAAAATGCCTCAAACTACCAAACATCTTATTTTTTTACAATCCAAGGGAACCACAACGAAACACAATGGGATGGATAAAGCCCTTATAATAAAAATCACCAATCAAGAGTCTCAACTCACGTAACTCTATAAATTCTATATGATAAGAATAAATCATTATATAATTGATTGTTTTTTATCAATTCTAAAATGAACATTTCATTAAGTGGGATGTGTCACAATATCATAATATAATACGCTGGAAATCTCTTCAATAACGTTAGAAGTCTCCACTACCTTAGAATCCCATTAAAACTCATCCTTCTAAGATAAAATGGGATTTACAAATCTACAACCCATCAGATTGATTTTCTAAACAATGAATACCACTCGATATCCGACTATATATTTTAATATTAATCTACCCTAAGGATGTTTATTATCCCACACATAGACTACAACCAATCCATACCAAGGATGATATCATAAAATGGTGTCTATAATAATAAGAATTTACCCAACGATAGTTATTTTTAGATCATCTATTCAAATTAATATCACAAATTAATCATTAATTTATTACCATCAACATTTATACATAACACAATGGGAACATGAACCATCACCACCTTTATTCTAAATGTGTTATACAAAGAGGGTGCAATGATGGAATATGAATATCTTAAATATAAAATCATTAAATAGCATAGATAATAAATAGATCGTTCCCTGAAAGTTCTCTAGAAACTCTTAAATTGGTACCTCTATAACTATCACATACCTATATAAAACTCCTCTACCTCAATAGTGAAGTCCTAGACATATATTATTTTGTATGGGTCTCAATGAATGATTACTATAATATAGATAAGCATAAAAATCTCCATATTATCTCTATTTTTTGGACAAATGTTGGCAGCCTCGTCTAATATTATTGTTGAAGAGGGTCTCGACTACCTAAATAAAACAAACATCCCTAATTTTTGAACTACTGATCATAATGATGATCACAAATACGTTGGAATAACACGCACACTAAAATACATTATTGAATTATCGGTAATTACTAGATCATTAAAATAATAAATGGACTGTCAAAATATGCTCTTTAATGAATAGAACAACGACTTCAATAACATATATGATCTTTTACATAATTCTCTACTTTTCTATATACTAAAGACATCCACGATTTGTTACTCCACCCTTTGACTATATTATCTCAATCATAAAAAAAGTTCTTATGAACATGTATATATATATGTAGAGTAAGTGGATTGAATTCCAATTTGATCACTATATATAGAACATCCTCAAAACATTTTTCTATAAACAATTTTTCTAGAATATGATTAGGGTAATAATGCATGAGGTCCTTAAACATTATATTTATTTCTTGCATTCATAATATCTATTTGTGGTTTAATAGATGTTATTATCCCTTATATTTATTCATCATCAATGAAAAGATATCTAAATGGAAATTTCTGAAAAATATGTCCAAATAAATATTCTCTCCCTTACACTCTCAAAAGGTAATGTTTTTTTAAATATTATAATGATCCTCACATCTAACATACTACAAATTGAAAATAGTAATCACCTCATGCCTGAATCAGAGCAAAGGGACTCATAATCTCCTACATCCAACACTCTATCTCTATATCATAAATTCTACACATACACATTTCTAGGCCTTAACACATGAAGGTAAAAACCTTCTATGATTTCTTGTCATCTTTTTTCTGATTAATCCTCATATGATTAACAGGATCCACTTGTTCAACCTCTAAATTAAGGATTATAAATTGATGAAGACCAATATAAATCTATAGAGAAATTAAAAGTGGAGTAATAATAATATTTTTATCGGGTAATAAATTTATATTCACTATTTAAAATAATATTATTTCCTAGTATAACCATATTCAATCTCAATCCTAAATTAGAATTATGTATATACCTTCCAAATTTATTTACCTCTTAGTGATAATAATCATTAATAGGGTGCATAATAATATTATGTTCCATAAATTGGATCACATGGGTCCCTAAACATATTTTTCAAATAATTTCTCAATTTATAAATCACATAGTAAATTCCATAATTAATGTTTTTTACCATTACCATGTAATAATAAGTAGTACCTAACAAAAATCTCCATCCAATATCTCATCAAAACTCATGATACCAATTTTTTCATCACCCCTTCCACAATTATACATCTTTTGTTATTAAATATATCGTATTCATGGTGAGTCCTAACTTTAGTAAGTATATGAATAATGAATATAATTAAAGGATTATAATGCTCGAAATATAGGAATTACTCATATTATATAAAAATATTGATAGAAAATAAAAATTAACCACAAAAAACTCTATCATATGACATATAAAAAAAAAACCTTAAAACATCTGTATGTTAATATATACACAAAAAATAATAATAAATATTACCAATAGGAATCCTATAGTAGCAAGTCCAAAACATTACTGACCTATAAAAAATAACAACCAATTCTATTCCCAACGAACTCCTAGAAACCTGAAAAATAGTTTATACACCAAGAATTAACATAATATATATAATTAATATGATCATACAAAAGGGATCCCATGAAAACATATAAATTTCATACTAATGAACTAGGGAACCAACAACCAATCAATTAAGAATAATGATTGTTCATTTAACTATCCAAATGACCCCAAGTCTTAGTTACTAAATAATATTACATCATTGTAATATACTAGTTAGTTAACATCAATATATATACCCTAAATATCCTTCACCAATGATTTTACACTCTCATTCCCCAATTTCTGACACCATGTTTAATCACACATTTTATTACACTCCATCACAACATATCCAACAATCTCTAATGTGGGACAGATGGAAACCACACTTCCCAGGGCCTCTCGTGCATCCAATAATCCTATGTTGTAATCAATGTATTCATTCACATCTCTGAGAATACGATATCATCATCATGTATATATAAAATATAAAAGATCCATCTAAAACCGCATATCTAGAGCATTGTGGTATCATTATTGTGGAATAAATTTACCTCATTACATTTTCATACTATGAATAACCACTGTTATATACCAGAAACTCTCATCATCAGGAATTAACACCAACAAGACATACATTGGTTGATACCCATCGCCATCTGTATATCATGTCTATATACTACGACCACATGATGTGTGAGAAGGAGGGGGTTATTGTGCATCCTATAATAAAAATACAAATGTTTGGGAAAACACCTGCAAAACTATTTCGTATTAGTACATAGAACCTTATGTGGGTGGGTTGTGTATTAAAATAATATATATATATGTATGAGAATATATATATATATATATTAAATATGCCAAACCTAAACGTTTCACATAAAATAATAATAATATACAATTTATCATAATCAATTTACTATTGTTACTAAAATATTTTACAAATTAGATATAGACTACATAAAAGAATTACTCCACATAGCATGTTGTTCTGTTCATAGTCACATTTTCATCCATTTTATAACATTGTTTCATTAATTACTATAAATTAATAATTAACCCATTTTTAATCAAATTTGATGATATAAAATTATATAAAACATCCATATTTACTTTCCATTTATGTTACTACCCTTTGTAAAAAATCAATTCATTAGTTAATTTACTAAAAATGAATTTCTATAAAACATTTTTTTAATTTCCAGTTAACATTATAATTTCATTGGGTAACACATTAATTTTCCAAAACAAGAAAGAGACAACCTCAAGGAAACACATAAGAATACATTCAAGTATCTGGAAAATTCCAAAACTACATACCAACTATATCACTATAATTACAACTTATAATCAAAATCACATCCACTTATCACAACACATATCATATCTGAACTGGTAACCATTACCACGATACCTGCCCATGAAAACCCACACAGCAACATGGATAATAAAAAATTCACCATCATTATACCAAAATAGATCATAAATAGTATAATTACACAATTTTATTAAAGGGTATTCTATCTTTAATTTATAAACATTGATATCAATATTTTCTTCCAGATTCCGCCAGCATAATTAATCACTTCACTAGGAATATATATGTTGTTATACTTATATAGGTGGGGGGTAAAACATAGAAAGGCTTCCATTAAAAGGAAAAAAATTGAAATTCACAATATTGTTAATATGAATATCAAGGCATGTTATCTGTTTCGGTAGAAAAAATCCAAAATAGAAAACAAATAGATAAACACATGTGATCACACCCCTTCCAATCTAATGTAATTTAATCTTGTAAATTATATTAATTAGTTTAATCCATAAATCATATTTACTATAAAACCTGATAATTATATTTACATAAATATAGTAGGTAGATAGAACAAGGATATCATAAAATAAAAGGAATTTCCAAAATGTGGGGAATCAAGAATAGTGTAAAGAAGAAGAGGTAATGTCTCAGATTTTTCTGTTTATTATTTTAAATATTATATGGAATTATTTAGAGATCGGGCGTGAAGATGGAACATCGTTCTGAGGTCCAGTGAGATCGGAATGGTGGTTTTAACTTTTTTTAGTTAAGTGAGTCGACATTTGTGTGCGGCTGTGGTAGTTTCCAAAACGGATGCTCAGATTAAAAATCCGAGCACACCGTTGCGTCCGGGAGGACAGATTTACTTAAGAAAGAGGCCAACCTCGAATGGCATAGGTTAAGGGAAAAAAATGTTAATTTTCGGATTTTCTAACTAAAATAAAAATAAAATAAATTAACAAGTTTATTTTATTTTCATTTAAGGAAACATTTTCTGTAGTGCAGAAAAATCGCAACTGTTTCTTAAATTGATGGCACATCATAATAAATTCAAAATGGTGAGTCAACATCATTAATGATGCCGCATAATTAAATGAAAACATGATTCCCTTTTTAATCGGTTATGAAATTGTTGATCGTTGGGAACGGCTGAGAGGAACCGCTGCCGAATCCATGAGGCGTTGGAGAAAATTCTTGACGACGAATGACAATGGATCGAAACCAAGGATCATTGCGCCGACATTAAATGATCTCAACAAAAATGGAAGCACGGCGCTTTCATCAACTATTGATCCTTTCAAAAGGTAGTGGTTGTTATTTTGATTTATTTTCCTTGTATTTAAGTTTAAACGATGAACGAGGATCAACCATGAACATGTTGATCTGCAGACTCGTACGTATTTGCGGGAGGGATTTTTCTTCATGAAGATTATGGGGAATTGATCCATGCTTTATGTTGTTGTTGATTATTGATTCGTTTAAGCCTATTAATGGGAGATGATCAATGTCGTGATGAATGACGACTGAGTTTTGTTCCTCAATTTTTTATTTTGACTTTTTTCTCCTTTTTCCCACGCGTTCTTCGTGTTCTTCGCGGGGCGACGAACAACGGATCTTTGTGCATCCGTTCTGCAACGCAACGATCCGAAATTGAGGGTTCGACACCGCAATGACCTTGTGGAGGTGCAGCAACGATGGCGGATGACGAATCAGACCGGATCGGAAAGAGCGTTCTTCGACCGTTCTTCGTGCGAGAAGATCAAAACACATTTTCGGAGACGATTGAAGGTCCTAAAACACATAAAGTGTCTTCGTGGAATTGGGGTAACCAAAACCTGAAGGTTTTGTGGCGGTCAGATGACTGGATCAAAACTCGGAGCCGCACGAGAGGCGCACCGGCGAAGAGTGCCGTTTCCGTAAATTTCCAGAATACACGGTGTGTACTTCCGAATAACACACCGTGTAGTACTGCTAGTGGCGGCTAGGGTTTTCGGGCCAGAGAAGAATCACACGGCATGTAACCCTGGTCACATGGCGTGTTGGGCCTTCCCCAAAGATCGGCATGTACTCTGGTTAGTACATGGACATGGGATGATCTACACGGAATCAAGTGGCACGGCGTGTACAGCTTGGCAGAGGCGGCTACACAGAGCTCGGAGTGTATCCCATGGAGACAGGGACACAGGATGGAGTACATGACCGTTTACTCCATCACATGGACAGACAAGGCCAGCAGCACGGGTCAGCCCGTGTGTAGTTTACACAGGTCGGTGTACACGTGTTGGTGACCGTGTACGGGCACATGGCCAGAGTACACGGAGCCAACCACAATTACCCAGCCACAGCGTGTACTCTATAATACACGCCGTGTACTATGTTTTTCTACACGACCATCCTCACGACACGGGCCGTTGTACACATGCAATACCCAGGGTCGGACAACACAGCGTGTATCATTTCTACACGCCATGTACTTTTTGGAAAAATGCTTGGTCCTTTTGTTCACTGTGACTTGAACATCTTTCGTTTGGGTTTGTTCCCCTTCTTCTAGTTTTCCGGAGGTTCAGGAATCTTTCCCTCACGTAGGATTATGATCCCTTCAACAAGACATTCTGTGATAGAGTCTGGCATCCATCTGAGAGGCCCGGATCGAGATCCTCTATCCATTCTAGACCCTAGGTAGAGTCAGCCATCGATGTGACCAACTCTACCGGGCATTGATCATCTAACTAGCAGGTGAATTCTAGATGAGTCGTGGTATCCACCATGGCCCTGACAGTGATCCTCATCTGGGTATCGAGGTCTATCCCACTCTGGAGTGTGTCTCCCGTAATGAGTTCTTCTGTCTACCGTAACTTCTCCACTCAGGAGTGTGTCTCCTGTAATGAGTATAGCAATCTCTCATGACGGTTCCCGATGAACAACACTTCTCGGACGGACATCATCAGAGCTATAAGACTCATTTAGTGTGTTCTCTTGGAACGAGCGCATCACAGAATCTTCGAACAGAATACCTTACGGGGGTATGCGGTTGCGTGAATTGTCTCTAGACCATGAGACTCGGTTTTGAGTATATCTGGTGTTGTTTAATATGTTGTGTAAACATATACTATGCATAGCTGACTATTTCTTTAATTTATATTTCTTTTTGGTTTATCGGGGTCCTGCACTGAGTACTGTTATACTCACCCTTGTACGGGCTTTTCTCACACATCTGGTGTCTTGTGCAGAAGGGCAGCCTTTTGACAGAGTCTAGGGAGGACCATTACAGAACTGATCTTTCTGAGTTCCCTATAGGCTGAGGAGTTCCGACAGCTATGAGTGGCAGTCCCAATACCTTTTTGTGCTTGCAGGTTTGAATTTACAATTTTTAGACTCTTGTTTGTTTTATTTTCGGTGGGCTTGTATTTTTGGCCCAATTTACTTTTAAAATACTCTATCTTTTGTCGTACTCTATTGGTTGGGTTTAGTTGTATGCATGCATTTTTATCCATTATTGTTTTACATTTTCGCATTTGTGGGATTGGAGATGTGTGCGTGTGTACAGGTACATAGGCAATGCCTCCCATGTTTGTGATATGCCTACTTGGTGCTAGTCTCCAGCCCCAGGCCTATTGGAAGCGGGCTTGGGGAGCCACGACGCGGGCCCCACTAGGACGGGTCGTGACAGAAGAAGATGTCACCGTTTGGGTATCATGATGGGAAGGGGTTTATCATTTATAAAATAATTTTAGTATGTATTGTGGAATTATTTTCAAACAAACTCATATCATAAAAAATAAAAAATTCTATAGAAAATATACACTGAAAATAAATGTTAAACATAGCTGTAATCAGAATAAGTGATGCTTCATGTTAAAGGTAAAAGTATATAAGACTCGATAGAATGGTTCTGGTTCATTTGGACATGGAGAAAAAAATAAAGTATGGAGGAAATTATATATTAATATTTTATATACAAACCATAGAATAAGTCAGAATGTTGATGTGATCTTCCTTTAATTTTAATGTTCCCTTAATATGTTTTCATTTAATATATATGGAACAATCCCTTTTTAACTGTGGGTTTTATGGGATTCAGATTTCAATATTTAGTCCCCCAAAAATCGGTTCTGAAAAAATTTATTAGACTGCATAATTCATCATTTTAGGTTTATCTCACGGTCCACATCATTCTGTAAAATCATGGTAATTTTAAAAACTATAAATTTAATTATACTATTGAACTATCCTTATGAATGGATATGCCACATAAAGCCACAACATTGAATGAATAAAGGGAAAATTATTGGTATAAAAGAAAAAATAATTGTATCAAAGAACCTATTAACTAGAATAATGAACTATGTAACTACTAAATGAAATAAACATACTATAATAAGAAACAAACCAATAACCAGAAGGAACAATCTGACCATATAATTGAACCAAATTACTATATCAAGTAACAGAAATAATTCATATGGAAAATACAAGAAACATGTAGGAACCACATGATGGGAATAATAATAAAAATAATAAAGCAATTGATAAAAAACAACAGAAAACATAAATGAACCAATTGATTTTTTGAAGGAATTGAAAGACCACATAATGTAACCAACTGATCGCATGAAAAAACAAAATTATTACCTACAGAAATCAATTTTCCTCATGATGGTTTAAGAAATACCAAATTCAGTTATGTGACCATGACAGAAAATATATAAATTTTAAAAAAACATTCTATTATCTTCTTGACACTTCCTGAACATTGGAAATCATAACATAATTGTTTTAGAAAAATCAGAAAATATATTAACTATATGGTTCGGAAAATCATTCATTGACCATATGAAGTCCAATAAGAACCACATAAGTCACACATTATACAAAAAACCTTAAAAAACACATACAAGAACTACATTCCAATTTTTTTTCTCATTATTCACATTAAAACTCATAAATAAAAAAAAATTATGAATAAAATTTTCAATGAAATGAAACTTTTAAAGATAACCAGAAAAAATTATCTTATAAAACCACGAAATATTTTGTCAACATGAATGATAGTGATCAGGCGCCAACTTATGGATTTCATCTTCAATTGTGAAAATTATATCCCTTGACTAATATACATTCCAAAATAACATGAAGTAGCTTTTTTATATAGTTTTTCACTAGCCAACACTAGTCAACCTTAAATTGGGTAGTTGAACTAGATCATAGAAAGGCCCAATGGGAAATCCTAATCCCCATGGGCTGTAGAAAAGAGCATGTGACGTGAATAAAAACAATTCATAATTAATACTCCCATTACAATAAATCTCAAATATCCATCAGTAATTGTACATTAACAATAACCAAGATATATAATTAAAAACAGTTCCCCAAACAAGAACGAAACATGATCAGATAGATCCAGATACCAAATAATTGAAATGAAAAGACTACCACTAAGGATGTAAAGTGAAACTGGAAATAGTGATGATGAAAATAAGAATATTAGTTGACAAATAACTAATAAAAAGTCTCTATTTTCTTTATGATATTACACTAGACACAAATCTACTATATCAAAACCAAGATATCAAGGATAATATATTACACGGTAGTATCCAATTAAATATTTAATATATAGAGGTGAGGTAAAAGGACTAGTAGGTCACCACCTTTTGACCCAACACAAAATAATTTAAATGTAATTATACAAAATGATACATTGATAATTAGTATTAATAATTGGTTTCATAGGTTTTCTCAAATATAAATTTTTTCTAATCTCATTTCATAAAAACAACCAATTTTAAAAAATATATTGATATTTATTACTAAAAAATTATTTATTTTCTTTTAAAATTTATACATAAATTTAAATTATAAGTTATTTAATGGTATATCATATGATATATAAAATTAACATTTAAAAAGAAGAATGATATTTATATACATACGAAATTATGACATCATCAAGGAATCCCAATTGATCAAGGGGAGAAATATAGAACAGTGATGACACAGTCTTCAATATGTAAGGTATACATGCTAGAAGACAACTGTATAAGAAATGAACCACTCAGACACCCATCCATACAATTACTGACCTATAAAATGGGAAATTATCATATGATTAACTAATTTGTACTTCAATCCAATAACTAATGCACAATTCATAACTAGTGTGAATGTGTTCCTAGATATCCAGCATATCGATCAATTTTGTACATAGACTCATAAATAGACATGATGATGTAAAAGTAAAACTAATAACATATAATCATATCATACAATATCAATTTAGCTCACTCACAGATATTAAAAAACATATAATGACATCCCCATTATCCAGGCATAAGTAAATTTAAAAATTCCCTTAATGGGACTTTAATTACATGGAATTCAACAAGTAATTTCTATCACATAAAATGGTAATATTTATTACGTTTGTTAATTTATAAAAATTAATTAAAAGTGAAAACTACGATGATGGATCATTATTTTAAGATAAGTGAAGCAAAATAACATTTCAAAACTAAATACATACATCATCATTAAGATACTTCGTTAAATAAAACTTTATAAATAATTTTCTCAAAACATTGAGAATACACCTTTGACTGAGTAAATATCACTTTTCATTTATTTTGAAAAATAATTATATATAGATGAAACGATAAAATAGGAAATGTGTATGTTTAATTTATAATGTAATTTAAACATATTAAAAATAATTTATTAATCAATTCACATGAAAAAACTTATTATTTTTCTCATTTTTTTAAGAACTCATAAACCAAGAATCCTTTTATATAGCTATGAAAATAAAATTTAAAACATGAAATGTTAATTAAAAACTATCATGGAAGATCATTAAATAATATATTCAATTTTTAAGAGAGATTAATGGAACACCTACTTCATATATCATCTCTTTTTTCAACTATATTGGTAATCCATCACAACACAACCCAAGAAACATTAATCAAAACGAGAGTCCAAAAGAACCTTTAAAACACTTAAATCCAAAATTTAGAACATCCTTAGATCTAAAAATCATCTTCTATCACATCTATGGTTTGGGAGGATATTGGTATAATTCGGAATAACCGATATTTTTTACCTTTATTAACCAACTTGAAGCCTTTTAGAAACTAAAAAGGTCTTCCCTAAAGCAGGGGAGATGCAAAATGGGTAATATTGGGAGTAATATGAAGTGAATTAGATGTAGAAGGACCCTGACACCCACCCACCAAGGGTTAAACTATAGAAATTTCAATATAATAAAACCCAACAATTAAAAATGGGTAAATTTTATTCATTATGTGAATCCTTATTCACATTGTGAATGGTTATTTACCTCCAGTAATCACAACATGAAATTATTTTAGACATCACGAACTAATTCTACGTAGAAATGAAATATTATTTTAATGGTATTTACCAGAGAAATGTTAAACATATTCATGGTGTGAAATCATATTTAATGATCAAAACTATATCAGTCTATAGTTACAAACACTACATCATCTATTGGGCCCTCTTATACTCTTGGAAACTAGATCATAATAATGACCAATGAAAAAACCACAAAAATAAATATATTAAAAATAAATTTATGTCCAAGATATACCATAATGATTTTTATTGAGTACGATATTTTTTAAAACTTATGTAATTTTAAAATTATATATTAAAATAATCATAAATAAATAAATATTTATTTGGAAAAACATATTGCAAACTATTAGTCATCAAGATATTGAAGTCATATTGATAGGGTTCCTATAAAATAATTATATAAATAATAATCTTATTTACCTTATGCATTGAAGATGAAAATATTCTACATATCTCTCCTGTATTCTATTCTACGCTTAGTAATTATTTTCTTTCCATAATATATAATATGTTGATATTATTTTTACAATTAATGAAATTAATTTATATTTAATGTCAATAATTGGATAAAATGAATATTTAAATTATAAAAAATTGTTTTCATTAAAAATGAATCAAACAATAGATGTTTCCCTTTTATTTTCCTTCATTGATCTTCATAATGATTTTCTATCATACTATTTAAATTCAACTCAAATGTAAAATATCATTAACATACCACACTTTACTATTTTTCATTTTATATTTCAATATGATAATTTAAAAAATATGTGTTTTTTATTATTCATATGAAAATTAATTTAAAATAATTCCTTAAAATATTTTATAAAATCTTAAACACTCACCATAACTATAAAAATAAATAGATAAATTTATTTCACATTTTTTGTGATTGTAAAAACCAATATTATGAACTATATTCTACCATAACAAAAACATATTGTGAGGATTGGTATTGAAATTTTACAATGTTAAAATTATTATAATAATGTACATTATTGATGAGAAAATATTTTCATCAAAAATTGAAAAATATAATAAATAATAAAATATAGTTAAAAATAAAATGAAAAAATTATATCATTTTTTAAACTCTATTATAAAAAGAGTGAATAACATTATGTTATTAATAAATAAAAACTTTAACAATATAATCATTGATTATGTATTGTTATTGGAAAAAATACATATAACATAATCAAAGTAAAACTTATAAAAAGAATATTTAATAGTATTCTTGTTTGGGGGATAAAACCATGAGGGACTACAACCCATTTATAATGATTTGCATATTACTTTAGAGGAATCAGTTTCTTCTAGAAATGGGT
This sequence comes from Viscum album, assembly GCA_963277665.1. NCBI lineage: Eukaryota > Viridiplantae > Streptophyta > Magnoliopsida > Santalales > Viscaceae > Viscum > Viscum album. The sequence goes on along the minus strand of OY728155.1, from coordinate 1,733,843,482 downwards.
ATGACCTTGTTTGTTTAAGGTTCAATCTTTCCAATCGGTTTCTAATGGGTTTATTCATAGAAGTGGAAACATCCAATGATTCTATATCTAGTTGGACCTACATTCCAAAGGTAGGTGCTTATTAATTATGGACCAATGAGGCTTAAGAATTTGAATTGGTTGAGAGGATGGGAGGTTAGGCTCATCACACATTTTTTAGGGGAATTATTTCCTACTATGGGACTCTTTTATAGATTTAATTTATGTTCATGAATCCTTATTAATTCAAAAAGAATGACAATGAGTCTTCCTTTAGATTTGGAAATCAATTATTGATATTTATGTGATTTAGAGAATGTTTTATATGTATTTGAGGTTCCTCATTGATGAAGAATCATCCGTATGTATTAGATAAACGTATTTAATGGTGTCCATTAATACATTACATAGAAATATATTTGTCATTATGATGACCATACTACTTTTATAGCCACTGAGGGGGGGAATTTGATGTTTATTATCATTAATAAAAGGTATTATTTCAGAGTTGGGATCGTACCCATAGATGGGCTACCTATGTATCCTTGTTTAAAAGGAATTATAACCCACATATTTCGATAAGAAGGATATTGTTTAATTTCATATGGGACAAAAAATAATTAATAAAAGATGGGCTTGAACCTTATAAAGGATTCCTACGTATTCTAAATTTAAGGCAGATATCAATGTCCATGTAGTTCGGGTAAATATATATAAAGATTATGCATGGTTAATGGACCAAAAAGTGATGTCATGATTAATTTAACACTCTAAGCTCAGGTGAGTCATGCTCGGTGTGAGAAACAAGGGGTGTCAGTAAACATGACGATGGTTCCACGAAAGATGCAGTTCTGAGAAATGATGTGGTGCTTAAGTGTTAGACTGCCCAAGTAAATGATGTCCATAAATTAGGAAAGAATCCCAAGAATAGGGTCCATAATGGTATTTCTACTTTATAGAGATTTGGACTTTTATCATCAGGCTTACACGTGAAAAGGAATCCCAAATTAAGAAGGGCTTATAATTGGGGCTTATTTATGAGATGGAAGCCTCAACAAAGAAATTAAGATTTGGGCTTACTCCTGATGATAATTCCCAATTAATGGGAACATGTAACTTGGGGCTTACTCCAGAGAAGGAGGCCCAATGTTAAAGGAAATTATGACTGGGGATTACTCTTGAAAAGGAGGCCAAGGTAAAGAGGACTGGTAACATGGTAGTTATTCTTAAGAAGGAGGCCCAAATAAAAAGATCATCTCATCTAAAAAGATGAGTTTTATGAAAAAACCCTTAATTGTGGTGACATAAATCATATATTTCACGATGTTTTGTGAGAAGTTCTCACAGAATTTCTTTCAGATAAAGAATACAACAAAGGAACCATGCCATAAATGGATTTAAAGAGGGTTTTGGAGGCTATGTATTGAAAAGGAAAGATGGATTTGAGGAAATGAGGTGACTAGGAAGGAGGGGCACAAGTATTGTCCTCGTGCGCAAGTTCTGGTCATAGAAGTAGACTTGTGTGGCATGATTCACCTTGGGTGATGTATAATCTATAGGGTAATACTTGGGGAATTTTGAAATTGAGCCCTTAGTATCATCCCTAGAGGATTCCAGAAGGGTGGAGTGTGTGTTCCCTTGATAGGGAATGGCGACACCCAATATTATTCATTTACCTTAAGGGAAGTACACTTAGGAATGCAAGTACTGATGAGTTCTAACACTTAGGAATTATTCTTCCTCTTTAGAGCTTCTATTATAGTTAAAGAATTAACATACAGGTGTTCAGAAGACTTCTGACAAAGACTTGGGCGACTAGATCTTGAATCTATGTTTTGGAAAATTCATCCTCGAAATGGGGGGCCCACATGGGCTATTTATAGTCCAATGGGAACCTAGGGATAAAAAATAATAGGGCGCGCATGTGACTTGAATGACCCATAGGTGGCGCGCAAGTGACTTGCGCAACGTACATGAAACATGCATGAATCCCTCCAAATGGGTTATTGGTCCATGCCTTTTCCATTTCTTGATGTTCTTCAAAGGGTGGCCCTCATTGTGCATAAGGTATTCGCCTTTTCCATTCGATGGACTCTGTGATGGAAAGGACCTTCAACAAAATCCCCCCCCGCCCCTCAGAGTTGGATCTGAAAAAGGAAAGAGGATTTGAATTTGAGGAAAAAATAGCGTTCAACGGCACACAGGTTACATGTGCATAGGGTACTGAGATCGCCTATATATATGGGCGTCACTTCATGCAAATCATCGTAACTCCAAAGCTTTTGAGATCTCGTCGCACAAGTGTGTTTCTTTTCTCAATTGATCTCTCTTCTTTGAATTACGCATCTCTAGTAAAGATTTTGAATTTTGATCAGATTTCCATTTACAGGTTCCCAATTTAATAAGTGCCCTATCTCTTGTTGGATGTTTAAAGTCATGCATGTCAGATATAAAAAGTAAAATGTTAAAGGATGAATAGCTTTGACCGAATGGGTTAACATTGACTCAAATCCTTGATAATTTGTTTGAAAACATATTACCGCAGTTATGTATGGTGGAGAATGTGTAAACTACGACATTAGAAATTTCGATTCTGAGGGATGATATGAAAAATAGGGTTAAACGTCATTATATGAAGTATTTCCTAAAATTGAAGTTTCCACTATTTGAAAAACCTATTAGGGGGTTGAATTATGCAGGTCCACTTAAGGTCATTGGCTCCATTGTTAAATAATAGCATATTTTTTCTGATAGGTCCCTTATGTAGACTACTTATGAAAGGCCACACAATGGCACGTGCTGCATAGTCAGGCAAAAGAACTCTCAGAAATTTGACATTTGTATTTCTAAAATCCAGTGAAAGTTTATGATGTTTAAAATTTCCCAAGTCACAGAGTCTGATGTATGGAGAGTGGTAATTGAATATGGAGAGGATATTGTCAATCAAGATTGTAAAATAATTGGATGAATGTCACTCCTGTAAAGGTCTGACCCAAACATAGGGAAAGGAAATATAAATCATAGAATTGAAAACATTCAGATCATGATAAAGACTATGGGACAAATATTTGAAGGATAGATGTTTTTGTGGATCCCAACATATTTCCATTAATTCCAATAAGGAAAAAATAGTCCCCCCCCCCCGATAATGAATTTACCACTATTTTACAAACCCGTTAGGGGTGTTTTATTATTCAGGGCCTCCTAAGGGCATTGAATGCATAGTCAAATAATAGAATCTTTTGGCAGAAAGGTCAGTTATGTATACTATTTATGCAAGACAGCCTAAGGTAACATGCTGCATAGTCAGAAAAAAGAATTCCTGGGTATTAGACATTTTGTTACCAGACGTCAAGAAAAAGGTTATGGAGATTTGGAAGTATTTAAGGTTAGGAGTATGACTCATGATAATGGGTATTGTCCAATGCATGAAATAGATACATAGACTAATGCTGACCATAATCATGTTGTGGATGGGTCCTGAATTTGAGATATTGGACTTCACTACGTATCTCATTAGGATGAGAATCAAGCCATACGTATTTCTTGAAATACAGTTTAACGTCATGTGGGACGAGAGTATAGAAGAACATAGTTTATTGTCGTAGATTATGGACCATAATGTGGGAGACAAATTGTGTGTTTGTTATAAAGCTTATATGAATAAAGAACAGGGTTTTCATACCACATTCACGTGCTCTCAGGGGGAATTTTTAGTGAAGGCACTGAAAGTAGAGTTTGGGGTTAGGCCCAAAGACTTGGGGCTGGATTGTAGGGATGCTCGAATGTTCCTACGTATCCCATAGGGATGGGAATAAATCCATACATTTTTCTTGAAATATTCTCTGTACAGATTTGGTTCGAACATGTGAAGGTTGAAAGGGGACTTTAGTGCAATTATGGTTGGACCCAAGGTTAAAGGTTCGGGTATTGCCATGTATGCACGTAGTCCTTGGAATATGACATTATTAGAGAGTAATGTCAATAATTATTTCCCTCTCAGGTGAGTGTGTCATACACTATTGATGTTCATTATCATACATGACAAAAGTGTGAATAGTTTAAGGTCATATTCATGGACCTGTGCCGCACAGTTTTGCGACATGTAGATAGGACATATTGCTATGCAGTTTAATGTCTTACGACGAGGGAAATGGGGGACTTTATAGTTTAACATCATATCGAAAGGTCGATGGTGTACCAATGTGAAGATATTGGTTTCGGGGGGCGGGTGGGGGGTTCTTCACAGATCAACGTCATATGAGATTGAGGTGAACCGACATGAAGATATAGGTTTTGGGCTTGAACCTCGGGAGGTTGCCTAAGTTCCCAGCCTAGAAGGCAAGGATCATAGTCCATGTAGTTCTCTTGATAATGAATTGGTGATCGAGTTGTACTTGAGGAAAGAAACCCAAAGATTTTGTTGGGACATAAATGGGGATAGCGTCTTAGAGAGGGTGTTATGAATGAAGCTTACTCTAAGATCACGTGATTCATTCTCACAATGGGAAACAAGAGGTAGCAACAACCCCAAAAATGCACAATTTTACGTCATGTGGGACAAAGGGTGGTGTATATTTTGACATCATGTAGCTAGGACTTATTGTCGTGTAGTTTAACATCTTTCAATACATATTAAGAGACTTTTTCATAGTTTAAACATCATGTAGGACAAACATGTATAGTTTAACATCATGAAGGATGATGAATAGTTTATCCTCATGTTTGATGAGAAAGGTGACACCGTTTAACGTCATGTTGGACGATAGAGGGAGCTATGAAGTTTAATGTACTGCAACAAGGAAAAAAAATAGTTTAAGTCCATATGCACGGAACAGTGCCGTATAATTTAGCGTCATGTAGCTAGGACGTATTGCTATGCAGTTTAATTTCATAGGGTGAGTACAATGGGATTATTTGTGTTACAAAAAATATTTCTTCAAAAAATATTTCATTGGGTGGATTTGTAATGAGTCATCCATCCATTGAGATTAATGAATAAGCTCTATTGGAGTAGACCTTATGTATTGAATATGGTCCTTCTCACTTTGGCTCATGTTTTGGAGGAATCTTTCCTGGTATCATTTGAGTTATGAGGACCAATACCAATTATCCTTTAATGAATGAATGAAGATGAATTTTATTTTGAAAGCTCGTGCTATTCGATTCTAATAAAATTCAAAGTGGTTCAGGGTGCTCAATCTTTTTTAATATAATCATTCCAAATCATCAAATCGCATCTAAGTATGTTCATCTGTGGATTACTGATCACAAATGGATACTCTGATCAAAGGTAATTGAACCTCAATGGGAAAGACTGCATCTGTTCTATATACCAATGAATATGGAGTTGACCGCGTAGTAGTGCAGGTGGTGGTATGATAATCCCATAAAGCATGGAATTTTTTATCAGGCCATGATTTCATATCTTTATCGACTATCTTTTGTAGAATATTTGATGTAATCTTACTGAAATCATCTATTTGTCCATTGGCCGCTGCATGATACCGAGATGAATGGTTGTATTTGAGGTCGTATTCTTGAAAAAACATTCTCACCTCGAATGAACAGAAGTTGGTGCCATTATCCATCATTATGGTATGAGGAACGCAAAATCTGGTAATGATGTTAGACATGAAAAAAGTAACAATGCCATTAGAACTAACTTCTTTGAGAGGTATTGCCTCTACACATTTGGAAAAGAAGTTTGTAGCAATAAGAATATAATTAAACTGGTTGGCTGTAGCTGGAGGATATGTTCCTACTATATACATTCTCCATGTGGAAAATGACCATGAGTATTTAACTTTATGATGCAAATCTTGGAGTTGATGAATTATGTAGGCACATACTTGGAAACAATGACACTTCATTGTGAAATCGACACAATCTTGCATCATTGAAGGGTAGAAGTATCGAAGCCTTCAAATTTGACCAGAAAGTCTATGACTATACTGGTAGGTGTCAAAATCCTACATGAACTTCACTCATGATAGCTATTTTCTCTTCACCATCAACACATCTGAAGATAATTCCAACAAAAACTTTCTTGTAGTGAATTTTTTCGTGATATGGGCTATTATAAAGAGTAAAATTGGCCACATGTCGCCAGACATATTTTGTCTCTGCTCTATCAAGTGGGAGTGTTCCATTTTGAAGGTATTCCATGATAGGTGTCACCTATCCTATAGTATGACCATATGGTTCAGAAATGGAACTGATTTTATGGATTTCTTGTTTTCTCATTTGAACAATAGGTGAAACTACACGACAGTGGGCCATACTGATGATTGTCTCATCTCGGATTGAATATTCTAGGGTTGTAGATACATTTGCCAGTGCATCTGCAGGGGATTTTGTGATCGCAAGACATAAGAAAGTGTTAGTTCCAAAGGAAATTCCACCATTAACTCTCTAACATAATCACACAAATGGATTAACTCTTCCTTTATAATGGCATAATCCCCATTGATTTGTTTGATTACAAAATATGAATCACCTTTTACCTTCCATTGATTCACCTGTTCCTGAAGCGCCAATGCCAAGCCTGTGATTAGAGCTTTATATTCTACTTCATTGTTTGTACCACCCTCCAATAATAAGAAGGAATAGGATGACACTTCCTTTTCTGGGAAAATAACCACGATTCCTAACCCAACATTGTTGATTTTAGGATTATCAATTTTCTCCCCTGTTGTTCTTCTGGAGGCACCATCAATGTACATTTCCAGTGTTTGAGGATTATCTTGAATAGAAAATACCTCATCATCAGGATGTTCAATATTTAAAGATGTATCTTCTCTAGATGGGTGTTCAGTAAGGAAATCGGCGAGAGCATGGCCCTTTATTACCTTTTGAGATACATACTGGATATCAAACTACTACAAAATAACTACCCATCTTGTCAGACGTCTTGTAAGCATTGGATGACTAAGGATACATTTGAGAGGGTTTTTGGGAGATACCAATTGGACCTCATGTTGTTGTAGGTAATGTCTCAATTTTTGAAATGCAATGATTAATGATAGGTAAAACTTTTCAATACTTGAATATCGAGTTTCTACCTCAAGCATAGTTTAACTGATATAGTAAAGGAAATTTTCATTCCCAGCATCATTCTTTTGGGAAATGATGGAAAAAAATGATCTCTCTAAAGCTGTCACTTAGAGAATAAGTGGTCTTATTTCAATAGGGGGCATTAATATCGGTGGTCTAAAGAGATATTTCTTAAGGACAACAAATGCCTCTTGTAAATCATCAGTTCATTAGTAGGTGACACCCTTCATTATTAATCTGGTGAAGTGTAAACACTTGTCTTCCAAATTGGTAATGAAACACCAAATATGTGCCAAGTGTCCTTGATATCCTATTAATTTCTTCAAATTTCTATGAGGTGACATGCCAAGGGTTGATTTTTTTTGTCAGGAACATCTTCAATACCACGATGGTGTACAACAATGCCGATAAATTTTCCTGAGGTTACCCCGAAAGCACATCTCAAGGGGTTCATCTTCAAATTGTGTTATTGATGTTTGATGAATATGATTTTTAGATCGTCCAAGTGATCAAAATATTTTCTATATTTAACCACCTAATCATCCACATAACATTCATCAAATTTTCCTAAAAGGGTTTAATGATATGGTGAATGGCCCATTGATATGTTGCACATTCATTCATCAGGCCAAAGGGCATTACCTGATAAAAAAACACACCAAAAGGAGCTATGAAGGTTTTTGAATCTTCATCTTCTGGGTCCATTCCTATATGATTGTACCCAGAGTATCTATCCCTGAATGAAAGAGGTTCATAGCTAGCCGTTGCATCAATTAAGAGTTCTATAATTGGAACTGGAATATCATCCTTGGGACACTGTCGATTAAGATATCTAACGTCAATGAAAACTATAATTTTTCCATTATTCATTTTCATAGGGACAATAATAGACACAAATTTGGGATGTTGAACATCTATGGAGAAGTTATCTTTGATAAGATTATCACCTCCAGCTTCAATTTTGGAAGCATAAGTTGGGTGTGTTCTTTTTTCTTCTTGCTTCAATCTTAGATGTTCTTCTTGTAAACCCAAATGATGAATGGTAACATCAGGATCAAGAACTGTAATTTCTTTATAATTCCAAGAAAATACATCATTATTTTTCTTTAGAAATGAAGTATACATTTATTTCTCTTCAAGTGTCATGGCCACACTAATTAAAGGGGGGCATGGATATTCTTGTGTTCCCTGATTTATTTCTCTATGTTCAACCATAGTGGTGGAGATACCCTATTCAAATGTTGGAGGATCATCCCTGAGAACTTCTTCCACTTCTTCAATAAGAGTTACTTCTTCTATTTCTACATGGATACTGTATGATGATGCAGAACTCTCCCAGTTAGGGGATAGGTTATAATTTGAACATCCTGAAGAAGAGGATGCCATTTCAAACCCTATGGATGATGAAGGGTTCTCCTGGTGTGGCTAAGAGGGGATAAAATATTGAGAATCAACATCATTGTTTTCCTCTAGTATTGCGATAACTTTTTCTGACCTGGTTGATGAAGTATAGAATTGATGGATTTCAATGGATTAAATGAAGACATCTCCATCTCTGATTTCATCATCTCTCGGTGAATCAAAAAAATTTCTCATGCTATCTGGCTTGATTGATGTAATTGAAATTATGGAATTTCTCATAAGATTATTTGGATTTAGGTGTATCCTGTGAATTTGACAGATAGGAAACACATAATCTTTACACACATGTATGAATGGGTTTACTGAAATCTTTTCCAAACAATTTGGGGTATTAAGTTTGGTGACCTTTTTTGTTGTGTATTTTCCCTTTCCCTCCATGTGATAGAATTCTGCCTCAATGTATTGAAATTCACATGTTTTGAATGGGTAATTGTCACCATATAATGTCCCAATGTGACCATTGAAACAATATTTGAGACATTAATTGTATGACGAAGGTACAACCGCATGTTGATGTATCCAAGGCCATCCATGAAAAAATGTTAAGGCCGTATGCTGATGAATTACCATGTAATATGAATTAGATACTAGGTCTCCAAACTGAATTCTGAGTGTAATTTCGCCTAAGGGATCTTCTTCATTCTTTTTATATCCTTGGAACATCAATGTAGAAGGTGATAAATCAGATTCGGTGAGGCATAATCGATGAAGTGTACGAATAAGGAAGACGTTCACTCCTGATCCATTATCAGTTAAAGATTATCACATGTCTATATCATTGACATTTCCAGATAGATACTGAGGTTTGATATGTCCATGTACAACATCATATTCATTTTCATCTCTAAAATATATCACTGCATGCCATTATATAGGATCATTCTCTATATGGTTGACTTTAGCCACAATAATTGCAGCATCGAATTCTTGAGGATTGGAAAAAACCTCAATAAGAGCCTCTTGAATATGTATTGACAGATTCAAGTCATCCAGAATTGATAACATGGCCAGTACATGGGCCAAATGTTTTAAGACATCATACATTTGGTCCAAAGTTCTGCTTTTTCCTTCATGAAAATTTTGTTTTGCAAGTGCCTTGGATGTTGATGCTTTGATATTAGATGCATCCCGTATTGGGGTAGGAATTGGAAACACTCCTAACTTCGGTAGATTAGACCGAATAGGTCTATCTATTTGCTGGGAGAAGAATGGGTGACCAATAACTGGTCTTCCAAAATAATTCTGTCAGGACAGAATCTACATTGGGTGGAAAAACTTTTTTGTTCCTATTGAGCCCGCTAAAGGGATTTTCCATGAGTTTCTACCGCATATATAGTTCTAGAAGGGGTAGGATTGAAAAAGTGGTTTCTCGAATCTCCACATCTTCACCTGTATCCCAGACCTCTATCTCTTCTATTGATTCCTCTGTTAGATACAGGGAACTTAGGCTCATCATAATCGAAACTGTCATTGGCATAGGGATCTATTAAATGAATCATATTAACAGAACGAAAGATCAATTCTTCATCTGATGAAGATTCTGCCCAATGAACCAATTTAGGTTCTTCCGTTCGGCATAGAGGTGCCTGCTATTTTAAAGCAGATGTAAAAAAATCTACTAGAGTCAGAGACAACATAGGCATTGACATGATCTATCATCTTCAGACTGCTCTTATTTCTTAAAATTACAACTCTTCTTCGAGGATTTTTCATTATAATAAAGGGGGTTTTGTTGTGGCATTCATAGTAGTAGACACAATTGGTTTATTCCATTATTTTTGTAAAATTTCATATGTTTTGTTGACATTTTTATGGACCATCCAATCATCATTTTTATGTGTATTTTTACTTTTAAATTCATTCCACTCGCCATCTTCCTTTGGAACAGTAGCAGTAACACATGCTACCTGGGCTAAAGAACCTTTCAGTTTTACTTGTCTAGAGTCCCCCATCATTTGAGGAGGTCTTTGAAGACAAAAACAGTCTAGAAAGGGATGCTCCAACAACTGATGAAATGGGAAATAGTTGGTAAGGTCTTCATCTCCTTCCTTCTTTGACCTTTTGGGCCTTGGCAATTGAACCTAATAATATTCTAGAGCTGAGATGAAGTAAACAGGAACTTGTTCATTCAGGAAAGAATAAAATTTGTTCTTTAAATCCACAAACTATTTCTTCCATTGATCTCATTGATCATCTTAAAGATGCAGCTATTGTTTTCGATGCTAAGGAGGTGGATCCCTTCGATATGATGATGTTTTTGAAGTGGAAGCAGGTACAGGTGCTTGTTTAAGATGCACTATATCAGTCTCTACTTTCCCTATTCTCTTTCCTAGAATTGTTGGAATTACAGGAGTTTAAAATTTGTATTTATAAGAGAGTATTCTATATACTGAGTGATTGATGTAAGGACTCAAAACCATCCTATGTATTTCATAGGGATCAACGTTATGCATAATTAATCACACACATTTTCCAAACCGATTGGAAAAAATTCTTCTTGAGGGAGTGATAAACTTAAGGAATATGTTAATCCCTTCTAGCGAGAAATATGATCTAAAACTCTTTAATTTTACCTTATCTTACAATTGGTGAGATCATAAACTATCGTATTTGGGAATGTGGAGCTAAATTGTAGAAGAAATATTTGATGGAGATCTTCCCACCCAGTAATTGACCGAGATTTATTACTTGAATACCAGACAAAAGCATGTCCATGTAATGACTACACAAAACACCTGAGCATAACTACTTCTTGTTGTTTAGGAGTTAGCATCATAGGATTACAATGAGAAACAAAATGTGTTAAGTATTGTTCTAGATGTCTCAAACCATTAAAAATTCGGAATGTGGTATTCGAAAAATTTGATGGGAAAGGGATTGGATCCACCCAATCAGGGTAAGATCTCATTTCTGGTTGAACATGTTTACATTTTCCTTCAATATATTCCAACAAATCTATTAATGATTCAAGCGTATTCATTAGTTTTTTAGAAACATCCGGTTGAGCATGGACCTGAGCAGGTGCAATAACTTGAGTTTGGATTGGTGTGGTGACTGGTACTGCCACTAATGATAGTGTTGTCAGTTTTTTTCGCGTATGACCCATAGGATTGGACCTGTGAGGGTGTACATGTAAAGGGTGATATTATTGATTTTTCTCAGTAGCTACAAAAAATTACCTTGAGGGATTTACTCTAGCATTATTAGGAGTAAGACTACCTTGAAGTAGTTATGCATTTAACCTCCTTAACTCCTTCATTTCTTCTTCTTTCTGTGTGAACCTTTCCACTAATGAGAGTGATTGGTCTTCTCCAGAGGTAGGGTGGAATGTAACCAATCTTATACACTTTTTCTTTGGCATTTTCCTTTCTGGAGTATTAAAGGGCATTGCCCAAAGGAATATCTTACCCCTAGGAAACCCTCTGCCTTGTGGTACACACACCTACATCATTCGTTTATGTGTGTACAACTTCTTGAACAGTAACTTCTTCATCTGATTCCTCTGAATGAGCCACATGATCTGGGGAACTAGTGACAATGGCATTGATGTAATTTATTGATGCATAATGCATTGCAACATTTCAGTTACAACTTATGCAATACTGTCTTATTTAAAATCTGTTACGAGACTTTGCCTTTTGTTTGGTTGATCCCTCAGGAACTTCTTTACAAACTGTAATTTGGAGGTAATTTCCAGATAATTCCACTCTACATTCATCTTGTGGATTTTTCCCTAATCGAGAGACAAATGACTTTCGCTGGGGAAGAGATTGAGAATTTGAAAAAGTCCTCAGTCCGGTGGACTGGGACTATTCTTTTTTTTCTACTCAACTCCTCGAATCCTATTTGTTGATCCCAAGGGTTATATTAAAATATTCCCTAGTCTGTCAAGATGAGGTGGATCTTGAGCTACTACATCTGAAAAAATCATAAAATCTCTCTTGATTTTGCATATTTTAGTCTGAAAATTAGCCGGATGCATCATCCGACATCCACTAAAGTCACCTGGCTCAGATGACCGTTGGATTATTTTTGAAACCTATGTCACTTGATGATGTTCATGCTCCAAACATGAAGGCTGTTTGATGTTATAATTTTCATGATGCAATATTAATTCGACATCTTTTCCTTTATATTCTTGACATTGGGAAGAACTAGTTGAGGCATTTTCTTGAGCAAGCCTTTGATTACACAAAAAACCAGTTAGATATGGCTAGCCATGGAAAATAACATTACATGAGACCACCTTTGATGGACTTTTATGACTGGGGAGCATATTAAAATTCAATGTTCCATGAATACCCCATCCCATGATATGAATACTAGATGGAGCATTGGTATTTAATTGGCTCAACCTTTTCAACATGACAAGGCATGAATGCTGAAGGTCTCTCTACTGATTTTCAACCGTTGGATTTCGGGAAATTGAGAGAGATGCCAAGACAATTTGGCGTTGAAACCCTTCTATTTTTTTGAAATTATTTTTATATTCATCATAGGATAATATTTTCTTTTTTAAATGACAAAGAGTTTTACATATGTTGAGAAGAATATTGTGAATACAATATTTTGTCAACGTTTCTGGAATATCATTCTGAGAGTCATCCAAAGGCCGAAACAAGACTGGTATTTCACCTTTCGCCAGTTGTTTTCTCATATTTAGTATTTCCTCTTTGTCATTTGATGAAGATTATTCTACTAAATTTGAACCAAATATGGTTCTTCTTTTTTGTTTCATCAGATTCAACAAGATTTGTAGAGAAATAATTTGTAAAATTAGAAGATAAATGACCCAGGGGTGGTTTGGAGAATGACCTACACATCGGTCTATCTTCTGATTGATAAATTATTTCACCTGTAGCGATAAGGCATTAGAAATGATTGTATTTGCATTTGAAAGTGCATTAAGATAAGAGGGAATTCTCATTACTACATTGTTCATTGAATAATTTTCTAGGCAATGTGAATCACTACTGCAGAGAGGAATTTCACAGCTAAATTCATCATCTTGGGGAGGAACACCATGGTGGGTTACAACAAAAGATGAAACCTCTTCCTACATGGTCTTATGACCATGAAGATTGTTATCATGGCTCTAATCTGATGTTAATACTTCGATATTGATATAATTTTCATGAAACAAGACTTCATGAAGAAGTGTCTGAGGAAGACCTTCAGAATTATTGTTGTTACTCATGCAATCTGAAAATTAGAGAGTAGAATCTTGAGTTGAAACAAACAATTTTTTGAGGGCTTCAAGAACTCCAGCATTGAGCAAGGCCTTATTGCAGATTGGATCTTCATTTATTAACTGTACTGGATGGGTGTCTTTTTGGATGCCTTCTTACACACTTTATAAACAACGTGTTCAGGAATGTGGTTATTATGGGAAGGTGTGTGTGCCTGATCAGGAGAAATGGCCAGGTTAGTCTGACGATCCTCATTTGAATTGGGAGAATGTGCCCGACTCGGTTGTCCCTATGACATGGGGCAATATGACCCACGACCTTCCTAGACTAGAAAAAGGTATGTATCAACTTAATAGTGAAATGTTGATGAGTCACTCCACTAATAGGGATAGATTTATGTTTCTTTCTCTTATATGCTGCTGAAGATGATATAATATCATGAAAAGCATCCAGGATATGAGTAGGTATTTGCTTCTGCTATTTCACCATTTATAGAATGTACTTGGTGACTTCCGCAGCCAGAATGGGAATATATGTCCATTTCGGGTTTGGAGTAGGTGTGTGTGCCTGCTCATATCCTCCACTTCTTGTCAGTGAATTTTGACAGTACTCATGTGTGGGGGCAGAAAGTTGTGCATGCCTCTTGTTCATCATTGGATCTTTCCAATTTACATATTTATGTTCTACCAAATGACTATATTGGTTATCTTGATGAACTGCAGGTGTATGTGCCTACTGATGTTTCTCCACCAAATATGATTGATGAAATTCCTTCAATACTAGCAGACAAGACTGCTGGATGAATTGATTAGTGTAAGAAGGTGTATGTGCATGTTTACTGATGGTCACCACATTTGATTGGAGATTATATTGGGATGTAGTCAGACAAGCCTGCTGACTGGATGATGAATTATAAACATGTGTATGTGCCAGCCTATAGTAGGTGCATGTGCCTGCTCATTGCATGCCATAAAGTTAGGTTGATGGAATTATTTGGAGGGGTATAGGTAAGAACCTGCTCCTGGTTGGACGAATGTTGCCTCTGATGGTTTGTATTGCATGATTGGTTCTGAGGAACATAAGCCGAACAACTAGAGGTGATGCCCCCATCATTTTGAGTGAGCACTACCGCACGATTCTGGTGGAAATTGTTAATGGGAGTCCTCATGAAGGACTCCATTCTTCTTGAACTGAGACCTTGACTGACCTCTTCATTCAACTCCATATAATATGGAAGAGACTATTTGTTGTGTTCCAAGGATAACGACCCGAAACGGTTGAAAATGGTGGTTGGCACCACCTGTTTCTTAACAACTGGTTGTCGCTGTCCTGACAAACAGGGTGAGTTGTTAACATTGAGGGCTTGTCGATTGGCCTCCAGAGTAGGGATGGTATCACATTTACGATATTCCATCACTATTGCATTGGAGACCCAACATTGAAGACGATGTGTAGGTGGTGTCTTCCTCAGAGTAGATGAGGATCCAGCAGGAGTAACGGCTGAGGCATTCACATGTGTGAATTTTAAAGAAGCCATTTTGTTTTGCAGAGAGATCTTAGAAAGGAGTTAGTGTTTGATAAGGCAGACATAATCAAGATAGGTTTGGTAAGACTACATCATTTAGATGAGCTCATATGTTATTGACTGGTTTGTTGGCCCACATATTGAGTTTATTAGGGGCCTAACAAATATGTAAAGCCTCATCTAACTTGGTTAAGAATTCATGGCAGGTTCACCATTTTTTTCATTCTTCTGGAAATGGGGATGACCTTGTTTGTTTAAGGTTTAAACATTCCAGTCAGTTTCTAATAGGTTTATTCTTGGAACCGGAAACATCCAATGATTCTATAACAATTTGGACTTACTTTCCAAATGTAGGTTCTCATTAATTGTGGACCAATGAAGCTTATGAATTTGCATTGATTGAGAGGATGGGAGGTTAGGCTCATCACACTTTTTTGGGGGGGAATTATTTCTTACATCAGGACTCTCTTATAGATTTATGTTATGTTCATGAATCCTTATTAATTCAACAATCATAAAAATGAGTTTTCCTTCAGATTTAGAAATCAATGATTGATATGTATGGGATTTACATAATCTTTTATATGTATTTTAGGTTCTTCATAAATGGATAATCATCCGTATGTATTATAGATCCTTAGTCAATTGTATCCTTTAAAACATTATATAGAAATATCTTGGTCATTATGAAGACCATTCTGGTTTTTATGCCACTTAGTGGGGCATTTGATGATTATTATCATTCAAAAAGACATGGATTATTTCATAGTTGGGATCATACCCAGAGATGGGCTACCTATGTATCCTTGTTAAAAAGGAATCTAAAACCACATAGTTAGATAATAAGGATATAATTTAATGTCATATGCGATGGAATATAATTAATGAATGATGTGATTGAACTTTATAACGGCTTCTTACGTACTCTACTTTTAAGGTAGAGATCAAAGTCCACATAATTAGGGTAAAGAAATATGAGGTTTATACATGGTTAATGGCCCAAAAAAGATGTCATGGTTACTTTCACACTCTATTCTCACATGAGTCATGCTCGGTGTGAGAAACAAGAGGTATCAGTAAACTTGACGATGGTTCCACGAATGATGCAGTTATGAGAAATGATGTGGGGATTACGTGTGTATGACTGCCCAAGTAAATGAATACTAGGACTTAAGAAATAATACCATTAGTAGTGTCCATAAAGGTATGTGTACTTTTTGGGGGATTTGGAGTTTTAACTCACGGCTTACACATGAAATGGAATCCCAAATTAAGAGGGGCTTATAAATGGGGCTTATTTATGAGAAGGAAGTCCTAAAAAAGATATTAATATTGGGGATTACTCCTGAGGAGAATTCCCAATTAAAGGGAACTTAAAACATGGGTCTTACTCCTAGAAATGAGGCACAATGTGAAAGGAAATTATTAATGGGGCTTACTCCTGAGATAGAGGCCCAGGTTAGGAGGACTTGTAACTTGGGGCTTACTTTTGATAAGGAGGCACAAATCAAAAGATCTTCTCATCTCAAAGGATGAGGATATTTTGAAAAACCCCTAACCGTGGTGACATAAAGCTTATAATTAACGAGTTTGTTGGAGAGGTTCTCAAATAATTCCTTTCAGATAAAGAATCCAACAAAGGAACCATGACATAGGTGGATTTGAAGAGGGTTTTGGAGGATATGTCTTGGAAAGGAAAGATGGATTTGAGGAAAGAAGGTGACTAGGAAGGAGGTGTGAAAGTATTGTTCTGGAACGCAAGTCCATGTAGCACATTTCGACTTTCACGACATGAGTCACCTTGGGTGACAAATAATCTATAGGGTAATACTTGGGCGATTTTGAACTCGAGTACCTAGTATCATCCATAGAGGCTTCTCGAAGGGTGCGATGCATGTTACCTTGAGAGGGAAAGGCGGCGCACAAGTTTATTCATTTCCCTTAAGGGATGGAAACTTTCACGCAAAAATACTGATGAGTTATAAAACTTAAGCCTCATTCTTCCTCTTAAGATCGTCCATTCTACGAAAAAAACTACCTTATATGTTTTCGGAAGATGTCAAACAAAGACTTGGGTGATCAGAGCTTGAATATGAGTTTTGGAAAATTGATCCTCAAAATGGGGGGGACCACAAGGGATATTTTTAGGCCACTAGGAACCTTTGGTGAAAAAATAATAGGGCGCACAAGTGACTTGTGAGACCCATAGGGGGCGCGCAAGTGACTTGCGCGGCACACAGGAAGCTTGTGCTCCTCCCTCCAAATGGGGTCCGGGTCCGTGACATTGTCTATTTTTTATGTTCTTCAATGTGTGACCCTCATTGTGCTTAATTTATTCCCCTTTCCCATTAATTAGACTCTATTATGGAAGGAAGCATCAACAGAATCAAATGAATATAAATGAAAAAAATCAACAATGGTGTGGTATGTTTTTATGCAGTGTTGAATTTTTTTACATATTCATTTCAAAAATTCTAATAATCATATATATATGTATATAATAAAAAATAAATACATTCATAATATCTAAATAATATTATATTTATCACATCACTATCCTTCATAAACAAAAAATATATAAGATTAATAGTTCATAAAATATTATAAAAATCCAAGAAAAAATTTCATTATCTATATACCCCTACATCAAAATAATTTTTTATAGGATTCAAAGGACGTTCTGGAAAATAGAATTAATAATAAAATATTTCAATGTAATAATTATAATTGATATATTTTTTAAATGATTGATGAAATTTGATAAGTATAAAGAGGAAGAAGACAGTCTTAAAATAATATTTTACAAAATTATAAATATGTAGTGGGATGGTAAAGGTGATTAAGAAGGTTATATATTGGTTACCAAGATCATTCACATCATAAATATTAATTTTTAATTAACATGGATGGATTTAAAATAGAATTATTAAATCATTAGCCTATCTATTAAATCATTAATTTCATAAATTTTCCACATTATTTGGTAATTTTTTTTTTGTTTTTATGTTTCTAACCATGAGATATGTATAGTAATTTTTTTAATATAATTAAATTTTTCATGGAAACATAATCTTGAATGAAAAAAATATTGATTTTTGAAACCACTAGTAAATTTTTACAGTTTCCCATTTTCACTCTTAACATATACCCAAAAATTTTGAATCTATAAATTATCCAAATAGTTCCCCATAGAATTATATTTCTGATTATAAAATATACATGTTTAATAATTAATATAAAAACAATTATAATATATCTTATAAAATAATATGAAAATATATTAATATGGACCTCTATGGAAAATAATCCAAAAAATGAATTAACAGAAAGTAAAAAACCATACAGATAAAAAATCCATCACATAAATATTCAAAAAAATATATATTAGTTTACTATTTAACTTTACTTCCATACAAATCCTATAAGAAATAAAATTGAATAGATTATGTTTTTACAACATATCAGTTATTACAAATCCACATAATATATATATATATATACAACTCTAGAATACATTTAATATTTATATCAATATCCCCTAAAATAATTACTTCCAATAATCATGAATCTCTATATATATCTTCTTAGATATATTTTTATAAATAGTATGAATGTTTAAATAATTTAATATATGTGATAAATTAAGTGTATAATTATGATGTTTTTTACATTTATGTAATTTAAAATAGAATCCATCTAGTTTCAATCAAAAAAATTTAAAATTATTAATTTTTATTATCTATTATAAATGTCAAATGACGCTTTGAATGAAGTTGTATTAGTTTTTAAAAAATATAGCTTTCTTATATAGAAACACGTATACATGTGATCTCTAAAAAAATAAAAATATCGTATCTTCTAATATCTATATGATTTATTATATTTAATTTCACTATATTGGTTCTAAAATACATTATACACTATATATATTACCATTTTCAACAATAGGATATGTAATCGTGGAATTACCTAGTTCAACACAATATAGGGTTGGAAGATATGAATTTATATATAATGTGTTTTAAGATTACAAATAATCATTTTCTTACTAATTTTTATTATATGATTATATAATTAATGGAAAACTTATATCTTATAAAACACTAAATTATAAGATATATATATTTTTGGGTCTTTCGCCATTTTTTTAATTGGCCTTTTAATTAACGAATATTTCTATGAATATAATTTTATATAATTTTATATATGGTGATAAAAAAATATGAAAAATCAATCCTAATTGAGTAATATGAGATATATACCCTAATAGGGGGGATCAAGATCTATAATAATTTCCAATTTTATCAATTCACTTTTAAATTTCAAAATCCAAATGCACTATTCCATATTAATTACGTAGTTCACTTATAGATTTACTTATGTTATGTTAAACTAATTATTATACCAATATATTTGGTCAATTAGCCTCATGATAAGTCATTATAAATTTTTAAAATTATTTTTAGAAGAATAAACATGAATGATGGAATGTAAGAAAAACAAAATTTTACTTGTTGAACCTCTATATGAAAATCCAAAGAGCATAGTATCGATAGTGTATACATACACCAGAATCAAAATGATCACTATGGTGGGGGTTTTGGATAGGATGTACATTATTTGGTTTACTCCCCTTAAAAATATTTATCAATGATATATTATATCATTGGGGTCACTTCCCTTAAACTTTCAACTTTTAGTCAATTCTAATGGGAGAAATAGTATGCTGGATAAGGAATAATATTATCTATTTTTACTAATTTACCATGAATACTATTTTTTTTATCAATTATACGAAATACTACACTTCAAAAATATTCTTCCAAACTCCACTCAACCCCATCATTATCAAAATTCAATGATGTTTTATAAAATGAACTATATCTTTGGATGGTTTTCAGCATAATTACAATACTATTTTTTCATTATCACCTGAATATTTTTCTAAATACATCATATTATAGTTATTTTCCTAATATGTATTCACCTTAATTCACATAAAAATTCGTTTTATCTAAAATTTATTTTATATGGAAGTAGTCCTTATTATTAATGTGATAATACTAAAACACTTTTTCTATTCACATTATTGAATGTTAATGTATTTTATTATCCAATTATCATAATTATATAAATATGTAGGAAAAACAATGTATATCCCCTCAAAATTTTTAACATATTTTTAATTATATTGTTCTCATAGAATACATAAATTGTTTTTGAGTTCACCTCATATATTTTAAAACTATGTAATACACCTTTATTGTTTTAGAGACACCACATATATAAATCTAACTCTTTCACATGTGATGTGACCTCTATAATATGTTTCAAATACGAATCATAACTCTATATATAATTTTTTCTATTATATAAAATAAATTTACAAGAAAAATATATTCTAAAATTTGAAACATCATGAATAAATAATTGATAAAAATTTCATCTATGAGAATTAATATACACAGTCTCTTCATAATGATTTTTCACATTTATTTATCATTTCATGGTAATATCTAAAATAAAATTTGTGATTTTACTTTATCATTCCTGAATTAATTTATAACCATTGAAAAAAATATTTTCAAGGTATATTGATATCTATATTCATCACTTTTAATTGTCTTTTTTCGGAAAAAATCATTCAAGGTAATTTTTTTAGTTCTGTTGGTTTGAAATTATATGATTAAATTGAAGAATAAAAAGTTTAATTTTATTTTCCTTGTGTGTTTGTTGACTATGTATATTGGGAAACCATTATAAAAACTATATATATGCTCTTGTTGTTGTATAGAAAATTTCATGTACAAGGTGAAATTATTTCCCTGTTTTTTCCAAATTTTAGTGTCTATATTTTTGAGGAAGGATCACGTTTTTAAAAAGTAAAATTTCTACAGATGCCTCATTAGATAATGAAAATTGATAGATTTCATGATGTTTTTATGTTTTGTAAAATCTAGTGTTTCATTAATGTTTTTTATTCTAGATGATTTTTAGTTTCAGGATATGATGTTATGTCCTGAATAAAAGAATCGAAGATAATCAATTATGAGATATTTTAAAAAAAAATTCATGAAATATGGTTCTGGATTGAATAAAATAGGGTATGTTACATGATTATGTTATGTTTCATCAATATAAAATTTCCTTGATGTTTTATTAGAAAATAGTGCTATTGAAATAAGAATTAATGGTTTTGAGAAAAAATTTACGAGAGACTAATTGTTTTGTGAAGATAATGAAATTTTGAATTAATTAGTGGATACCACTATTATTGTAAGAGGAATTATTAAAAAAATAAAAAAAAATAAATTATTTAAATATGTTTTTATAGTATTTTATAGAGAAAAGTTGTCATAAAAATATTTTTTTCATAAAGGAAGAACTATTTGATAATTTTAATGTTTATATAACATATTTGAGATATGAAAATTATTATAATGTTTTTATAAATATTTAAGTTTCACAATTGGAAATGCTTAATTATGTTTTAAAAAGTTTATTTAATTATTTATAAGTGTCATTAATGTTGGGAATGGGGTATTGTGAAATTAAATATTACATAAATTATAATTGACTAAGATTTAATCTTGTGGTAAATTATTATTCAAATAGTTGAGTATAGGTGAAAATTACAATAAATAAATGATTTTTAAAACATATTGATTCATGTTATAAAAATAATAATATTCTGAAGGATTACATAGAACACATTAGGTAAGAGAACAATTAATTTTTAAATGTTGAGTGTTTGAAATCTAGGAGAGAGAATGAGACTGCTCTAAAATTTTGTAACAGAAATGTGCTATACTAGATTTGGTATACAGGAAAATTGATTTTATATAATCCTTGGAAATAGTTATGTGCTAGTGAAACTAGTAATTGTTTTGGGTCTCATCCATGCATTAATTTTAATTCATCCATTATGAAGAAAAAGAGAGAGAATTGTGTTTTGTTTAACGAAGATGCAATATCTGATGTGGTAGCTATTTGAATATGTGGTACCCTAATTTCCACAACAACCCATTAATGAAATTAACCTACATAGGATATAATTTTTTATAATAGTTAATTATTTAAATTAGTAACAATCTTTGAGTGGATTCATTAGAGGTTGTTAATCAGAAAAGGATTCCAATATCTAATGGGAAAAATTTTTTTGCGTAAGAGTTAGATGTATAACTAGTTTTAATCATGAGGCATGGGTGTATTTAAATACATTATTTAATATATTCATAAAACAATGGACATTAATGTTCTATCTGAAGCAGACTTAGGGTAATTAGATGCTGATTCCAAAGGAATGTATCCCTTATAAGTATATTTATCTAACATAATCTACCAGAAGGTGATATCATGTATGTACATGAATTCAATGTGGTATAATATATTTAATATATTTTAATGTGATTAAAATGTAATATAATAAAAATTATTTTTTCTGTGTTGATAAAATATAAGAATAAGATAATGAACCCCAATGAGTCTTTATATTTTTTCTATTACTATGTAAATGTTGTTTCAAAATACATTCATGTTCTTAAATAAATTGTTGATGATATAAATTTTGTTAAGATTTTATTTATAAAACATTAACCTTGTTAGATTTAAATGTTTGTGTATTGTAATATAATGATCCAAAGGAGTTGACATTTGATAGCTTCAATATCACATTTGTTGTATATGAGATAAAAATGATGATATTAAGTTTGTCGAATAGGGGATTTTCAAAGAGGTGGAATTTAAGGAAATGATGATGATTAATATTGAAGATATTAAATATGAAGAATAGATGGATGAGGTAATTTCATTACTTTCCTAAAATCTAAAAATATTATAATTACTATTCATATAGAAACATAAACATGCATGCTTTCAATGTGGAATGGTTGACATCATGAAAAATTAATCCCTAATAATATTCAACATAGAAATAAAGATGATGTTGATATTCCCAGGATAATGTATTCAACTCGTGTGAATATAAATATTTTTTTAGAGAAAAATATTTAACAAGGACAATATTATTTCATATAAAAATGATAGTTTAGAACAATCTCAGATTGAAGAGAAGGATAACTACAGTGATCTGGTAGAAAAATCTATGGTTTTATTTATAGGTTTCAACTATAAAAGAGATTAAATTGAAAATGATGGGGAAAAAGATAGAAATGTTGATACCTAGGATTAATCACAACTGGATATTGGGGATATATATGTTTGGAAAGAGAAAACTAATAAAGCTACCAACGTGGTTCATGATTCCAAAAAAAATATAGTAGCATGAAGAATATATGATTATTATAATTTATGAAATGGAAAATCAAACATCATAAATTCTAGAGAATATATAAAATGCCATCGAGTACAAGATCAAATATTACTAATTGAAAAAGGATGATTATTAGTTTTAGAATCATATTAAAAGATCAAAATAAAACATATTTAAGAACATGGTGTAGATTCGTTCATGCTATAAAAAATTTATAAAATGAGAAGATATTTATTCATTATATATCATCAAGAAAATAGATCACTCTTGTGATAGAAAAAAATTTAAATGGATAATGGAGGAAAATCCAAATAAAACCAATATTCATATTCAAATGACAAGGCTTGTATGGGGCTTTATTGAAAATGAAATGCTATAATGATTGTTGTTAGACTTCAAGTGAAAATTAAGATGTTGAAAATTTATTTGGGAGCCAAACATAATTAGAATATCTGGTGAATCTGTGGAATAAAAGGTTCTACAATATTGACTCACTGAAATTTTCCACTTATTAGGTGTTATTAATTTGAAAAAATGTGAAATTCCAAAAATTTATATTCCATAAAAAAGTTTTTAATGGATCCATATCATCAAATCCATCAACAAAGAATTAAATATTCAAGGAATAATTTTGGTGGTAAATATTTTTAGGGTAGAGTAATTTGACACATGGCCAAATATTTTTCATTCACAATATAGAGTACTGTGTTGAAGCTTACACAAATTGGTCAAAATCAAAAACTCAAAGAATAATTGAAAAAATAAAAATGAAAATTTTATTTCCAGGTTTAGATGATAATTTTGGTCCATCATACAGAGAGTAAGATAAAAGAGATCAGTAGGAAAAAGTTATGAATTCAACGAAAAGGAATATATATAAAAGAACTAAGAAATATGTGGTTATACATATTTACCATAAATCATCAGATTATAATGGTTTATGGATCCTTGATAGTTTATTCACATCTCATATCATGGGTATGACAACACTCCTATTTATTACACACATAAACATGATTTATTAAATACAATTCACTTGATACAACATATATGATCGAATGGTATATTGTATTTGGGGATTAGGATATTTACATAACAAAATAGAACATGAAATACACCATATTTATTGAAAACATCCTTTACATCACCACTACATTCCCTCGTACATAACATCTCATATGATAACCTGAGGACATGCATGAGAAAAGGGCGAGCTATAAATCCCAGTAAGGGAATAAAAATGGAATAAAATGAGGAATATAGTACATGTTAGACAATAGGCATATCAATAGAGAACAAGAGAAACATTATCATAAAGGCATGATAAAGCATGATAATCTTAATATGGAAATGTGGCAATAAAATTTAACAAGATTTTAGCATGATCCAAGGATAATTGCCCATGGAGCATGTGTACACCCTCATTGAACATGAATTATCATTATTAAACCCTCATTTCAAATGACATGTCTTGATACTAATCTATACCAAATGCATTAAGAGTGGTATTAGGGCACACCCTTCTGAAACATTTCATTTCATGCATAAATGTGCCACATGGATCATATAACATGGATTCATTAAATCTAATCATCTATTCCCTGATAAAGGAAATGTGAAATTCATACATGGAAAAATATAATGAATAAGTATATGTGCATATAGTTGAATACACTAGATAGAGAAATGGGCATGGTATTCACTACACAATGGCATTGCTTGGAAAATCGCGGTGCAACTTCGGCAGCGTAAAAACGTGACATAAGAATTCATAAAAATGGTTGATGAGAGATAAATGAGTGTCTCATCATATTTACACTAAATGGAAATTAATGGGGTCATATAGATACATGTACCAACATATGTAATGGAATATATTTTCATAATACAAAAGAATTTCATGAATGTAAATGAGGAGTGAGGGATTCCATACGGAATTTCGGCATGGTAACTGGTGTACATGAGGGGAATTTAATGAGAGAGAAAGGGGTATATCACAATTCAAACATAGAGTGGGATGTATGTCGATGTGATAAATAATACCCTAACAATTATAATTGAAAAAAAGGGAATATAATCCTAATGAAATTGAGAGAAAAATGAGAAAAGAGGAAATCTCTTACTAGGAAGCGTGATCCCAAAGGCATGGGAGAGGCTTGAGAGAGGTTTCTTGGGAGCTTGGGGAACCATGTAAGGATTATAAAGAGATATGGGCATGGGTTGGTTGAACTCCAAAGGGTTTGAGTAAAGAGTAAGGGGGATCATGGGTGGGTTTATATAGGAATGGAGAGAGAATTCATTAATATATAATTTTGGGTCCCCACACATTTATCTAATCAATACCACAAATCATACATTGGTTTTTTCACATGGTTTTGTAATTAGGGGAGTGGAAAATAATATTTTATATGGTCGATGTCTGAAATTATTATAATATTGAGGGTACTTATGTGGAGATGAGTCGCACTCTCATGGAAAGGAATTTAAAAAGACAAATGGTTTTATATGTTTTGGAGGGTCCACTAAATAATTGTAAAATAAACAAATCAAATCAAAAATCACATTATTTTAATGACCAAACATATATTGGACGATCATATCATTTATTTTATTTTATTACATAACTATTTTGTCATTATGATGTCATAAAACACAATATATATTCAAACAGTTTTTCATTTTTACCCAAAAATTCGACAGTCTCAGAGAATTATGAAAAATTCACCATTTAATAATTTTGAAGTCATGATTCCA
The DNA here is from genome assembly GCA_963277665.1 of Viscum album. Classification (NCBI taxonomy): domain Eukaryota; kingdom Viridiplantae; phylum Streptophyta; class Magnoliopsida; order Santalales; family Viscaceae; genus Viscum; species Viscum album. The sequence continues at coordinate 1,733,817,246 of OY728155.1, read as the reverse complement.
AAAATAATATTGATTTAACTAAATTATTTTATATATATGTGAATTTTTACTTTTAAAATAAATACAATCTTTTATAAAAAATCCTTGGTTTTGATAAAAATTGCTTTCAAACCATAATAAAAATTTCCATTCCATTCATAAAATTACACTGTCATTTATATAAAAATAAATTAAATAATAATAATAATAATTTATTAAAATATTATTTAATTAAAAAATTCATTAATTCATCAAAATATATATCTTATTTTAATATTAACTAAAAATACTATTTTTATATTAAAAATTATTTAATAAGTAACAATAAAAAAATTAATATATATTAATTAGTATATACAGAAATAATGCACATATTAATAGTGTAAAGGTCTTGTTACATTAACCCTTATAAAACATGCATAAGACCGAAGGGTAAGACATGCGATGGTGAAAAACTCTTGGTGTGGCTCAGATAACATCGCTCGAGTGGTAATCATTATTTACTTACACTTCTCATGTAGCCGGTTCTGCTCAAGCTTAACGTGTTCAAGCTTAGCTTGGGATTGGTTAAGAACAAATCCCAATGTCGCCACCTCTATTCCGATCTCCAAAAAATGTGCTTCGTATGGGGAAATTCTGCTGGATGAGGCCATCAATTCCTTTGTATGTGTAAATAATGTTTGTTAAAGACCTATATTTATACTAATCATGTGATCACTATTCAACAACTATATTAGCAACAATCACATTTCATAACGGTATTTTCAAAATCCAAAATATAAAACCAAAGAAGTTCACAAAAAAATTTACATAATAAGATATTTAATTAGATCGAGAGGGATTTCCATTAATGAATGTTTGGGTCATTACAATGGGAAATTAGGATATTATACATTAATAAAATATGACACGAAATGTATTATAATATATTTAAATGATAAGAGAATACCGATTAGTGGCTCTACAAAATCCATGTTTAAGGGGAAAAGATACAAGATGAGTTAGTGTCATTGTTGTAGAATCTCTCAATCAAAACTTGTTAAGATATAGTCAATTTTATGAATTTGTAAATTCTATATTCATTACTAATAAGTTTTGTATCATCAAGGGAAAAGAACTTTTGGCTGTTTTAGAGTGAAAGAGCATGAAGGGGAAGCTCTGCATTGGGATTATAGAGGATATATTTGTTTCCTATATTGATTTGATGAGAATTGGTTTTATGTAAACATATTCACCATATATTCCACCCATCTCTAGATGATCTAGTTAATTATGTTGTAGCCTAGGATCTCTCTAAAATTTCATGTGGTCATACAAAAATGATCAACTCTTATCAATAAGATAATATTAATAGAATTTCATTCTATGATAATGAATAGATGTCAACCAAAGTGATTGAATAGTTATAATCAGATGTGTGGGGATCAATTTCACCAACATACATTGATGAGAAAAAGTATGATGTTATTCTCATTGATTATTTCTATAAAATTTCAGGGGTATTTTTTTCCCAATATGTATGATGAGTGCAGATTAATAATAAACTATCAGAGAGAAGTTGATAAGATGAATATTGTTCATATTCATATTTTTTTTAATTTATAATAGTATATAATTTAATGAAATATATGTGGAGAATTATGTCAAAAAATAATTTATTAGAAACTAAATTTTTTCTATGATAACCACACAATAATATATTGTGGCTGAGAGGAGAAATCATATTATAAAAAACATGTTAAGAATAATTATTAAAAAAAAATGATCAACTAGAAATGTTTTGGAGGGAAACCGTCTGAACAACATTTAACATATCTAACACTGATTTTTTGCATCTAGAAGAAGAAAATACTCCTTATTATCTATGTTATAGAAAGAATAAATCATTTAAATACATTAAAATCGTTTATATAATTCATTTATTCTAAATAAGGATAACAATAAAAATTTTGATTCTTATGGAGATATGATATTTTTATTGAATAATTATAAGAATGGAAAGAATATAATCCAGTCATATAGATTCTTGGAAAAATATTTGAAAGATATTTGTTCATTTTACTAGAGAATGAATAGAATATCTAACAACATACATAAATTATTTATGATGATAGTTAGGCGGAGGGAAAAATCATAAGAAGTGGAAGTGGAAAATGCATATTCAGAAAAAGTTATTGGTGATAAGATGTAAGAATTTATAGTTGTATCTACCTCAAATCCTTTGATTTGAGATTAAATTTATAACAAAAATATCATTGGTGATCAGAAAACACATTTCTAAATAATGAAAATGAAGTATTTATAGTGATAATAATTCCTTATATAACTAATTGTATTTTTCTAAGATGTAGCTAGATATGAGAACTTTAATGATGATATGAATGATGAGCTTGACCAAAATATGAAGAATAATATATTAGATATTATTTTAATTCGAGATGATAATAATTTCATTTAGACCAAATGGGTCCTCCAGAACAAACTATATAAAATGGATTGGTAATTTGAAACGAATAGTGATAAATGATAAAGGGATAATCCCCGATTGAAGGATTTGATGTTAAAAAACATTTTCACCTATTACAAAGAACAATAATGTTGTCTAATTACTATACATATAATTATATTGTTAAATAAAAATTTTACATACAGATTATAATATAGAATTTCTACATGGGGTTATTATAGTAGATGTTTACATAAAACAACCCTATTTGATTCTTGACAAAGAAGATTATTTTTGGATTGTATATATATTTTTATTATAAAATGTTTCAAATTGAGTTCATAAATCTAATCTATCTCATAAAAAACTCTTCCATAAAAAATATAGAACTCAGGAATCAACTGATGATCATAGTTTTTCGATCGGATTTACAACAATACTGGTAAATATAATTTTTTCGGTCTCACTAATTGTTCGATAAAACCTTTTATTATGATTTTTAGCCAAAAATATTCTAATTGAAACGAAGAATATAATTTAATAATTTTAGAAAAATTAAATATTAAAGCTTATAACTATGTAAAAATTATATAAAATCAATAAAAAAGAAACACTCCTCTATAATCATATGATTTAAGGAAGCGTAAATCATGAAAAGAGATTTCCAAAGTTTTAAAGATAATAGAAATTTAATGTCTTTCCTTTATATTAAATCCCTCTATATGATGATCTGAATATCCCTTTCTTCCAAAATAGTAGAATCTCTCAATCTAATAGATTAGTGTAGTCTATATATTTACCATCAAAAGCCCTAGATTCGATGGATTGGTTTCACATATATCCTGGTCCTTACAGGTCCTTAACCAAAAACTTATTATAATGATGAATATGAAATAAAATTATTTTATGGATTGTACAATTCCTAACTCGAACTATATAGAACTACACATATCAAGGAAAATAAAATTCATGAGAACTGTAATGCCCTTACCGTAATAGGCCGAAGATGGCGCACTATTACATTACATTAGTATTATTACAAGGAAGTAAATACGGATAGACTTTATTGTTTATCAATAAGGGAAATATAGATTAAATACATGTTGCCAATCATACCTTGGTATAATAGAATAGAACATGCTACAGAATAAACAGAAATAAACTACATTTTTGAATGCTTATTCAATCTTCTCTTCTTCACATCCTAGAGAAAAATCATATTAAGGGTGGGATCAAATACATGTTAAGTGTAAATATAATGTAATTAATAGATTAATAAATCTATATAGAAATTTAAACAACTAAACCCACTTGCAATTTACATTACTAGATAAAGAATAAATAATATGGCATGTAAAAAACTGAAACACACTCCATGAGTCAATAAATGATAATAAATTACATATATAGATATGTAAATGATAAATCTCATTGATAAAAAACAATTAAAAGTTTATGGGTGTTTATTTATTATTGTATGTCATGTACCAAGCACAATAAAACCTATTATCGTAATTACCTTTCACAAGATGGTATAAAAAAAGGGTAGAATATTGTTTAATTTAGACAACTTATTTGTCTCATGAGAACCTCTCGATGAATTGAGGATTTATATAAATTCTAGGATCCAACTTTCATTATAAATCCTAATACTTCCTCACATTGAATAATAAAAATTACTAATATTCCTTACCAATTAACTATATTTAATGAGAAATACAGATTTTTCAATAATTCCCCAATTTATAAAAATATTTGTCAAATTAACCACTGTATGAAAAGTGGTATATAGTTTAAGCTATAAAAATATCAATTTTATGGGAATATGGATATTCAATTAAATTTACAAACAAAATATTAAAATAATATGATTTTTTATAAGATAATGTTATCAATCACAAAAGGAAGTGATTTTAAGAATATTCTTAAGAAGAATAATCTTCAAACATTCCACTGTGTCCCATGCCACATTGATACTGTTAAATCATATTAACTAGTAAGGAATGACATATAACGAATTATATAGTATAATGAGAATAAAAGGATTCATTATATTATATATCAAAATGTCCAGTAGGTAAGTTATTCAAAATAAGTATGTAGTGAAGATGACATTAATCTAATTGATTTAAAAATTGAGGTGAAAATCATCACCTTAACCATCTTATGGTTTTGTGGTCTTTAAAATCTAGTTTACTGATTTTATTTATTTTATTAACAAATAGAAGAACCAAATTCATGTTTATAATAACATATATTATATTCTTATGATATTTTATTTCCAATTTGATAAAAAGCATTCATTATTTTGATTATTTCTAGTGTTAATTGCCTTGTTTTATCAAGTGCGTTATGACTTGTTATTTGTTGTTCTTATTAATTCTATCCTGGATTCATGATCTACATAATGTAAATAATGGATAAATATCATTATATATTCAGTAAATAGTTATTTATAACATCACATAAAATATAGTGTTTAGAAATGATGTTCACCGTTCATGGAGACAGTAGGACATATGTACACATGAACATTACCATAATTTCTCTGTTGTATTAAAATAATTAACATTAAATGATAAATATGTATATAATAATTAAATTATCATATCCATATTATATATGTTACACATTTTTAATAAAACCATTCATTATACCATTTATGCAAGACATGAAATAGTCATATTGCTATGAGGGGGCCGAAGTCCAAACTTCCACAAACAATATTATCTTATTTACAATTTATGGAAAGTATAAATTTATATTGTAAATAAAAAATAAAATAAGAATAGATACAACATAAATATAATAAATATATCATATTTAAATATAGTGTCCACCATAATTTCCACCATTAGATGTGGTAGTGGAAAATTGAACCATCATCGTTTTGTGAGGCAGTAGTTCACCATACATTGAAACAATATGATCGTTACAATTAGATAGAGGTGTTTGTAACTGTTGTTCTAAAAATGTTAATAAAAAAGTCTGAGTATATTGTAGATACTGTTGTTTTTATGTAATCATTGAATAATAAGTGTATAGGGAGTAGAGAATGGAACTGAACTAGAAAGGATGAGAGAAGTTGTTACCTCTTAATCAGGTAACCTCTTTTGGTTATACCAAAAGATATCATTTTAATGATTTTATAACCTATGTGATGCTTCTATGATGTGTGAATGGATTATAGAAATATTTTTGGGTATGGATTTGTTTAAAGAAAATGATTTGAGAGTTTATGGAAAAGAGTAAAATGAGTTCCTTTTTATGTGGGAGGGGGTGGCTCCCTTGGAAATTATTAAAATATTAAATAAATAAAAATTAATTATTATATCCAAATGTCTCAAAATTTTGATAATTATAATATAATTTGGTGATATTTATAAATCCTTTTCTCAAATAATTTTTATATATTTATTGTGGTTATTAAATCCTTATCTTTTTTGGTTTACCCAGAACAATTTTTTTTCAATATTAAAAGTGGTAATACAATTTAATGATTAGGAAGTTATTAATTTTACTTATATTGGAAATTTTTTTCCAAAATGGAAACATAATGAACATTTTTAACATATAATAATCACTATATTATTTTGAAAATATTTTTAGACTTTTAAATAATTATTCAATTATAATTTCTTCAAATTATTTATTATGTGAATTTATACATTATTAATATTATTGATTTTAAATAAAATCTAAATAAATAGAAAAATTCCAACAAAATAATTTAAACATCATAATAAATGTTAAATTCACATTGAAAAATATTTTCTTACATAAATTATGTTAATTTATATTTATTTCATTATTTATAATATCATTTATTTTATTCCATCAATAATAAAGAAATCATTGCATCATCACCGTGTCATAATGAAATTTAATTATATAATTTCTAATAGTTATTTGTAAAATACAATGATATAATAAATATTTTTTGAATTCAAATTACAAATTATTGTTTAATATATCATTAATATAAACCCATATTGAAAGTGGTTTAGTAAAGAGATACATGTTTTTAACATGTTTTCATATATTTTAAATTAAATGTTTTATTTATCATACTCACACCCAAGTGTCATCAAAATGAAAACATTAGTCCCCAAGAGTTTTATTGATCTAAAATATCTCATTAAATATGATTAGGAAATGTGTTATAGTATATTTATATTATTATAATTTTACTTTTATTATTATTGACCTAATTTATCCTTTAACCATGGTAACTAAAAATAATTTTAGATGTAAGTAGTAATAATATCCTTAAATTAAACAGAATATTTACATAATTTTGACCTTATTATTCAAAATATGGAATAAAATTTTCCAAATTTAATATATATAATTTTTTGAAAATAATTTTAAAAAATATATCATGTATTCAAAAAGAGAAAGATGGGTTTAAAATGTAAAAACCATCAAAACATCTACATATGTTTATATAAAATTTCAATGTGAAAATAGTTCTAGTGATGATCATTGGATTAAATGATAAAACAATAATCAAATTATACTTTGAAAATAAATAATATTATAATATATCAATATAAATCTATTAGATAAAAAAGAAGTTTAGAATTAAAATTTAGTTTTTTACTATTGGTTAAAATTTAAAAGTTATCATAAAAATATAAAAAAAAATTCCCTAACAAAATATCTCTCTCCTATTTGTAAAGAAAATTTCATTTGGTAATATTGATCATATAAATGTATTAAATTTTGGATTTAAACAGTGTTCTCCATTTAATGGTGTCAAAATTTCATTTTCTTGAAACATAATTCTTTAATAAAAAAAATCATATTTTCAGATATCATGTCTAGAAAATACATAATCCGAATCGATAAATTATATTGATGATATAAAAGTAAAAAAGTGTTTAATACTATCTATGAAATCCAATTAAACCATTATTTAATATATAATATTCAACAGAAATATTTTATTAATATTTTTATTGGTAACATTGGGCATTCCTTGAAACAAAATCCTACTCATTATTGTGTGAATCATAAGCGTAACATGTTGTTGCCTAAAAAATAAATGAAAAATTAACATTCTTAGAAATTTATATATTATAATGTCTCTAGGTGATAGAGTCTCCCCTCATTCAGTAAATTAGGTCCTTAATGTTTGAATTTGGAATAAAAAACTATGGGTTGGACTTTTAAAAATATCATTATTTAAATACTTCATCATACATTGGATTAATGATTCCATCATTATAAAATAAAAAAATGATAGTATAGAGATCAGCAAAGATAACACAAAATACATATACATGTAAGAATATGAAGATATAAAAGAAAAAACAATAATTATGTTTTGATGGAGAGTGTTATATTACATTATTAGGAGAATGTTAACAACCAGAAAGCTATATATCTGCAATGATCCAAGGGACAATTTTTTTCATCGCAAAAAGAAATCACAATGAAAACATTTTAGGTATTATGATACATTTAGAAGTGTTGAGTAATTCATATTATTCAGATACTATAAAAACATATAAGACAAAACAACTGACATGTAGAGTTCCATCCATTAACTTATTTCTATAACAAACTCTTCTTTCCATCCAAAAGATAATTAAATTAAAATATATTCTATTTATCATATTTTTACACCATTCCAAAATATAATATATTCTTTCTCTATCATAAAATTTAAATAAAAAAATATGTTTTGAGAACTAGTACATTACATAGGGCAAGTGTACATGATGCAACCTTGTTGCCCTTCAGTTATATGTTCAAGTCTTGTGGCCTTTCCAGACATGATGGGTTGTCGCCTAACCTGTGGGTTAATTATTCAAAAAAAACTATATTATTATAATATTACTTAAATAACCATATGAAATGGTTTTAACCTCAAACAATACTATCTAATGTTCAACATAATCTTTTCCATCATTTAGATATAACAGAAATACATTTTTCAAAACTCATAGTGAAATAATTTATAGGGAAGGTCACTAAATTTATAAAATACACATAATGAATATCCATTTTTTTCAAATAACAAACATTCCAAAACTTTTTTCATGATTTCTCTTAAAAAAGGTTAACATAATTAATTATAAAAAAAATAGTTTAATTTGTTCAGGCTTATTTATTCCTTATTTAAAACAGTGAATATTGGATATAAATTCTAAATACCAAAATGCATTAAACTCTAATAATAATGGAATCAGTAGACCATTAATCAGTTCCAAGGTATTCAATGATATTGAATATAGTTTATCAAAATTAACAATCTCTTTATTCCAAAATCCTTATATTAGTATCAGGAACATATTAAAGGCTATCCTTCTCATTACCATATATTTTCCAAAATTCTTAACTTGTAACTGTGTCACTTTTCTTAGTAGAATAAATTATCAAATCTTTAATCAAAGTGTACTATAGTAAATTAATTAATTTATATTCATTATTCTTATAAATAGTAAATCCTTGATAAAATAGTCATGTGACATAATTATTCAACATCAACATAATCATATAAATATTTTCTCCTCATTTTTGGTAGTTCCATAACATGATTATTATTTGAAATAATCATTTGGGTTATACTCTGATGATTGGGCCATTGATTCACTCAGTGTCCTATATCATGGTAAATGAAGCATTATACATTGGTAACCATTTTCATACCCTTAAAATCACAATTGTTTTCCTTTTCTCTATACATATAACAAAATACCATTTCTTTTCTGGAATGAAACTAAGTGTTTCATCCCGTAATTATCACAAAATGGAAAAAAATACTTCATTCACTTTATACATTTATTTTAATCCTTCTCCACCATCCTATTCTTCTTTTTCATCCCTTCAAATTCATAGTACTCAAAAAATTATATACATATCTTGTTAACAGATGATACTATTCCTTCATATGATGAGAATATGTTGGACACTATTTACCATATAAATAATGGCTTAAGACCTTGAAAGATGAGATCCCTAAAACTCATTGAATCATTTATATTTATGGATTTATATTTCCATATATTGGGTACTAATTCTAAAATTTGAAATACAATATATTAGATCATATCGTTAAGTATAATCCAAATATTAGAAAAATCATTAGCATTATTAGAATATTTACATGAATCTATCTCATAATCATAAAATTGGTTTCTTTGGTGACATATTTACACCTAAATCCAACATATTTTTTTTAAATAAAATGAAAATTTTAGTAAGCCTATCCCCTAGGAGTGTCTAACTAGGTGTAGATAGTGCTCTGTTTTTGTGTACCAGATTACCCTGAGTCAAACCTGAAACCCCTTTTCAATGTTATAACTCATATATACATCTGTTCAAGAACCGCGTACACTTGTAATATCTTTACCGAGATGAATTTTATAGGAATACCCACATAATCTATACATTACAAATATTTTATGATATTACTATATAATTATCTTCAATATCAATCTTTGGGTTATGATTCCAAATCTATATTTTCTAAATTTATTTCCATGGTTGATATTAGACATTTGGATAATAAATGAAATGCCAAAATACCACATTGTTTATATGTATAGGAAATATATATCACATATATGATTCCCATAATACATTGGAAAAATATAATAAAACTTGATAAATATTAAATTGAAAATTACAAAATTCTTGAAAGCTTAATCAATGCCCTCATATTTATATCATAGGGAATGAAACATAACAACGGTTGGATCAAATTCTCATTAAGTGTAATTAAAAATGATGTAATAGATGAATCAATCTATATGGAAATTTAAATAACGGAAAATACATTCCATTTACATAACTAGGTAGGTATATATAATATTTAATGCAGGAAACTAAAAAAGATTCAACAAATAAATAACTTATAACAAACTACAACCCTTTATATGTCGAACCAAAATATCAGGTATAAGAAATAACCGAAAATAATTGAGAAAAATTTCTACCTTATTGAACATCATGTCTCAGGTACATGAAAAACTTTTACCTTCAAGTCCATCCACATGATATTTTAAAACATGGATAGAATCTTGATTAATTAAGAAAAATTATTTATCTCATGAGGACTTGTCAATGCATCGAGAAGATATATAATGATTGGGCTCCACCAGTAATTTCTAGGGAAAATAATGCCTTATTTAATATAATCAAAATAAAAAATATTCCTTACCAGACGGACATATTTAATGAGAAATAATGATTTATCAATAATTCCCCAGTTAATCAAATAACTGAATTTGTAACCACTAAATAAAGAATGGTTCATATTTTAGGAAATAAAATTATAATTTCCATGAGGGTATGGATATTTAATTACATTTCCAATTGAAAATTATTAAAATAATATTATTTTTTCAAAAAAAATATAACAATCACAAAAGGAAGTGAAATTTAGAGTACTATTGAGATTAATAATCATTAAACATTATAAATGTGTCCCATAACACTTTGAGACATTTAATTCATAATCACTAGAATGGTATCAGAGTAAATAAATCTTATAATATAATGATAATATGATGATTAATTATTTTATATATCAAAATTTCTAGTAGGTACATCACACAAAACAAGTAAATAGTGAGTATGACAATAATCTAACATATTTATAAAGTGAGATGAAAATTCTTAACTTCACCATCATATTGTTTGGTGGTATTTAAACTCATATATAGTTGTTTAAAATATATTACCGACTAATACAAGAATGAATATCAGGCTTTCAATATCGTATATTAACTTTTTACAAAATTTTATGACATGTTGGTCGACATCCAATCAATATTTCGAATATTTATTGTGTTAATTGACTAGTTTTCTTATGGAAAATTTGACTTGTTATTTGTGGTTATTATTAAATAAATATTGGTTTCATAATATCCATTATTTAATCTATGAATAAATTATCTCATATATTTAGTACATGTAACACCCCAAGATTTCATAGTACGCTATTTCATCAAAGTAATTCAATAAATTGCAACACTGAGTTCTAGCGCACCACGACATACCAATCTAGCCGATCAAAAGGGGTTATGAATAGTATTAACTAAATATTGAACTATATATAATAAATAGAATTTTAGAATCCATATTATGAGTTTCTTTGAAATAATGTAAGAACTAATTCATTTTTTTCAGATAAAAGAAGTATTTTTTAAAAAATTTACTTTTCCCACCTTTTAATGGCTAACTCTTTTTAAATCCAATATTTGAAACATTTATATATGATTTCCTTCTCATTGATTAGTTCTATAAAATTTCAGGGGTATTTTTTTCCAATATGTATGATGAGTGAAGATTAATAATAAACTATCAGAGAGAAGTTGATAGGATTAATATTGTTCATATTCATATTTTTATAATTTATAATAGTATATAATATAATGAAATATTTGTGGATAATTATATCAATAAATAATTTATTAGAAACTAAATTTTTTCTATGATAACCAGAAAATAATATAATGTGGCTAAGAGGAGAACTCATATTATAAAAAACATGTTCAGAACAATTATTACAAAAAATGATCAACTAGAAATGTTTGGGAGGGAAACCGTCTGAACAACATTTTACATATCTAACACTGATTTTTTGCATCTAGAAGAAGAAAATACTCCTTATTTTCTATGTTATATAAAGAATAAATCATTTAAATACATTAAAATCGTTTATGTAATTCCGTTATTCTAAATAAGGATAACAAAAATGTTTGATTCTTATGGAGATATGTTATATTCATTGGATACTCATAAGAAAGGAAAGAATATAATTCTGTTATATAGATTCTTGGAAAACTATTTGAAAGATATTTTTTCATTTTACTAGATAATTAATATAATATCAAACAACATACATAAATTATTTATGATGTTAGTTAAGAGGAGGGAAAAAATCATAAGAAGTGGTAGTGGAAAATGCATATTTTGAAAAAGTTATTGGTGATAAGATATAAGAATTTATAGTTTTATCTACCTCAAATTCTAAGATTAGAGATTAAATTTATAACAAAAATATCATTGGTGATCAGAAAACACATTTCTAAATAATGAAAATGAAGTATTTATAGTGAGAATAATTTCTTACATAACTAATTGTAATGTTTTTTAAGATGTAGCTAGACATGAGAACATTAATAATGATATGAATGATGAGATTGACCAAAATATGAAGAATAATACATTTGATATTATTTTAATTCTTGATGATAATAATTTCATTTAGACCAAATGGGTCCTCCAGAACAAACTATATAAAATGGATTGGTAATTTGAAAGGAATAGTGATAAATGATAAAGGGATAATCCCTGATTGAAGGATTTGATGTTAAAAAATAATTTTCACCTACTACAAAGAACAATAATGTTGTCTAATTACTATAAAAATAATTATATTGTTAAATAAAATTTTACAAACAAATTATATTATGGAATTTCTACATGGGGTTCTTGTAGTAGATTTTTACATAAAACAACTCTATTGGATTCTTGACAAAAAGATTATTTTTGTATTGTATATATTTTTTATTATAAAATGTTTCAATTGGTGTTGATAAATCTAATCTATCTCATAAAAAACTCTTCCATAAAAAATATTGAACTCAGGAATCAACTGATGATCACAGTTTTTCGATTAGATCTACAATAATACTGGTAAATTTAATTTTTTTGGTCTCACTAATTGTTTAATAAAACCTTTTATTATGATTTTTAGCCAAAAATATTCTAATTGAAATGATGAATATATTGTAATAATTATATAATAATTAAATATGAAAGCTTATAACCATGTAAAAATGATATAAAATCAATAAAAAATAAACTCACCTCTATAATCATAAGAGTTAAGGAAGCGTAAATCATGAAAAGAGATTTCCAAAGTTTTAAACATAATAGAAAATTAATGTCATTCATTTATATTAAATCCCTCTATATGATGATCAGAATAGACCTTTCTTCCAAAGGATTAGAATCTCTCAATCTAATAGATTAGTGTAATCTATATATTTACAATCAAAAGCCCTAGATTCGATGGATTGGTTTCACATATATTTTTGTCCTTACAAGCCCCCATTCAAAAACATATTATAATGATGAATATGAAATAAAATTATTCTATGTATTGAACAATTCCAAACTCAAACTGTATATAACTACACATATCAAGGAAAATAAAATACATGAGAACTGTAATGCCCTAACCCTAATAGGCCGAAGATAGTGCACTATTACATTACATTGGTATTATTACACTGAAGTAAATCCGGATAGACATTATTGTTTATGAATAAGGAAAATATAGATTAAATACATGTTTCCAATCATACCTTGGGATAATAGAATAAAACATTCTATAGAATAAGTAGAAATAAACTACATTTTTGAATGCTTATTCAATCTTCTCTTCTTCACATCCTAGAGAAAAATCATATTATGGGTGGGATCAAATACATATTATGTGTAAATATAATGTAATTAATAGATTAATAATTCTATATATAAATTTAAACAACTAAACCCACCTGCATTTTACATTACTAGATAAAGAATAAATAATATGGCATGTAAAAAACTGAAACACACTCCATGAGTTAATAAATGAGAATAAATTACATCCATAGATATGTAAATGATAAATATGATGGATAAAAAATAACTAAAAGTTGATGGGTGTTTATTTCTTAATGTATGTCATGTACCAAGCACAATAAAACCTATCATCATAATTACCTTTGACAAGATGGTATAAAATAAGGGTAGAATATTGTTTAATTTTGACAACTTAATTGTCTCATGAGAACCTGTCGATGAATTGTGTATTTATATAAATTATAGGATCCACCATTCATTATAAATCCAAATACTTCCTCAAATTGAATAATCAAAATTACTAATATTCCTTACCAATTAACTATATTTAATGAGAAATACAGATTTTTCAATAATTCCCCAATTTATCAAATATTTTTCAAATTAACCACTGTATGAAAAGTGGTATATAGTTTAAGCAATAAAAATATCAATTTTATGGGAATATGGATATTCAATTAAATTTACAAAAATATATATTAAAATAATATTATTGTTTTTAAGATAATGTTATCAATCACAAAAGGAAGTTATTTTAAGAATATTCTTAAGAAGAATAATCTTCAAACATTCCACTGTGTCCCATGCCACATTGAAACTCTTAAATCATATTAACTAGTAAAGAATGACATATAACTAATCATATAGTATAATGAGAATAAAATAATTCATTATATTATACAACAAAATGTCCAGTAGGTATGTTATTCAAAATAAGTATGTAGTGAAGATGCGATTAATCTCATTGATTTAAAAATTGAGGTGAAAATCATCACCTTAACCTTCTTATGGTTTTGTAGTCTTTAAAATATAGTTTACTAATTTTATTTATTTTGTTAACTAATAGAAGAACCAAATTCACGTTTATAATTCCATATATTATCTTCTTATGATATTTTATTTCCAATTTGTTAAAATCATTCATTATTTTGGCAATTTCTGGTGTTAATTGCCTTGTTTTCTCAAGTGTGTTATGACTTGTTATTTTTTTTCTTATTAATTATATCATGGATTCATGATCTAAATAATGTAAATCATGTATAAATATCTTTATATATTCAGTACATAGTTATTTATAATATCACATAAAATATAGAATTTAGAAATGATGTTCACCGTTCATGGAGACAGTAGGTCATATGTACCGAAGAACATTACCATAATTTCTCTGTTGTATCAAAAGAATTAACATTAAATGATAAATATGTATATTATAATTAAATTATCATATCCATATTATATATGTTACAAATTTTTTATAAAACCATTCATTATACCATCTATGTAAAGCATGAAATAGTCATATTTCTATGAGGGGGCCGAAGTCCACACTTCCTCAAATGATATTATCTTATTTACAATTTAGGGAAAGTATAAATTTATATTGTAAATGAAAAATAAAATAATCATAGATACAACATAAATATAAAAAATATATCATATTTAAATATAGTGTCTACCATAATGTCCTCCATTAGACGTGGTAGTGGAAAATTTAACCATCATCATTTTGTGAGGCAGTAGTTCACCGTACACAGAAACAATATGATAGTTACAATTAGATAGAGGTGTTTGTAAGTGTTGTTCAAAAAATATTAATAAAAAAGTATGAGTATATTGAGGATACTATTTTTTTACGTAATCATTGAATAATAAGTGTATAGGGAGTAGAGAATGGAACCGAACTAGAAAGGATGAGAGAAGGTGTTACCTCTTAATCAGGTAACCTATTTTAGTTTATACCAAAAGATATCATTTTAATGATTTTCTAACCTATGTGACGCTTCTACGATGTGTGAATGGATTCTACAAATATTTTTGGGTATGGATTGGTTTAAACAAAATGATTTGAGAGTTTATGGAAGAGCAGAAAATGAGTTCCTTTTTATGTGGGAAGGGGTGGCTCCCTTGAAAATTATTAAAATATTAAATAAATATAAATTAATTATTATATCCAAATGTCTCAAAATTTTGATAATTATAATATAATTTGGTGATATTTTTAAATCCTTTCATCCAATAATTTTTATATATTTCTTGAGGTTATTAAAACCTTATCTATTTTGGTTTACCCATAACTATTCTTTTTCAATATTAAAAGTGGTAAGACAATTTAATTATTAAGAAGTTATTAAATTTACTTATATTGGGAAAAATTTTCCAAAATGGAAACATAATGAACAATTTTAACATATAATAATCACTATATGATTTTAAAAATATTTTTAGAGTTTTTAAATAATTATTCAATTATAATTTCTTCAAATTATTTATTATATGAATTTATACATTATTAATATTATTGATTTTAAATAAAATCTAAATAAATATATAAATTCCTACCAAATAATTTAAACATCATAAAAAAGGTTAAATTCACATAGAAAAATATTTTATTACTCAAATTATGTTAATTTATATTTATTTCATTATTTCTAATATCATTTATTTGATTCCTCCAATAATAAAGAAATCATTGCATCATCATTGTGCCATAAATAAATTTAATTATATAATTTCTAATAATTATATATAAAATACCATGATATAATAAATATTTTTGGAATTCAAATTAAAAATTATTGTTTAATAAATAATTAATATAAACCCATATTGAAATTGGTTTATTAAAGAGATACATGTTTTTAACACGTTTTCATATATTTTAAATTAAACGTTTTATTTTTCATACCCATACCCAAGTGTCATCAAAAGGGTAAAGTTAGTCCCCAAGAGTTTTATTGATCTAAAATATCTCATTAAATATGATTAATACATGTGTTATAGTAGATTTATATTATTATAATTTTACGTTTATTATTATTAACCTAATTTATCCTTTAACCATGGTAACTAAAAATAATTTTAGATGTTAGTAGTCATAATATCCTTAAATTAAATAGAATATTTATATAATTTTGACCTTATTATTAAAAATATGGAATTAAATTTTCCAAATTTAATATATATAATTTTTAGAAACTAATTTTAAAAAATATATAATGTTTTCAAAAAGAGAAAGATGGGTTTAAAATTTAAAAACCATCAAAACATCTACATATGTTTATATGAAATTTCAATGTGAAATAGTTCTAGTGATGATCATTAGATTAAATGATAAAACAATAATAAAATTATACTTTGAAAATAAATAATATTATAATCTATCAATATAAATCTATTAGATAAAATATAAGTTTAGAATTAAAATGTAGTTTTTTACTATTTGTTAAAATTTGAAAGTTATCATAAAAATATAAAAAAAAATCTTGACAATATTTTTCTCTTTTTTTGTAAAGAAAATTTCATTTGGTAATATTGAACATATAAATGTATCTAATTTTGGATTTAAATAGTGTTCTCCATTTAATGGTGTCAAAATTTCATTTTCTTGAAACATAATTCTTTAATAAAAAATTCATATTTTCAGATATCATGTCTAGAAAATACATAATCCGAATCGATAAATTATATAGATGATATAAAAGTACAAAAGTGTTTAATAATATTTATAAAATCCAATTTAACCATTATTTAATATATTATATTAAACAGAAACATTTTATTAATATTTTTTTGGTAACATTGGGCATTCCTTGAAACAAAATCCTACTCATTTTTGTGTGAATCATAAGCGTAACATGGTGTTGCCTAAAAAAAATAAAGGAAAAATTAACATTCTTAGAAATTTATATATTATAATGTCTCTAGGTGATAGAGTCTCCCCTCATTCAATAAATTGGGTCCTTAATGTTGGAATTTGGAATAAAAAACTCTGGGTTGGACTTTTAAAAATATCATTATTGAAATACTGCATCATACATTGGATTAATGATACCATCATTTTAAAATAAACAAAGGATGGTATGGAGATCACCAAAGATAACACAAAATACATATATATGTAAGAATACAATGATATGAAAGAAAAAATAACCATCATGTTTTGATGGAGAGTGTTATATTACATTATTAGGAGAATGTTAACAAATAGAAAGCTATATATCTGCAATGATCTAAGGCAAAATTTTATTCATCGCAAAAAATAAATCACAAGGAAAACATTCTAGGTATTATGATACATTTTGAAGTGTTGAGGAATTCATATTATTTAGATAATATAAAAACATAGAAGACAATACAACTGACATGTACAGTTCCATCCATTAACTTATTTCTACAAAAAAACTCTTCTTTCTATCCAAAAGATAATTAAATTAAAATATATTCTATTTATCATAATTTTACTACATTCCAAAACATAATATATTCTTTATCTATCATAAAATTTAAATAAAAAAATATGTTTTGAGAACTAGTACATCACATAGGCCAAGTGTACAAGATGCACCCTTGTTTCCCTTCAGTTATATGTTCAAGTCTTGTGGCCTTGCAAGACGTGATGGGTTGTCACCTAACCTGTCGGTTATCCTTAAAAAAACTATATAATTATAACATTACTTAAATAACCATATGAAATGGTTTTAACCTCAAACAATACTATCCAATGTTCAACATAATCTTTTCCATCATTTAGATATAACAAAAATTCATTTTTCCAAACTCAGAGTGAAATAATTTATAGGGAAGGTCACTAAATTTATCAAATCCACATAATGAATATCCATTTTTTTGAAATAACAAACATTCCAAAGATTTTTTCATGTTTTCTCTTAAAACATGTTAACATAATTAATTATCATAAAAAATAATTGAATTTTTTCAGGCTTCTTTATTCCTTATTTAAAACAGAGAATATTGGATATACATTTTAAATACCAAAATGCATTAAACTCCAATAATAATGGAATCAGTAGAACATTAATCAGTTCCAAGGTATTCAATGATATTGAATATAGTTTTTCAAAATTAACAATCACTTTATTCCAAAATCATTATATTAGTATCAGGAACATATTAAAGGATATCCTTCCCATAACCATATATTTTCCAAAATTCATAACTTGTAACTGTCTCACTTTTCATAGTAGAATACATTCTCAAATCCTTAATCAAAGTGTATTGTAGTAAATTAATTAATTTATATTCATTATTGTTATAAATATTAAATCCTTGATAAAATAGTCATGTGACATAATTATTCAATAACAACATAATCATATAAATATTTTCTCATCATATATGGTAGTTCCATAACATGATTATTATATGAAAGAATCATTTGTGTTATACTCTGATGATTGGGTCATTGATTCACTTAGTGTCCCATATCTTGGTAAATGAAGCATTGTCTGTTGGTAACCATTTTCATACCCTTACAATCACAAAATTTGTTTCCTAATTTGTTTCCTTTTCTCTACACATATAACAAAATACCAATTCTTTTCTGGAAAGCAACTGGGTGTTTCATCCCGTAATTATCACAAAAGGAAAAAATACTTCATTCCCTTTATACATTTATTTGTATCCTTATCCACTATCATCTTATTCTTTTTCATCCCTTGAAATTCATAGTACTCAAGGAATTATATACATATCTTGTTAACAGATGATAATATTTCTTCATATGATGAGAATATGTTGGACACTACTTCCCATATAAATAATTTCTTAAGACCTTGAAAGATGAGATCCCTAAAACTCTTTGGATCATTTATATTTATGGATTTATCTTTCCTCATATTGGGTACCAATTATAAAATGTGAAATAAAATATATTAGATCATATCGTTAATTATAATCCAAATATTAGAAAAATCATCATCATTATTAGAACATTTACATGAATCTATCTCATAATCATAAAATTGGTTTCTTTGGGGACATATTTACCCCAAAATCCTTCATATTGTTTTTTAAATAAAATGTAAATTCTCGTAAGCCTATCCCCTAGGAGTGTCTAATTAGGTGTAGATAATGCTCTGTTTTTCTGTATCAGATTACCCTGAGTCAAACCTGAAACACATTTTCAATGTTATAACTCATACGTACATCTGTTCTAGAACTACGTACACTTGTAATATCATGAACGAGATGAATTTTATAGGAATACCCACATAATCGCTATTTTACAAATATTTTATCATATTACTATATAATTATCCTCAATATCTATCTTTGGGTTATGATTACAAATCTATATTTTCTAAATTTATTACCATGGTTGATATTAGACATTTGGATAATAAATGTAATGCCCTGACCCTAGAACCTGCCAGTATATTGTTATATTACATTGAATTTATTATAATAAATTAAATCCCAAAAGACCACATAGTTTATAATCATAGGAAATATATATCACATATATGATTCCCATAATACATTGTAAAAATGTAATAAAACATGATAAATATTAAATTGAAATTTACAAAATTCTTGAATGCTTAATCAATGTCCTCCTCTTTATATCATAGCGAATGAAACATAACAACAGTTGGATCAAATTCTCATTAAGTGTAATTAAAAAATATGTAATAGATGAATCAGTCTATATGGAAAGTCAAATAACTGATAATACATTCCATTTACATAACTATATAGGTATATATAATATTTAATGCAGGAAACTGAAACACATTCAACAAATCAATAACTGATAATAAACTACAACCCTTTATATGTCGAACCAAAATATCATGTATAAGAAATAACTGAAAATAATTGAGATGAATTTCTACCTTATTGAACATCATGTCTCAGGAACATGAAAACCTATTACCTTCAATTCCATCCACAAGATATTTTAAAACATGGATAGAAACTAGATTAATTAAGAAAAATTATTTATCTCATGAGGACCTGTCAACGAATCGAGAAGATATATAATGATTGGGATCCACCAGTAATTTCTAGGGAAAAAAATGCCTTATATCATTTAATCAAAATAGAAAATATTCCCTACCAGACAGACATATTTAATGAGAAATAACGATTTATCAGTAATTCCCCAGTCAATCAAATAACTGAATTTGTAACCACTAAATGAAAAATGGTTCATATTTTAGGAAATAACGTCATAATTTCTATGAGGGTATGAATATTCAACTAAATTTCCAATGGAAAATTATTAAAATAATATTATTTTTTCAAATAAAATATAAAAATCACAAAAGGAAGTGAAATTTAGAGTACTATTGAGATTAATAATCATTAAACATTATAAAGTGTCCCATACAACTTTGAGACATTTAATTCATAATCACTAGAATGGTATGAGAGTAAATAAATCTTATAATATAATGATAATATGATGATTAATTATTTGATATATCAAAATTTCTAGTAGGTACATCACAAAAAAGAAGTAAATAGTGAGTATGACAATAATCTCACATATTTATAAAGTGAGATGCAAATTCTTAACTTAACCATCATATTGTTGGGTGGTATTTAAACTCATATATAGTTGTTTAAAATATGTTACTAACTAATACTAGAATGAAAATCCGGTTTTCAATATCATATATTAACTTCTTACAAAATTTTATGACATGTTTGTCGACATCCAATCATTATTTCAACTACTTCTTGTGTTAATTGACTAGTTTTCTAATAGAAATTTTGACTAGTTATTTGTGGTTATTATTAAATAAATCATGGTTTCATAAAATCCATAATTTAATCTGTGTATGAATTATCTTTTTTATTCAGTACATCTAACACCCCAAGAATTCATTGTATGCTATTTCTTCAAAGTAATTCAATAAATTGCAACACTGAGTTCTAGCGCACCACGACATACCAATATAGCTGATCAAAAGTGGATATTAATAGTATTAAATAAATATTGAACTATATATAATAAATAGAATTTTAGAATCCATATTATGACTTTCTTAGACAAAATGTAAGAACTAATTCATTTTTTTCAGATAAAAGAAGTATTTTTCAATAAATGCACTTTTTACTCCATTTAATGGCTAACACTTTTTAAATATAATATTTGAAACATTTATATATTAAATTTGACAAAATAAAATTTTTAATAATAGGGACATAATAAGTTAGTTTCAATAAATTTTATGTGTTTTTCTGATAACATTCATATTTGGTTGAATAGTGAAAAATATAGTATTTTAAATGAAAACAACTTTTTTAATAAAAATTATTTATAGTTTTGAATTATAAATTTTAATGATTTGGATTTATAATTTGATTATATTTTTACCACTTAATCCAATGATGGTCATTGTATGTTACATCACTTTGATATTAGACATAAACAAGTGTCAATCTTTTGATAGTTATTATTTCTTAAAAATACACTTCTTAGAATTGACAACGAGAATTAATTTTAAATTAATTAATGAAAATTATATGTTTTGAATTTGGTAAAATATACTTCATTTTTTCATTCAGAATATCAAAATTATCTTATGGTGAAATGCTAGTTTTTTTCAGAAAACATTCAATTTTTCATTAATAGTCAAAAACATTGATTTATAGTTTAAAACTGAATTTTTATTTAAATAATTATTTATTTAATATAAATTTATTTTATGTCAAAATAGATACATAATACCTATATATGTTAAATATAATTCATTTGGGTAATTTTATAATATGTTTAGAAATATTCAAATGTTTATCGAACATTTTACCGTCTTTTACCCACATCGTAAGAGCATTTGCAAATTTACATAAAATGTCGTTCAATAAGATAATGTTTTTGGTGAATAGTAAAATTTTACTTTAATTTACCATGGTTAAAAGTAAATATTGTAATTAATGGTAAAAATGATATTATTATTACAATTAAACATGGTATAATCCTATTGGATAAGTGTAATTCGACCAAAAACAACCTAAGGAATACAATAGGACCCCTTAGGTAAACTTGGATTAGATTAGGACATTTATTATTATTTAATTTAAAGAAGGGTTTAAAGTTTTAAATTCAATGTATATTAACTAAACCATTTTTAATATAGGGTAATATATAAGATAAATTTAATTATAAATTTTTATTAGAAAGATAAAAATATTTCCTAAATCATTGTGTTTTATTAATAATTTTTATACATAAAATAATTATATTTAATTATGACACAATGACAATACAGTAATTACCTTATTAATTTAAGAATCAAAAAATTGATATTATAAATACTAAAATAAATATAATTTCATTGTTTTTATGACATAATCAAATTTTCTAGGTGACTATCACATGTTAGGGATGATTCAAGGTATCATGTTCTAAGTAATCAAGTTGTGATGACATTAAAAAAAACAAAATATCAAACAGTGTAAAAATTGACATAAATTAATATTTAAAATGAATACTATATTATTGGATGATATAATATTCATAAAAATGTATGTTTTGGAAGAAGGGATTAAATACTATTATATATATCATTAATTAGCCACTTGAGGTTATCTTGGATGTTTAGAGTATGTTTATTAACCATATAGATTAAAAATACAAGAAGACACGGTAAAAGTTAAACAATTTAACAAAGAGTTAAATATAAATGATAAGGTTGAAATAGTAACCTAAACTTGTATAAAACCAATTGGTTGATAGGATTTTTACCAACACCCAACTAAGGATTCAGATAAATTCAATTGGAACCATTATAAAATGAATATGATTGTATAATATATTAATACTTTAATCTTTTCCTAAAGTGACCCTCACCCCTATTATAAAAGCGAACTTCCCCTTCTCTAAAAAAAACCTCCAAAGCCATTTGGCTCAACCAAAACCTACTCATATACCCTCTAAAATATTTTCCCTTAATTTTAGATTACATATTTACATCATAAATAAATCCTAAAAATCTCTTTTGATCAAATAAAAAGGAAGAACCCCAAGATGAGGTAAATATCCCACCACCTCTTTCAAGTTTCTATTTTTTCACTTCCTTTTTATTTTTTGTTTCCATTATAAAATAATAACTCCATTATATTATATATACAATAATCTTATTATAAATATGGTACAACTAAATTAATTATTCTATCCATCCTTTGAATGACATGTCATCATATGTGTGTAGGTACGACTTACCGTCTCCACGTCGTGGTGTAATTGTTATTCAATACATTATTATTTGTATGGGTATAATACTGAGCTCTAATTTATGTAAATAATAAATATAACATGATTATGATTCTGTATATATGATATAACATCCAATTACACTCCTTTAAGGAAATGATATTGCCACTCGTGCGTACGTATGGATTACTGTCTCTAAAACACGATGAGATTCATTTCTATGTTCACCATTCATCGACGATTATAAAGATTTATTAATAATAAGTTTGTAATATATGAAATAATAACTCTACTAGATATATATATATATATATATGTATTTTTATACTTACATATATCTTATTCACTTAGTTCCGTTCAATACAATATGAAAACGGAAAAAACGTTTATGCGTACGTACGGACTACCATCTTCATAAACGGTGTTTTTAAATTCATGTATCTGTTAATTATAAATATTTATATTCTAAATATATAAGATATATAATTAATGTTTTATATTATATACGTATTTAAATCTTCATCTTAGTGATACAAACAATAGTAGTAAGTTAAAACATGATCGATAAAGAAAGCAATTATTACCCAAAATATTAATTTAACATGGATGTTATTAGTAAATGGTTAGTATAATGACATTAATGAATATTTTATTTTATCATAAATATTAATATGGTTATTTTATACTTTAATAACATACTAAGATCTTCATATATGAGGTTGAACTTACCCTTGACTAAAGGAATGTGCAAGTTAAGGGGTTTTCATCTCAATCCTTATTCTCGTGAGATTCATGCCATATTGCCACTATTACCTTTTGTGTGGTGTATGTACTACCCATAATTGTATTCATTGTGTAATTCTATTAAATTTATCTGTATTAACATATTCATTGTATGATACTTCTTTCATGGGGTGTATGTTTCGTAAGATACCAAATTGGTAAGGGTTATTTTCACAATCTCATTATTATTCGAGGTTGTTTTTTTGTAACTATCTACTGGGACATATTTATAATCCACGACCATGTTTAATAAAAGTTTTTTAAATGGATTATTTTTATGTTAATTTTTACAAATATATAATTTTAAATGTTTTAAAAATTTATTCTTCTAAATAAATATCATTAATTTCCATGTTTTCAAAATGGTTTTTACTAATTTATTTATATGGACATCAATGTTTTAAAAATGATAAATACTTTAAAAAGATTCAAAGTTCTATGGGACAAATTTATTCAAAAAAGAATTAAATGTATTCCTTTTTAAATTATGTGACTTGTAATTTTTTTCATGAAATTGTGATATTTCTCTCAATGAGTTTTACAAATAATTTTTATCTATGTCAACATCCATTGATGGATTTTAAACCCGTTTGAAGCTGATTTATTATGATACAAATCTTTCATATTGTACTGATAGTTCTATGATATGTTTTACTGTGGTTGTGTTATTTTTATACCATTCATGGTTTATGGTTAAATTATTGACATTTGGTATGCTAGTTTTAATACAAATGATTATGTTATGTTTTAACCTTTTCGTAAGAGGAATGTATTGGACTAAGTATTTGACAGGTGGAGCCCGCTATAGCTTCTCGATGCATCGGTAGGTCTCATGAGACAACTAAATGTGGAATTTGCAAAGGCCCTTTCCTAATTTGATATATTGTTTTGTCTGAGGCCTTAATCATTTTTAGACGTCTTGGCTGATCCTTTGACACAATGTTTCAGAATGACCGTCATTATACATTCCCTCATTATGAAAATGAAATTGATCATTCATGTGGTCATTCAACTAGTAGAATACCCATGAATATGTATTATTTTGGCATTAATTACTCATCTCATATTTCTGCCCTAAAAGTATTCATGTTTAATATTGGTATAGGCATGTGGTTTCAATTATTCACCATGTTTAATATTTATATTATCTTTCGTTGTATTGCTTACCCTTAATGATCATTTGAACTTACCCCATTCTATGTAGTATTTTTTCCAAGATTACAAGAAGTGTATTGTGGTTGATAAGCATGGTTAAGCAAATGAAATAATGGCACTATCAAGTAACTATTTATGCTATGTTTTTTGATTGAAATTGTAATGTAAATTTAATGTATGTAATCTATTTTCAAATACTGTTAAACGGATCGGTCCATTGGGACTTGATTCTTCGTAATCATGCCAATTAATTAAAATAATGCACTAGCTCTGGGTAACTGGGGTTGGGGCATTACAGTTGGTATCAGAGGAATTTTAGAAATAACCTTGGAAAATAGATTTAGATAAACTCTAATTACAACACATTACCCTGATATAAACTTTGATGATTAGTATAGATGACCTTCATAGACTTTTAGTAATGTAGATATTTACTGATTTTTCAATGAAAATATATCCCTGTCTAAATACGAGAAGGTGGAGGTGGCTCTAGCACCGATGTAACTAGGGGTAATACCCGAAAACACCACTTTGAGAAAGACTCGAATGGGAACTGGTGCACGAAAATGGGACTTGCTACACAATTTATTATGACACTCCCGAGGGATATGCTTAGAATAATTATAATTTACTTTACAAATAATTATGATGGATTTGTGAGTATATACCTATTCAAGGAAAATAGTTTTATGGATTATATCCATAAACTGTTCAATTTACATCACATATTTTATATGTTTGAAATTATTCATTGCAATTCATAATCAGACCTAGTGTATGCCATTGAATAGAAATGGTGCCATGTAGAAGGAATGTGAACTCCAACAATACGTATGATCCAAACATTAAGAAGGAATATATATTTCATGATTTTATGCCAACATTTATAAGGGAAATAGTCTCCTATGTATTCTCAACATATGAAGAAATAGTATCATGTGTTAATAAGATAAGTAAAGAATTTTCTGAGTCCTATGGATTTGAAGGGAAGTAAGAGAAGAAAAGGATGGATGAAAGAAATATGGATAAAGGGAAGAGGGAAAAGAAGAATTTTCCCATATGTGATAACTGTGGAATGAATCACCTTGGTAAATGCTTGAAGGGAGTGGGAGTTTTTTATATGTGTGGAAAAAAAGGACGCCAAGTACTAGATTTCAAGGGTAAGAAAAAAATATTCAAATGTACAATGCTTCATCTATAAGGAGTTGAGACACTATACGAATCAATGCCAAAATCATCAGATTATACCCCAAATACTTATAAAAATCATGTTATGATACTACCAAATATGAAGAGGAATGCTAAGAGTTATTATGTTTCTTATTAAAGTATTGCATCATTTGAGTTTTGTATAAACGGTCTACTAGTTATATGAATTATGGAAATTAATAAGGATTGTATTGCATTACTATTTCATTGGAAATATGAGAATATATGGTCATGATACTAAGGTAGAAATTTTAGAATAATAGATTGTTGATTTGGATAAAATATATTTGATATTCATGACTATCTTGGAATTGATTAATGGTTTGTTTATTCCATGATTGTTGGTATATTCAAAAAATTTGGATATAAGGAATATATCCAGTATTATATAAAGGATAAGGGATCATGAATGTTATCAATAAATGCTTTATTGTAAATTAGGGTGTTACCATGTTTTTAAAGAATACATGATCGATGTTTTCACATGTTATTACGTGGAAAAAGGAACTTCATTATGTTTACCTTCCTTTTAAATTTCGGACTTTGAGTTTGGACAGAAGTATTTTTGATAATTCTAGTTTAAGATTATTTTTGGAATGAACCAATAGAAGGACAACCCAGAGGTCAGGCGGCAACCCGTCGCATCAGGAAAGGCTGTGAGACATGAACCCTCAACCGAAGGGCAACAAGGGTGTATCACCAATAACTGGACTACGTGATGTTCTAGTTTTTATAATTTAGTTTATTTAAATAGTCTAACAAATGAATTATAAATTAAATATTTTTGGAACCCTATACAATTAGGATAAATAGATTTTTTTTCTTTTGGAGTAAAATATGAGTTTTTATTAGTAATAAGTTGAAGGATGAAACTCTACTAGTCAAGTATATACATATATATAATTTTTTCCCCTCTTATTAAAAAAACTTTTATTAACCCAATTTCCTATGTGGGTTTTCCCAAAAAGTTATTTTCTATTTTCAAAAAAAATTTTTGAAAAAAAATTATCAAATTTTGAGGACTCAATTTATTGAAGTAGGGAAGAATGTAACACCCCAAGATTTCATAGTACACTATTTCTTCAATGTAATTCAATAACATGCATCACCAAGTTCTAGCGCACCACGACTTACCAAACAAGTCGTTCAAAAGCGGTTATGAATAGTATTAACTGAATTCTAAACTATATATAATACTTATAATTTTAGAATCCATATAATGAGTTTCTTAGACATTATTTAAGAAGTAATTCATTTTTTTAGATAAAATAAGTATTTTTCAAAAAAATGAACTTTTACCAGCTTTTAATGGTGAAACCTTTTTAAATCCAATATTTTAAACTTTTATACATTCAATTTTACAAAATAAACATCTTATTTAGAATCAGGACATTATAATTTAGTTTCAATAAATTATTGGTGTTTTTCTGATAACTTTTTTATTTGGGGGAATAGTGAAAAATACTATATTTTAACTAAAAACAAATTTTTTAAACAAACAATTTTATAGTGTCTAATTATACATTTTAATGGTTTTGAAGTATAATTAGATTATATTTTTACCAGTTAATCAAATGATGTTCATTGCTAGTAATTTAACTTTGAAATTGGACATAACAAGTGTTAATCTTTTGACAGTTATTATTTTTAAAAAATACGCTTCCTGGTTTTGAAAACGAGAATTAATTTTAATTTAATTAATGAAACTTATATTTTTTTGAATTTAGTATAATATACCTAAATTTTGGATTCAAAATATCAAAATTAGCTTAGGGTGAAATTTTGGTTTTTTTTCAAAAACATTCAATTTTTTATTAATAGTTATAAAAACTGAGTTATAGCATAAAACCGAATTATTATTTAAATAATTATTTAAATAATTTAAAATTATTTTATTTTAAAATAGATACATAATACCTATATAAGTTACATATAATTCATTAGAGTCATTTTATAATATGTTTAGAAATTTAAAAAAATTTATTGAACTTTTTACCGTCTTTTACCCACCTCCTAGTAGTATTTGAAAATTTACATAAAACATTATTTTACCGCTTCTGTGAGTTGAATTTCGAAAATCTGAGAGAAACAGTTAATATCAAGTAGTAAAATGTGGTTCAATAAGATAAATTTTTTTTGTTGAATTGTAACTTTTTTACTTTTATTTACCATGGTTAAAAGTAAATATGGTAAATAAGGGTAAAAATGATATTATTATTATCATAAAAAATGTCCTAATTGTATTGGATAAGTAGAATTTTACATAAAACAACCTAGGGAATAAAATATGACCATTTAGGTCAATTTTTATTAGATTAGTACGTTTATTATTATTTAATTTAAAGAAGAGTTAAAAGTGTTAAATTCAAGGTTTATTAACTAATACATTTATAATTAAGGGTTATACATATGATAAATTAGACAATAAATATTCATTAGAAAGATAAAAATATTTAATACATCATAGTATTTTATTTATAATTTTTAGACATTAAATATTTATATTAATTTAGGACACAATGATGATGCAGTAATTACCTTGTTAATGAAAAAATCAAATAAATGATCAAATAAATATTAAAATAATTATAATTTCAATGTTTTTATGACATCCACGAATTTTATAGTTGACTATGACATGATATGGATTATTCAATGTATCATGTTCGATGTAATCATGTTGTGATGACTTTCACAGAAACAAAATACCAAATAGTGTCAAAATTGACAAAAATTAATATTTAAAACAAATAATATATTATTGGATTATATAATATTACTAAAAATGTAAGGTTCATCTAGATGGATTAAATAATATTATATATGTCATTAATGAGCCACTTTAGGTTTTCTTGGATGTTTAGAGTATGTTTATTAACCATATAGAGTAAGAATAAAATATGCAACGGTAAAAGTTAAACTATTTAACTAAGAGTTAAATATAAAAGATAAGGTTTAAATGGTAACCTAAACTTGTATAAAAACTATTGGTTGATAGGTCCTTACTTCTTCTTATTGAAAGAGGGATAATGTCCTCCGAGTCCCTCCATCAGTAGGACCCGGTATGACGACAAGCAATATGGGTATATAATATCACATAAATAGAAGGCATTACCAATTTTACAGAAAAAAATAGGGAGATAATATGGTAAATCCTAGAAACAATAATGAATTAAGATAAAATTAAGTCCAAAATTCCATTCTTATATGCATGTTTAAAATAAACTAATAAAAATAACAGGAAAACTATGAAGGAATGTCCCAAAAGAAAAAAAAAGCAGCAACAACAGTTGTCCGGACGCACAAGCTAGTAACGTCATACATGTTTCTCAAAGTCATCTAGAAACCTGAAAAAAGTATTATATACATAAGGTGTGTATATAGGTATACTATGTTGATAAACCAGAAACTCTTGTGCACAAGTGGGGATACATTCTAATGCCCTCTAAGAAAAAGTGGTACCGAATCACCTAGCAAGGAAAACAATCCACCCAACCTCACTAAGGAACACAACCCAAATAAAGTAAATCAGGTAAAATAATAGTAATTGAACTTCAAAATTTGGAAAACCTATTCCGCTTTCCCATAGGTTATTTAGAACAGCTTATGCATCAGACCTCCCCCACCATTTCCACTACAATCCAACTACTATACCCCACCCACACACACCTTGTATATCACATCCACAAGTCCTTACTGAAGTCACTTGGGCCACAAAAACCACACTTCCTACCCATACACACATGGGCCTCACAACAACACATCACGATTGCAGACACCTAGGCATCAAAACCCCAAATCTCACCTGCAGTCACCTAGGTAACATCCCAATGATACTTGGGAAACAAACTTGCCTGCACACACATGGGTCGACCCACCACAACACACCCTACCCCAAAGAGTATTGGGACATAATGAACCCCATGACATCACATCCTTCCTGATGATTCTTGGTCTACCAAGGAAGAGAGATCATAACGGAACAAATTAGAATCCATTTACTGGAATGTTGGGAACAACACACTCCCCCATTATATAGGGTAGTTCGACATAAAGATCATAACATGTGTGGGGTGTTTAAAAGAAACACAGGAACTAAAATTTATACATATAGGTAATCATGCACTTTTTCCATCATAAGGGTCACAAAACCGACAACCATTCCACACACAATCACACATCACCAAACACTTCAAAAAATTCCCATTTTTTGGAATCCTCAACAATGGGGATATTTCCATATTTAAATTCAAATAAGTGAAAGATTCCTAGCACTGCTCACTCCATACAAATGCATGATCTTTTTTGGTCAAGGCCATGAAAGGCGTTGCAACTCGATGGAAGTCAGATATGAACCTTAGGTAGTAACCATCTAAACCCCAAGAACAATGAACCTCTTCCAAATTCTTGTGTTCTACCCAGGAAAAAAATATCATACCTTTGACTGGTTTACTACTATTCCCTACTGGGATACCACACATTAAAGGAAGTGCACATATTGTGTCCATAAATCGAACTTGGAAAACTTCCTGTAGAGCTAGTGGCATTCGAGGAACTATAAATATGTCCTTAGATGCTCATCATGATCCTCTTCTAATCATGATTAGATCATGAGGTCTTCAATGAACACGACCATGAACTGGTCTAGATACTCACAGAAAATAGTGTTCATGAGCCCTATGAACAAAACTGGTTCATTTGTAATGCCAAACGACATGACCTTGAACTCAAATTTTCATTACCAACATCTAAAATCATTATTCATGATATCACCCTCCTTTACTCTCTACTAGTGAAATAAAGACTGAATTTCTATAATATATAACCATCATTATCCCTTCAACTGGTCAAAAATGACAATGATAATTTGGAGGGGAAAATGGATCTTAGCCACCACTTGATCCAGTCATCAGTAGTTAATAAACAACCTGAGACCACCATCTTCCTTCTTTGTGGATAAGACTGGACCACCCCATGGTGATGTGATTGGATGGATGAAACGCATCTTCACTAGGTCATCAACCTGAATCTGCAAATCCATCAACTCAAAAGGCACAATCTATTAGTGGTCCATCGAAATCAGGCGAGCCTCAGATTGTATGTTTTTCCGAAACTCAACATCACGTCTAGGGGTAATGTTGAAACTTCTTTGAGGAAGATGTATAGGAACCCACTAAACATCAAAAAAACATCCACCATATTTTTGTTGGTCTATTACACCGATAGCTAAACCAATAAGGAACGAAGGGGCACCACATGCCAGCTGGCCCTGGCACCCTTGTTCTCCAACTAAATATACACGCTGGAAACCAATATCTGAGAATATGAACATTCTACAGAAGCAGCTGATAACATCATGCATGGAAAACAACACATCACTACCAATTATGACATGGTATGGATGTATTTGCAGTATAAAAAGATCCCCTTTGGACTGTTGTAGCACCAACATTAGTCTGCATCCACAAAAAACATTAAACAAGATGGACTATCATCTAACAAGCGTTATCAACACCAAGGACATGTAAAGTATCTGTACATCTATACCCAAGGAATGGGAATTAATGGGTGCAAAAACATAGTATAAATATCTTGAATCAACCAAGCCACATGCAAGAGTACTGAATAGACGGATCGAACCTTAAATGACCTATAAACCTGCTAGAACTACTACCATTGTAGTCTGTAAATGACCACACACAACTCTTATAACCATTTGTTATAGGATGCCAACCCAACTATGACCTAGCCGAGGTCCCTAATGAGACAATAGAGGTTGGCCTCCTCCTGTAATTTGTACTCTCGATAGATAATGCTCAAGATGGAAAGTCCTGGATGGAAACTATTGCTGCTAGTGAGATGGGCGTCGAACCTTCCCTCCACCGACATACGTCACATAGATAAGGCACCAATTCAAAATATTTCAATGAATTCCATAGGTAAATCACCATTTTCCTAGGACCGTGTAGAAAGGGAGAGGACCGGATTGTCGGAACTAGAACTACTAAGGTCTTCATCCCACCATCCAAAACATGGAAGTCCCAAATACTAGAGGCATGTTGCCGATGACCTTCCCTTTTGACAAACTCAACTACCTCCCCTCTAACTGCAGACCTTCCAGTGTGATCATTATATCCACCACATCACCATTCTTCTAAAACTCCATGTACATCAATATAGTGAAGTGAGTAACTGCATTATGATGTGGTGGTATGAGTGCCTCATCGAAGTGTCTTGGCCGCTACTCCTCACCAAGGAAGAGGTATTGAGATAATTGAAGGAGATACATGTAAATGAAACCACACTCCAAAACAGACATACTCACTTTCTGTAGGGAGAGTAGCTCTTGCCTTTTTTCAGCCTTCATCGTGTAGGAAAAGAATTCTACCTGAAACCCCTTCTCAATGTCAGTCCATGAAACCTAATATTATCTAATCTATCTGAGTTAAAGTCTCTAACACTGAAACTCTTATACGTTTCATAAATATTACCACCATAGGAACCCAATACTATTTTGGAGCCTGGATCTAGCTGAAAGCGATCACCAGCTCCTCGAGCCAGCTCTCTCATTCCATGTCTAAGACGTTGTTCTCGTACTTTCAAAGAGTCTTCCTTTGAAATGAGTTAAGGGTTTTATTCCACTCGTCTTCTTCCTCCTATAGATTATCCCTCTTCTAGTCAACCAAATTAACCATTATGGCCTCGATTTCCCACAATACTCATGGACAATGTTTGGGTTCTATTGCTGAAAGGTGAAACATGGAATTCCTATGCATGCGTATTTTTGAAGATCACTTTTATTTTTTAACTATTTATTTATTTTATATTCCCAAATAAACCAAGGAAAACAAGAACAGAAGTCATTATGATGCATCTACCATTTTTTGGGTCTTATCTCTGCAATTAGTGTAGCCTCACATGGTAGTTTGGAAGGTCTAAAGTTCTTGCATTGGATCATGAGGGGCCCCAATATCCCATTTCTTAGCCGGTCTTCCCTATAAAATTTCACGTACTAATATTGCATCACATTATATCCCTACCATCCCAGAAAATATTCACTATTACATACCCCAAACTCCATCCTATATCTCAAACATAACCTCTGATACTATTCTGTCATGATCCACATTCTCCATGATGAGAAAAAGAACGAAATGATGCCCTTCCCTTTGTTATTCAAGGTGAAAGAGGGATAATGACCGTCGATTCCCTTCTTTAATAGTCCTTGGAGTCACGACTAGCACTATGGTTATATAATCTCACATAAATGGAATGAATTTCATATTTTATAGAACATGATTGGGAGATAAGATTGTAAATCCGAGAAACACCATTGATGAATGATAATGTTAAATCCAAAAATCCATTCACATATACATGTTTAAAATAAACTGAGAAAAAGAACACAAAAACTATGAACGAATGTACCAATATAATATAAAATAGAAATGACAATTATCCCGATGCCCAAGCTACTAATGTCCAACACGGTCTTCTAAGTCCTCCTGGAAACATGAATGTAGTTTTACATAATTAGGGTGAGTATAAATGTATAATCTATAGGGAAACCAAAAGCTCTCATGAACAGGTGGGGATAAATTGTAATGCCTCATGAGAAAAATAGGTAACCAAATAACCTCACACAGAAATCTATCTACCCAACCTCACCAAGCAACACACCAAAAATAATGAAAATAATGTAAAATAATAGTAATTTCACATTGATAATTTGGTACCACGCTACGCAGTCCCAATGGTTAATTAGAATATCTGACACATCATACCTCCCCCACCCTTTCCACTGCAATCCCACTGTTATACCCCGCCCGCATATAGCAGGGACACCTCAACCACATGTCCCTCCCATAGAAACATGGTCCACCACATACACACTTCTTGCAACAGACACCCGTTCCTCACAACCAAACATATCCCCCATAGACACCTAGGACTCAACACTAAACATCTGACCCGTAGAAACATGGGTCTCTTCCTCAAGATACATGGGAAACAAACCTTCCCGGACACCCCTGGGCCAACCCACAAAAACACATCATGTCCAAAGAGTCATAGAATATAATGGACATCAGGCCATCATAGTCTACCTAATGATTCATAGAACACATAGGAGAGGGAGAAAAAATATATAATAACAATCCACTTATAGGAATGTTGGAAAAAAACTCTCCCCCATGAAATGGGGGTGTTCAACATAATATTATAGCGTGTTTGGGGTGTGCATAAGAAGAACAAGAACTAAAATTTATAGATATAATTAATCAAGTTCTTGTCCCAACCTAAGGGTCCCAAAACCAATAACCATTCCACACACAACCACTCCAAATACTAATCCAACATACACAAGTACACAATAGCCACAACCAATGAACAACCCATTTCAATAAAATTGTTCCCCATTGTACTCATTCTTAATATCAAGTTCAAGAGATCCCATTTAAATATTCCATCACTTTTGAGAAACTAACCTTAATAATCACTATCCAAAAACATCAACCAAAAGAAATAGTGATATGGTTGTTTAAGCCTTAAATCATAGTTCTCATGTTCATAAAAATATCAATAAGGTATCTATTATATCCCTCTATGTATTGGTAGCAAAGCAACTCCCATCCTACCGGGTCAAGAAAAATTACCCCCAGATCCACATGGCCTCATATTCACAAACCAAAAAACTCTCAACTAGTGGTTAAATTCCCCTCTACATCACCCAAAAACATCAATCATAACACCCATTCATATCATTGGAATAGATTAAGAATGTTTTAATATTTAGCCAACTTTATTCATCGAGTTCTTTTATATTTGTTTAACTGGGGTAATCACACAAGGTTTATTATTCATA
The DNA here is from genome assembly GCA_963277665.1 of Viscum album. NCBI lineage: Eukaryota > Viridiplantae > Streptophyta > Magnoliopsida > Santalales > Viscaceae > Viscum > Viscum album. The sequence goes on along the minus strand of OY728155.1, from coordinate 1,733,781,252 downwards.
GATATATAATTTAATAAACTAGTTTTACATGATTATATATTTCTCAAGTTATAGTCATTAAATGTTAAGAACATCCAAGAAATATAGATTCATTAGTGACCATTAAAGGACCACCAAAAACCACAATTTTAAGGGGACACAAGCCAATACAATTCAAAACAGAAAAAACAAAGGTAAAACACAACAACATCACCATCTTTCCCACCCCTTAATTATTAAAATGTATGAATGTTATCTTCGTTGAGGATGGTTGCATATACATACAGAGGGAACATCATCATACCCATATCACATGGTGCACAATAAATATAGATGAAGGAAGAACCCAAACATGGATGATAAAGGATGGAAACTTTATCCTTCTGTTGAGAACTGGCGTTGTGTGACATGAAACTAAAAAAAGAACCAAATAGGAGACTTACCACACAGGCGTGAATCTTCTCTAGAAGAGGAACACCAATTTCACCAAGGGAAGAGGAACAGACCAAAGAAGTATAAGATCTCATTGTGTTAAAGGCCATATCCAAGAGTTATGGGATGTACAATTTCAATTTTATTGACAAGCGGATAGTGTGTTGACCATGGGCTAGGAGGTGGCACACATTAGAATTAATTTAGATTTAATAATTACATTAGAGATAGTGATACTGGTCATCTCACTAAAAATATTTGATAGGTTACCTTTAGACTGAGAAAAAATGAGAAATAGGTGTGTAAATGTAAATGCGGAAAAAGGGTGTGAAATCAACTAAAGGCCACACGTTTTGGTATGTCAATGGCCACATGACTATTATTAGTTCTGATATGTCATTTATGGGATTTAAAATAGACATAAATTACATTAATGGGGTATTAAAACGTAAAATATGTGGTATAAGAGGAACTGGAGAAAAAACTATGACACCCCATTAGGGAACTGTTCGGGTGCGACACTTATCAGTGAGACCGATCTGTGAAAACCTGACAACACCCTACCCTTAACACCAACGCCCTCCTAACACACCAATGGGGTATAAGAAACCATAAACACCATAATTTGACAATGTAATTGATCACCAATTTCCGGGCCACTACAATTAATGATTAATTACCATGGTAAAGGTAAAACAGTTACTTTTATTGAATAAATAGTTCTATAATTTTTATTTAGATAAATTGAATCTAACTCATTTTAATGATGACATAAATATTTTATATATATATATAATATAAATTTTAAAACTTATTCACTCAGCTATTAATATGAAGGATTTTTAAACCACCCATAAAATATAAAAATATATGATTCTACAAATATATTTTCTCCATATATCTTATTTTTGAATATAAAGGTTGAGTTTTCACATATTGTTTTGCTGAATTAGACCAAATAAAGTATAAATTTGGATTTCACTATTTTAAATTATGGTATACATCTCATCTTTTGTTTTTCTATATATATAATAACCACAGTAAATGTTTAATCTAGGTGATATGAATTTTACCAAATTTTTAAGAAATAATGTTCTTATAAAATAATTTTGTTAGTTTGTGAAATCATACCAACATATATTAGAAACATTTCACACCTAATAGACCTAACCACCATGAAATTCCAATCCTACCCCATACAAAACATTTTATTCCGTAAAAAGGTCCCAGTATTTCAAAAATAAATATATCCCACATCCACTAACATCATAATAGTCTCCAAGTAAAATATTCACATTAATTTATACATGTATTACCAATATTTAATCCCTCTCACATTTCACAATATCTTGGATACAATAATGTGACCAAAATCATGCATTTCTAATGGAGCCTTCATGAGATTATTCAAACTCTCTATGTGAGTATTAACCACTATCTAATAATATCTTCCTTATATTTAACATCCTACCATAAAAAACAATTATATAAAAAAATATAACGTTAAATTAGTATCTATTTTACAATGTAATATTTTCAAATTTATGGTAAAATATTTTTCTACACCATTCCATTTCATCTGAAAAATGAAAAAGTCTCCCATGTTACGTGAGAACTACTATCTCCATTGTTGAAATATTTTGTTTTCATCAAAAAAATATCATGTATGGTTCTAAAAATGGGGTTATGGAATAAATATTATATTTTTTTTAAAAATATTATGAAAATATAAATTTGGAAGAATATTAAAAATATTAGGAATAAATTATCACTATAAATTTAAAATTGAAATATAAGAAAAACAAATATTTTGTTCTATTTAATATATTGGTATCAATATTCAACGTATTATAACACATCGATATTATTATATAACAAACTAATAATATACAAAAAAATGTTATACTTCTATAATGATGATATTATAACTCAATCACATTATAATTATATTTATTGATTAGGTATAATATATTCTCGATTTTGTTTTTTTAACCACTTACATGAACAATGATATAAATCTATATAAATGTTTTAAAAGGAAGTATCATTTTTAAAAATATTATATATTAATGGGAAAATATTGATTTTTAATGAAATGTTATTATTCATATTTAATCTTGTTATTAATATATCACATTTTTTCTTCACGAATTTTAAAAAAAACTCACAATCAACTCCATTTTCATGAATAATAAAAAACAATAAAATAATGATATATTATTATTATAAATAAAAAAATTAAATATTCCAGTACATAAAATAATACATGAGATTTGAAATATTTATTAATGAATGATAATATACAATGATATTATAAAGTGTATGAAAAATTGTTAATGCCACAAACACCTATTGCTAAAAGTAAATAATTATTAACAGATAAATGCATATTAAATGATTTGAATAAAATATTATAAAAGGTAATATAATATAATTTATTATTAAAGAGTATATTAATTTGTTTTTTATGATATAGGATTCTAAAGTATTTTTTATTTGGTCCAGGATTGATGTAAGGGTTCCCCATATATATTTTTCCTCATTGATATATGCTCTGTTTTCAACAATTATTTCCATTATAGTGTTATATATATACCAGTTTGTTTTATTTAATCATAAATTTAATATCATTATGTTAATTATCCACCCCTCATATATTTCCTCTTCCCAATTTTTTCCATTCTACTACTACAAAATCTATAACAGATTTTATAAATTCAATAATCCTTTCTTAAGTTATAAATTAACTTCATGAACTCAATTCTTATAAGTTAGCATTATTCAGAAATTTATGATTTCATATGTTATTATATGTTTTATCTCTAGGGAAACATCATTTTTTAAAATAATATATATTTCCATTACAAATTTCTTCATTAAAAAAGTGAAACATTATTGAGAGTAATTTGAATCCCCTATGATGATGATTTCTTCTCCAAACCCACAATTTATCATCACTATAATATTATCTTAATTGGAGTCTTAATTTGGAATTATATAATTTGAATTATATATTTATATTATACCTTTTTACATATATTAGTTATTATTCCTTATGCCATGTGGGTTTTCAAAATAGGGATTTTAAAATATTGACTTAGATTTTGTGGTAAAGATCCTCATTTTTAGTCCACCACATCTATCTAATGAACGATATTGTTTTTAATTCACTCGGACCCATTATTGAATATTTTTAATGAGATTATTTCTAGAAATTTCACTTCACCTTTAAAAAATTGCATTGGATAGTGACATTTCACTACAACATTATTTATAATATGTTAAAAATTATTTATGAAATCTGTTTCTGATTTTTTCTCTAAAAACACATAATTTCTCCATTATAACCATTATTCATAATAATTATACCATTCATTATTTTTTTAAAATATAGTAATTTATTTAATATATTAAAAATGACTTATTTATTTCATCTTATTTTTAGTTAATTTGTCAACTAATTATAAAAATATATTTTTCATATATGTGAACATCCTATATTCACCTTATGCACCATTTTGTAATATTATTATTCCAAAATCCACCTTATTTATATGGATGTATTATCAAATATTATCTAAATTCTTTTAATATAGATTTCTATTTTATATAGGTGAATTATGAAATGCTTAAAATATGAATTTTTATAGTTTTTCATAAAAATTTATTAAGGAATGATTATTATGTGATTGGTGGGGTTGTTTATTTTCCTACAATTAACAGGTTATGTACTCTATATAATGAGATAAAATATTTGTATATATAGGATTTTTCAAAACATAAATAATTGGAATCAAGGATTTTTTATCAACCTAATGTATAAGAACCATCAGCTTTCTCACAACATAAAGTATGTGAATCATGGATTTCCTCAAAACATTATCTATAGAAATCATTGGATTGATAAAAAAATATAATGTGGGTATAATGGGTTTCCATACAATGTTATGATTTTTTGTGACTATTGTTATGATATGTTTTTTTATATTATCCAAACTTATATTATTCTCTCATGAATTATTATTAATGTTGTATTCTTCTCACCTATGGTATAATTTTTATGATTCCTTTATGACCATTAAATTATCTTATGTCCCAATAACATGATATTTAATTATTGAAAAAGATTCATGACTTCCTCTTATGAACTCTTGTAATTTTAGGAAAATATTAATCCCCAACAATGTTCTATCATAATTTTGGGATCAAACTATAATGATTCATTGATATGTTATCATTTACAATGTGATTCTGCTCACTCTGTTCTTAGGATTACAAAACAAATGTTATAAATATGACTACAACTTATGAAACACTTATAATGAGGAAAAGTGTGGATCGATAGTGGATAATATTTCAAAATTAATTTTAAATATTATTATTATACAGCTTATCCTAAATGACTATAAATCATTAGTTCTTCATATTTTGAAATAATTCCTGATTTTTTTTAAAATTATGGAAATTATTCCAATATATATATATATATACTTGAGATTTTACATGTTGGTATTATATTGGGGTTTAAATTCTTTTGGTATTCTTGTTATTATTATGGTGATTTGACTTGAAAAAATTAATCAAAATTATTTTGATATTCAAATTTATAGGAAAAAATATTAAATTATCTGTAATGCATAGAGTATGTAGTTTCACAGTAATGAAATTCCTTTTTAGATATAATAAAATGGGTAAAGTATTCATACTAGATGTAAATAATTTATAATATCCTTGAATAATTATTTTTGGGTATTAGTCATCATTTATTTCTTACATGATAATGAATCCTAACTACGCCCATGTTTTGAAGAAGCCTGAGGTAGGATTTAGTAGATCGTATTCTCTTTACAGATCAGTACAATGAATTTAATTTTGGGTAATTATCTTAAAAATAATTATTGTATCCAATAATAATAAACATAGATTTCAACAAGAGTTATTTAAGATGAAGTAAATGATTTATAGGATACCAAGAATGAATTAATGAGTAATACAATTTTATGTTTAGTGTTCAGGTGATTATTTAGGGTAATTCCCTCATGATTTTATTTTCTCATCACTCATGTAAACTGCTATTAGTTTTAGTAATAATTAGATTGAACAAGAATTTGGGTCACCCAGTTTCAATAAACACCCTCTTTAAATTGTTTAACATAATTTATTATTTATTCTCATTTAAATTAATACATTCCAATAAATATATTGTATACTGAAATTAGATATTAGCTATATAAATAGCTTATTTTTTCAGTACTGTGAACATTTCATTATAAATAGTACCAAAATAGACTCAATTTTAGAATTATTATTGGTTATAATCATCTAAATAAACTTGTGAATGAGAATCATAAAAACATATGTGATAAAAGACTTTTCAATAGAAAATATAATAAATTGTCATCACTTTTTAGATTATTAAAATGTGAGATAAAAATAACATCACAGATATATCAAATAAAAATTACAGAGAGACACGTATGGTTTTATATAAGGAATTGTATAAGAAGATATTTTCACAAGAGAATAAAAATATACCATGAAACAACAGATAAAAATTAAGAACCATGGTTCAAAACATATGAACGTTTTATTATATAAAAAATGATATATCATAGAAATTTCACATAACATTAACACATGTCATGAAATGTGGGAGATACAGAATTATATAATGATAATAATGTGGGGAAAGAATTCATGTCCATTTCTCCAATAAAATAATATGTCAATAGTTCTTCTCCCTATATCTTATAACATAGTGGGTTAGAAATTAATAACCATGTGCCTCTAACATAATGGATTAGTAATTTAATCAATGTCTCCATTAATTATATCATGACATAGAATGAATTTCCTTGTTAAACTTTTGGTTATACCTATCACATAATAATCAAACATACATATGTATTCCAATTGAACCCAAAAAATTTATATAATAAAAATCATATAATCATCTCATACAAAAGGGATGTGTTTCTAAAAAAACATCCCATTAATATTTTAAATTCCATTAGAATAAAAAATAATTATGGTGGAATATGAAATCATACCTAATACAAAAAAATAATCGGGAACGGAAGTTGAGGGAGAAGTAATACGCATTTACAATAAGAACACATTGAATAAGACAACAGAAGAAAATTTTAATAATTAGATAATTTTATAATTCAAATTTAATACCACTAAAAGAAAAAAATATTAGCATATGATTTATAGGTCATTTAAAAAAAATTAATAAATTTAATCCTTTTATGTTAAGGATGAAAACTGAAAAAAATTACTTTTTTAGAATTTTTTTTAAATTTAAATAAAATAAGAAGTTCTAGAACATTTTCATATGATATTCTAAAAATGTAATGTGATTACACTATAAAAATATTACATTTATAAAAATTTCTTCCAAATGAATATTTGAAAAAATTATAAAAAATTTCTAAAAGATATGTGTAGTGGAAAATTAAACATGTTCTCTTGAAAGGATAAACCTTTTGAATATTTTATAATAGATTTTTCAAAATAAACATTATAATAATTGATAGTAAATAATCCTTTGGAAAACTAGTAATGATAAATATAAATATAATTTGATACAAATCCTATTTGTGTTAATTAATAAAGGATAAAATTTTTAGTAGAAAAAATATGCACATGTAAAAAAACAGGCATTCTAGAGGATGATAATTATTCTAAAAAATTATAATGGTTCATTAGAATGAAAATATTATTGATAAAATATTTTAATTAAAAAATTACTAATATATAAAGAAAAATTTCTTCATATTTAAATATTTGTTTGTAAAAAAATCATAGAATCATCATGTTCAAGAAGAAACATCATAACATAACTAAATGAGTTTTTATTTAAGAAAATACTTTATGAACATAACAATTCATATAGTAAGAATCCTTAAAAAGGAGTTTATATCATAGAAATGTATATTCCCATAAAATAATGGTAAATTATATAATAATATAATCATAGGTAATAATATATCAAACATATAATAACTATTTTCATGAATAACAATTTAAATTTATAAATTTTTATTTACATAAAAACCCTTCCATTTACTCTCGACTTCTATAAAAGTGATTTATCATTATGTATAACAAATATAACTAGATTTATCACTTATTTTTTTATCATTATAAACATCTATTACACTTTATAGACATCATTTATTTTTATTTTATACACATATATTGGTTATTTATTGTTTTTTCATGTCATTAAATGTTAATAATTTCATTCTTTTTTCACATGTTTCAAAATATAGATGATGTTTATAATTTATTGATATAAAGTTTATAATTTATATATTATTAAAATATAGTAAATTAATAAAGAAGTTAAACAATTATTTTAAGATTCAATTACCAGAAAAATAAATATTTACTAATTAATATCCAATATAACCAGTAAGTGAGTTTCTATTGCGACCCTTTGTTGCAATTGATATCATCATTCATATTGTTAGTTAAACTGACACGAATAATAAGATGATATAATTTGATGATATGTATGACTGTGAAGTGATTTTTTCAATTTCATTATTATAGAAGAATAATAAACAAATTTTGGATATATTTATTGGATAAATCATAATTGGTAATCAAAAGAAGAATAAAATATTTTATATGAATTTATTACATAGAATGAAGAAAAAAATAATCTTGGTATACATCTTTTAGCCAGTTGAATTTCCTAAATTATTTAATTTTGGAATTGAGAAAATAATGGAAATTTTATATTTATAGGATAATAATAATTTCATTAATATTATCTGTATCATTTGAATACATTATGTTAATTATCCAAGTATGATAGTGAAAAAATAATAATTTTCCCTTTGAGGCAGTATTCTACATGTACCGGTGAATTATATTTTTTATTTTCCACTGAATGGATTGAATTTATGAATTAGTTTATCTTTAAAAAACAATAATATGGTTAAAAATAAGATATTTAATTTTTATAAACCTTGAATTTAGTATGCTTGTATAGTTGTTTGGAAAAATTAATCACATTTCATATAGATGTGGTAGTCCACACATAACGCTTGAGATGTTTACAATTATTTATTGGTCTGAATGAAGGAAAAAAATTTGTGTTCTATTTAAAGAATAAAATTTTAGTATACATGTTAAAGTGGGGTATTTATTTTATCAAGGATATATTATATTAAAATGATTAAATGTATGAAATAAAGGTAAGGAAATAATAAATGATTAATTGGGAATTTAACAATACTCCTTAGAAGAACTGAAACTCCAATAAGATGAAACCTTTTAGCGATGTTATTTTGAGATAGATATATCCAATAAGATATTTATAGGCGTGTTGATGAGGGATTTTGATAGCTTTTTGGATAACTATACTATCAATGGTGTGTGGAAAAGTGGGGAGGTTGAGGGATCCTTTTAAAAGTGAAGGGAATGCAATTTATGTAAATATTCACAAAATTATTTCAATGTCATGTCCCATTCAAAAAACTTAGATCCAGAAATTGTATAATAATGGATATGGTACGAAAATTAAAATTATAAAACACACCTCTACATATTTGGAGACATGTTTTCTATTTTTTTTTGTCTTTTAATCTGAAATTAACTTGTTCCATTAATTTATGTTTACCACAACAACATACTTTTACACCTTGATAAATTATTTATGTGAATAAAAATGTAATTTTCATCATCAAATTACTGTAAAATTAAAATTTAAAATAAAAATAATATTATAATAATAAATTAATAAAATTGATAAATATTTATTATACAATAATAAATGTATGCGACATAAATCAGTTTTAAAAAATATATAATTTTGTTTAAAAATGATATATATAGATTTATTAGATTAAACATAATTCCATTAATATTTTAATTATACATAATAAATATCAAATTGTTCATGAAAAATGATTTTAAAAATCATTTTGTCAAATTAGATTATAATAAATCCCTAAAATTTATGGTATTCAGGAAAATGATATTTTCTACTATTCGACTAAAAATAAATTTATTAATAAATACCCAAAAACACATCCTAATATTATATTTTTATTTTGAATACAAAATTTTATTTTAATCTTAGACAAATAAAATTATAAAATTTAGAAAATTATCATTTAAAAAGAAATATAAAGTATAATAAAATCAGTTTTATAAAAAAAGTCTTTTTATATACTTTTTGTTGCTGTTGTTATTTCGTACCAATATCTACTTATTTCATTGTAAATATATTATTTATATAAAAAAATATAACATATCATTAATTAAACATTAAATAATTGGTTTATCAAAATAAAGAACAATAAATGTAAATGTTTTAGAAAATTTACATATTCTATATTAAAATAACCATCTTTCAAAGTTAGAAACAATAATTTATTTTTGTTAATCAATTAATTTTAAAATTTTAATTCACTATTATAAATACAAAAATTTACTAATTTAGTAACATATATTTATACAATAAAATTCAACATATATTCTATAATGACAATATATAATTTTTATATTAACACCCCCATTTACTATATAATGATTTCGTTTTAGTTTGGTTTTGTGTAAAAAATCTATATAAAATAATTTTAATATAAATAAGAAAATATTCAATATATATTTTAGTATCATTATCCAGTCATAAATAATTTTTGTCCTTATAATTTCATTTGTTACATACAAATATAATTTTTTAATGGTGTCCAAAACAAAAAATATGACATAAGAATTAATTTCAGATGAGATATAATCCACTCTATCATAGGTATAACTATTAAAATTATTTTTGATATCATTTTTTAATATATAAATTATGATCTTATTTAACACTATTTTATTTAAACCGTCAACATTATTTTTTAATAAATCCTCATTAATGTAATTAATTTTATAGGAGTGTTCTCTCATGAACCATCGCCTGGGGCCCATGTCGTGACTGTGCCAAGCCTGCCTTCCATAGGCCAGGGGATGGAGACTAGCACCAAAGGGGTAATTCATAAAACTGGGAAGTAATTGCCTTTGTATCCTGTAAACACACACACAAGCAAGCTCATAGCAGGGCGAAACACCAAGTAAACTATATAACAAAAGAGAAATGAAAGTAAAAGGGGCCAGAATAAAATCCAAACTAGAAAGTAAAAGTACAAATGTGATACAATACAACTATAAGATAAGGGAAGATAACTACTAGATTGTCCTTCGGGGTTCCTACCTGAAGGGTAGGTACAGATCGCCTCCTTAGCACTCCACATCTGACCATCTCCTCTATGTACTGATTCACTGTATGGTCCACCTCCAGGTACCGTCCAGTCCTGGTACTCTTAGCCTCAGTCAACAATATATATCGTATGCATCCAACACAACAAGGTGTGGGAATAGCCCGTGCAGGGATTAGTATGACGATACTCTGTAGGGACCCTGAGATTCTCAAGGTCTCACAAAATCAACATATGATAAATCAAAAAGAGTGAACTCAACAGATAACACTACTTAGGTATATTTCCATACATATACCTATTTATCAAGTGATCCATCTAAATTATAAGAAAAACACAGAAATGATGACTCAACTCAAACTAGGAATTTAATCAAGGGGGTAGTATCAAGTAACATCCATAGTAACATTGACGAAACATTTTTTGATGGAGAAATCCTCCTATATTGTCTACAGTGGGCCTGCTGCGACACCATGTGCGCTTTCCACTAACCTTGGACTGCTGAGGTACTCATCCTTTTGAGTATCATGGATTTTCTGCGCCACCAAGGGAACTCCCCACCGTGGGTCTACCATGTCACCAAGCGCGCTCCCCCTCACAGAATGATGAGGTACATCTCTTGTCGAGTAATGTGGGTCTTCCGGGACACCAAGGTGCTCCCCACTGTGGGTCTTCCGCGACACCAAGGCCCTCCCCAAATGGGCTAGTTGAGTCACACTGAGTCAAAACAGTTAGCAGTCGTCAGGTCTCAGCCAGCTACTAGGTCTCTGCAATACGCTCGCTCGTCTGAGGGAGGATCTACTCCATGATCTACTGGTCGATGATCGAACTGTTAGGAATTCCAATTAAGACGTATCTCAAAGGTTCTCTATGCCATAGGGTTCTGAACGCAATAGATGGTGTGTCAAAAGGATGCCCGATCTGTCAATTATTAGCCTTTTGGTCACGGGGGCCCAGTTGGATTCATTCTCGATCCATCCTAGCCATTTCCCATCTCAATCCAAAAATCCAGTGATGTATACTCAAAGGGATCATCATGCTCCATGATTTCCGCCACCGCTAACGGTTCTTTAATATTAGGTCTTCTGCCAGTGTTGTAGCTGAAAGAGCATAAAGGGTCTAAGCGGGCACATGTCCGGTCTGATCCGGCCCGAACTGGCACGGGTCGACCTAGAGGGTCATGTCTGGCCCGTGAAGCGGCCCGGTCTGCTGGGAGGTCCTACAGGCCGTGAGGGCGGCGAGGGGCCATGGATCTCGTTGGGAAAAGGGTTTGTGCGGCCGCGAGGGCGCCGAGATGGGCGCGGTCTGACGGGGTGGGCACGCTGTGAGGGTGCCAGACAGTTCGGTCAGAGCACCACCAGGAGAGTGGGCTGGTGCGGCTGGGGCACTGCAAGGGGTGCGGGCTGGTTTGGCCAGGGTTCCACGAGGGGCGCTGACAAGTTCAGCTGGGGCTTAGTGAGGGGCATGGGCTGGTTCGGCCGGGATGACACGAGGGGCGAAGACCTATTCGGTCGTGGCACCATGAGGGGCGCAGGTCAGTTCGGCGGGGGTGCCGTGAGGGGCGCGGCCCGGCTCAGCCAGGGCACCTCGAGGGGTAGGGTCAGTTTTCTCAGGGCACCGTGAGGGCGTGGGCTGGTTTGGCCAAGAAGGCGGAGCGCCGCAGGGGTGGCACGGGTTGCGGTGGCCCTGGGTGGCAGCTTCATTTCCTTCGTCGCCTTCATCATCTTCATCACCTTTCACCATTTCAAAGAGTACACCAAAGAAGAATTGTAGAGGGGTCAATCCATGTTGGTTTTTCATGAACCCTCCATGTTTAGGGTGGTAGAATTTGAATCAACAAGAATGATGAATTATGAACTTCAACTTTTACATCCTCAACAATGATTCTTTCCCAAACCGCAAAAGAAATCAACGAAATTATTATAACACAAAGAAAACCCCTACCTCAGGTTGATACATTGACAGATTCGTGGGGAAGAAGGAAAATTGTTTGGAAAAGACGGATGTCGGTTTGTCATAGTCGAAGATGTCCTACGTCTAAGGAATTCTCAAGGAATAAGTTCAATCTCGGTTTCAATGTTCTTCATAGGTGTTCTTCATTGGTAGAACACATTTTTCGTTCGGAGAAGTAGTTATTCATTGGAGAGATTTTCTCCGAAGGCTACAGTAAAATGAATAGTGTTCCAAAATAATAGAATATGAAATCTAGTATTTTTTTGGCAGAATTCAAATCGTTTCTTTAATTATGCTGGGTGTAGTAATTAAAGCATCAGGGTTGGAACAATTAATGGTATTTGCATTGGCACAAATTAATGTGGAGGAAGTCAAGAGGATCCTCCACATTAATGAGGGGGGTTGAGAGTTTCTCTTAATTAATGGGGGGTTTAGACTCGGGTGGCCCCCACCACTATAACCTCTCATGAGTGGTTATGGTTAGGGTGGTCCCAGCCACCATAACCTCTCATGAGAGGGTATGATGATACCCACACATCAACTTCCACATGGAGGATTAGTTCCAGAGGACCCCACCTCCAAATACACACATACGTGTTGAAAATAAAAATAAAAATGCCATACACATTTATTTTTATTTTATTCTCACACGAAAAACACAACAACTAACATTCACCCTTGACTAACTATCATCGAGATGAACATCTTCTTAAACGAATACCGGCACTGTGATTTCAACGGTTCCCTCATATTTCAATTCTGAGCATTGGCTCAAAATATTGACAAAAACTATCTCATGTTTACTAAACATAATTGAAAAAATATTTATAAATTCATTTCGGGCACTCCGGGCCTCCAGGTCATTACATGTTCATAATATATTTAGAACTAATATAAGATCTCTATTTTATTATGAATATGAAATATAGTTTTTTCTAATTTATATTTATTATTATGTAGAGATGGTCAATACATCTCTAAAATCACATAAATTGCAAATGATGTAAAAAAGATTATTTCCATGAATCATATTCCCAAAATTATCAACATATAATAAAATATATTTAATTATTTATGTTTTCTTTTACAACATAATGTAAATTTAATACCCTTATAAAACTTCATTTTATACTATATTGGGTTGAATATTTAATCCAATAGGAAGTCGATAAATATATAGTAGTGGTTATGTGTTTCCTAATTATCATAATTGACTTCAATATTAGCCATTTCATAGTATTTTATTATTTAAAATTACTTTGGAGTTTCCTAATGCTCATTATCCACATTAGAACTTAAGATACCACATAAATTTTCATAATGACTTAACTCCATGCATTTGAAGCATTGATGACAAGATGGGGAATTATTTTGTACATTTATACCTTCTGTTAAATTTTTTGAACACTTTACCTCTATTTGACAATCCTTATCTTGTTTTATAATATTTCCATGGTTAAAAAATTTCAATTTCCATTGATAAATTCACTTGGATGCTTCTCACCACATTATCAACACATAATATGTCGAGTATTATATCATATATGATAATATTTACCTATTATTCTAGAAAATTACATCCATCAAATAAATTTTTATTTTACATGAAATTTATGGTTTTAGTTTTCTATCTAATCTCATGCTTTCTAGTTGATCATAATTACATGATTATCAACATCATATTCCATGTCATTTCAATGCTCAATAGTGAAATCCATGTATTTCCCATCACAATTATTATTGAATCATTATCCCTTTTCTATATTTTTTAAATAAATATAATAAATTTATTGCATGAGAGTACATAAATTGAATAAATAATCATTGGAAACTATAAATTCATTATAATTAACACATTAATGAAGTACATAACCAAACCTATAAAGCACTATAATTTCAATATACGTCATTCATTAGTGTTTTCTATGTTGTTCTCTAATAAAATTAGTTATATATTACATCCATAAATTCATTTAGAGTCCTTTATTAAACTTTTTAATGGCAATGGGAATCACCATATTATATCCCTTAGGGGAGACACATTGGGAATGTAGTTAGACATCATAATTGTCCACTGAGAAAATATTATGTTAAAAAGAAACCATCAATTTTTGGATTTTGACCCCTGATTTCATATTTTCAAATTCATATATCAACTTGATTATATATAGAATAATATTTTATAAATAATAATCCATATAATATTTTATTTGAACAAAAATTAGAATATATGTTCTAATATTTAGACTTAACTATATAGTTTTTAATAATATTCTTTAATCATATTTCAGAAATGTCTTAATGCTCCCCAAAATTAACTAAACCCTATCAGGATACAAAATCAGGATACCTAGGATAAATTAGAACAATAATACAATTATAAGAAATTATTAGTCACATAAACTCTTAAATAGTAGAAAAATCCTTAGAACGAATGGTTTAATGTCTCTAAAATTTATTTATAAAAACATATTTTTGAATAAATTGAATATTTCTCAATGAATAAAAGATGTAAATAATCATTTCTGAAAATATTATAATTTATACAAATCTTCATAACCCTTTTATTATAAAAAATAAATAAGGTTTACTAAAACTCTAAGTAATGTAAAACATATTAGCGACACATCAAGTGTTAAATCATATACATGAAAGAAAACATGAACATGAAAAAAATATGATAAAAATAATTTTGAGACATACATTTGTATAAATAAGGGAATATGAAAGTATTTATATATATGAGATATTAGAAATAAACCATGACTAATAATTTAAATATCATCAGTAATGGTGGTTATCATAGGATTGTGGAATATCCAAAAAACACACTGTGGAAATATAGCATAACCCCAACACATGGAATGGAATATATAAATTGAATAATAAGAAAAATAAAAAAACTGTTTGTTATGATTTCATTTCCATGTGTCCTATAACATTTTTGGGTCCTTAATGTTGTTCCTTGCCTCAAAAAATATTGTTGTCCGACAATTCACCAACATTACTCCCAAAAAATTGTTGGTCTATAAATCACATCCATATATGCAATTAAAAAATGGGTGAATAATTCAAATACATATACCCTATAATTATCCCATGAAATATATAACAGAACCTGTCTAATTATAGGTTTTTATAGGACCCCATCCATCACATGATAATTATTCATAAATATTTTTGACTGTATAACATGACAACAATATTATTTTAAACATCAATTGATCATAATTTGGAATCAATGTGGTTATTTTTAAATTTGTTGAATGTGATTTTACCACATAACCATAATTTTTATTTAAAAACAATCTATTTGGAGTTAGATATTAAAATATATTAATGTCTATAAATTCCATTTATAATTATTCCTTAAACATGTATTAGTTAGTTATTATTTATTCACATCATTGTATGTTTATAATTTCATTCGATTTTAATATATTTTCTATTGATATTTTTTATTATATTTATAGAGAAAATGTTAATGATTCCAAAAATATTCATGTTTATTTATTTTGAGTTCTATAATTTTTCTTGAATATAAAATATAAATCCATTGAGGTTTTCAGTACGATTTTTATGGATGAATCCCATAACAGATTTGGCTTAGTAAAATATAACAAAGTAAAATTATGTATCTTAATAACAATATAAATATAAATATTACCATTCAATAAATGTAAAAATTTATTTATTTAAATATTAATAAAAAATATGATGTTTAATTATACCTCCAGTTTCATCCGTTATTGGAATGTTTTTTATTGTTCTTATATTTAGTAAAACAGACCAAAACTAGAACATGTTATTATTAGTGGATATGTATGATTATAGACTCATTTCACTATAATTTCATTATTATATAAATATAATTGTATTATTAAGTAATAATATATGTGATAAATAAAAATTTATGAGATTTATAAGAACAAAAAATATTATACGATGATATTACATAGAATAATGAAATTATAATTTTCCTCTATGTAGGATCATTTTTTGTGGTTACACTACATTTATTATTTATTGTTGATAATTTCGAAATAATTAAAATTTTATAATTGATGAATAATAATAATTTAATTAATATAACATTAACTAATTAAATGAATTTTTATAATTATACAATATTATTATTGATGAAAATAGAATGCATCTTTTAATGGAGGTGGTAGTTCATGTTTACACATGAACAACATTTTCATTTCTCATAGAATATAAGGAAGTAAGGAATTGGTTTTTATATTAAGAAAATTTATTATACTAAAATTATAATATTTATTTAGTTAATATCTTGTTTTAATCAGTTTAATGGGTAGCTATGTGAAATATATCACATAGGTTATGGATATCGTAGTTTGCACATAATATAGGGATCATTTTCATATTTTAATGGTATGATGGAAGGTATAATTTTTTTTAATAACAAAAATTACATATAATTATACATAAAATACCTTATTAATTATGATATCATGGTAATATTAGACTTATGTGATGTAAAATACAAAATACATGAAAAGAAATGAAATTGGTGTAAAAGGAAATTTTACCTTATTCCATGGAAGAATACATTTATAAATTATATTAAGCCATTTTGGGGTGATATTTTGAGAATTACATAAAATAATGGATTTGGATAGAGTTTTTGGGATATGTTAATGGTAAAATTCTTCTAAAATATATGCTTTTTTCATATAAGTGTGGCCGTAAATGTATCCTTTTATAAGTCAAATGAATGTAATATAAGTAATTATTTATAACCAATTTTCAAACGCATCTCATTCTCAATTGAAAATAGAAGAAATAATGGATGTTTTATATAGGGGATTGTTTTTTTGTTAATAGAGTTCTATTATACACATTTGTTTCGAGTTTTTATCATTATTTATGACTTCTACCAATTACATAACATTTGTCTGTTATTTAATTTTCCAATATTTACTAGGTATAAATTATATGTGGTATATTTATATTACTATGAATTAGGTTATCTTTATAATGTAACTTTCATATACTATTTTTTATTAAATATTCTTTTTTTAATATTAAACTTCAAAAACTGAAAAAATTATTTCTAAATAATAAATATATGATGACAAAAATTTAGTTTTATAAAATATATATTGTAGATTTAAAAATTATAATCATAGTTTTGTAAAATAAAAAAAATATATTTAAATGTATAATATTTGTTATTAGATAAATATTTTTTCATTAATAATGTTTTATAAATAATTTACACACATTTATTTTTTAGTATAGTTACAAAAGGTAAAATATTTGTAAATATATTTTTTTTTACTTTTAATTAAAAAAATAATCATTTTATAAAAATACCAAAAATCATCATAATATTTTTTTTTCTATGTTGAATTTATATAATATTTTAAAATTTTAAAATTAAAATTCAAAATTTTACTTATTTTAAATTAAAAAGATAATATCAAATATAAGAGAAATTTGTTTTTATATGAAAATAGACTTGTTAAATGCTAAAATTTCATTTAATTATTTCATTTAAAATAATAAGTATATATGTCTTATTTATTATTCATAAAAAGATTAAAATATCATCATTATACAATCAAATTAACATTTTCATAATACAAAGTGAATTTGGAGGAATATTTTTATTAAAAATAATTTATAGCATAAAATAATTTTCTAGGTTATTTAAAAACACTATGTAAATTTTATTGATGAATTTTATTCAACATGAAATTTATTATAATTTATAAATATATTTAGTAATATAGTTACCATTATGTATACAATCTAATTCAATAACTATGGTATAATGGGAGTAATAGTGTTTTAAATATTTATGTACATTATTTATATTCCATGTTTTTGTTAATTAATTTTCAAATCCAATGTTATTCAAAACAGTATTTATTTCATGAAAAAATTATACAAAATCATATTTCATTAAAAAAACCATGTTAATGATGCATGTTATAGAAAATTTGTTTATTTTCCCAATGAGAAATGAAAAGGTACCATAGATAGTTAAAAAAGTATTCCGGTTATACCTACCTAGATATCTCAATTTATCATTAAAAACATGAACCTAGTTGAGTCTCAAAATATAGAAAACAAAAAAAAATAGCTTTTCATGGGTTTTCATAAAAAAAATTCTAAATAAAAAAACAATATTCTGATTTATATGTTTCAAAAATTTAGGATGATCCACATATGACATATTTGTAATGGAATCGAAAATTGATTAATGTGTTGAAGGGCTGGCCATGAATACAAATATTGTAGATGTTGGATAACAAGGATAGATAACAGAATGGATGATGAGGTAGTCCCAACTAATTTGACAACTATTATTCAATGCTTCTATTGCAATATTTTTTTTATTTACGTATATTCAAAAACCCAAAGGCAAATTTGGATATTAAAATATGAATTCTCTTATACTAATAGAATAAGGTAATTCTACAAAAAAACCCACAATTTAATTTTATTGTGAAAATAAAGGTACACTTATGCTTCATGATAGATTTGAGGATATATTATTGGATTCTAGATATGTAAACTTCTGTACATCTAGGAAGTATTCTATGAGTGTAAAATCACCACATCGATGATTTAATTTTTATTTAATATATTATATGTATAGTCATATGAATATTTTATTCCAATTACATAATTTTAGAATATACATCACAATTTTTTTTAATATTTTGTAATGTTAGAGATTTTATTGGTATATCTATATAAGAATCAAATTAAAATAGTGAAATACCATTTTAGATTCCAAATTATTCTAAAATATAATACCATTTTCATGTATAACTAACTACTCTCTAGAAAAGTTAATTCTATAGGTTATAATATCCATTCACAAGGGTTCTTTTGTTCAAATAATAAAACAGAAAATAAAAATTTTATGTACATATTTCAATGGAAATGATGTAATTTTGATTCTTACCAATGAATGTATGTTGGATATATAAATATAAAATTTCTCTCTAATAATTTATATCTTATAAAGAACCATATTTAATTTTTAATTATTAATATATATTTTATATTTTGAGGGTCAAATTTAATTTAAGTGGGAGGAATATGATTAAGAAAGATACTGTCAAAAAATGTCATTAAATAAATAATAATTTAATAATATTATTCAAATCCAACACCAAACAAAATGGAACTCGTGGATATTTTTTAGACATAATATAATAAATAAATATTAACACATTATGTCCCAAAAATTTTAAACAACATCATGAAAATTAACAAATGAATAAATACATATGTAAATGAAAATAAAATGATCATAAAATATTTATCATCTAGTATTGAATAATGATAATCAACCCAATTTAAAATATATATGTAAGTAAAATAATATGATGTATGAATAACTTGTTTATAAATAATTAAATGAGGGGAATAATTTTAAATTTATATGATAGAAATATGATTATTGTGGTCATACGTGAGGTTGAAATTTATTTAAGGTGGGGATAATGTGATTCCTCATGTTGTATAAATTTTTTACTGAATCAAAATAATTTTATTGCCTTTCTTCACATAAATAGTAATGTAAAAGTAACCTTGGCTTATTTTTTTGATAACATATTACAATTCACGATTAATTAAATATTAACATAAAATATAAAACATCATCATCAAAATTACACGGGTAATAATTTGTTATGTATATAAAAATAAATTGAGTGGAAATTTGTTACCAAAATATTTTTTCATGAATGTAATCACGCAAATTGAAGCTACAGCTATAAGGGAAACAACTATAACTATGATTGAATTTTTGAAATATAATTAAATGTGCTAAATTTTTATGGTGATAGATGAATGAAAGATGATCACTTGAATTATATAGTCATTGGTATTAGATCACAATTTCAGCATACTAATTGCTTAGGTACGTACAAATTTAAGTAATAAATTTTTGAAATAATGGTGTAAAATGGAAGGAAATGAAATAATTTAGTAAAATTATTACAAATGGGGATATTTTTTAAGGTAGGGATGGTTCGTAATAACACCAGTGTTTTTTCAAGACTAGTCCAATATTGAATGTCAACCAATATCGAATGATATAAATTTTTTCATACAGAAGATCAAAAGCGTAGAAATCAACATGTGAGTCATGATAACTGAATCACCCCTTTAAACATACACCAAATCATATCGTACCTCTAAATATTGTGTAGAAGATTGAAGGTAGTTTTTAGTAGAAATTAGAATGAAATAAATAGGCAAACTATATATATATGTGTATATTACATTTTTTTTACATTTCACAAAAAAATAATTTAAATAAAAATGAAGGTCACATTTAATAGAAAATTTAATTATATAATTCAGTTAATGTTGATAGATAAAAAATAAAATAATTTTATTCATACAATAAATATTACTAAAAGTTTAAATTTTAGGAATTTTTCATGCTTATAATTATATTTAATCATATAACATTAATAAATTGAATTTTATAAAATTATTTTATATATGAAAAAATCATTTTTAAATTAGTTAATAAGTTAAATTTCATTTTAAGACTGAAATTTTGATTCCAATGTAAAATAATTATTACCATTTTAAAAATGAAATAGTTAATTTCAAAGGGTTAATATTTTTTTAATTTTAACTAAATAAATCGAATTGGACTATTTTAAACTACATAACACCATGGACATAGTCTGTGCCATAGTTCATAGGCCATGGAAGAAATGTTTCCTCAAACACGTATTTCTATATGCTATAGGATATTAACAATACCTGAAAAAATAATTCAAATATTTTGAAATAGTTTCCATGAATCCAAGGGATATATGTAGCAGAAATAACACAGAAATATCCATAAAAATAATTAAAGTATGAATAATAAAATAAAATAAAATTTTATATGAAATGTAATGCAACATACAGAAAGGAAATAATATAAGAATACAATGTACACCCACTAGTCTAACCTAATACACATGTATTAAAATAAAAAAAAAATATGAAAAATACACCTATTAGACAGATTATCATCTATGGGTGTTATCCTAACCTCTTAAACCCATCAATCTCTTCCATCCCAATGCTATACACAACCAGTGATAAAGCTAAAGGATAACATTTGGTTGGCATGAACACAAGTGGGTCCATATAAGGTGTAGTAATATAACACAATAGAGACCCCCTAAACATCCGTTAAATAATTAATCATATGTGTGTTTCTTAATGATAAATAACATTATAAATAAACAATCCCATCAGTTTTCTATACACTAACTATAAAACTATGACACTTAATGACATACACAAATCAATTGGTATATAATATGTTATCTAAGCCATTGTAGTTCCTAGAAATTCCTACTACAGTTTCATTAGGTAATCAAATAATCACATCATGCCATTATATCTCACACCTAGACCATTCCTGACGAATCATGGTATGAAATCATCTAACCCATGACCAACTACCTAATGTGAAAGTGTATGGTATTGTGTCCACATCACAACTCAATCACATATAACTATAGGAATGGTCCAATTGTCACATATTGTATTAGGTCATAACCCATCTCTCTCACTCATGGTGAATCACTATAATGACAAAATACTATCCTATCGAGGTACCATGATCCTCATTCAACACACACATTCTATAATAAGTGGTGTTTGGATATACCTTCCCACTCGACAAAAATGTCCCTTTTGTAACCACTACCTTATCACTCAATGTGTTGTTCAACTATCTGACACAATATGAACTTATTAAATGCATGTAATTACTACAATCATTATCACCAATGAAGTGGAAATTCCAACAGATCCACCCCTCCCCCCATTAGAATTCATCATCTATCAAATTCACAAACACACCCGACCTACGACCCAAAAGATAACTCTCAATACCATCATGTCCTGACCTAGATCCTAGCATTCCTCTCATCACATAGAATATCATGGATTTCATAAAATATATTCCACTAAGTCCCTCCAATCTAGTATCAATTTCTATTCATCAAATAAAACCAATACAAATCAACCCTTGGGAAAATCATGATCCCAATGAACATGTAGACCCAATAATCATGAGGTATAATCCCATTCCAATCAAAAATCCCCTTGGAATCATGATTACATTTTTTAGATAATTCACTCAATCTACACTATGTTTTCATACCACATTCTAGATTATATAATTAATTTACCTTCACATGGTGGAAACCAATATATTCCACTCACATTAAGTCTTGAAGTACCTATTCTTCTAATGTATTGTACCATGACTTACCTAAATATTCATTCGGGATTTCATCACCACATGAGATATGTTCATTTTTCACTTTTATTTTTACCTAGTTGTAATCCTCACATTACAACCAAATATCCCTAGGAACATAAACTAGTTTCAAACATCCCATATCTTATCTAAATACCACGTATTAGTCTCTCTTCGAATCAACCAATGACCAGTTATTTATAGACATTGTCACTGATAGATATTAAGTTACACATCTGGTTAATGAAAATTGTGTATCATCCCTGATGGCTAAATTTCCCCACATTATCTCACCTATGGACACTAATAGTCCTTATACACCATTATTTAACCCAATAAATTATACCTCCATTAATACTCATTAATGAAAAAAATGAAATTTCTATTATAGGGGACACATTCATATTATATAGACATAAAACTAACACATATTCATTAAGCCTCATCCGTGACAACTTACCCATATCAAAGATCTCATAAAAAATATACAATTCCACATAGAAAAAATATTTCATTATAACACATAAAAATTAATTATTTAAATTAATTTATCTATTAACATTCTAAAATATATACAGTAGGATTTCCCAAAAAAATTAAACTGTTATCAACCTCCCGTAGATGGTCTATGCCACACCCTCGATAGCATCCTAAAAACCATACCACTGAATAATATTTTTCTTTAAAATTTAATTTAATTTAATCCAAAACACTATGAAACATCACGAAAAAATATACCATCACTAAAAAAATAAGTGATATGGTGTAGATATCACCTTAAACCCTTCATTAGATAAATTTCATTAATATAAAAATGATCATGTAATGGCACAAAAATTCATTAATGAAAATTATTATTGGACTATTGAAATGTCTTCTTATGATTATGTAAAATGATTGAACTTATTTTGTTTTATGTATTTCATTTTAAAATACCATTAATAATTGAGATCGTTGATAATATAGCCATTGAACAGTTATCACATGGTTATTATAAATATAGGGCTTTAACAAATCCAATTTACTCAGACAACGGAAATGATGACCTCATCTAGTAGAAATTCACCATTCGAACCCCATTTTTTAGAGCTTGTAAAGGACATGGAATCATTGGTCTTCACTATTGACCAATCCCATGCCAATCTTGGACACGTTAATATTGAGCAGAACCGACTACGGGACAAGTGGGTGTTAATAGAGATTATCACTCGAACAATGTTATCCCAGCCAACCCAAGAGTCTTCCACCATCACACACTTCACCCATTGGTCTTATTATGGGTTTATAAGTGGTTATTTAATGATACTTTATCACCATTACTATGTACATTATGATTTCATAGAGAATATACAATCTTTTTATTGTTACTTTGTAAATAATTTCTAAATAATAATTAGTATTTTTAGTTAATATTCAACTAAAGAATCCATTTTTATTAAATATTGGATTTTTGAAATAATAATATTTCAAAAAAATATTATTATTATTATAAAATTTCTTTATATTTAATATTATTTATTGTATAATTTTATGAATGAAATTGTAATTTTTATAATGGTCTGAAAGTTGTTTTAATGAAAACCCATGTATTATTTATAAATGTCGAAGTTTTTTTAAATGTAAAAATTCAAATATCTAGAAAATTATTTTGGTAAAATGAATATTATTTTTGGAATCAGTATTTAAAAATTATCCAATAATTAATTTTTCATAATTTTCTATGACAGTCGAATATTTGGGTAAAAATTAAATACTGTTTAAATATAAAATGTGTTTATGACAAAACAATGACCCAATAGTGATGTAATAAAATACTATAAACATTATTTCCATAAAATATATGTTTTAAAATTATAATGATGTGATATTTGGTTTTTTTGAATTTTTTTACAAATCATTAGTTGACCCTTCAAGGATTAAAAAACATTTTTCCTTTTTAAATTGTTTTCCTTGAGAGTGTAACTCAACACCACATAAAAAACCCGATTATTTGAAGAAGTTCATCACCTAGACATTTAAAATACTATTTTACACTCCCCTTGGGAAAAAAAATTTGTCAACAACCATGTGCTGGTTTGTGGATTTTATTAGATTAATTTGAGCTGCCCCAAACCTAAAAATTAATAAATCCCCACTCCTTTCATATATAAACCCACCCAATCTCCCACATGCTCATCACTCAAATCCATTGGAGTTCGACCAACCACTTCCTTCCTCAATCTAGAATACTCACATGATTCCACATTCTCCCATGAATCCTCTCTCAATCCTCTTCCATGATTTTGGGAGCACACTTCAATGTAAGGGATTTTCTCATTTCTCAACTTTGTTTAATTTTCATTAAGTTTTTATGACCAATTGTTTTTAAATAAAAATGTTAAGATATGATTTCTCTACTCCCCCATACATCCCTTGTTTGTTTCGGGTAATGTGAGACCCATTTTCTCTCATTAATTCCTCCCATATACACATGCTACCTTTTCAATATTCCATGAGGGATATCTCTCCTCTTTTACATCCAAGTAATTATTTTGTATTATGCATCTAAATACCATTATGTATATTGGTACATGTATCTATATTACCCCCATACTGTCAATTTTATGTAAATATGATGAGACACTCATTTATCTCTGATCAACCATTTTCATTAATCCATATGTCATAACGTTACGCTACCAAAATTGCACCACATTTTTCCAAGCCATGATCATTGTGTAGTGAATACCATACCAATGTCTCTATCAATGGTATTAAACTTTATGTACATATTCAGAATTAATGATACTTTCATTTATTTATTCCACCTTACATAATCATGGAATAACTTATTATGTTGAACGATAACATGTTATATGATCCATGTGGAACAATTATGCATGAAATGAAATGTTTAATAAGGGAGTGCACTAATAGCACCCCAATGAAATAGGTAATGTTTATTATCATGATACATCATATGAAATGAGTTTTGACTCATAACAATTCATGTGAAATGTGCGTTTAGTAATGCTTCATGTGCAATGAGGGTTTAATGATGCTCTGTGTGCAATGATCCTTACATCATGCTAAATTCCATGTTAAGTGTTGTTGCTACATTTCCATGTTATGATTATCATGCTTTCTCATACCATTATGGTCATGTTTCTCTTGTTCTCCTTTGAAATTACTATTGTCTAATAAGTATATTATTCCTCGTGTTATTCCATTTTTATTCCCATAGTGGGATTTATAGCTCATCATTTTCTTATGCATGTCTTCAAGTTATCCAATGCAATGAAAAGTATGAGGGAATGTAGCGGTCATGTAATGGATGTTTTCAATAATGATGATGTGTTTCATGATTTATGTTGTTATTTAATGATCCTAATACCCATATAAACTTGACTTATTGATGATTTGTTTTTTATCAAGGGATGTTTATGTTATTATTCATTATTTATTATCTAATAAAGAGCAGGGTTGTTGTGGTTGGTATCAAAGTATTAGTTTAGTTATTTTTTGGGATTAGGATTATAAAACTATAGTAAAATACATTAGGATTAGACTAAGTATAATAAAAACATCCCTATGTTTTGTGGTGTTTTTATTCAGTTGCGTATCAATAAAATACATCCCTGTACGGATACGATCAGGTAGAGGTGGCTCTAGTACATATATACTAGGGGTTAAATCCCTGACAAGGAGTTATAGGCTTGAACCGTGGTATCCTGGTAAAATAAAAAAGTCATTTCTGCACTCTTGGTTAGGACACTTCTCAGGGATATGCATTTGTAAATTCACAAGCTTAGTACTAAGCATTTTTAATGGAATAAAAAAATCTACCTAACAATATATGTTAGAAAGTAGATTATGGATAAAATAGAATAATGACTATAAATTCATAATTTAAATAAATAGAAGATATTTATAAGTCATATTTTTTTTATTACCCTTTATGTGTTACCCCTAACTATCCTTTTATTCTATAAAATGGTCTGTAATAGGAGTACTCGGGATAACAATTGTTATGAAGACTAATGTGATGATTGTTCTAATGAGATGCCCAATCCGATGAGAGTGGGAATCACGAACAATATCATGATACTCTCTCAATTAATTCATGTATTGAATAGAAACATGGGTCAAGATGAACGTTTGACCCCCCAAAATAAATAACAAATCACTATCAAGAGTATCATGAGGCAAAAGCCACATACTTTTAATGGATCATCTGATCCCTCAATCGTCAAACAATGGATCAACTGCATTGAAAAGATATTCTCTATCCTTCAATGTTCAGAACTAGAGAAGGTTCTTTTGTATGCATAGAGTATGGAGGGTGAATCTGATCAGTGGTGGACATTGATAAAAAATAAAAATCCTTAGGAGGAGATCGAGGTGTATTAATGGAAGGATTTCTGGAAGATGTTTTTGGATAAATATTTACCGTGAACCATCCAAATTAAGATGGAAAGGGAATTCCTTTACCTCAAGAAAAAAAGATGAACAGTCTATCAGAGTGTATGTGGTAAACATCACAAGGCTTGCACGATATACCTCCAGATTTGTCATTACCCATGAATGTAAAGATGATAGCTCCTTTTGTGGGCAGAAACATAAACTACAGAAATCCCTAGAGATCAGCGACATCAATAACTATGAAGAAATTTTCCAATATGTCCTCAAGGTTGAAATAGAGATCGGAAAACCTCAGGGGTATGATGGGGATAAGAAGTGTAAGGTGGACTTCAATTCTGGAAATCTGATGGATAAATCTAATGGTGAGATAAAAATCAGTACCCCACCTTCCAAAGGGGTGGAAAGAAGCACCCCAGAAATTTTTTGAAGGGGAAGATGAAATGCTATAGGTGTGGAAGGGAAGCGCACCTTGCCATTAAGTGCCTACAGGAACAACCCATGGTTGCGACAGAGGAGAAGAATTCTCTAATCGACTCTCAACGTGTTGTTAATTACTTCAACTGCAAAAAAAACTAGGAATCTTGAAAATCCGAGCCCCAAGACAAGGGTTTTTTA
Source organism: Viscum album (assembly GCA_963277665.1). Taxonomy (NCBI): domain Eukaryota; kingdom Viridiplantae; phylum Streptophyta; class Magnoliopsida; order Santalales; family Viscaceae; genus Viscum; species Viscum album. The sequence continues at coordinate 1,733,753,382 of OY728155.1, read as the reverse complement.
GGCAACCAACAACCTCCAAGGCAGTAAGGGTGATATTTTTCCATCACTACTACCAAAGTGAACCCTGACAACAAAGTGGTGATAGGTACGGTAGATATTCATTCAAGAATAGTAAATGGAATTTTTATTTAGGTTATATACAGTCATTTATATCCCAAATAATTAGTAGAACAATCCCAACACCACAAAAAATCATGGAAGTAATGTTGTTGGTGAGTACAGAAAGTGGGGAAATCATAGCATCTCATGAATATAACTCCTCCCTTGTCTTAATCGGTGGATTGAACTACCCAGAAAACCTTATCATACTCCCTCGGGTGGATTTTGATGAAATATTTGGCATGGATTTAGATTCATTATACAGATCCAACATAAATTTCCATGTGAGGGATATCACTATCCATATGGAGAATCGACCCTCGAGTCTGTACAAGTGCAAGTAAGAAGTTGAATCTTTTTAGCTCCAACATCTCAAACATAGATATTTCTACCCTATGAGCATGTGTATTTGTCTTAGATGATTGATTCTAAGGAGAAAACTGTTGCGGAATCACCGGGAGACAGAACGACAGAAAACGAGAAAACGAAAGAAAGAAAAGCAACAAGGAACACGGCGATTTACGTGGTTCGGGAAAAATCCCTACGTCCACGGGAGAGGCAGATTTTCACTATGATTCGGGAGCAATTACAGAGGATTTTCCAACATTACAAACCCTAGCCCGAAATGGGCTACATATGAAGAAGACGGTCTACTGTTCTGAATAGTAGTCCGCGTTGCTACAGTGATCGGCGGCTCACTTTGTCAAAAGTGCTACAGTGTCTGCCGGCTGGAAGTCAAAAGCGCTACAGTACTATTGACCCCGAAGTCCGCACCGCTAGTTGCGGGCCACAAGCATTCGGCCCAACCGGATCGGGCAACACCAATCCAACAATCTCCCACTTGTAGCCTGATCCGCTGCACTGCTATGCTTCGATGCAACTGATGAAGACAACTTACTTAATCTAAGTTCTTCCTCTTCTTCACTCACCAGTGGCGTGCTTTCACAGATTCATGAAATACAAACTGTTTTCCTCTTCTGCTCCCATCAAGTCCTCCATCATTCTGCCTCTCATCCTCCGTTCATCAGTGGAGACCAACAGAGGCACAGCAGTGCCTCAACTTCTGTATCACCATAGGCTTTGTCAACATGTCTGCCGGATTGTTGGTTCCACATATCTTCTGCAAAGTCAGCAACCCATCCTGTATCAAACCTCTGATGAAATGGTACTTCAACTGAATGTGCTTCGTCCGGGCATGAAACACTGGGTTCTTGGCAAGATGTATGGCACTCTGACTATCACAGTGCAATACATTCTCCTCTCGCTTTCTTCCCAATTCATCCAAGAAGTTCTTCAGCCAAACCATCTCTTTCCCAGCTTCTGTTAGAGCAATGTATTCTGCCTCTGTGGTGGATAAAGCCACCACCTTCTGCAATTTTGATATCCAACTTACCGCAGTCCCTCCACAGGTAAAAACATAACCCGTGGTACTCCTCCTGCTGTCGACATCGCCTCCAAGGTCAGCATCCACATACCCCTGCAATGAAGTTCCTTTCCCAAAGCACAGAGATACCTCCTTGCTGCCCTTCAAATACCTCTGTATCCACTTCACAGCTTCCCAATGTTGTTTTCCAGGGTTAGCCATATACCTGCTCACAACTCCCACTGCATGAGCAATGTCAGGTCGAGTACAGACCATGGCATACATCAGGCTTCCCACAGCTGATGCGTATGGAACTTTTGCCATGTACTCCACCTCTTCTGCCATCTTCGGTGATTGCTCCTTTGATAGTTTGAAGTGGCTCGCCAGGGGAATAGAGACTGCCTTTGCTTCCAGCATGCTGAATCTTCTCAGAACCTTCCCAATGTAATCAGCCTGTGACAACATTAAAGTTCCAGCTGTGCGGTCTCTCTTGATCTTCATTCCCAGAATCTTGCCAGCTTCTCCAAGATCCTTCATTTCAAACTCCTCAGCCAATTGCCCTTTCAGCTCATTAATCCTCTGCATACATGATCCTGCAATGAGCATGTCATCCACATACAGAAGCAATATAATATATTCATCACCGAAGGACTTGATGTAGCAACACTGATCCATGCCACATCGTTTATATTCATTTTTAGACATAAATGAATCAAACTTCTTGTTCCACTGTCTCGGTGCCTGCTTCAGTCCATATAAGCTCTTCTGGAGTTTGCACACCAAGTCTTCCTTTCCAGACTCTACATATCCCTCTGGCTGCTGCATGTAGATATCTTCCTCCAAATCTCCATGAAGAAAAGCAGTCTTGACATCAAGCTGCTCAAGGTGCAAATCCTCTGACGCCACAATGCTGAGAACCACCCGGATGGTGGTAAGCTTTACTACTGGTGAGAAGATTTCAGTGAAATCTACTCCCTCCTTCTGTTGAAAGCCTTTCACCACCAGCCTTGCCTTGAACCTCCTCTTTCCATCATGTTCTTCCTTGACCCGGTAGACCCACTTATTCTGCAATGCTTTCTTTCCTCTTGGCAGAGGTGTCAGCTCCCAAGTGTTGTTCTCATGCAATGAGGAAATCTCCTCCTTCATAGCCAGCTCCCACTTGCTCGACTCCTTCAGCTGCATTGCTTCTTCAAAGAATTCTGGTTCTCCACCGTCAGTCAATAAAAGGTAATGCAATGATGGTGAATACCTCTGCACGGGCCTTCTCACCCTTGATGATCTCCTCAACTCCACTGGAGTAGTAGGTTCCACTGGTTCGGACTTCTCAAGCTCAGACACACCTTCAAGCTCCACTTGCTTTTTGCATTCTGATTCAATGTTCCCATTTTCATCTTCAACTGCATGGCGATCTTTGTACATGACACCTTCATTGAATACCACATTTTGGCTCCTGATGACCATCCTGTTGACATCATCCCAAAAGCGATACCCAAACTCCTCACCACCATAGCCAATAAGGAAACATTTTTTGGACTTTGCATCAAGCTTGTCCCTTGCATTAGCATCAACATGAACATATGATAAACTGCCAAAGACTCGTAGATGTGAGAGTTTTACCTCCTTACCAGACCAGAGTTCCTCGGGTAGACATTCCCCCATTGGCACAGAGGGACTCCTGTTTATGAGATATGCTGCCATATTCACTGCATCAGCCCAAAAAATCTTGGGTAACCCGGAATGCAGCCTCATGCTCCTGGCACGTTCATTCAGTGTTCTATTCATCCTTTCTGCCACACCGTTCTGTTGTGGTGTTCCTGGGATTGTCTTCTCCCACCGAATTCCATTTTCAGAACAGAATTCCCTGAACTCTTGACTGCCATATTCTCCACCATTGTCAGACCTCAAGCATTTCAGCTTTACTCCTGACTCGTTCTCCACCATGACTTTCCACTTCTGAAATATCTTAAACACATCAGATTTGTTCTTCAGAAAGTAAAACCATACCTTCCTCGTTGAGTCATCGATGAATGTCACATAATATTGTGACCCTCCGAGAGATGGTACTGGTGCAGGCCCCCAAACATCTGTATGCACCAGGTCCAGCTTTCCGGCCTTCGGTGTTCTGCCTCCTTTTGCAAAGGACACCTTCTTCTGTTTTCCAAAGATGCAATCTTCACAAAAGCCTACTTCCACCGATTTCAGCTCTGGTAGCAATCCTTTTGTTGCCAGCACCTTCATCCCCTTTTCACTCATGTGGCCGAGTCTATAGTGCCACAATTGAGAACCTCCGACAGCTTCGAGTGATGCGGCCATGTCCATGCATGTTTCTGTCATGTTGTACAGGGTGCCATTCTTTGCTCCCCGAGCTATGACCATTGCTCCTTTGGTGATCTTCCATGCACCACCAGTGAATGTGGTACTCAACCCTGCATCATCAAGCTGTCCCACAGAAATGAGATTTCTTCTTAAACCAGGGATGTACCTCACGTTTTCCAGAACCAGCAAACTCCCACTGTTGGTCTTGATCCGTGCATCTCCTTTCCCCACAATCTGCAAGGGCTCGTCATCAGCAAGATGTACCTTGCCAAAATTTCCTGAAACAAAATTGTTCAGGAAACCCTTCTCCGATGTAGAATGGAACGACGCCCCAGAGTCTAAAATCCAAGACTCCATCGGGCTGTCCACGCTAAGCAGTAGCACGTCATCAGTTCCTTCAGCTACTGCGTTTGCTCCACTGGTTTCAGGTCCCTTCCGGTTATCTCTGCACTCCTTCTTGACATGTCCTTTCTTCCCGCATGTCCAGCAGGTAGGACCAGGCCCCTTTGCCTTGTCTCTGCTCTTTCCTCTCGACTTCGATCGTCCTCTGCGATTGTCCCGCTGTGGGTACCTTCCTCTTCCTTCAATGTTCAAAGCAGAACCAGAGAATCTGCCTGATTCTCTTCTTCGAACATCCTCACTAAGGATTAGGTCCCTTATATCCTTCAGAGCCATCTTCGTATTCCCCGAAGTGCTGCTCACAGCTGTTACAGTTGCTTCCCAACTTTCAGGTAACGAAGATAATAAAACCAGAGCACATACCTCATCACCAAGGTCAATGTCCACCGATGACAACTGACTTATGATGGTATTGAACTCATTGATATGATCTGCAACAGCTCTCCCTTCAACCATTTTCAGGTTGAACAATCGTCGTATCAAATGCACCTTGTTAGCCGCAGATGGCTTCTCGTACATATTTGTGAGGGCTTTCATCAGGTCCACCGTCGTCTTCTCCTCTCTGATGTTGAACGCCACGTTTTTGGCCAATGTCAGGCGCACAACACCCAGAACCTGTCGATCCAGTAGCTCCCATTCTGACTTCTCCATTTCCGCTGGCTTCACACCCAGAAGCGGCAAGTGCATCTTTTTCTGATAAAGATAATCCTCGATCTGCATCCTCCAGATACTGAAATCAGTTCCATCGAAGCGATCGATCTTCACTTTGCCTTCATCCAGAGCCATCGTTGGAGAATTCCGAACTCACCCTCTGATACCAGTTGTTGCGGAATCACCGGGAGACAGAACGACAGAAAACGAGAAAACGAAAGAAAGAAAAGCAACAAGGAACACGGCGATTTACGTGGTTCGGGAAAAATCCCTACGTCCACGGGAGAGGCAGATTTTCACTATGATTCGGGAGCAATTACAGAGGATTTTCCAACATTACAAACCCTAGCCCGAAATGGGCTACATATGAAGAAGACGGTCTACTGTTCTGAATAGTAGTCCGCATTGCTACAGTGATCGGCGGCTCACTTCCTCATAGAAGATATTATGAATTCTCAATTGATCTAATACCTAGGGAATTTCCAATATCCAAGACTCCATATAGAATGGTTGTAGTGTAGCTTAAGGATCTGAAGAAATTACTACAATAGAATATGGAAAATAGGTTTATATGCCCATGTGATTCACCATGGGGTTCACCAGTCCTTTTCATCAAGAAGAAGGATGGGTCAATGTGGCTTTGCCTCGATTATCGTGTTCTTAACAAAATCATATTAAGGAACACGTATCCTCTCGAACGAATTGATGACTTGTTATATTGCTATGTGGAGTACAATACTTCTTCAAGGTTTATTTTCAGTCATGATATAATCATGTAATGGTGAATATGGAAGATATCCCCAAGACAGTATTTCATACAAGATACAGGCACTATGAAATCATTGTAATGCCTTCAGGTCTCACAAATTCTCCAACAATAATCATGGAAATGAGGAATAGTGTATTTAGATGTTAACTCAAAAAGATTCTAGTAATATTTATAGATTATATTGTAATATACTCCAAAACCAAGGAGGATCATGAGGATCATCTATGAATTGTACTAGAGACCTTGTGAATGTAGAAGCTCTATGAAAAATTAAACAATTGTGAGTTCTAATTTAAGGAGGTCTAATTCTTGGGCCATATCATCACAAGAAATGTGATATATTTTGATCCCTCTAAGTGATATGATATAGTGGGATGGACGAGGACAACATCATAAATGAATATCCATAGCATATTGGGGTTAGCTGGATATTTTTGACGGTTTGTGAGAAATTTGTCACGATCGTCCAACCTTTTTACCTAGATATCTCGGAAGGGAGTAAGGTTTTATTGGAATTTTGAATGCAAAGAAATCATCAAGGAGTTAAAAAGAAGGATTATCACTACATTTCTCTTGCATTAAAAAGAAACGGAGAACCTTTTGTGGTATTCAGTGATGCTTCTATGAAGGGCATGGGTAGTGTATTGATGCAAAATGATAACATCATTTATTATGCTTCAAGGAAATTGAATGTTCATGAGAAGAATTATCCAACACCTGATATGGTGTCTGCATTAGTGATATTAACTTTAAAAATATTGCAGTAATGTCTCTTTTGGGAGAATTGTGAAATATATATGGTCCACAAAAGCCTGATGTATATATTCACGTAGAAAAAGCTGAACATGGGCCAATGAAGATGGTTAATACTTTTCAAAGACTATGTTTAGTCAGTCCATTAACACCCTGGGAAAGAAAAAAAGGTGTATAATACTCTAACTAGAAAGTACCCAATGATTCTATCATTGAGGATAATTGGGAATGATCTAATCTTCTTAGATTTGGTGATGATGGAAATGGGAATAAAAAAAGGTAACATCATCAATCCTTTCACAAATGATTTCATAACTATATATTTTGGAAAAGTTAATGGATGCTCAAAATGATTATGTGGGAATTCATAATAATGTGGAAGCTATCAGAAAAGATTAATCCTTGGAGTTTAATGTTAGTAAAGAATTAATGGTGATATTTGGGAAAAAACTATGTGCTCCATAAATTCAGGAGCTGAAGAATGAAATTTTGGATATTGCAAAGAGTTAAAATTACTCTATTCACTCTGGAAAAAAATGATCTATCAAGATCTCCAAGAGCATTATTGGTGGGATAATTTGAAAAAAGCGGTCACTGAGTATACTTTAAAATGCCTGGTGTGTCAGTAAGTGAAGGTAGAAAGGCAGAAATCTAAGGGGATGATGAATCTATTGCCTATACCAGCATGGAAATGAGAGAAAATCACCATGTAATTTGTCACCAAACATCCAAAGAGATCCATAGGAAACAATGAAATATGGGTTTTTGTTGATCATCAGATTACGTCTGCACACATCATTAAAATTTGGGAGGATTTCTCATTGGATTAACTGGCATGGATATACATCAGGGAATTGGTAAGGCTGCATGGAGTACAACTATTTATTGTATCTGATCATGATCGAATATTCACATATATGTTTGGAAGAGTCCTAAACCTACTCTGGATAGAGAACTGAACTTTAGTACGACCTATCATCCTCAAATTATGTCCAATCTGAGTGAACTAGTCATACACTGGAAGATATGTTAAGATCATGTTCAATGGAATAGAAATGAGGTTGGGGTCAACATCTTTCTCTAGTTGAATTTCCTATAATAAAAGATTCCACTCGAGCATCTTAATGGCACCATATGAATACATTGAAGAAAATAGGTAAAGAACATCATCTTGTTGGGATGAATTTGGCGAGTGTAAGGAACTAGGAATAGAAATGGTCAAATAAATGATGGAGAAGGTGAAAACTATTCAGCAGCATATCAAGGCAGACCAGAGTCAACATATGAGTTATGCAGATAACTATCAAAGAGGCATTAAATTTAAATATGGAGACTTGGTATTTCTAATCATGTCTCCATGGAATAAGTTCATGAGGTTTGGAAATAAATGGATGTTAATTCATAGGTACATCGGCCCCTTCGATATTCTTGATCGTGTTGGGGTTGTGGCCTATCTACTTTCTCTTCCTCCTACCATGGTCAAAGAACATGATTTCATTCATGTATCCCTATTATGGAAGTACATACCAAACCCTTCACATGTACACTCTAATGAGGTTGTACACCGATAGGATGATCTATATTATGAGGAGAAACCAGTGAAGACATACATCATAGAGAAAAAGTTCTAATAAATAAGACAATTCCCATGTCATGGTGTCGTAGAAGAACCACAATTTTGAAGAAGTGATTTGTGAATTAGAGGAAGTGAAGAAGCAAAGTAACCCGTATTTGTTTTGGTTTGGAAAATGAAATTTCATAAGGGGTGAAGATTATAATGACCCAAAAATTCATTATTGAAAATTCCTCTTGGTACATATGAATATCTTTTTATGGTTATGTAAAATGTATACACTTATTTGGTTTTAGGTTTTGGATTTTAATATTCCATTAATAATTGAGACTGTTACTAATATAGATGTTGAACAATGATCACATGCTTAGTATAAATAAAGGGCTTTAACAAATCCAATTTACTCAGAAAAAGGTAGTGATGGCCTCAGCCAGTAGACTTTCCCCATACGAAGCCCATTTCTCAGAGGTCAGAAAGGTGGTGGAGTTATTGGAATTCACACTTAACCATGCCCTTGATGAGTATTAACATGTTATTCTTTAGAGGAATCGAATATAGGAGAAGTGGAAGTTAATATAGATTACCTCTCGAGCAATGTTACCTGAACCACCCCAATAGTCTTCCACCATCTCACACCATACCAATAAGTCTTATGCATTTTTTATAAGGGGTTCTGTAACTATAGCCTTGTACATTGACTATGGACATTATTCTTTTTAAGGAATATGCATTATTTTTATTGTTACTTTGTAAATAGTTTTTAAAGATCAAATTTTATTTTTAGTCATTAATCATCTAAGAAATATATTTCGATGAATTATTGTATTTTTTAATTAAATAATATTTTAATATATTATTATTATTATTAAAATTATTTTTATTAAAAATAAGTTATCGTGTAATTTTATGAATGAAAATGTAATTCTTATTATGGTTTGAGAGCTTTTTTTGTCAAAACCCATGATTTTTTATAAATATTGATTTTTATTTTAAAAGTAAAGATTCACATTTTAGAATATTATATAGATAATATGAATATTATTTTGGGAATCAGGACATAAAAATTATCAAATAGTGATTTTTTCATAATTTTCTGAGAAAGTCGATTTTTTCGTAAAAATTCAACACTGTTTAAATATATAATGTGTTTTATGACATAAAAATGACCAAATAGTGATGTAATAAAATACTATAATCATTATGTTAATCCAATATTTGTATTATCATTAAAATTATGTGATTTTGGGTTTGTTTTATTTATTTTACAAAGCATTAGTTGACCCTTAAAAGATTATAGGACATTTTGTCTTCTTAAATTGTTTTCCTTTAGAGTGTGACTGACCTCCAAATAAGGAACAATAATATTTTAATATGATCATCCATTAGACATATAAAATATTTTTTTCCACTCCCATTTGGCCAAAGCCATGGAAAAAAACCAGGGGTTGGTTTGTGGTTTTGATTTGGTTAATGTGAGGTGTCTCGAAACTAAATAATAGAGAATTCTCTCTCCTTTCCTATATAAACCGTCCAATGCTCCCACTTACTCATCTATGAAGGACTTTTTTATATGACCAACCACTTCCCATTTCTCTCTGGAATCTTCCTATGGTTCCCTATTCTCCAAATAACCCTCTCCTAAGTCTCTCCCAATCTTTCGGGATTGCACTTCCATGTAAGGAATTTCTTCCCTTGTCATTTTTGTCCAATTTTATTTAACGTCTTATTCCGTTTTTCAATTACAGATGTTGGGGTATGATTTGTCACCTCACCCATAATAGCCCTATGTATGTTTGGATGATGGGATACCCCTTTCATTCTCATCAATTCCTCCCATGTATAGCTGTTATCATTAAAAAAATTATTTGAGGGATTTATCTCTCCACATTTACATCCAAGTAATTATTTTGAATTATTCATATAAATTCTATTAAATTAGTTAGGACATGTATAAATATGACCCATATACTTTCCATTTCATTTATATAATTTGAGACAATCATTTCTCTCTAATCAATCATTTTCATGAATCCTTCTGTCGTGTCGTTATGCTGCATAAATTGCACCACATTTTTCCAAGAGAAGATCATGGTGTCGTGAATACCATACCCATGTCTGTATAAGGGTATTCTCTTTTATGCACATATACATATTTGATGGTACTTTATTCTGTTTATTCTGCATTATATAATTATTGAATAACATATGATGTTGATTTATTCCATGTTATCTGATCCATGTGGTAGACATATGCATGAAATGAATTGTCTAAGAAGGGTGCACCCTGATAGCGCTCCAATGCATTGGGTAAAGTATAGTATCATAATACATCATGTGCAATGAGTGTTGAATCTTGATAATTCAAGTGAAACGAGGGTTTACCCATGCTAAATGTGAAATGAGGTTTTACTCATGCTCCATGTGCAATGATACTTAGCAAAAGCTAAATTCCATGTTAAGTGTTGTTGCCACATTTCTATGTTATGATTATCAGTCTTTATCATGAATTTATGTTCATGTTTTTCATGTGATCCATTGAAATGCCTATTGTCTAACATGTAAATTATTTCTCATTTTATTCCATGTTTATTCATTTATTTGGCTTTGTAGATCACCCTTTTCATATTCATGTCCAAATGTTATCCCATGTAATGCAAATTACAAGGCAATGTAGAGGTCATGTATAAGAATATTTCAATAATGACTTTTTATTTCTTGTTTTAAGTTGTTATGTAATTATATTAAGGCCCAAAGACACTATAACTCTCGATATTCTATTTTTCATCAAGTTATGTTTATGTAATAAATCATTCTATAGTGTGTTATAAAGATTGGGGTTGTTATAGATCATTCTTTGGTGAAATCGTCACCATATACCATGTCAATTCAGTTAAATGAGTACAAAACAAATAGGCATGGTACACTATGTGACTAGGGGATTTCACGCCATGTAACTACACTCCATAAAATTTTGATGGAGTGGAATTAGTTTTGTGGTATAAAATTATTTATATATAGAGTTATCCCATCATTCAACTTTTTCCTAGTGAGAATCATAAATTACAATGTAAACCGACCACATAAGGGTCACAACCCATCAGATAAGGGTCACCATCAATGTTTCAATTCCCCATTAATTCCATCAGTTCCTTATATAATGGTCCTATTAAATAGACTGGTTATGAAATTATTCCACCTTCTGATAGGGAGATAATCTCTATTTAATATTATTTTAATAATTTTTTTTATTACCTATTTCCATTTTTACAATTTTCCATTATTAAAGAAAATGGATCAATAACTCCATTTTCATTTACATTTCCCTCACATCAAAACAAAAAAAAAGTAAATTGTTTTTCACATAGTTCAACTTTTAAAAATAATTGATAATCCATATTGTGATTGGGAAAAAAATGGTCACACAACACACTAGTAATAAACTTCTTTGATCAAATTGTGTATGGTATTTCCTAGAAACCCATATCTTTAGTTTATACTATTTACAATTAATTGGATCTTCTTAGACACATACATCTCCTATATCTTACATTGATAGATGTTATGTTCTCTCACACCAGTCATTTTAAATTTATTTATTTTTTTATTTCTATTGGGAATCAGTTAGTCTAGGTTGATGCCCCGCATAAAATATTGACTTCTTATTTAAAAACACACATTTAGGCCTTGATAAGGATAAGCGCCCCATTATTGAAGTTTTATGGCCTCTTCCAGGTCATAGCCCGGTATCACACGGTTCACCACACATCTTTCTCGATGTTCAAGGTAGATGAACAAAATGTAATGAAAAATAAAATTAAAATAGTATAAAAATAAGATGTGTGATAAAATTCAAGGCAAAATTTTAATGATAATAATAATAATATCATTTGAGAATATAATTAATATTATTACATATAGAATTAATAATATATATTTTATTATTATTTTTATGTTATAACAATAAATAATTTTATTATATTTTGTTACTATTGCTTTTTAATAGTATTTGGCTTTAAATTGTTCTTTCGAGGTGCAGGATGAGTCTCGGTTACATTTGGATTTTTTTCGATAAACATTTTTTCATAGCATCCCATCATCCGAAGCATGGGAAAAGAATGATGTGGATGTTGTGTGGCTCTGGTTGGGCCGCAGTTTGACCTGATGATGTTCAATTAATAAAATAAAATAAATTAATAAAAAAATAAAAAAAATTTGTCAATAATGAAGAAAAAATAAAATAAAATAAAATAAAATAATATATTAAATAATTGTTTTAATTAAAAATAATAATTTTATTATATAAAGATATTATTATTATTATTATTATTAAAGTACTTAAAATTTAGTTTTGAGGTGTTAATTTTTATTATTTTTTCCAATTTCTTTTGTCTAATTATTTTTCTCCCTTTCTCCCAAAACGGTCACCCACCCTCTCTCTTTGTGTCGCGACCTATCATTCCCTCCATAGTTTTTTCTCATTTAGCTCTCCCATCCCTAAAACCTCTATGTGTTGCCTTAGACCACACTCTTCCTTTAACGTCCCTTTCAGAAAGGTCCCTTCGTCGACACCCGACCTCCTTTGTGCGACCAGACCTGATGACCCACCTCTCTCTCAACTACCCAACTCACCCCTCACCCACTCTCTCATGCTCCTCAGACTGGCTATACCTCTGCACCGTGCGCCTCCTCTAGTAGATGCCTCCTTAGTGCGAAAACCGTTTCTGGTTGAATCTCATCTAGTGGCATCCCCTTTAGGTAACCCCTCATTTTTTCTCAGCTTTTATCTTTTTTTATTTGGTTTTCTACATTTCCATAATTTTATGTAATTAATTATGGTACTAATTTTGGGATATTTTTAATCCATATCTTGAATTAGGCTTTGTTATTGTATTCATGTGGCGCAGTTGAGGTGAAATTGTGATTTCTCGCATTTTTTTTTGAGGATTCATGGTTTGTGGTAGGTTTTCCCATATCTAATTATTATTTTTGGAATTAATTTGATTAATTAATTTTTTAGCATATTTTTAAATTACTGTGTGTAATGTGAAGTTCGGTTTTTTTTAATATTGATTTTCATTTCAAATTTTTAGTAGCATGTTTATATTATGTGTGTTCTTTCTATTGAGAACCCATTATCTCATTAGTTTTTAGTGATTTTTAAATTTTTTGGTTAGATTATTATTTTATGCATGTTTTTCAAATTATACATTTCACATGGAATCATGTGTGTTTGGTGGTAAATGATGGGTTTGTTTGGGTTCAGTGGGTGATTCCTATTCGATTATTTAAAGTGGTTTTATATGCTTTTTTGGCTTATTAAATTATGTGGATTGTGCAAAGGATTTTTATATAAGGTGTATGGATTTCCATCAAAATATTTTTATGGTGTAGTTCACACATAAATATTTTATTTCAGTGCGTGTGATATTGGAATGTGATTTAAATTTATAAATTGTTAAATTAGTGTGTTTGAATCATGTGAAACTCTTTATCTATAGTTTTATAATTTTCTTATGGTTGGGTAAATTATATCAATGATGTTAAATGTGTTTAAAGAATATTTTAGTGTGAATCAAATTTCAAAATGCTATTTCTGTCTATGAATGTTGTAGATTATTCAATTATATATGTCCTTATAAACTGTGAAGATGGTTTAATTGAGTTTGTAACCTATGAAGATTATGTTTTTAAATGATTATTGGTATGCGTATGATTTAAAAAGATGATTTCAGTGTAAAAATTGTTATTTTTTTGTGTAAGTAACCTGTTTGGATTTTTTCATAAGTGTGATGAGTGGCATGAATATTAATCTTTTTTGAGAACAAATCAAGAAGACTAACTTTCTAGGTGGGTGGAGTAGACTAGTGGGCTAGTGATCCAAGGGTGGATTGGGCCCCGTTTCAATTTGGATGATTGATGACTAAAACACTAATTAAACATATGAATGACTGAGGTTAATGGTTTCAAAGCCATGTTTTATTGAATGTCATAGTTTATAATCAACATTCTATGATGTTTTTTGGTTTCTATGCCACGTATTCTAAGGGTTGTGGTTTCTAATCCATGCTTCACCGAGACAAGAAGATATAGGGACGTAAGCTAGTTAACACACATAAGGCATCTCCCATATTTTATTCTCTTTGGTTACTTTACTCTCATATGTGTGACACTTTGGTTATTTTAAAAAGTAATTTTTTGTGTGTTTTAATTTATGTTGTTCAATTTGAAACTTTTTTCTTTAATCCTAAATTATTTAATACTATTCTAGCATTTAATCCATTTCTTTGATTAAAAATTAAAATTTATTTTTCATTTAATAACCATACGTGGAATCTATTTTTGGGTGGTATCCTAAAAATCTCTTGTCTCACACACTACATACACCTTTGGGTGTATGTAGGCCGTGTTCCTTGTGTATCCTGTGTTGAGGCATCGTGCACAACGATGGTGGTTTTGGTCATTGATGGTCATCTTGTGAAGGTTGGTGTTTTTAACATGTGGATGTTGCACCTCACTTTTTTCATGGAGGTTTGAGTTAGAGTTTTATCTTCTTTTGTTTGCATTTTATGTTGTATGTTGCTTCAAGTTGTAAACCATAAAATTTGATTTTCATTTAAGGTAATGTGTATTTGTTAGTGTGTGTGATTTTGGAATGTGTTTTGGATTTATAAATGATTACATTACTGTGTGTAAAACAATGTGACACTCTTTATATATTGGTTTATAATTTTTTATTGTTTGTTAAACTATGTTAATGGTGTTAGATATGTTTAAAGAATATTTTAGTGGGAATTTTATTTCAAATTTGTATTTGTGTTTGTGAAAGATGTGGTCTATATAATTAAATGTGTCCTTTTAAACTGTGAGGATGGTTTAATTTAGTATGTAACCCATGCAGATTATGTTTTGAAAAGATTTTTGGTGTGCGTTTGATTTTAAAAAGAGGGTATGAGTGTAAAAATTGTGATTTTTTGTGTGTAAGTACCATGTTTGGATTTTTTTCATAACTGTGACGAGTTCCATGAACATTAAGCTTTTTTGGAACAAATCATGAAGACTAACTAGCTATGTTGGTAGACCAGACTAGTGGGATAGATATTTGGAGGTGGCTTTGGACCCATTTCAATTTGGATGATTGACGACTGAGACACTAATTAAACATATGAATGACAGAGGGTCATGGTTTCAACGACTTGTTTTATTGGCATTCGTGGTTTCTAATCAACATTTCATGAGAGTAGTGGTTTCTATGCCACATTTTATAATGTTTGTGGAATCTATTCCATGCTTCACTGAGACAGGAGGATATAGGGACCAAAGCTAATTAACACCCATAAGACATCTCCCTTATTTTTTCCTCCATGGTTACATTACTCTAATATGTGTGACACTTTGGTCATTATAAAAATTAATTTTGTGTGTGTTATAATTTATATTGTTCCATTTGAAACGTTTTTCTTTATTACTATATTTTTAAAACTAGTCAAGAATTTAATCATTTTCTTTATTTAAAATTGAAAAAGTACTTGTCATTTAATAAACATACATGTATATATTTTTGGGTGGTATCCTACAATTTTCATGTCTCACACACTACATACACCATTGGGTGTATTTAGCCAATGTACCTTGTGTATCTAATGTTGAGGAATCATGCTCAACAATGGTGGATTTGACAACTGATGGTCTTATCGTGAAGGTTGGTGTTTCTAACATGTGGATGTTGCACCTCTGTTGTTTCATGGAGGTTTGAGTTAGAGTTTTATTTTCTTTGGTTTCCATTTAATTTTGGATTTTGGTTCAAGTTGTAAACTAGAAAATTTAATTTTAGTTTAAGGGAATGTTTGTTTTTCAGTTCAGAATTTTAGTTTATTTATCTTGTCGGTGGTTTTGTGTTTACTATTTCGATTAAATTGTTCCCATGTGATATTTTTGATACCCAGGAACTTTCTCTAGCTAGCGGGGATCAGGAACACCCCTCGATCCATGTCATGGACTGGGTCATCTACAATGTTAGATGGCGACTCATATTGGTTCATCAAAAAGTGATATCATATGTGGTTTTCTCTCTTGGGTGGTATTTCTTTAGGAAGAGTCACAATATACTATAGTCTAGGTTGTTGGGACTCGACATCCTGGCTAAAAGTTAGGTTCATGGATAGCATACCTCATGGAGGGACATGAGTTTTCAGGGTAAATTTATGTCTTTCATATTCTTTGGTCCTTGTGGTTAATATTTTTTATGTTAAATGGAAAGGGTGTTGGTTCATTTATCCTAGTGAGCTCACAGGTTCTGGAAAGCCATGTAGAGACGGTGACGTTGTCCTAGAATACCATCTGTGGAGGTGGAGTGATTGGCTCCATTCAACCATAGACACTAGTTTCCTCTTGCATCATTCGTTTTCTATTTGTTTTGGATTCGTGAAAATCTGGATTTTTAGTAAACAAATTGGTGTCATAATTTCTTTTTGAAATGAATATCTTTAAAATGAAAATGATGTGTACGGTTTGAAAGGTGGGGCTTGAATGCTTTGTTTTGAAAAATAAAATGTTATGGTTTCGGTCCGTGGTGCAGTTATGGGAAACCACATGTATATGTAAATATGGAATGTTAAATGGTAAATGGAATTATAAGATATGTGCATGGATAGAAATTACGTGGGTGCCGGTGTGGCATGGTAACATCCACGTGTGAGGCGTATGGGACACTGTTGGTGTTTGTGAAACCCACCCACTTGGTTTTCAAAATGTTTTGTTAATGGAAAATTTTATGTTTTAATAACTTGTGATTGTTTGTTGTTTCATTTTGTTTGGGAAGTGTTCTATGTGAGATGCTTCGAGTTGAGAATCCTTTTTGAAAGAATTGTGTCTTGAGATTGAATTATAATTCATCAGCTAGTATGAAAGCATGTGGTTAGTGGTTTACTTTGAAAGGTGCTTTAGAATCCCTTGCAGTGGTTCCCCCTACATTTTCGGTGTTCTATTTCGGAATGTCTTGTCCATTATACCATCTTGAATGGGTCTATGGTTTTCTTTATGGACTAGTGACCCCCCCATAAAGCATTAACATGCGATTGATGTGTGTCCACAGGAAATTATCCATTGGTTGACCCTCATGGTGATTAAATTATAGACTCTCCTATTTGAGTGATAGTGCTATGTCGATCCCTTTTTCCATTTCGGTTAATGGGATCCTCTTCCAGTGTAATGATACATACGAGTCATCGGGTATGAAATTTGACATGGTTTTTTCTGAAGGTCCCCCTGGAATATGGTGAAAGGAATTACAGTAAGGAAGGGTAAGAAAATTTCAGAGTGATCAATTTTTACTAGTGTCCTAATAGAATTTTTAGTACATTTATAAGTAATGAGGGTCATGTTAGGTGACTTCTTGCACTGTGGGTTCTCTATTATGTTAAAAGGAGGATTTCATATAATGCTTTGGTAATCCCTATTTTCATTGGAGTTTGTCCACATTTTGGAGATTTCAAATTATTCTGTTCAACAGGGGGTGTCTATCGTGTGTCCTTTGTTTTGATGTTTCTTAGTGAATAGGTGACACATGTGTATCATCTAACACCTAGCCTTGGAATATGTGCTACAAGGGAGTATATTGATGTCGTGGTATGTTTAGTTTCTTGGAATTGTTTCTATTGCAGTGTGGTTCCATGTGGCACCAAAATGGAGATTCTTCGTTTGGGATTCTTCAATTCCTGGCTCCAAGCTAGGAGGTGCTTCAAATATTAGGTCTCCAACCATAAGCCTCGGAGTAATGCTAACCATGGTCAGGATCCCCGAGAGTGTATGGGACGCTGACATTATTTCTATCATTAGAGTTGAAAGTAAAATAATTTCAATCTTTTTTCTATGTTATTTTCATTTCAAACGACCTATTTGTGTGTGTGGGGTTTCTAGTGGCTATGAGGAGGCATGGTCGTCTTGTTAAGTTGATTTCTCTGTGGTTGAGTCCCATATGATGAAATCCCTTTTAAGAGTTATTATGGGTTCTTTTTGGTAAAACGATCTCTAATTTGAATAGTGCTCATCCAGAAATGTGGATATGTTGGTTTGTCTTGGGTCGTGGTGTTGACTCCCTGTTTGTTGGGCATTTCCCTCCCCACCCCTTGTTGTGGTGTGTTTGGTCACCATCAGGAAATTTTCAATGTTTTGTATAATTCTCTAGTTCTAATGGTGGGGACATCCATGATGCGTCTCGCAAAAATTTCACTAGAATGAATTCGTTTTGGCCTTTTTTATAATGATGGGTAGTCTTCCTAGGCCTCCTCATGTCAATTCTCTAGTATTGTCTTGGGTTTTGGAAATTTTCTATGTGTCGGGAGACCCTTTAGTCTTTTCCCCTCTTGGCCTTTTAGATCTATTCTAAGATATGACTTGGTGGTATAAGATAAGAGTATTTCTTGGACGTGGATGGTCTTGTTTGTTTTTTCCAGTCAAACGACATGGTTCTCATTCAATGGTGCTTGAGGTGTTTCAGCTTGTGATGTTGGTATCCATGTTTTCAATATTTTTTTCCTAAATCAATCAAATGGAGGTGTTTTAGTGCTCAAGGGTGGGTGACACTAAGAGAAAAGAATTTTTAAAGGTTTCATGAGGTTTCCATTTAAGTCACTATCTCTGGAATGGTGTGTTCTACTCTATTCACCTTCTTTTTTGTAGGGATCCATTTTTAACCCCAAGGGGGTGTCAATTGCTAATATTGGGTCCAGCCTTAGTTGTGGCTTTCTAGGGATGAAAAGTTCTATGGTGGGGAGAATTGTAACAACCATTGTTTTCAAATTATTTATTTTGTAATATTTTTGCGCATTAGGTATTTTGGGTTGAATCCTGATTGAAAATTTTGAGTTCATATTTAAAAATGCACATTTTGGCCTTAACAACATCTAACACCCTGTTGTCAAAGCCACATGGCCTCGTCATGGTCACCGCACGACCTCGCCCGGTTCATCGCACGTCATTCCTGATGTTTAGAGATAATGAAAAACATTAATAATGTATAAAAAAATTAGAATCAAATAAAAATAATAAGTCTTAGGAATTTCAAGTCACTATTTTAATGATAAACATAGTAATATCATTTGAGAATATTAATATTATTATGATTATCAACAGTGTTAATAATATAAATTTTATTAAGTCGTTAATATTATAAAAATTTATATTATTGTTAAAATTATATTATGTTACTATAACTTTTGAATTTTATTTGGCTTTAAAATATTCTATCGATGTGCAGGATTAGTCCCGGTTGAAATTGGAGTTTTTTCGATAAATGAGTTTTCGTGGCTTAACAACATCTGATGCTTGGGAGAAACACAATTTGGAAACCGTGTGACTCTTCTTGGGTCGCCGTGTGACCTTTCGGTGTTCAATTATTTATATAAAATAAATTAATAAAAAAATAAAAATAAAAATAATTAATAATGAAGTTAAAACAAGATAAAATAAAATAAGAAAAATGTAATAAAGAAATTTTTGAATGAAAATTAATAATTTTATTATTTTAGGATATTATTATTGTTGTTCGTATTCTTATTCTTAATATTATTAATGTACATCAAATTTTGTTTTTAGGTGTTATTTTGTGTTATTCTTTATTTTAAATTTTCTCTCTCTCTTTTCCTCCCTTTCACTCCAAACCATATCCCCCTCTCCTTTTGCATCTCGACATAGCCCCCGCCCATTATTTTTCTGGCGCACAACTCTCCCCTCTCGAAACCTCTACGTGTTTCCCTAGATAGTTCTCTACCCTACACCTCCCTTATAGAATGTTCCATCTTTGGACACCCCTACTCTTTCTTGTGACCAGACCCGATGCCCTGCCTCCCCCCGACTACCCAGCTTGCCCCACACCCCCACTCGCACGCTCCTCAGACTGGTCGTCCCTCTGCACATCGTGTCACCTCTAGTTGGTGCTTCTACAGTGAATGATCCATCCTAGGGCAACCCTCTCTTAGAGTCGTCGCCACTATGTAAACCACTCCTCTTTTGAAGGGATTTATCTTTTCTTCATGGATTCTACAATATCAAAATTTTACGGTGTGAATTAGGGTCTTAATTTTGATGTATTTTTTATTCAAAATCATGAAATAAGGTTTGTTCATGGTTACTTGTGGTGCGGTCGAGGAGAAATGGTGATTTCTATCCTTTCTTCAGAAGATTGTTGGTTCAAGGTCGGTGGTCCCATATCTAATTATAATTAGATTAATTAATTTGCATGGTTAATTTTCTTAGCAATTATTTAATTAATTTTTGTAGTGTGAAGTTTGTTTTCATTGAAATTTGAATTTCATTTGAATTTTTTAAAATAGTGTTAATATTATATATGTTCTTCTAATTGATAAACCATATCTAGATAGTTGATAGTGATTTTTTAATTATGTGGTTAGATTATTAATCTGTGTAAGTGGTGTGAATTATATTTTTGACATGGCATCAAGTGTGTTAGGTCATAAAGAAGGTTTTTTTTGGTTTAGTTGGTAACAACATGTGATTATTTTAAGTGGTTTTATAATCATTTATTTTTGGATTATTTAATTATGTGGTTTGTGAAAATGTGTTTTACATACGGTGTATAGTTTTCCATCAATCATTTTTTTTGGTGGAGGTCACACATTAAAATTTTATTTGAGTGTGTGTGATGTTGGAATGTGTTTTGAATGTCTAAATGGTTACTTTAGTTTGATTAAAGACATGTGACAAACAATTTCTATTGTTTTATAATTTTTTTTATGGTTTGTGAAATGATTTTAATGGTGTGAAACATGTTTGAAGAATGTTTTAGTGTGAATATTATTTTAAATTTGTATTTCTGTGTGTAAAAGTTGTGGTTTGTTTATTTATAAATGACTCTTTAAAAATTTCCAATGGTTTAATTGAATATCTAACTTGTGCGGACTAATTTATGAAAAGATTTTTGGTGTGTGTCTGATTTTTGAACTAGGTATTAGTGCGAAAATGGTGATTCCTGGGGTATAAGTAACTTTTTTGAATTTTTTTTCAAAAGTGTGACATGTTACATGAACATGAAACATGTTTGAGAACAATGCTGGAAGCTTGCGTAGCTATGGGGGTGTACTAGATTATTAGTCTAGGGATTCGGTGGTGGATATGGCCATGTTTCACTTTGCAGGATTGATGAATACACCACTATTTAATCATATGAGTGACTGAGGTTCGTGGTTTCTATGCCACGTCTTACTAAGGGTCGTGGTTTTTATGACATGTTTGCTGAGGTACATGGTATCTAAGCCACATTTTTAGGGTTGTGGTTTATATTCCACACTTCACTGAGACAAGAAGATCTAGTGACCCATTTAGGTTTACACCCACAAGGCCACTCCCATATTTATTGCTCCTTAGTAACATTATTCTCATCAGTGTGGCACATTGGTTTTCCAAAAAGAATGTCTGTGTGTGTTTTAATTTATGTTCTTCCATTTGAGTATGTTTTGTTTAATCATTTTTTCATTAAAATTTTTCAAGAATTTAATTATTTTATTTAAATAGAATTGAAAATTTATTTTTCATTTAATAATCATACATGTATCCTTTTTTGTGGTATCCTACTGGGCTCTTGGCCCACACCCCTCACACACCATTGGGATTACGTAAACACTATTACTTGTGTATCCTAGGGTGAAGAATCGTGTTAAACGATGGTTATTCTAGTCATTGATGGTATTCTCATGCATGTTGGTGTTTGTTGTTTGTGGATCTTGCACCTATCTTGTTTCACGAAGGATTGAGTTAGAGTTTTAGTTTCTTTTGTTGTCGTTTTTTTGGATGTTGGTTCATGTAATAAACAGTTAAATTTTATTTTAGTTTAAGGTCATGTATGGTTTTCAGTTCACAATTTTAGTATTTTTTTGTCATGGGATTGTGTTTACTATTTCACGTAAATCATTTTGATATGTTATTTTTGATACTCGGGCACTTGTTCCAGCCCATGGGGATCTAGAACACCTCTCAGGACATGTCACAGATTGGGTTGGGTGTTGGGTCGGATGGCGACCCGGATTGGCTTGTAACATGTTCCATATGAGTTGTTCCTCTTATTCTCTTACACACACATTATCTTGAATCCATTTATTTTGATTTTAATTTCTTAGCTTCTGATTAGATCCCCCTAAACATGCTTCTTCTTCTTAAACAATTTTAAATATAGAGCCAACTCTTGTTGATATTATTTTCATTCAATAATAAATGAGTCCATAAATGTTTTATTCTTCTGATGAACTTGAAAACAAACATATAAAATTCATATTCTATCAGTAATGCCCCAATTTTTATTATTTTCTATTTTTATAATGATTTGCCTTGTTTATTATCTTTTCATTATTATTCATTACTATATTAAAATAACAACATAAGTACTCTACATATCACTTTTCTTCGATTCTATTAGTATATTAATGTGGATGTTGTGTCTTCTCTTCTTCTTTAAATGGTGATTTTTCTTCCCAAAATATCAATGTAAAATTTTTTATCCTTTACTATATATCCATTATGAGATTAAATCTATATATATATATATATAATACAAAGGAATCATTTTATGAATAATTATTCTATGTCTTTAGATTATTACTTTTTATATTATTCAAACCTCTGATCTTTATAGATCATTATTATTCTTTATTTCATGATATATCTTATTATAATGCTTGTTATATTTTAAATATTATAATACAATTAGTTTTTTTATAACCGGATAGATCCCCATGAATTTTAAACTCAATTTTATATTAAATAATCACAACCATCTCCTAAATATATGCAAATAAATACTCAATGAAAATATCAATATGATGTGGTTGAAACTCATTCATTTTTCCATAATGTTAAAATCAATAAAACCATGTAAACTAAATCTTATGGAACACTCTGAATTGATAAATAATTACCATCCATAGAATATTTTACACATAAAATCATTTTAACATAATAACTATATTAAAAATAATAAATCACAAAAAATTCACTTTTATTCACCGAACAAGTAACTCTTCAGTCTATTTATGATACATTATTTGATATTAACACTACCTATAAATTTATTCATGTATTCATGATCATTTTATGGTCATTGAGCTATATAATGGAATACTAAATTCTAGGAATATTTTCATATTTGTCATCATGTGACTCTTCATAATTCATGATATATATACAGATCCAATTTCTTTACACATATCACTACCTGATTTTATGATTAATAAAATATACAATTACAATCCAATGATATTAAATTCTAGTTTATTATAATAGTATGTACATGAAACTAAAAACAAGGGATATAATAAAACATTTCATTATTTATCTTCTATTAAGGGCTCATAACATACCTCGAGCCCTTACTTCTACAAAGGATAACCTAGGGATAAAATAAATAAAGGTATGAGATAAAAATCATAGTAAATGAATACACATTAAAATAAAGATCAGAACATGGGTTATATGGAATAACATAATGATATAAATTGTCATGGAATAGTAGTATACATAAGTAACCATAACACGGGATCATATAATCATTTAATCCAAATTATGTAGAAAAACATAAAAGATGACTTTAATGTCATTGAATGATCATTTCACATAGAAGAGTATGAGTCTATAATCATTGCACATTGAGGTGCATGATTCAAGGGAAAACATGAAAGACCATTTCATATAATGTCTTATGCGAATAAACATTACCCCATGCATTATAGCGATATCTAGTCACACCCTTCATGTCATGTTTTTGAATATGTTTTCTATTAAAAGAATCATGCATAAGTATTCAAAAAAACATATGGGTTAACTATGGATGAATTGGGTATCATAATCATGTCAAAATGATAATAAATGGTTGTATCATAAATATTTTTATGAAATAAATCAAACATGGAAATATATAGTGGAATCTAGTCCTATACCATGATTTGGATGTCAACATCTGTGAAAAGAGTATTTAAGAATCTTTATAAATATAACATCTTAGAAAGTTTTATGAGAAAAAAGTCGTGATTATTTAAAATGGAATATGAATAATTTTTTGTATAAATAATTAATTTATGAAATTTATTTTGTCATGATAAAATGAGTGATTTTAGAAAAAATATGGTGGCTTAAAAATGATTATGGAGAAATCTTGAAACTGGGTAAGAATTCTGAATATTCCCTTAAACCAGGCATTCTTATTAGGAATAATTGAGTAGTAATCATTTTAGAAGCATGTATGTCCTTGGAAATAATTATTACTGGATATTGATACATGTGATTAGAAATTACATATAGAATATTAAATGTTGACATTAAAATTGAAGATAATTTGATTTGGCTAAATAGAGAGAAAAAATATCCGGAAAGAGTAGTGGAGGTTCAGGTATAATCCATTTCCTTATATCTGAAACTATTATTTACATGATCTTACTACTAGGTATAGTAAAATTATATTTATTCATGAATTATTCTGGAACCATTTATACATATATTTTATTTATAATAACATAATTATGTGCATTTTTTTCCATTTCTGACGTGTTAAGTATTCCATTTCAATATTCTGGAGTATTGATTTCCTTTGTTTTCATGATCTGTTTACTTTTATATGTTTATGGAAAATCATGTAGAATAATAATAGTTGTCCAGAATGGAAGTTATATTTTTTAATGAACTTATATAATAATAAAAGAACATTTTTTCTAGATATGATGATGATTCATTTGATAAATCATAAATGAAAAATTTTAGAAGGATTTATAATTTTTTAATCACAAAAAACTCATTTTGTAACATAATTTACTATAATATGTAAAAAACTGTTAAATAACATTAAATGAGATATAATAAAATATTATAATCATTTTCAACCATAAAAATGGTTTCATTACCAGCCTAGAAGACACAATTTAATGAAGAAATCATATTATACATGGTCTTATATTGGAACATTAGAGATGATGTTTTCATTCTAAATAATATAAGATATGATATTTTGTTAAATATTATTCCAATAACATGATAAAATTAATTTATATGTAATATATTATATTTTTAATTATATATGGATTAGGGTAGCTATGTAGAGAAAAAATAATGAATGGAACTTGAACGTAAATTGAATGAAAATGGAATTTGGTTTAACGTCTCAATTCCCTCTTATTGAGACCTCCACAGGGGGTTAGTTTTGGTATTTTATTAACACCGTAATCTAATGGTCATAGAGAAGAGGATTGGGTTGATATTTGACTAAATGGTGTACAAGGCTAAAGTCATGATATGTGTGAGGATAAGAGGTTGTGAGGAGTGAATTTATAGCGGAGGGGAGGAGTGTTTTCTGAATATATTATTTATTATTTAATAATTTTTTATAGAACAAGAAATAATGCTGAATCTATAGATGAAATATAGTAATTATATACAGTTTTTTTTAAATTTTCTTTTCAAACATCAACCATGACCCAATTAATAGCATATTTAACATATAAGGTTTATTAAATGTATGTTACCATATTTGTGTATTCACCAAAAATTCATGTATTTCATAAAAAATAACAAAAAATTACCCAAATCATTTTCTTATGTGTAGAAATTAAAATTAAACAATTTTTTTAAATATAAATATGTAAATATTAAAAAAATGATTTTTTATTAAAATCATCATTTACATGGACAATACAAATATTAAAATTAAAAAAGATTTTCTAACACTTTGAACAATAAATTAAGGTATAATAAAATTATTTTAAATTACTAATACATCAAAATATTAATTTATGAATGACTTTTATGGAAATAATTTTTTTTGGAAATTATTAAATTAATCATGAAATGTAATTAAATATTTATGACCTATAAAAATAGCAACAATTAATTAATAATTTTTAAAGTATTAATTTATTTATACATTGATATGATTATATCAAATTATCACTTATGAAATGGGTGAATTATATTTATACTATCAGTGTTGTGGTTAATATTCAATTTTCAGGATTAATATTTCTAAGGGTCTCCTTGATATTCTAAAGGCCAACTTACTATTTAATCTCTATAGGTTCTTTAACATCTTCAAAAACTTATTATTTCATCCATTCATCATTCTTAATGCTTGTATTGTGTTTTTTATGTTTCTATACCATATAACATAGTTATAAGATGAAAATTTTCATGGTTGAAATTTTTGATCATTTAATTTCTCCCTTCCCTTAAGAAAATTTTCTCTCAAAATATTGTTTTACATTCTATATTGAAAATTGGTGTTAGTTCTTTTCCTTTATTTCTTCCTCAGGTTCCCATGTTTTATCTTCACACGAATGGTTCATCCATTGTACTTTCACCTAGTGAGTAGTCTTGTAGCATATAAATGTATATCTATAAACCAATAAATTCATAGCTTTCTCCTCATAAGAATGATCATTGTCCAAATATACCACCTTTGAAGTCAGTACATGTGAATGATAAGGTATGTACTTCTTTAAGAGGGAGACATAGAATACATCGTGTACTTATGGAATGGTTTCTTGAAGTTCTAGTGGAGAATTCATATCTCTTACTAAACAATGAATCTCTAGGGGTCAATGTACCTAGGTATTAGATTTCCTTTCTTCCCAAATCTCATGATCCAATAACGTAGTGATATGAGGAAAACACGATGTCTCCAACCATAAACACCACGTCCCATCTATGATTGTATACATAGAACTTTGTTCAAAATTAGGAAAACTTAACGTGATGATTAATGGTTTTCACCTTCTCAACCATTTCATCAACCACTTCTAGTCCAACCAGTCTGCGTTCACTAACTTTACCCAACCATGTTAGTGTCCTCCACCTTTTCTAATAAAAGGATTCTGATAGTGCTATTTGGATGCTCTTGTAGAAATAATTTTCTAGAGAACTTGTCAAGAGGAAAACATTGGTCCCATACACCTTTTAATTCCTTTAAATATGTCCTCAATGTGTGTTCTTATGTCTAGATAATCTGATTAGATTTTCCATCAGTTTGAGGATGATAGGTTGGACTGATATTTAGCTCAGTGCTTAGAGCTTGTTGTGGACATTTCCATAACATGGAGTTGAATCTCGGATTTAGGTTGGATACAATAGATAGTGGAACTACATGAAACCTTATAACTTCATTGATGTATATCTGTTCAATTTGACATAGTGGGAAGAGCTCTTGATGAGTGAAAAATTTATCTTTCTTTATAAGACAAACCAAAATAAGCCATTTAGCATTGTTTCCTCTAGATGTATTTGGATATCAAGGGAAGAATTACATGCTGTCATTGTCCCATTTTCATGAAGTTATGGGGCATGGATTCATCATCATATTGGAATTATTTTCATTCATCCTTAAATTGATGACTTACTAGGCACTTTGATATATATTCAGTGAACTCATTTTTCATATTGTCCCACAAAAATTTCTATCATGGATCCCAATAAATTTTCCCCCCCTTGGTGAAAAGAAATGGTTAGGCTCTGTTCTTTAGTTAGAATCTCTTTTATTATGTTTTGAAAGCATGGTATACATAGTCATGACCTAAATTTACGATTCCATCCTAGATGATATTGAACTCTAAGGATTTCTATTTTCCAATATATTCCAACATTTGTTAATTTCCACATAATTTCCCTAAGCATACATTATTTTATCCATAAGGGATAGTTGTCAAATCATTTTATAAAATATTGAAAATTTTCATCCCTAATTTATTCCCATGTCCATCCTTTATAAGCATCAAATTATTGGATACATCTCAAATATAATCATTTATAAAGATCTTGGAGCCTTTTTAATTAGACAATCCACCACATTATTTTTATTTACTTGGATGGTAGTTTATTCAACAGTCATAATCCATGATGATATATAAGCATCTTCATTGGTGGATATTAAGCTCCTTCTATGTTAAATTTATTTGAGACTATTTTGATCAGTATATATCTCAAAAATCTCCCCATATAGATAATGCCATGAGATAGTCAATGAAAAGATCATATCTTCCACCTCAAAAACATACACATTATATTTTTTCTCATTAATTTTCATCTTCCTTGAGTCATATGATATAGAAAAAGCATTACCAATTGTATAAAACATATGAATTTACTTTAAGAATCAGTGTACACCACAAATATTTTTCCACTTTTTGGGAGATTGATTACCATCACAGTGATAAGTCTGTTTGTTATCTCATTAATTATTTCCAAAAATATATGACTCTAGAAAAACGTCACTACCTTACAAATTATATTTGTTATTAGGTTTGAAAATCAAGATATTTTCTTCACAATTCATCAGTATTACCTAGCCTAACTATAGAAACTACAAAACATTTTTATAGAAGTTTTTATGGGACACTCTTCAATTTATGTTGTATTTGAAGGGTCTATATATATTTATTCCTTTATTGGTGATACCATTCCTCTAGAATTATAGTTTTTCTATCCAAATTTCACATTTACTACAATTTTCAAAATGTATCTCCCTTCAGAAATTTTGCAATATACTATTCAAATTCTTTGAATGTTCCTCATTACAATTGATGTATATCAAAATATCACCAAAATGGACCATAACAAAATTTTCAATGTAATATCAGAAGACTCTATTAATCATGTCCATGAATATTGGTGGAGTATTAGTGGGTCCAAAAGGCATCAATATGAACTTGTGGTGTCCATACCCCACTAGAATGGATTTCATAGGGATATATTCCTTCCACAACATTAATTAGTGATACCCTTACTGATGTTATAGCTTTGAGAATAAATTGGCCCCAGCTATATGATCAAACAAGTCATGTTTATACTGTAGGGGATACTTTTTATTTTCCACTATATTATTGAGATCAAAATATTTGATGGAGGGGTACATTAATTCATCTTCTTCAGGATGAAGAGGACTAAGGCCCCACATGTGGCATAAAATGGTCATATAAAATGATTTTTCAAAATACTATGTTATTTATTATGACTTCATCTAGCTTAATAAAAACCTTTTTATAATGTTTCTTTGATGTAATAATAGATCGAAACTATGTTAAATTTAGAACTCCACTTCTCCGTCTAGAGGAAGACCATGAAATTCGTCAAATTATACATCAGTGTAATCCCTCATGGGGGTAGTCATTAAGAATGATCATCTCCTTTGTCTCAATCATTTGAGTAAATGGTGCTTTCTCATAAGGTATTAATATCCACACATGATTTGATGATTCTGAAATAGATTCATCTTCCTCCTTATACTTGTAAATAATTGAAGGATGCTTCAGGGTGTGAAGAGTGATATCCCATTCATGATAGTTAATGAATGATTTGTATAATGAAAGAAAATACATTCCCAAAATGACATCAAACTCTACCAATGAGAGTATAATGTGATTTTTTGGGAGACTTAGTCCACAATAATTAACCAGGAATGAGTTTATGTTCATTTAATGCTATCATTTCCCTATTAGATATTCTTACAGAACACTCATCCACATATTTTTGAGTTGGTTTTTGAATATTTCTTCTAAAATTGTAAGATATAAAATACTAACTAAAAATTCAATTTTTATTTGATTGTCAAAATACACATTTTGGGTGAGGGGAACCAGACCAACACGAGATTACTGAAACCAGAAAATCAAAGAACCACTTAAATGGGATACAAATTTGATTCAAAATTCAAATAGCCATGACGCGACCCCTCGGGACTCGGATCCTCGATCAATGAGCCACCTCCTCGAGCCATCCACATAACATCGAACCACATCTTTGTTACCATAATCTAATTCTTCACATATCGTGGTTGAGTACCCATCGGCCATAGAAGCCACATCTTAAAAAAATGATCTAGAAAAAACCCATCACCCTTGTCGTCATCCATACTCTAACTCACCGTCTTTTACATCTGAAGGCCATCGCCAACAATGTTGCTCCATCATTGCCTATATTACCATTATTATGAAGAAACACAATACAGACAGAGAAACAGAAACACAACCACATAATCAGAACCACGATAGTCGAACGACAATCATCCGACGCCAGATTAACTCCTCACACCCTCAAACCACCATCTCCAATGAACAAATCGACATCCCACCAAAAAAATGCAGAAAAAACCACAAAAATCACTGATCTCATGGGGAAGAAATACGTTTCTGATGCATCAAAAAAATTCCATCGTCGAATAGTCGCTACAGGCACATCGATGGCCTCCATCCGCACATCCCAAAATCTCCATGTTGCCACTTCTCCCAATCCTCCTTGGAGGGGCACAATAGAACATTAGACTAGAGCAGGGAAAGAGTGTATGAGGGTTCTGAGTTCCATCACCATCATCGAGCCAGAAGACCAGGCGCACACCAAACTCTGTAATCTCAAATTACTAATGATTTTCATTGACTCAGAACTATTAAACTAATGAAGTGATCTACACTGCTTTTAGGGTTCATGAAAAATTAATAGGTATACCTTAATATCCTTGTATGGTTTTCTTCATATACACTAATAGACTCATCATTCTTATACTGTGTACAAGGAACATCATTTTCATTTTGAGATGAATGTTCTTGGAAAAATATTTATTGAAAAAACATTTTCATGAATTTTTATTAATCCATGGAATCAATTTTCTTCATGGACATTTTTTTATATCTATTTCCACCACTTATCAACTTTCCCTACTAAACAATAGAACAATGTCACATATTTTTCTTCTTCTAACCACTAGAGGAACAATAATATCATCTCTATGGTGTTAAACCATTTTCAAACAAGGATGAGATTAGTTGACCCACTAAACATGGGTAATTTTTTCATATACAGGATTTTATGGAATGTTTTACTTTCCATGAATGATGGTGATCCTCATGGTTTATGTTATTATTATTATTAAATTTATCTATGTAAGAATGTACACTCATAGTTTTTGAGAACCCATTCCAATTATATTTTGCAATTAATTAAGGAAATAATCACAATCCCTATAAAATTAATTATTTTGACATGTTCATATATTTCCCACCATTAAAAATGAAATTTAAATTAAAATTATAGGGACTTAATACGTAGGTAATATTTATAAAAATGAAACCATAATAAAAAATGGATAAACCCATAATGGAAATGTATATCATTACTTGTGATTCCATAGGTTTAAATATATGTAATCCCAAATCTATTTCCTTACTTATACTGCAATGGTCTTTTTTGTTCCCTTAACAATGTTTTATAATGATATTATGTTTTTAAGAAAGAATTAACCCTAGGATAGTATTATCAAGTGCATAGTAAGGCCAATTTTCATATTCTAGGTTATATCAAGTCTAGACCAAAGTTCCTTGATAATGCTTTTACTTCTAGTCTCATCTAATCAAAAACCACTTCTAATTTTATTATCCATACAAGGATGAAATTTCTTGATAAACCACTAAATATATACAAAACACAAATTAGGAATGATTTCTAATATGTATTCTTCTCTTTAGGGTTCTTACTAATGTTTTCTATTACTAGTCTAAAAGAATAAATTAACATGGCCTATGATACCTACTATAGTGAACCATACAACTTACACATATCATTACATGATTTTAATCATAACTAAACATTGAATTAAAATCCAATGATTGAAAATTATTGTATCCTGTAAGACTGTGTATATAAACCATAAAACATGGGAATTAATAAAACATTTAATTATTTATCATCCATTAAGAGCCCCAAACATCCTTTAGGACCTTATAAGTGCATAGGATAACCTGGGGATAAGATGAACCAATGGATGAGTAAAAAATCCCATAAAGTGAATAGACATTAAAATAAAATTGAGTACATGGGTTAAAAGGTATCACATGATTATATAAAAAGTCATAGAACCTGACTAATCATAAAGAATCAAAAAATTGGATCATTTAGTCATGAAATCATAATAATTTTGCATCATTATAAAACATAATTTTAGCATGATTTAAGCATTGGTGTACATATAAAATAATGATTCATTTCCCGTTTCAGATAGGGGATCATGATTCAAGGCTATCCATCAAGACCGTTGCACTCTGAGCATGAGCCAGGAAAACCACAAATATTGTTGCACATAATATAACATGTGTCTAAATAATACTTAATGCATTGGATGCAATATGGGTTCACCCACCATTACATGTTCTTGAATATTATTTCCATAAAAATAATAATAAATAGCTAATCAAACATAAACATTAAGGTTACCCATGGAAAGAATTTGTTATCATAATCTTTTTAGAAGCATAATAAATTGGGGTACCATAAACGGGTTCCATGAATGGAAGGAATTAAATCATACATGGAAATTATTAAAATAATATTGTCATATATCATTGTATGTGATGTCAAACTGATGTGAAAATATTGTTTAAGAAATTTAGAAAAAAATATTTTAGTGTTGTTTATGGAAAAACTACCAAGATTCTTTAAAATAGAGTTAAAATTCATTTTAATAAAACATGATTTTAATCATGTATTTTTTCCCATGATGAAATTATTGATTTTAAAATAATAATGGTGGATTATAATAAATTATGGATAACACTTTAAATGGGTGATAATTCGAGAAGTTTCCTTAAATCGGGCATGCTTATCGGGAAGAATTGAGTTGGGAACCTTTTAAAAACATATATATCCTTGGAAAGAAGGATGAATGGATCATGAAAAATATAATTTTATCCTATAAACATCAATTATAATATATAAATATAAATAAATGGGAATTTTATTTGGGTAAAAAGTGACACAGAATGAGTCAAGGGAATAATGGTGTTTTAGGTATAATCCCTTAGCTTATGCATAAAATGATTGTTCACTTGATATTAATGTTTAGAATAACAAAATTATAATTTTTATTTAATAAGTAAATTACCATTTAAACGTTTATTTCATTTACTCTAACTTAATTAAGTTCATTTATTTTTTTTTATGGGTTAATAGATTAAATTTCACCGTTTTTGAGTAATGATATCCTTGGTTATCATGATTGGTTAACATGTATATGTGTTTGAAAATCATGTATAATTATAATAGTACTATAGAACTGAACATATATGTTATTAATAGACTTATATAATATTAAAATACCATTTTTCAGATGTTAGGATGATTAATTAGATAAATAATAAATCATAATCATTGAAATCGATTTAGCGTTTTTCATCACAACAGAGTCATTTTCTTTTATAAATTATTATCATGGGTAAAAAATGATTACAAAACGTTAAATAAGATATAATAAATATATTATAAACTGCTTCAACCATAAGAATATTTACATGAACATTATTAAATATAGAACTAAAATATGAATGGACATCATCTCCAAATGTGGTAAATTGGCACCTTAAGGACAATAGATTCATTCTTAAAATAAACAACATAGGATAAGAGATTTGCTGAAGAATTATGCCATAAAAATGAAAAAATATATATTATATGTAGGATAATTATTTTTTCATGCCATGTTAATGGGGGGAGGTGAGGATATAAAAATAAAGGAATGTAATTTGAAAATAAAATGCAAGAAAACATAGGAGTGTATTTCCTCGTGATTATTTCTTCTTGAGAACATCGTTAGTGGATTAGTTTTGGTATTTTATTAATACCAAAAGCTCTAAATCACGGGTAAGTTTATTGGGAGGATATTTGAGTAGAATTGGGTCAATGATAAAGGCTTTAGATGTGTGATGAGAAGAGGGTGTCAGGGGTACTATTTATAGTAGTGGAGATGACTGTTTTTTGAATATTTTAATCATTATTTTTTTATTTTATCAAGATAAAAAATAATGTATATTCATGAGAATAAATATAGTAATTAGGTCACATTAGTTTCAACCATTTTTTCATAAATAATCCATGATTCAATGAAGATTATATTTTACATATAATGTATATATACCGTAAATTGTTGTGCATTACTATTCACGAAAAATTAATGTATTTTATAAAAATACCCAAAATTCACCCAATCCATTTTTTACTTGATTAATTCTAAATTGATATCCATTTTATGAAAATAATTATACAAATTTGATTAATATAAATTTTAATTAAAATCATTATTTACATAGAAAATAAAAATTTTATATTGAAAATTATTTTATAACACTTTGAAAACATATTTAATGTCTTTTTAAATTATCAAATAACATTAAGATATAAAAATATTAATTTATGTTTAAATTTAATGAAAATTAATTTTCATTTAAATTATTACTTATTCAACAATATAATTAAATATTTACGAACATTAAAAAAAATATAATTAATAATTTTTAAAATATTAATTTACTTATATTATGATATAATTATATCATAATGTCACTTTTAAGGTGAAAAAATGTTATTTATATTATCATTGGAGATGTTACTATTCAATTTTGCAACATACTATTTACAATGGTCACATTACTATTCCAATGGTCAAGTTACTATTTCATTGGTATATGATCCTTAAATTATATAAATGATTTTTATCCAATTAATTAATCATTTATAAAGCATCTATAGTGTTATATATGTGTCTACACCATATGAAATTATTATAATAATGGAATTTTCATTGAAGAAAATTTGGTCGTACCAATATAACTTCTTTTGATTTTTAAATAATTTATATTATTCTCTCTTAGAGCCCTCTCAGTTGACTAACACATAAAAATCATGCATAAATCTCCATTTATAAATTTTCTGGTATAAGAAATCATCTACCAGGATAATGTATAGAAAATAAAATACTTTTATCATTTACAGTTGAATTAAAATTCATATATATTGATAATACATTGTGGTCCTCATTCAATATTATAATTTCTATTTCTTTTATTTATCCATATCAAAGTAAACAAACCAATAAATATGATAGTCTCTCCACCTACCATGTAACATCCTTTTACTTTTTTTCAGTTATTCCATATCCATGTTTATCCCCATTATGTAGGGTAATGTCTGGGCACTACTCTGAGAGAATATTCATTTTTTGAGGATTTTTTCGATATTCATGGATGGTGCATGGTTTAACAAAACTATTTTCCCCTGAATAATAATCACCCCCCCCCCGATATTATGGGGAATTAATGTCCAGTTCACATTTTCTCTAGATATGTTCCCACCTATGGGAAACCGTGTACTGAAACAGAAGGAGATCATAGTTGGTTCACAATTACCCGAAACTATGTGGTCCCCTCTAACTAACCATGCTCATGGGATTTTAATGTTACAATGTTTATTTTAAAACAATTTAAACCTGAATTTTAATTGTATAATGACACCATTTGGAAACATCATTATTTATTCTTCCAGGGATCCTCCTAATAGGTGATTATTCCCCTCTAGACCATTTCCTTGGTGGACTAATGTGGTCTTCATATAGTTCAATATACTCTATTAAAGTGGATCCTCTATCATGGAGTATCATAAGATCATCCTTAATTTGTTACATAGATAGTGTCATATCATAATTTTCTCAATTTATATTAACTATAATTCAATGGATATATTTACTTTCATTTTAGGACATCATTTTAGATCGATTCCTAGATCTTCCCTGCCTTCAATCATCGTCCATGTCCTTGTTGTGGGTGTTGATCCTTTTATTTTTATAAATAAAGGAAAGTGGGTTCATTTGATATTTACCATATAATTGAATTTTTAATTTTCATGATTTGTTTTAAATTACATTCAATTGTTTCTATATGATCTTTACTTGATTATGAAATTGGAAATGGAATGTATTTTGGTGAAACACCATAAAACTAATGGAATTTTAATTATTGGATGATTTATGATAAGGAAGGAATTTAATAAATGATATGAGTTATGTTTTATGAAAATGGATTAAATTTAAATGGTAAAACCCAATTATTGGTTTTGGATTTAAAATGAATTAAATAATAAGTAACCAATGTTTTGGTTTTAAAAATGAATTATAATATTTAAAATGAAAATTGGGAAATTATGTTTTTAATAATGATTGATTCAATATGAAATTATTTTTTGATTATTTATTGATGGATTGAGATAAAGTGATGATAAGTAGTTAGTTGGTTATTTAGGAAAAGAACTATAGGATTTTTATCCATTAGAAATTGATTGATTATAAATACATTAACAAAAATATATTTTGACATAATTATACCCTATATGATGTTGATGATTCCTATTTATCATATTCCTGAGTGATGTGTGCACACATGTTTAGAATCTAGTCATGGGTACTCGAAGAGTTGACATTAGAGATTGTGCATAGTTATTTCTTCTCTATAATCCACCAACTTCCCTACGCTCTAATTATCCTTAATAGATGAAAGATTCGTTGAAATCAATTGACTGCATTTATGAGTTCGTAGAAATTTCTGATTCTAT
The DNA here is from genome assembly GCA_963277665.1 of Viscum album. Classification (NCBI taxonomy): domain Eukaryota; kingdom Viridiplantae; phylum Streptophyta; class Magnoliopsida; order Santalales; family Viscaceae; genus Viscum; species Viscum album. The sequence goes on along the minus strand of OY728155.1, from coordinate 1,733,717,058 downwards.
TAAATTGTAATTTGATACGTTCAATCATGATGGCCTATGAAAAATATGGTCCAATTCGATTTTGACAGGGAATTATAATGAAGTCTTGGGTGGAAATAATTCATTTTACTTTTAATGGTAGGTTCTATCCAGAGTCAATGGTATTAGAAAATTAAATCATGTTTATTAATTTCAAGTGAAGAACAAATCATATGAATTATTATGATAACTATTTTATTGAGATGATACAGTTATCCCATGTGTTAGTTTCTAATGAGATGTTGAATTAATGATGATTTTATATGGGAATTTGATATTTGATTCAATCCAAGGTTTTCATGCTTATGATATCCTCTTATACTGACGCATTGGATAAAGATTTGGGGGTTGATCATGACCTGGCTAGTACTTCTTGGTTGAGGGGTGTTCCTTTTTCACCCAGAACAGTTCGGTGGTTATTGTTAATGGAATTAGTAATCATGATTAGTCACATGTTGTATATTGACATCTTGGTTCATCTAAATCACATATACTTCCATTTAGAGTCTGATTTGGCTTGCTTCTACTGTAAAAATATTGTACATTCGAAATGGGTCTTCACTAAGGCACCTAAGATCTACAATTCTTATAGATAATCAGGATAGTTGGAGAATATTTTTTATATCTTTTCTGATATAAGTAGTGGCACGGGATCATAAACAACTAAATGTACTATAGTGCAGGGATATGATTCATGTAATATAGGGTTCTAGCTATAAGGATATATAAAAAATATTATTCACAAATTAAATGTTTCTCTAGAGGAATTTGATATGTGTCCAATGGTATTGAGGCATGACATCATTATAGATTCATACATAGTTGATTCTTTATTTATTACTGAGGCATATCACTCATCCAATGTATCACTAAGAGAATTTTTGAAATAAATTTTTAAAATAAATATAATCGTTTAAATATGTAGTATTTACACACAATTCTTTTAACATGATTTACAAGCCACATTTATTTTATTATACATTACACATAACAATAAGATTAGATTTCAGTACACACAACTCTAACTTTAAATGAAAAATGTCATGTTATTAAAATATATTTATTTAATATGATAGTTTTCATATTCTTTTGGAATTGATGAAATTAATAATATTAAATACATTATTAAAATATGATTTTAAAATTTATATAAAATGATTTATTTTTTGATCTATTACTTAGAAATTACATTAATACCATTTTAATATAAAAGGATTTACCTTTGTAAATAAATTTCATGTACACACGTGAATTTTTTAATAATTAAATGACTAAATTAATACTGCGGAATTAATTTAATGAAATTTATATAGTATCTAGTATATATATAATTCATAATTCATGTTATTATTTTTATATAAAATAAATAATAAATAATAATTTTTTTCATAAAAATCCTATTTTTTTAAAAAGATTCTTTTTCATCATCTTATTGAATTTTTTTTTAAACTATATTTCTGTCATTATAGAAAAAAAATTTAAAAAACTATCATCATTTTTCTTATTAGAATATAAATAATTTTTTAGTTTTAATTTTTTGGGTTGTTTCTGAAAATAATTTTTTTAATGATTACGTAAAAACAATATATTTAAATTTAAAAAATAAATTTTCTCCTTAATTAATAGAAACATTAAATAATATTTTAAATTTTCTTTAATGTATAATTATTTAAATTATTCATATATTAAACTAATTTATGTCATTTTAATTAATTACATATTAAAATTAAATTTAAAAAAATATTAATCCTTTAAACATTTTCACATTATAAAATAACAATCTCATTATGTATGCATGATTAATTTTAAATTCAGTGATACCACTTTTGTAAGAAAAATTTGGAACAATTGATTCAATATTTGAAATAAAAATAATTTATATTATTTAATAAGTACAACTTTACATTTGACCACAATAAATAGTACAAATTGTGAGGATTAATTATCGGGATTATAGTTAAAACTTGGGTTTAAGCAATATATGTTTTTGTTTTAAAATAAAATGGTATAAATTATTTAATAAATCTTATTTTATATTTAGTTTAAAATGATAAATTGCCTAGGTAAATAAAAAAAATCCAAGTAATCATGGTAACAATATGATAGCATAAAATTGATTTTAACATAAAGAGTGAGGAAAACGGGAGAAAAATGAATTTATTTTCTTTGTTATAAGATTTTATAGACCCAAAATACCATCACTTGTAACATTAATCTATTATGGAAGAACATTTGGTAACATATATCACCCAATAGTGAGTATGTTTTGGTACATACAAGTATGCCACTCGTACTCAATTATTAAAGGGCACTCACTCACCCCCCCCCTTTATACACATATAAAACTGTTTTTATTGATCAAAACCAACAAAAATAAAATAATAACATTCCTACCCCCATTATATAATCCTTTTGTGGTAATAATGAAATCACATGATCTCATTAGTGTATATCAAATAAGGATACCTAATGAGTTGGTGTTATTCTTCAACAAGAATCTTTATTTAATTTCTTTCTCCATATCCTTAAAAACATTTTATAATTTTATTATATATAAACTCCAATACCATATGTATATTGAGATTTTGTTATGAAAATGTTTTTACTAAAAATCACACAGACATCCATAAAATTTATTTTTAAATCATCATTCACGTGTAAGGTGGACTAGCCCCTCACAAACCAATGTCATTCATTTTTTCATTACCACATCTCATGATGGTCATAATGATGGATTTAGAGTTTATATATTATATTAAGGATTTTATGTCATTATTATTCATTTATTAGTTTATTAAACATTCATTAAGGATTTATATTTTGGGGGTATACGAGTTGTTCATGAGTGCAACAACCTACTGCATTACAAAGTGATGTAATTCAGTCAAGATTTATAGAGAATGTATTAAATTTGGGATTGAAAATTATATTTGATTTATATGATATAAAAAATATACTTTAATGGTAGTTATATATATGTATCCTTCACTTCTATTTCTTTCAATGACTGAATAAAATGGAATATGTGTTTAGGCATGAATTTGACAAACCCTCTCTAAGAATGGTGTATTTCATTTTTTATCACTAAATATTATTTATTAGAAAAAATAAAATTATAATAAATATATATTTTATCATGGATTACATTCTGCAAATCATTTAACAATGATCTAATTATGATGATAAAAAACATGTCAAAACTTATATGATAAATTAGCGGTTATTACCTAAAATGTAAAATTAACATGGAATTATTAAAAATTGAGAAAAGAGGGGTCATAATAAAATAATATATGTTTTTTTTATATGTAATTATTTTTCATTAATACATATATTATAATATTATATTTTTTATATATGATATTTAGATTAGTACAATGGAATTCAATACTTATGGTCATGGGATTTCTAGTCTCAAATTTATTTCAGAGAGATGCATTCCATATTCAACACTCATATATTTTGTGTGGGGTATATAAAAACCTATTAAATGATTTCTAAAGAATATCAATAAGATATATATGATTTACTCTTTTATTGATGATTTTATTTCAAAGTGATTATTATTATAATATTACTGAAGATGTATGGGGTTTCTGCCTCACTTTTAATTTCTGTGAGAAAATTGACATATTCACAACCATTTTCATTTATGCGGTTTATATAATCCCAAGAATGTATTTTATTATTATTATTTTTAATGCTTTTTGTATTTAAATATCAATATTTTGGCCTCTCTTTCGTGGGGATAATATTTCAAAAGTTACCAAATAGGTATGGTGGTTTTTATCAATATTTTTCATTGACATGTACTGTAACGCCCAGACCCCAGCTACCCAGAGTTGGTGCATTATTTTAAGACATTGGCATGATTAAAAGAAATCATGTCCCGATGTATAGAACAATTCGGTATTCTTGGAAAATTGATTATATACAAGAATGTTAAATTACACTTTCTAACATACAACATAGCATAAATAATCCTTTTAGAACGCCATTGTTCCTTCAGTATAACCATGTATCTCACTCATAAAACACTTCGTCACATCCTAGGAAAATAAAACAGAAGAATGGGGTGATCTCACATTCTCAATAAGGGTAAATAATTTAGACAAAACTATAATATTTTAAGTCATGATGTGTAATAAAAACAAGAACCTTTATAAACATAAACTTGAACATAATTTGGTAAAAAGAAATCAATCATAACCCTATTAACATAAACATGTATATTCTACTAGTCAAATAATCACATATAATAACTAATTTTATAATTAGTGAATGTATAATGTTGGAAATTCTGAAACATTTTCTCAAGGCCTCAGCCAAGACATCTAAAATTGATTAGGTCCTCGACCAAAACCATATATCAAATTGTGAAAGGCCTGGAACAATTCCACCACTAATTGTCTCTTTAACCAGAAATATTATACTAGTTGAATGTTCGGATGCTAAATTAATTTACATAGTCATAATGAGGAATGTTCAAATGTCGGACTGTGTCAAGTCCTCGTGCCAAGACCTAGGGGATAACTGTAACCAGACCCTAACCCAGAGAGCCTCTGTAACCGGACTCCATCCCGGAGAGCCTATGTAACCGGACTCCAACTCATAGAGACTCTATAAATGGACTCCAACTCAGAGGGTTTGTTGTAACCAGAACACAATATAGAGGGATTACTTTTACTGGTCCCCAACCAGGAACATACTATGTCCAATGCATTCCTCATATGAAAATGTTGAATAAATAACATAAACATTCATATTAAAATAGCATACGAAATGTCAATAGTTTAACCATAAAACAAGAATGGTATGAAAATAACACGTCCATGGTCAAATATATCACAAAATTTTAAATAAAATATGGAAGATTTTTGTAATAATACAACAACTTGAAACAAATGTAAAATTTATCAAAAGGTGTTGATATTGATGAAATCAAAAGTATATGAGAGAAATATCTCATTCTATTTGGAAATTATTTAAGAGTTACATAATTTTAAAAGAAAACATATATTTTGAAAATATTATTATAATATTGTATGGGAAGATATGACGATGTTATAACGGTAGAAAATATCCGCACCCTCCGTATAAGAAAAAACATTCTTACATTAATTTTGTTAAAAAATTCGTAAAGTACCATATTTGAAAAATGACAGAAAGAATCCTTTCATAAACAAATAAGGTAAAATAAGGGTATAAATGAAATTAAACCATTGTATGTTAAATAGTAAAAATGTTTTGAAATAAATTTTTTAGAAAACATAGATGTGGATGATAAAGTGGTCCTGGAAGATAATTACGTATAAACAACCTCAGATAATAAGAAGATTGTAGAATTAACCCTTACCGAATTGTAATCAATTAAGTCATAGGACCAAAAGTTAATAACAAAAAAATATTTCATAGAATACCTTGAATATAAAAATAATCATGATAATATAAATCAAAAGGTTGTACACAATACATCACATGCAATAAGTGGCGAACAATGGAAATCTCACAAAATTAAAAGTGAGATAATAAAACCTTTACCTCAAATCCGACTTGTCTTGTATGATTCTTATTCTTCCGGAATAATAAAAATATATTAATTTCTACATTATTTATAAAATATTTATTATTTATTATTCCTTTTATATCACTTATTACCTTGTTATAACAATAGGTAATTATTTGAGTTCATATTGGATATTTTATCGATGGTCAGAACTTGAGTAAAAAATGAACATGTTGTAATTTCAATTTTTCCACGTGGTCAAAAGTGAATTATTTCTATAATGATATAAATGATTTAGAAATCTTATATATATATTATATATCCAGTATATATATTTATTTATAATAATACAAAACATTTAGAGATAAGAAATTAAATGCCCCGTTCATGGAGATGGTAAGTCGTACGTACGCCTGAACGCTACTTTCATTTCTAATTTGTATTTTAATGGAATTAAAACATAATGATACATAAATATATTATAATTCCAGTATAATATCATATATAATATCATTAACTCCATTATTTATACATCCCACATAAGGAATTAATGATGCATATCACTTTGAGTGGGTGGTAGTCCGCATTTCCTCAAATAAAATTATGTCGTTTTACCCATAATGGAAACCATACAATAATTATATAAATTGAAAATTCAGAAGAATAAATAAAACATAAACAAAATATATATCATATATAAATATAGTTCCATCATAATGTCCACCATGAGAGGCAGTATGATATAATTGAACAATCATTATTTCGTGAGGAGTTAGTTTTCCATCCACATAAACAATATGTTCTTTACCCATTAGATGGAGGTGTGTGAAAGTGTAGTTCAAATAAATCTCATAAAATCATCGTAGTATATTGAGTATATTTTGTTTGTTATTAAATAATGTAATAAAAAGAGTTTAGGTGTTGGATTAGTAAAATAAAAAAATAAGTTAAGAGAAACCATTACCTTTAATTTGGGTAACACCCTTTGGTTTGAACATAACGGACTTTTTGAAGTGACTTATGGCTAAGGTAATGATTCTAAGTGTAAGATAGGTATATTTTTAGATTATTTATGAAGGTTTTGGACGATCCAAGGGGCTTGAGATGTGTGAGGAATGAGTTATATATCATGTCCTTTTATAAGGGAGAGGAGGGGCACTTTTGGAACGATTGAAAATGTTATGTTATCATAAACTTATCTTCTGTTTCAAAAGGCTAAAAACAAATTAAATTTGAATATTAGATGAATAATGTTCGAAATAAAATCATCCATTAAGAATTTAACCAATTTTGGATATTTTTTTAATATTAATAATATTAATTATTTTAATCATTTATTAATGAGGTGAATACTGTATCATTATTGTGTCATAAATAATTTAATTCATTTGATGTTTATAAATTATAAAAAAATACCATAATGTAGGAAATATTTATAGATATACCATTAATATATATTTTCCAAAATATAATTTATATAACCCCATGTAAAATTTTATATTCTAAAAAATATTTATTAATGTCATTTTTGTCCTTACTTTAAGTTAATTAAAATAAAATGTCATTATCACTAATAAGTTGTTACATGGGGTTCGAAAATCGACCTAAGGATTCCCATAGTCGGCCATGACCAATCCAATAAGGTTAGGACAAGTGTTAAGATAATTGTTTACTATTATAATATTCTTTTTACCTTAAATTTTCATATTTACCATTAACCACAGTAAATAAAAGTCAAAAGCTACTATTTAAAAAATATTATTTTTATAATATTGAACCAAATTTAACATACTAATTATAACCATGTATGAAGTATTTTATAAATTAAATTCACATAAGAAGTAAAATTTCTTTTAAATGAAAAGGTCAGTTTTTTAATTACTACTAAGTGTTTTTACTATTCGTCAAAAATTGTTGTTTTTAGAAAAATACCATAAATTCATCCTAAAAAATATATGATATTTAGAATTAAAAAATTATATCTATTTTACCAAATTAAAAACATTGAATTTATATTAATTAATTTAAAATTAATTCTTGTTGTCAAAAAAATAGTGTGTTTTTAAGAAACAATAACTATAAAAAAATTGACACTTGTTTATGTATAATTTCACAGTAAAATTAATTATAATGACAAAAATTATATTAAATAGTAAAAATATAATCTAATTATTCTTTGAAACCATTCATATTAATTATTGAATAGTTTAAATGATTTGGATTAAAAAATTTGTTTTTAATTAAAACATAGTATTTTCAATATTCATTAAAATATAAAAGTTATCAAAAAAGTATCAAAAATTTATCCAAACTAAAATTTTATTTCCCCAATTTAAAAATTAATTTAATTTCATTAAATTGAATATATAAAAGTTTCAAGTATTGGTTTTAAAAAAGGTTCTCCATTAAAAGGTGTAAAAAGTGCATTTTTTTTAAAGAAAATACTTATTTTATCAGAAAAAAGGAATTTGTTCTTATAATATGTCAAAGAAAAACATAATATGAATGTTAACATTATATAGAGTATAAAAGATTCAAAATGATGTTAATTATATTCATAATCTCTTTTTTAACGGTTACTATGGTAAGTTGTGGTGCGCAGGAACTCGGTATTATATGTAGCACAAACTGTTGAATTACTTTAATGATATAACGTACTATGAAATATTAGGATGTTAAATTCTACCCTCCTTCAATAAATTGAATCCTCGCAATTTGAAATTGTTGTTAGAAAATAAATCAATAAAAATAGAAAATTACTTTTGTGGAAAACCCACATCTGAAATTGGGTTTATAAAATGTATTCTTAATAAAAGGGAAAAGGAATAAAAACAATAACAGTAAATTATAATCTAGATTAAGAGAACATTAGATCAAATTAGAGACACCTAATTTGAGGGAAAATGTAGATATCTATAGGGAGTGATTGTGGTCATCAATCACAAACAAGTGTAAAATTGAGGGCCTCAAATCCATCAATCTATGATGACTTAAAATATCACCAGTTCAACAAAACATATAGTATAAAAATAACACATTTTTTGGTTTAAATATCACTTCCCTAAAGTTTAAGAATTAATTTCTTCATAAAATAAGGGAAAAAATATACATAACAAGTATAGTTTCATCCTTCATCTTATTTCTACCACAAACTCATCTTTTACTCCAAAAGCTAATATAATTCAAAAAAATATTATATTTATCTTAATAATATATGGTTACAAATATTAAAATGTACCATTTAAATGAATAAATCAATTTGTTAATAACTAGTGACTTCTCATAGGCTACTGGTAGGTAATAAATAATTGTCGCACTTTGGTTGTGGGTTCGATTCCTGTAGCTTTGTTCGACGTGACAGGTTATCGCCCAACCTGATGGTTGTCCTTTTCCTAAAACAATTCTATTATAATATTCCAAAAATAATATTAATAAATGTTTTAACCTAAAAAAATACTATCTAAAGTTCAACATAATCCATTCCAACATTAATAGTTATTCAAAATAACTCTCTCCAAACACTCTCTAAAAGGCCTCTAAATTCCAAAATCAATTGTAACATCAGGTTCCCTAATCAAAGTGATGTTTCCCTTAGTGTCTCATACTGTAAATAGGAAAAACATCATAATATTAAAACATCAATGAAAACAACGGGTAATTCAATACAATCATTATATATATCACATTATTTTTATATCCAGAATATAATTCGTGAGTCCAAAAACACAAATACATTAATTATTCAACTTCGAATATATTAACAACTTAATCTTGGCCTTTATTTATTGTCCTTTTATGAGGTAAGTTTCCTTGGTGATTAGGAAATTCATTTTATTGATGCCCCATCTCCCTAAAATTGTAGCATTCAAAATTGACAGCAACATTCTTTCCCTTGCAATCACAAGCATGGGGGCCTTTTTCACCACACATGAAACAAAATCCCATTCCTTTTAGGAAACTACCAGGGTGTTTCTTCCAATAATTACCACATAATGGAAAATCCATTTTTTCATGTTTCCCTTTATCTATATCTTGATCCACCGTTCACTTCTTCTCTTGATTTACTTTATTGTCATAAGATTTATAGAGTACCTTTTATTTCTTGATACCCCATGAGACAATATCTTTGTACGATAAGAAGGATTGTGACACTAATGTTCATTGGATAAATGGTTTAAACCCATCAAATAATTGATCAATATTATCCCTTCGATTATGTATATAATCTTCTGTATGCCTTTCAAACCTTGAAATGTTATCCTCATAATTTGCAACATTCTCATCCTATTTTTTCTTCAGAATCAGATATTGTCTTTCAATATCTGCTCGATGGCCATGAGGAAAGTATTTTTCTAATAAAATCACTTTAAACTCCCTCCATTACATACATGATACTTCTTCATATTCCGTTGTTTTTTGAATAAATGGACATCATTTATCAACATCTCCAGTGAGGTGAAAAACTGCCATGTTGACTTTTTCTCTTTCTATACTCCCCAAAGCAGGAAATAGTTTCTCTAAGGAACTTATCCATTGCACAGCTACCAATAATTTTTTAATACCATTGACTGTTTTTTGTTGTATCATCATGAATCAGACTAACATTGATCCTCCATGTTGTGGATCACGGTTCTCCATACAGGTAAGATTATTATTTATAACCTGAGTTAGTTGTCCCAGTATGGTGATAAGCTAATCAAAACCAGTTGTATCACAAGAACCACTATAATTATCTTGAGCAAGAGGGAAACCCATTCCTGGATTATGTGTGTTGATACATTTTCGATTCCTTCCACTAGTTCACATCTCTAAACAATGTCACACAGCAGATTAGTTTATGAATAGAAATACATAATTCAAAACTTGTAAATCACATAACATAAATGGAGCAGTTTATGGATATAATCCATAATCATAAAAAAATTTCTTTGAGGATGTATACACTAATAAATACATCATAATGGTTTGTATGGAAAATGAGAATTATCATAAGCATATCCATCGGGAGTGTCGTAACCCAGAATAGAGCACGGATCATTGTCATGCCCTAGTTCTTGTTCGAGTCAAGCTCAAACTGGTGTTTTGGGGTTTTAACCCTAGGAACATCAGTTCCAGAGCTGCCTCTACCTACCCGTATACATACATGAATGAATTTCTTGGACAACTCAAAATATCCCAACAATAAAAAAACCTTGTATGTTTGTCTTTACTAATCCTCAAAGTCTACCTTAGGGTAATGTGCTCAATTTATAGTTTATTTAAATCTAGTTTCCATGGTTTGTACTAAAATTACTCTGATACCAACTATAATGCCTAGAACCCAGTTACCAAGAGTCGGTGCATTATTTTAATACATTTTCATGATTACAAGGAATCATGTCCTGAAGGACTGTTCAGTTTAGTAGTCTTGTAAAATAGATTACATACATGACTGTTACATTACACTTTCTATGATACAACATAACATAAATAATCATTTGACAATGCCAGTGTTCCCTTAGCTTAACCCCGCATCTCACTCATAAAACAGTAATTCACATCATGGGAATATAAAAACATAAGAAATGGGTGAGATCAGATGCTTATTAAGGGTAAATAAATTAGTAAAAGCTATAAACCTTTAGAGAGAGTTGTGTAATAAAAAAAAGAGCCTTTTTAAACAAAAACATGAACATAATATGGTAAAAATAAATTGAACATTACCATATTAACAAACACATGGATATTATACTAGTAAAATAATCACATTTAATAACTAATTTCATAATGGGGGAATGTATTATGCCAGATATTTTGAAACATTTTTTCAAGGCCTCAGACAAGTTGCTGAAAAATGATTAAGGCCTCAGCCAAAACAATATATCAAATTGTGAAAGGCCTCAGCCAATTCCATGCCTACTTCTCTCTCTGACTAAGAAAACTCTTCTAGTGGAATATTCATATATTTAATTAATTTACATAGTCATAATGTGGAATGTAAAAATTCTAGACTATTCTGAGGACTTGTGCCAATACATAGGTCATAACTGTAATAGAACCCCAACCCGGAGAGCCTCTGTAACCAGACTCCATCCTGGAGAGCCTCTGCAACCGAACATCAACTCGAAGAGCCTCTGTAATTGGACTCAAACCGAGAGGGTCTGTAGTAACCAGACCCCAACCCTATGGGATTACTTTTACCGGTCCCAAACCCAGAACATACTAGGTATAAAACATTCCTCTTATGAAAATGTTGAAAAATAACATAAACATTCGTATTAAAATAGCATACATAATGTCAATACATTAACCATAAATCATGAATGGTATAAAATTAAAACATACACCGTCCAATATATCAAAAAACCTTAAATACTATATGGATGATTTGTATAATAAAAATGCAACTTCAAACTAGTGTAAAATTTAGAAAATGATGTCGACATAGATGAAATCATAACTTTTTGCGAGAAATATCTCTTTCTATTTTGAAATCATTTAAGAGTCACATAATTATAAAATAAAACTTTAATTTGGAAAATATTCTTATAAACTGGTAATGGAATCTTCGATGATGTTATAATAGTGGAAAATAGTGGCACCAGCTAAATAAGTTAAAAAACATTGTTACCTAAATTTTGTCGAAAAAGTCGTTAAGTACCTTATTTAGAAAACGAAAAAAGAATCAATTCAAAAAATTTAAGTTAAAATAAGTGTATAAAAGACTTTAACCCACTATATGATAAATAGTAAAAATGGTTTGAAATAAATATTTAAGAAATCATGGATGTAGATGATAAAGTGGTCCCAGTAGATAATTATATATAAACAACCTCGGATAATAAAGAGATTGTAGAATTAACCCTTATCACATTTTAATCAATCAAGTAGTATGGAAAAAATTTAATAACCACCAAAACAATCACATAATACCATGAATATAAAAATAATAATGATAATATATATCAAATATAAGTACACAATACACCACATGCAATAAGTTGTGAACACCAAAAATCTCACGGAATCAAAAGTGAGATAAGAAACCCCTTACCTCAAGTACGACTTGTCTTCAATGTTCCTTAATCATATTGAATAATAAACGTAAGTTAGTTTATAATTTATTAAAAAATTAATGGTTATTATTCCTTTTATATCACTTATTACCTTGCTATGACAATTAGTTAATTATTTCAGTTCATATTGGATATTTTATTGATGTTTAGAACTTGTTTCAAAAATAAACTTATTATAATTACAATTTTTCCATGTGGTTGAAATTCCATTATATCCATAATGATATAAATGATTTAGATATAATATATATATATATATATATTATCCAGTATATATATGTATTTATAACAATACATAACATTTGGAGATAAAAATGAAACTCACCATTCATGGAAACGGTATTCCTTACATAAGAATGAACGATACTTTCATTTCTATTTTGTATTTTAATGGAATTAATACATAAATATATATTTGTATATTATAATTCCAGTATAATATCACATATAATATCATTAACTCCATTCTTTATACGTCCCACATAAGGAATTAACGAGTCGTATCACTTTGAGGGGGCAGTTGTCCGCACTTCCTCAAATGAAATTATAGCGTTTTACCCATGATGGAAACCATAAAGGATTGATATTAATGGAAAATACTTAAACATAAATAAAACATAAACACAATATATATCATATATTAATACAGTTCCATCTTATTGGAAACCATGAGAGGTGGTACGATATAATTGAACAATCATAGTGTTGTGAGGCGTTAGTTTCCCATCCACATAAACAATATGTTCATAACACATTAGATGGAGGTTTGTGTAAGTTTAGTTAAAATAAATATCAATACAACATATATTTAATATACTTTTGTCATTATAAAATAAAAGAATAATATGTTTTTAGTGGTTAGATAAATAAAATAAAAGAAATGAAGTTAAGAGAAACCATTACCTTTAATTTGGGTAACTCCCTTTGGTTTGAACCCAAAAGAATTCTTGAGGTGACTAGTACTTAAGGTAAGGCTTCACAGTGGAAGAGAGGGATATTGAGATCTTATTTAAGATGAGTATGGATGAGGTAAGGGGCATGAGAGGAGTGATGAATGAGTTAGAAGTGTTGTCCCTTTATAAGGGAGAAGAGGGGCTCTTTTGGAAAGTTTGAAAATGTGATTTTGTAATAAACATATATGTGGTTTCAAAAGGTACAAAACACATTAAATTTGAAGATTAGATGACTAATTTTAGAAATAAAACAATATAATAAGAATTGTACAGGTTTTAAATATTGTTTTAATATTAATAATCATATTTATGAAAATAATTTATTAATGAGGTGAATACTGCATCATCATTGTGTCATAAATAATTTAATTTATTTAATGTCTTAAAATTATAAAAAAATATGATAATGTACAAAATATCATTATCATTCCAATGAATATTTATAGATGCAAATATGACTTATATATACCTATGTAAAAATTGATATTCTAAAAGATATTTGTCAATGTAATTTTTTTCTTTACAATATGTTAATTAAAATAAAGTATTATTATCACTCTTATGTGGATCCGTGGGGTCCAAACATCTACCCAAGGATTCCCATGGTCGGCCATGAATCATCCAATAAATATAGGATTGTATTAATCGTAATTTTATATTATTATAATATTCTTTATTCCTTAAATTACACTCTTTACCTTTAACTGCGGTTAATAAAAGTCAAACGTTACTATTCACTAAAAATTATTTTTATCTTATGGAACCTCATTTTACTTTCTAATAACAACACTTTATTTCGGATTTTTGAAATTCAATTCGTAGTAGTAGTAAAATTTCATTTAAATGAAAAAAGTCAGTTTTTAATTACTACAAAGTGATTTTATTATTCATCAAAAAATGATGCTTTTCCGAAAAATACCAAATATTCAGCCTAATCTATATTTGATATTCCAAATTCAACAATGATTTAAATTTTACCAAATTGAAAACCTAGAAGTTATATTAATTAATTTAAAATTAATTTACGTTTTCAAAATAAATAGCGTTTTTTATGAAACAATAACTATCAAAAGATTGACACTTGTTTATGTATATATTCAGAGTGAAATTAATTTAAATTAAAATACTGGATTAAATTGTAAAAATATAATCTAATTATAGTTATGAAAATTTAAAATTTATAATTTACCACTATTAATTATTCTGATTAAAAAAGTTTTTTTCAATTAAAACATAGTATTTTAAATTTTTAACAAAATATGAAAGTTCTCAGAAAAGTGAAAAAATTTATCCGAACTAAATGTTTATGTAATTCTTCTAAAGAAGAATCTAATTTCATTGAATTTAATATATAAAAGTGTGAAATATTGGTTCTATAAAAGTTTCTCCATTAAATGGTGGTAAAATGGATTTTTTTAAATACATCTTTTATCTTAAAAATTGAATTTGTTCATATACTATCTCTAAGAGACATGTAATATGAATCTTAAAAGTATATATAGTATATAATATTCAAAATTCAGTTAATACTATTCATAACCGCTTTTTTAATGGTCAGTGTGGTATGTTTTGGTGCGCTCACACTCGGTGTTGTGTGTAGTTTAAGCTATTGAATTATTTTAAGGGGATAAAATACTATGAAATCATGGTGTTTTACATGTACTTAATGATATAAAACTATTTTTCAAAAGCTATATATATGTCTCATTTGAAATGTAATATCATGTACATATTTAACTAATGATATTTAAAGGCGAATTAAGGGTTTTTCCTTTTTGGGTATTATGATTCAATGTAACAAATGTTTGATATATTTTATGCTAAAATATTATCAGTTATCAGGATTATTTATGATGAAGTCTATAATGATGAAGTATCATGATATATCTCCCAAAAATTCAAAATACATATTTTATCCTTATGTAATTCATGATATATTATTGTAATTTTAATATTTTTGAACACTATGGTTCTTGAGATATTTGAGAAAATATATTTCAAAAAATTTGACTTCATTTCCCTATTTGGTCAAAAATTTATTTTCTTCCATAACTAGGTTGTCTAAAAAAATTCAATATTTTTTTAATGACATTGTAAGATTATTTTTATGGAAATTAATTTTAAATATTTTTATGATTTTAATTAAATTATATCTAAAATAAATAATATATTTTCCTCAAATAAGTGCTTTTAATAATCTTTAATGGGTATTTAAATTCATAAAAATGAACAACCATTGTTTTTAATCATACTCTAATGGGGATATTTCATTAGGATCAACATATAATTTATTCAGTATATTGATTATTATTTTTTTCTATTATTTTGTTTTGAAACCATTTTCTTTTCAAAGAGTTAATAATTTTTCAAATATACAGACATGAAACCAATTTTCCCGTTAGTTAATCAGGTAATGAAAGAAAAATGAATGTTTTTATGTGTTTTTATGATGATATGATATCCCATTTTAATTTATTCATGTAATAATTATTGTTCATTACTTATATGATAGGGTGCATAGATAGCCTTGGGTATTCATGTTATAACTTATATGATTATACAACACATATAGTACAAGGAAATCCTATTATTGCTTGTAAGATGAGGTATCCCATATAGTTTTGCGGAACCCCATTAAAACTAATATAATGGGGCATCCTATTAATATTCAGGTAATCCCACAATATATTATTTGATGGGGAGGTCCATATAGTGTTGGGTTATCCCATTATATATTATACAATGGTGAATCCCAGACGACATCAGGTGATCTTTTTATACTTTGGCTGATGGGTGCATGGTGATGGAGCCCTAGTTAATTGGGTAATTATACATAATCTATAATAAATGTGGTTAAACAGGTGTTTATCCCAATCCTAAAAATAAAAGTACATGGGTGGTCAGCCTAAGCCCAAAATAATGGGTATAATGGTGTTTAGGACAATCCCAAAAAATGGAACACTGATTCTCAAAAAAATCCCTAAAGGTTGGTACACAAGTGGTCATCTCAATTATGAAAAGAAGGGTACATGTGTAGTAATGTTGAGCCAAAAATAGAGGGTATATGGATGGTCATCCAAAGCATGAATATGGAAAATGGGTTGTTAGAATAAGCCTATCATGTTATGAATGTCTTTTTGGATATCCTTAACATTAAATTTTATATGATTATTTGTAGAAACAAATATATGTGTTATGGAAATGTTATTCTCTCATATATAATGTTATTTTATTCCCTTACAATTAATTTCATATTAACTGCCCATCTTTATGACATGGATCATGTTTATGGTCAAGAGGATGGTTTTTATAAACATTATTAGCTATAATTATTATCAAATACACTTATTATTATCTAATTATTTAATATGATCTGAGATTTATGTCTCTTATGTTTTCAGTTTTAGATAATCCATCCTCCTAATTTCATAGGTTACCTTCCCCAAGTTATGAATAATAGTTTAATGTGGTTTTTTTCTATGAATTTTACTAAGTGATAAGATCATTTAATGAAACATTGAAGACGTTTCACCATTTTTGAGTACTGTGTTCCATGTTTCCAATATAAAACCATTATGATCTTCATCTATGTGTTTTTTAAATTAATAAAAATCCATCTAAAAATATGTAATACCCATGTATGAGAATCATTGGTCTCATTAGTTTGTATTAATGGAGAATTTATAGTCACTTTGGAATCTAGGATGATAAAGAATTAGTGATACCCCTAGGTATATATAAATCTATATGTCTAGGGATGTATGTAAACAAGAGTTATTGTTTATGAAAATTTATTATAATTTTCATAAAGGGTATATCAATCTCTTTTCAAGGAATTGAATCCCTATCTAGTTAATACACATCATTGGGGCTCTGGAACAAATGTACATAGGGGTAACTACCCTAATAACAATGTATTAAGTTTGACTAAATTAGGAACTGGTGAATGAAAATGGTCCATCCTGCACATCTAGTTTGATACTCTTAGGGTATATGATTTGAAAATTCAAAAACTATTTATCAACCATCATAAAGGATTGAAATAAATGATGGAAATTAATTGCCATGGATAATTCCTAGACCATGTTAGGAATTGTGTTGAAATTAAATTGATATGTTATTTGTGTGTTGGGATTCAAGAAGAGATTTTTTGAATTATAATATCAATTCTATTTTTGATATAAGAACACTGAATAATATCAGGAATTTGATAAATTTTTTAATCATATATGTATTCATAAGAGTTTTGGATACCTTATTGAGTTACGCATTGTATGATTAATCATATATTCAAGTACTAAAACACATTTTTAAGGTACTATATGATGATATTCAACTAATAATTGAGATTATTTTGGGAAAATGATATGTTAAGGATATTATTTAGTAAAAAAAGTATTTTGAGGAATAATTAGATTAAATTTTTTTGGATATATTTTTTAAGGTTTTTATATCTTTTATGGTTAATATGATAATTATTCACATTGAAATAATAGTAAAATATAATTAATATACCTTGAAAAAAAAGAATATCTTGAAAATATTAGTAAAATGATATTTAATGATTAATTTTATTTCAATTATTTCCCCCGTAGTTTTTGAATATTATACGAAATATATCAATATGGATTTAGACATTATCCAACCTTAAAACTGGGTGATAATGTGTTGCATCTAGTAAGGATGTGGGACTTGACACCATGACCAAATAAAGATAAGGTTTTCAGGCCTACCACTGGAATACATGATATCCTAGATAAAATTTCTATATTTAACAAATATATTTTAAAATTAAATATCTATCGTTAAATTTTTTTTTTCTTTTGAGTTTATAGAGTAATTTATTATATTCAATAACTTGTGCTAACCATATTGTTTTTGAAAAATAGTTATATTTTGATGGAATGAATACTAAATCTAATATAACATAAGATCAATTAAAAGTTATTTCATCAGCCAAAAGTGTAGAAAATTAATATATATATATATTAGAGTAAAAAGAAATATTAGAAATTGATCACATAGAAAACAATGGATGAAATTGATCTTATAAATTTGAAACATAGAATGGATGTATATTTTGTAATATTCTTTTACATTAAATATATTATTAAAATTTAGGAAATTGATCTTGAAACTAAAATTTTTTCGTATTACATTCACCTCTATGAATCATATAGTCTTTTAGATAAAAAAAATTATGATTTTGCGGCCCTTAACATTCCATTTATCATTAAAATTCTTCTGATTAATTTCCACAACCAGTTTCTATAATTCATTATAAATTTCCTACATGTCCATATCATCACCTTAAATTGATATTAACCTACTTTGAAACTAGTTATGTGTTATTCCAGATGAACATGGAACTTCACTTTTTCTCTTATTAAGATGATATATTATCCACCCTTTAAGATTTTGAGTTTTTCAAGAATTGAATTTTCAAATATCAACCATTTATAATAAAAAATAATTTTGATGATGAAATTCATCTTATTAGGGTAAAATGTAATAATATGAGATTTTGTCAAATATTTTTAATTCAAATTAAATAAATATATTTTTTATTATTATTTACACGAAAAAAACGTGGAAATCATTCTTTACATGAACAGTTTAGTTTTTCTTTAATTACACAAAACACTGAATATATTTTTTTTGTACATACACTGGCGAGTTTAAATAATACATGACATATTTTTAAAATATTATAATTATATTTTAAATTTTCCATATTGATATTGAAATGGATGTTATAAACATGATTAACTGAATTATGAAAATATGGTTTACCGATATTTATAAAATGCTTTATATACTGAGAAATTTATTATAATTGAAAATAAAACCCTTTTAAAATAAATGGACATCCCTCTATGAATAACTATTTTTAGTGGAATATGTGTGTGATATATCAATAAATTTATCAAATAACATTTATGTATGATTTCAAATAAATATAAATATTATATATTCAATAATATACTTAATAATCATGTAGCGTGTTTTCTTATACATGAAACAAGAATCAATCAGAATTTTTTCATAAAAATAATATTTTTCTAAAAATTAGTTTTTTATATATTTATGGTGAAATAATTTTTATAATAAATTTTCCACTATTATAATAATAATTTAGTATGATATAAATAATTTGTTAAATTATAATATATAAATTAACATTGTTTTTTGTTTTTTGTTTTTTGTTTTATTGATATTTTACATTTTTTGATGAGTAGTGAAAAATAAAGAATATTAATTGATAAATATATTTTTACCTTAATTATTTTGAATGATAAATAACATTTTACTTTTGTTTAATAGTATAATTTGTTCAATTATAAATCTAATAATAAAATTTAGGTCATTTTAATAATTTTAATTTTGAAATTATACATAAAAACATTGACCCCATTACAACATTTTCGCATTAAAACCCTACATTGTCATCACATATGTATGATTAATTTTATATTCATTTATGGAACATATATAATTTTAATTTTGAAAATCATATTACATATTTTGAATCAAAATAATTTTTACTATCTAATAAGGTCAAAATTAATTTTAACCATAAGGACTACTGAAATCAGTTATAATCGATTATTATGATTTTGGTTAAAATGAGGATTCGCGCATTACATGCTTTTGAAATTAAATTTTTTTAAAAACAGAAAAGATTTTTAATTATTAAATTATATTAAATTTTAATAACTAGAATTTTTATAGTAAATAAAAACTCTAATTTTTATTTTATTCATAAAGGATAAATTACGTAACAAAATAAAAAATGAAAGTTTACATGGTAAAAATATAAATAGAAGAATAGTGTAAAAAACATTAAAAAACATTATTAATTTTTCATTTGGGAGGTTCTTATCAAAAACAGAAACCATACCATAAATTATAACTTATTTTGAGTCAAATGATGTAAGTAAGTCCTCTTAACAGTGAATAATTTTTTTGTATTTACAGGAATGTCACTCATTAATTATAAAAGAGAACTCAATTACCCCCCCCCACTTATTAACATATATATATATATATATATATTCTTAAACCCTTCCAAAATAAATTATAATCCTACATACCCTCAAACATTAAGACTTATATTTTTTTAAAATCCTTCCTTGGAAGGATTTGGTTCAAACCGATATAGGATACCTAATGAATTTTATATGTTATTCAATGGGAATATTTATATTGTTTCTTAATATATACCTATCAATATTTATTATAACATGATTATATAATATCATAATTATATTCTATATAATTATATTTTGTTGTGTAAATTAAATGACCAATAACCTCACACACATCTACTAAATGGGTTACAAAATCATTTTTCGTGTGTATGATGAACTATTGCCTGGAAGATCAATGTTATTTGTTTTTTTCATTAACCACATCTCATGGTTATAAATAATGATATTTATAGTATATATAAATTTTTTTAATATTTTTATCTTTCTATAAATAATATATCACACATACATTCATGTTGTCCATTTTTTTGGAATATGATAGTGTTGTTCATGGGTACATCGTACAACCGGCTCACAAATCGATGCCATTTGTTTGTGTGTTACATGGAATGTATTAAATAATTTTTAAAAAAATTATGTTATATATTTGAGATAAAAATTTTAGTATAATTTTAATATATATATCAATTATTTTTCTTTCTTTTAATATGTCAAGAATATGTAAATTACATTCTGGCATGCGTACAACCTAAAATCACCATGAAAGGTGTATTTCATTTCATATAAAAAAAATTTATGGATTACTTTTAATAAATATATTGTAAAAATATATGTTAAATATATCATGGTTTACTTTTTGGATATTATCAAACTATTATTGAATAATGATAAAAAAATTAACAAGTCCGAACATATATATAAAACAAAGTGGTGATTAACGAAAACATTACTAAAATATCTAATTGTAATAAAATAGGTAATAAATAAGTAATATTTAAATCATATATGGTATTATATAATTAATTATGTTTGTAAAATATATTTTTCACAAAATTATATTTATTATACATGAGGTTGAAATGAGTACAACGAATATGAGGGCATAAGGTAGGGGGATTTCAAGTCTCAATTTTATTTAGGAGATACTTATTAAATATTACCCCACTCATTTATATCTTGTGTAATATATGAAATCAAATATCATTAATATACCTCATTTAAGGATAATTAATGATTCTATTTATTTTATTCTTTTATAGGGATTATAATTCAAAAGTATCTCCTCTGTAATGAATTTATATCACACTTTTACTTTCTATGAGACTAATGGAATATTAACAGCATGTTTCATTTATGTGGTTTTTATAATACACAGTAATTAATTTCATGATACATATAAATAAAATTATTGTTATTTAAATATAATTTTTCGGATCTTTCTTTCACAGTGATTATGGTTCAAAAGTTACAAAAAATTCATAAGGTATATGTGTCCCATTTTTTTTTATTTGAGACATATGTTATTTTATGCACCTATATACTTTCATGAGGTGGATATACACCCCGTTTGACATATAATATCATGAATTTATTTATATTCATAATATTTTATATTCCATTTTATGTTATTCCTTTGTGTTCATTATGATTCATTCTCAGCAAAGTGGTAATGATTTTATGTTACAATATTATTATTTATCCTGATTGTTTATGAGTAGGTATCAAATATTGAAATAAAATTATCTAAATCATAGTAATTATTATGAATTTAATTATCCATTGATTATTAAAAATATTTTTATCTAATTTTACCATTTTTACACTCTTGTATATGTGATAATTAAGAAATTGATTTATGAACAAATGACATTATTTATCTCTTTGGTAGTAAAACTTTTTATTTCTAAAACCTTGTTTTCTATAAATATCATAAAAATTATTTTTAAATTATAATTTTAAAAAAATTTAAAATATATTTTAAAACAACTTTAAAATATAATTAATTTTATAAATGTTTAATTTTAAAAACAAAAATTATTCTCAACATAAAAAAGATATTTTCCTCAAGAAATGGTTTTAGTGAAATTTTAATTGAATTTTCATTAATCAACATAAATATCCTTTATTGTTATATATGATCCAATCTGGATAATATTAATGATACAATACTCATTATTTATCTATATGTATTAATATTTTTTATAAGATAATTTTATAAAAACCATTACTTTTCCACTAGGTAATTATTATATCAATGAAATTGCAATGAAACCCATTTGTTTTCTATGGGTTAATTAAGTAATAAAATAATAATTATTTCTTTTATTTTTTGATGATTTTAAATATATTTTTATATTATTCAAGTTTTTGTTTCTGTAAATTACATATAAAATGGGCTGTCATTGATAGTTTCGGAATATATTATCACAGCTTATATGATGGGGTATCTTAGATATCGTCATGTAAGACCATACATATTATACAATTGGGTTGACTAGATAGCACTGAGTAATTCCTTTATAGCATATATAATGGAAATCTAATATTAAATCATTTTATACCATTATAGATTATATGATGTTGTGGCCTATATATAATTGGATAATCCCAATATAGCTTATATGGTGGGGTCACCAAGATAAAACTGGGTAGTCAAATTATAGCTTACATTATGGAGGTGCTCATATAATTCTCTAATTAATTAGGTAAGGATAAATTATCTATTATCTAAGACGGTATATTTGTCTGTACTTGAAGAGAAAAAAGTAGGTTACATTGGTGGCCAGACAAGCCTGAAAATGGTAAAACATGTGTGTTTATCCCAATCCTAAAATAAAGTGTACAAAAGTTCTTTTACTAAACATGAAAAGGAAGATAAGTGGTTAGTCATCCTATGCTTCAAGATGAGGGTACATTGGTGGTAATTCGAAGACATAAAAAGTTGGTAGATATGTGGCCATAAAAATATTAATGTTTGTACACTATGGGTTATACAAAGACTAATATTTTATGAATGTCTTCGTGGGTATCCTTGACGTAAGATATTATATAAATATATGTATGGAAAAAATAAATGCTTTTTGTTAATTTTATTCTCCCATGGATAATGTGATTTGATTCCCTTAATATTATTGTCCTATAAATAATGAATCATTGTATCATGACCCGTTTTTATTATCTATGATAGGTCACGTATGAACATCCAAGGTTGTAAACATTATCACGTACCAATGTGATTAGCTTATACTTTAATATGATCATATATTTATATCTATGAAGTGTACCCTTATTGGGAATATGATCTCTTCATTTATTATATTACCTTTCCCCACATTTTGAAGAAAATTTCAATGTTTATAATGTCTATAAATATTTATAAATGTAATGGTATTTTTGGGAATCAATTAAGATCATCACCCATAATAGGTGCTTCTTTTTTATATTTCCAATAGATCTAAACTATTACATTCCTCAGGAATTTGTTTATAATGTGTAAATAATATCCATCTAAAAATATGTAATATCCATGAATATGAAGTCAGGTTTTCTATATTAATATCATCACATATTGTTTATTTTCAAACCATTCTAGTAGATCTTTAATGTAATATGAAGAATATTAATATTCCCCCTAGAATGATATTAGAGTACGGTCTTCTATGTCCAAGTTTTATTTTCTATTTATCATAGATTGAGATCACCTAGAATTTCACAGTCATTAAAATGAAATATATCCTAATGTCATTCTAATGATTTATTTAATAATCACTCATCAATCATTACTTTATTTTTATATTTACCATATTTCCTTTTCAATGGCTAAATGGGTAGACCGCTTCATTCTAGGAGAATGAGAAATAAACTAAAGTATAGTAAAAAATTGTTTTATGTAGTTAGAATGGTTAATATGTGTATTTTTTTTATTCATAGAGTGATAATATTTTAGTGATGATCTCCATCGAGTTTTCATTACTGTTCCGAATTTTTCCCTCATGGATTATAAGCATTTCACCCAATGAGAGTGATAATGTTATCTATCAATTTATTATATTGAAATCATTATGTAACTTTTCTATCCAACTATATAGAACTAATATTGTTGAAAAACTAGAGAATTTGTATCGATTATAACATAAAAATTTCCCCCAACCATTACACTCTAATTCAATATAATCCATTATCAGTTTAGAAACCAAGATTGATTGAATTATAAATATTGGTTTCCCCTAATGAATAAAAATGATGGATGTGAAAAGACAAACGGTTTACTAGTATTAGAAATTGTCCAATGATTTTATGATAAGATCATTCAAGAATCCAATTGAGAAACAAATTTCTCATGAGATATATCAACATAAATTTATTACTCATTTCAATATAGAGGTTTAAAACATTAAAAAAAAATAATAGGATTTGAGACAGTTCAAGGACTTCTTCATGCCATCAATGTTTATGTCATTGATTAATTAAATTATCCAAATTAATAACATATTTTGATTAATCTTATCATGTAAGGGATATTTATAAAACAATACTTATCTAATGGTATTCCATTTGGAACATTCTAGATTAATTTAATTTGTATGATGTAAAAAATAAAGTGTTTCTACAATATTCGTCAATTGTATCCGCATCAAAGAGACTTGGTACTCGATTTCAAGGGGATATCTATACTTGACTACATTTAAATATTTATGAAGAGTGATTCATTTATTAGATTTTATATTATGATTCCAATTCACGAATCATTATACAATGGATTATTGTTTAGATTGACTATACATTATTGATAGACATATAATATTATTCAGTTTTCCCCTTTAGATAATGATTTACATTTAATTCCCAACATTTTATATACACATATAAATAACAAAAACATGAGAGAATAATGTTTATCATATTTTTTATCAATTTAAACTACAAGTATGAGAGGATTTTTTTTCAACAATGTTGCACTGTAATTAAAGAATCCACATTTTTCTGATGATCTATAATGTATTATGGAAGCATGAAAATATTCTCATATTTGAATTCATTTTGGGAGGTACCTTATTATTCAAAATCATTCTTAATTAATGTATTTTTATTAATTTTTTGGAGAAATCATATATTTTAAAAAAATTAGACATGGAATATCATTTTAAAATTCATTCAAGAATCCTCTACATAGTACTTCTTTTCCATAAGGGGTATTTTTTTGAGAACCAGTCTTTAAATTTGGGGTTTTTTGAACCCCTTATTTAATATTGAATGTAGGTTTTTGTTGTGTATATATTAATATTCATTATTTCCCAAAATTGTTTTCTAAATAAATAAAATATCATTTGGTATATCGGAATCTTGTTTAGGCTCTCAATATGGAATATTGTGATTTCCATTGTTTTAATTTTATCTTCTAAAAGATTAACTCTTCTTAATATTCATGGGTTTATTAAGAAAGTGTGAACTATCTATATAATATTTAATCCTATTAAAAGTATCAAAATTTGTATCTCTTTCCATAACCTTTTCTTAGGTTGAAGATTCTATTTTAACCGTCTTATATAGTATTGTATTATTTTTATTATATTTAAATGGATTATTTGATGTTTATTATCCATAATTGTGACCATAATAAATTTAAAATAATAGTTATTTAAATATATATAATGTTTATTTTAATTATATATTAATATTAATATGTTGTTATAAAATAATATTTAGATTTCTCCCCCATGAAATGGGAATTTATTCCACTTTTGGACATTATTTTCTATACCAATATTTAAATTCCATGTGATCAAAATAGTTACAACACTAAGAGAGCCCAAAAATATGGTTTTCTTCCATGATGTGTTAATTTTCCAAAAATATAGAAAATTTAGTATAGTTGTTTTGCAATTTATTTTCCACTAGTTGGGTTATTATTTGGTAACAACCACCAACACATTTTATATATTCCATGGTCCTTATGTTTTCTTCCTCACTTCTTATAACGACCCATAATTTACATACATGGTTATTAATTCAAAATTTAAGCATAATTATTACAACATATAACAAAACCATGAAAGGACTGTATAGGTATAGTGTCTTTAGAAACTGCGAAACATAAACAATTGGTTCAAAAATCATCTACGTTGTCTCCCATTTATTTCATCATATCTAGAGTCCCTTTTTGGCATATCCTACTTAATATCCTTCTTCCTGACCTGGGGAAATGAAAACATACAAAAGGGTGAGCTCAAATGCTTAGTAAGGGTAAACAAAAGAAATATCAAACATATCATATTTATAAGAACATAACATTTTGAAAATCTTATCATGTAAAAGAGATCATAACATGGGATAAATTATAGAAGTGAAATGTAATCCCAATTATCATAACTTAAAACATGAATCTTTGTGGCATACACACATAATCATAGAAAATCATTTCTTTGTAGTCAAGACTCATTTCCAAGACTATCTTAGCTGGCAAAGTCCTTTTCTGAACCGAGTTCACTCCTCGTTTCAGTCCTGTTTTACTGAACCAGTTTAACCTGTCGTTCCAGACATGTCTATCTCATGAGATATAAATAATTACTCAATGCATTAGAGGGATACATAGGTCCCACCCATATCATAATGATTCCATTATTATGTGTGCCACAAAATCATAAACCCTACATCATAGCATAACCTATGTAATAAAAATGGGATTCTTAAACATCATGTCATCATAACATAATCCATAAAAGGATATCGTATAAAATAATACCATCATTACATAATCAAATCAATGTAAAAATAGGTATAAAAACAAAACCCTATATTATCTTAGATGGAAAATTATTTTGATAAAACACTTAAACTCCATTCTTGAGGAAAATATCCTTTCTACTTCAAAAAAATTTTCCTTGATTAACATGTCATATAATTTTGAACTAAAAGAAGATGATTAAAAATAAACATGAAAACATGTAAAGTAAGATTCATGGAAATAATGTTATAAAAATCCATTCATGCCGTATAAGATAAAAAACATTCTTCCCGTACTTTGGCCGGAAAAGTCAAAAAGTACCTCATATGAAAAATAAAAAAAGAATCCTCTGATATCTTTTACTAAAAACTCACCGAAGGGTAAAATTGGATTTAAACAATTTTAGGTGGATAGAAATAAAATTACATAATGAGGAAACATGGATGTGGATGATAAATATTCCCCAGTAAATTCTGAAGTATAAATAATCTCAGATAAAAATGAGATTGTGAGATCTTCCATTACCTTAGGTCTGATTTTCTTCATAAGTGTCCAAAACTCCTGTATAATGATTTAAATAATTTCATTCACTTATTCCATAATCATAGTTATTTTTATGATATCATATATGGTCATATTCTTAGCTTCTTATTAGTAATATTTCATTGCTACTTGTTATTCGGGTGTTTATTGCTTTTTGTTCTTATGCGTGTTTTGTTGAATAAATTCTTATTATTCTTTTTAGGTTATAGATACCTCATCTACATAATGGTATTAGTGTAATATATATCATATTCATTCATTAAATTCATTTATATAAACATTATTCAATGAAGATCACGTAGAATGAGTCGCATCACATCATGGAGAAGGTATTCCATACATACACATGAGCGATGATATCATTCCCATGATCGTGGAATTGTATTGGAGTGTATGTATACTACTTCAGAATCAATACCAATTTAAAATAGTAATATATAGTTATTTATTTGCACCATTATACCCATCCAAGTAAGGTGTTGGTGGAAAATAGATTACACCATTGCGTGGAGACAGTATTCCGTACGTACGCACGCGCGGTGATTTCGTTTTTCGTAGGATAGATAGATGGTGAAATAGGATTGTTTCATACATATAATAACAAATCAGTATATTAGTGATACTGATGTTATTACTTCATAATGAAACAACTAATGAATAAGAAGTGGAAGAAGAAATAAAGATGAATGAATCGGTAACGAACATTATCTCTTCTTTGAAGCGCCTCTTTGAGAACTCCTTTTAGGGCACTAAAATTGGTCTTTGAAGAAGACCAGGACCTCTAGGACGTTTCTAGGAAATTTGAGAAGAGAATTTGGCAGGGTTTGTCCAAGAATGAAGGATCAATGTGGTGTGAGGAAGAGAGGGCGGAGGTGCCCTTTTATAAGGAAGGAGAGGGGAACCTTTGGAAAAACTAAAAATATTATTTTATTATAATGTTATATTTGGTATTTAATAGCTCCAAATTGTTTTATTTAGAAGCTAATATGGGGATGGGTCGAAATACTCTAATCTAAAATAATTTAGACATGTTTAGGGTTCTATTTTAACCTTCTCATTTAGATTTAACTTTAAGTTACATAATTTTACTCTTACCGTGTCTTTTTGTTTTCTTACACTATAAGGTTAATAAACTTACCATAAAAATTCAAACAAACCCCAAGATGTTTATTATTAATATATATAACATTATCTAAGTCATTTGGCCGAACCATTGATTTTTACGAATAAAATAACAATTATTAATATAAATTTTTTTAAAATAAACTATTTTATGTCAATTTTGACACTATTTGGTAATTGATAACAGAAAGATTAGTTCGAACAAAGTTAATTAAATCAATACTAACATGTCCTATTAAGCTAAAAAATTATTGTAATTCATAAAAAGTCACAATTTACAATTATTTGGGTTTTTATAACATCAATTATGTCAATATTTCATTAATAAGATAATTACTGAATGATCATTGTGTCATAAATAATTTAAATTATTTAATGTCTAAAAATTACAAATAAAATATCATTATGTAGGAAATATTTTTATCTTTCGAATTAATATTTAGAGTCGTATTTATCATATGTATAACCCTATATTAAAAATGATTTAGTTATTAAACATTTATATTAACTATTTTAACCCTTCTTTAAATAAATTAATATTAAATGTCCTAATCTAATCCAAGTGGGCCTAAATGGTCATGTTTTATTCCTGAGATTGTTTTTGGTCGAATTACACTTATCTAATAGAATTAGGACATGTGTTAGTGTAATAATAATATCATTTTTTCCCTTAATTACCCTATTTACTTTTAGCCGTGGTAAATAAAAGTAAAAAGTTACTATTCACCAAAAATTATTTTCATCTCATTGAACCACATTTTACTTACCGACATCAACCATGTCTCTTAGATTTTTGGAATTCCATTCAAAAAAGTTTTAAAATTAACTTTTATGTAAATTTTCAAATTCTCCTAGAGGGTGGGTAAAAGACGGTGAAAAGTTCAATAAAATTTTTATATATCTAAAATTATTATAAAATGACTCCAATGAATTGCATTGAACTTATATAGGTATTATGTATCAATTTTGACCTAAAATAAATTTAAATAAAATAAATAATTATTTGAATAAAAGTCATTTTTTAATTAGTAACCTAGTGTTTTCACTATTCATCAAAAATTGAATGTTTTCAAAAAAATACAAACATTTCACCCAAGGCTAATTTCAATATTCCGAATCAAAAAATGAAGGACATTTTGAAAGATGAAATTTACAAAATTTCAAAAAGTGGTTATTACTATTCATAACGGCTAGTTTTAATAATATTTTAATACCATATTGTTGTTTAGTGAAAATTGGTATTTCGTATGACACAAGCTATAATGAAAGGTCACGCTTGCATGTAAAGGAAAACAATCTAGTGTTGTGTGTAGTGAAAGATTCCTTTGATGATTTATATAACATAAAAACAAAATATTTCTCCTAAAAGTCTTGGGTGTTACATTCTACCCCCCATAAAATGAATTTCGCCCTCGAAATTCATCACTTCATTAAAAACAGATGAGGATACCTCTCCCTCATCATATACTCAAGTTCCCAAGTAGCTTATTCTAATTGTTTTTTCCTCCATAAAACATTCAACAAGTGAGTGGTCTTGTTCCGTAGGACTTTTTCGCTATGATCCAAAATCTCTATCGGCTGTTCTTCATAAGAAAGATCTTGCTCCAATGATACAACATCTGATCTGAGTACATGTGAAGGATCATGTATGTAATTTCTCAGGAGAGATACATGGAACAAATAATGAACTTGAGATAGATTCGTTGGAAGCGCCAATCGTTAAGCTACATTCCCAACACGATCCCGAATTTCAAAAAGACCGATATATCTAGGGATCAACATTCCCTTCTTTCCAAATCTCATTACCCTCTTCCAGGGTGATATTCTTAAGAACACTTTATCACTCACTTCAAACACTAGGTCTTTTCTTCAGTTGTCGGCATAAATTTTATGTCGACTCTAAGATGCTCTTATGTGTTGTTGAATATATTTGACTTTTTCTGCCATCTCATCAACAAGATCAGGTCCTAATAGCTTTCTTTCCCCAACTTCATCCCAGCATGTTGGAGTCCAAAATTTCGTTCCATAGAGAGCTTCATAAGGATCCATCTGAATACTGGAGTGAAAGCTATTATTATAAGTAAATTACACCAAAGATATGTGTTCATACCAAACACCTTTTAAATCCATAGAGAAAGCTCTCAACATGTCTTCTAGAGCATGAATTGTCCTCTCAGACTGACCATCTATCTAAGGATGGTAAGAATTGCTAAAACTCAACTCTGTATCTAGAGCATGCAGAAGACTTCGCCGGAATTTCGAGGTAAAACTCAGATCCCGATCAGATATAATGGAAAGTGGTACTCCATGCAATCTTACCACTTCCTTTACATATATCCTGGAAAGCTGATCAAGAGAAAAATCTTCTCTATTAGCAATGAAATGTGTTGACTTCGTAAGATGATCAACTATAACCCAGATACCAATATTGACTTTGGATGTTTTAGGAAGTCCAGTGACAAAGTCCATAGTGATGTTCTCCCATTTCCATTATGGTGTGTGTAATAGTTGTAACATCCCCTTAGACTTCTGTCTCTCAGCTTTAACTTTCTGACAAACCAAGCATCGAGACACATATTCAACAACATCTCTTTTCATGCCATCCCACAAGAAGTACTCTTTCAGGTCCCTGTACATCTTTGTACTTCCAGGGTGAATAGAAAATGAAGAACTATGAGCTTTATATAGTAACTCCTTCTTTAATTCTGGGATGGGAGGAACACAAACCCGATTCTTGAACCTTATTATCCCATCACAATCAAGGTTGAATTCAGGAACATTTCTCGCCTTCTTTTGTAACTCTACATCTTCTTTCTATGCCTCTTTAATCTTCACATGTATAGATGGTCGAACTTTCATTTGAGAAAGATAAGATTTTTCCCTTTCCATTATAATTCAAGAACCATCCTTTGTAAATCCATAAATATTGGATCTTTTGTGATCCTCATCATTGATAAGCTGGCATGGTCTTGTCGACTTCATGCTTATGCTACCTTGTTTGCTTTACTAGGGTGGTAATGAATTGAGCAGTCGTAATCCTTAATTAGTTCCAACCATCTTCTTTGACTCATATTCATCTCCTTTTGTGTGAAAATATATTTTAAACTTTTATGATCAGTATAAATATCACACCTTTCACCATAAAGGTAATGCCTCCAAATCTTTAATGAAAATATTACCGCAGCTAAATCCAAATCATGAGTTGGGTAATTTTGTTCATGGATTTTCAACTATCATGAGGCATAAACTATCACCATATAATTTTTCATGAGAACACACCCCCGTCCCTTATTGGACGCATCATTGTAGATCACAAACCTTTCACCACTACAAGGTAGTGTGAGCATAGGTGCACTGGCTAACTTTCTTTTTAGCTCTTTGAAATTCTCTTCACAACCCTCCATCCAAACAATCATAACTCATTTCC
Organism: Viscum album; assembly: GCA_963277665.1. Lineage (NCBI taxonomy): Eukaryota > Viridiplantae > Streptophyta > Magnoliopsida > Santalales > Viscaceae > Viscum > Viscum album. The sequence goes on along the minus strand of OY728155.1, from coordinate 1,733,684,718 downwards.
GAGTCAACTTGGCGTGGGGGTTAGATAACCTTGAAAAATCTTTCACAAAACGTTGCTAATATCCAGAAAAATCATGAAAACTTCCGATATCAGTTACTGTTGTAGGTCTCGACCATCATTCAATAACCTCTGTTTTTGCTGGATCCACAGATATCCCCTCTTTTGAGATTATGTGACCAAAAATGCAACTTTTTTAAGCCAAAATACACACTTCGTAAATTTGGCATAAAGCTTCTCTTTTCTCAGCGTCTTCAATATAGTTCTAAAGTGATCTTCATGTTCTTCCATTCCCTTTGAATAGATAAGAATATGTTCTATAAAGACTACCAAAAACTGATCAAGATAGTCTCTAGGACTATATTCATCAGATACATGAAGATAGCAGGGGAATTAGTAAGACCAAATGGCATCACTATAAATTCATAGTGTCCATACCTTGTACGGAAAACCGTCTTTGTTATATCCCCCCTTTTGTTCCTTAATTGATGATACCCTAAACGAAGATCAATCATGGAAAAGTATTGAGCTCTACGTAGTTGGTCAAATAAGTCATCAATGCACGAGAGATTATATTTTTTATTGACAGTGATCTTGTTAAGTTCTCGATAATCAATGCAATTTCTCATTAATCCATCTTTCTTCAAAATAAACAAAACTGGTGCTCCCCAAGGTGGCGCACTAGGGCGTATGAATCATTTATCAAGATTCTCTTGAAGTTGATTCTTCAATTCTTGCATCTCAATTGGGGCCATTCTATAAGGTGTCTTTGAAATATGAAAAGCACCAGGTACAAGTTCTGTTGAAAACTCAACTTCATGATTTGGTGGAAGACCCGAAAATTCCTCCGGAAATACATCTTCATACTCCCGTACAATGGGAATATTCTTAATCGTGAGTTTCTCTCCAAACATTTGAGATAAATAACCTTCATTTAGTGGAATAAAGACCCATAAGATGGAAGAAATTTCCAATGGAAGGATATGTTCATCCTTGCATTGATATATGATCATAGATTGATCTGGAATATGAAATGTGAATTCCCTTCATTGGAAATTGATATGAGCTCAATATAGAGAAATCCATTCCATGCTAAGAATCATATCAAATTCCACTATAAGAAGGATCAAAATATTTGCATGAATCACTTTCGCACAAACTTCAATGAGAGATGAATTATAAACTTTTGATGTGACTGTTGTTCCATTAGGGGTTGTCACAGCTAACTCAACATCTAATTTTTGAGGTAATACGACGATACCCTTAGAAAATTTTTCAGAAATAAAAGAGTGGGTGGATCCAGAATCAAATAAAACATTTTCTACTTTAGAGTGGATGGTAAGTGTACCTTTCATCCCATCGTTATCGTACTCCACATCGCTGATAGAAATTGAATGTGACTTTCCTTTTTCTTTAGCCTTAGGAGTTTGTTGACATAGATCATCATCAATAACCCTTGGATTAGGGAATTGATTGGCATAATTCCCAATTTCCTTGCACTTGTAACATTGAAGTGTAGGAGGTGCACTTCGTGTAGACTTTTCTTTGCTCGCATCACTAGATATCTTCTTCCCATCATTGCTGCATTCAAATGCCAGATGACCTTTTTTCCACATTTGATACATTTACTTGTCCCTTTAAGACAACTCCCACCATTTTTATTTCCACACTTTGAGCATAAGGGAAACCTCATATACTTTTCATTGTGCTCTTTAGATTTTCCTTTTAATTCCATTTTCCTCTTCTTATCAAACCCATGTGATTGATGGGTTGCACCAATATCTATCTCAACCTTGAGAGCACATCGAACAATTTACTCATAGCTATTAAAGTCCCTAATAGATAACGCCCTTCGATGAATTGGTTTTAAACCACTAAAGAAATGATCGATCTTACTCTTAGGTTGGATAATAATACCATAAGCGTACCTTGCAAGTCTTGTAAAATTTGATTTATAGGTACCAACAGATTCATCATACTTTTGCTTTAGTTCAAGAAAATTTTTCTCCATCTTTGTTCGAAGAATACGAGGTAATTACTTATTGAAAAATATGTTCTTGAAATCACCCCATTCCATGGATTCAATTTCATCCCGTTGCTTCGTATTCTTGATAAGATTCCACTATTGATCAGCATCTCCATCCAAACGATCCACTGATAAGATGACTTTATCATATTCAGAAAATTGAAGAACTGAAAATATCTTTTCAGTGGTACTGATCCATTGTTTAGCCACAAACAGATCAGAAGACCCGCTGAATGAAGGTGGACACTACCTCATAAAGGATTCAACAGAATTTTACTCCTTCATTTTCTCGTTTGGAAGTCCTACATGATTCATAGCTTGAGAAAGTTGTGTGAGCATGGATTCAAGATTTTTCATTCCAGCTCCCATAACATTTGGATGCTCATGGGTACAATCATTGCATTGCCCATCGCATTCCTCATTAACACGGTTCCTTCGGGTTTCATTGTCTAAAACCAAGAAGAACAGTGTTAGTAACACTAATTATAATTGGAAAACAACATAATCAAAAATAAAATTTCACACTTAAGGTCTTATCATAGGTTTTTCATGGCCATTTCTAAAACACTAAGATTGTGTTCTATGCTTAGACTTAGACTTAGGGTTCTAACTAAGGATTTCACATCCTAGTTTCCAAAGGTTGACTATACCTTTCCTCAGATACCAACTATAACGACCCATACATTACATACATGGTTATTACTTCAAAATTGAAGCATAATTACTACAACATATAACAAAACCATGAAAGGACCGTATAGGTATAATGTCTTTATAAACTGGGAAACGTAAACAACTGGTTCATAAATCATCTATGTTGCCTCCCATTTATTTCATTATATCTAGAGTCCCTTTTTGGCATATCCTACTTAATATCCTTCTTCCTGACCTGGGGAAAAGAAAACATACAAAAGGATGAGCTCAAATTCAAAGTAAGGGTAAACAAAAGAAATATGAAACATATCATATTTATAAGAACATAACATTTTGAAAATCTTATCCTGCAAAAGAGATCATAAAATGGGATAAATCATAGAAGTGAAATGTAATCCCAATAATCATAACATAAAACATGATGCTTTGTGTAATACACACATAATCATAGAAAATCATTTCTTAGTAGTCAAGACTCATTTCCAAGACTATCATAGCGGACAAAGTCCTTTTATGAACCGAGTTCACTCCTCGTTTCAATCCTGTTATACTGAACCGCTTTAACCTGCCGTTCCAGCCATGTCTATCTCATGAGATATAAATCATTACCCAATGCATTTGAGGGAGATATAGGTCCCACCCATCTAAGAATGATACCATTCTTATGTGTGCCACAAAATCATAAACCATACATCATAACAAAACCCATGTAATAAAAATGGGATTATTAAAAATCACGTAATCATAATATAATCCATAAAAGGATATCGTAAAAATAATTCCATCATATCATAATCAAATAAATGTAAAAATAGGGATATAAACAGAACCTTATATTATCATAGATGGATAATAATTTTGATAAAACACTTGAACTCTATTCTTGAGGAAAATATCCTTTCTACTTCAAAAACATTTTCCTTTATTAACATGTCATATAATTTTGAACTAAATGAATTTGATTAAAAATACAATTGAAAACTTGTAAAGGAATATTCATGTAAATAATTTTGTAAAAATCTATTCATGTCGTATAAGTAAAAAAACATATTTCCTATACTTTGGTCGGAAAAGTCAAAAGGTACCTCGTACGAAAAATGACAAAAGATTCCTTTAATATCTTTTACTAAAAACTCACCTAAGGGTATAATTGGTTTTAAACAATTGTAGGTGGATGGAAATTATATTACATATTTAAGAAACATGGATGTGGATGATAAATATTCCCGAGTAAATTCTGAAGTATAAACAATCTCGGATAAAAATGAGATTGTGAGATTTTCCCTTACCTAAGGTCTGATTTGCTTCATAAGTGTCCCAACCACTTGTATAATGATTTAAATAATGTCATTTAATTATTCCAGAATCATAGTTATTTTTATGATATCATATATGGTCATATTTGTAGGTTCTTATTAGCAATATTTCATTGCTACTTGTTATTCAGGTGTTTATTGCTTTTTGTTCTTATGCATGTTTTGTCGAATAAGATCTTATTCTTATTTTTAAGTTATAGATACCTAATTTACAGAATGTTATTAGTGTAATATATATCATATTCATTCATTCAATTAATTTATATAATCATTTTGCAGTGAAGATCATGTAGAACGAGTCGCATCACATCGTGGAGACGGTATTCTGTACGTATGAACGAGCGATGATATCATTCCCATTATCGTGGAATTGTATTAGAGTGTATGTATACTATTTCAGAATCAATAGAACTTTACATTAATCATATATAGTTATATAGTTTCACCATTATACCCATCCAAGTATGGTGGTGTTGGAAAATAGATTACACCACGGCGTGGAGACGACATTCCGTATGTACACACGCGCAGTGATTTCATTTTCCGTGGGTTGGATAGATGGTTAAATAGGGTTGTTTCATACTTATAATAACATATAATTATATGAGTGATACTGATATTATTACTTCATAATGAAACAACTAAATAAGAAGAAGTGGAAGAAGAAATAAAGTTGATAGAATCGGTAACAGACATTACCTCTTCTTTAAAGCGCCTCTTTGAGACCTCATTTTAGGGCACTAAAATTGGTCTTTAGAGAAGACCAGGACCTATATGATGTTTTAGGGAAGTGGAGAAGAGAATTTGGCAGGGTTTGGCCGAGCATGAAGACTCAAAGTGGTGTGAGGAAGATAGGGAGGATGTTCCCTTTTATAAGGAAGGAGAGAGGCACCTTTGGAAAAACTAAAAATATTATTTTATTATAAAGTCATATTCGGTTTTTAACAGCTCCAAATTTTTTTATCTCTAATCTATGGTGGGGATGGGTCAAAATACTCTCATCCAATATAATTTAGACATGTTTAGGGTTCTATTTTATCCTTATCAATTAGATTTAACTTAAAGTAAAATAATTTTACTTTTACCGTGTCTTTTTGTTTTCGTACATTATAAGGTTAATAAACTTACCATAACAAGCCAAACGAACCCCAAGTTGTTTATTATTAATATATATAACCTTATCTAAGTCATTTGGCCGATCCTTAGATTTTAAGGAATAAAATAACAATTAAAAATATAATATTTGTTCTAAAAACTATTTTATGTCAATATTGACACTATTTGGTAATTGATAACAGAAAGATTAGTTCGAACAAAGTTAATTAATTCAATACTAACATGTAATATTAACCTAGAAAATTATTTTAATTTATAAGAAGTCTCAAATTACATTTATTTTCCTATTTATAACATCAATTATGTCAATATTTCATTAATAAGATAATTAATGCATCATCATTGTGTCATAAATAAATTAAATTATTTAATCTATAAAAATTACAAATAAAATATAATTATGTATGAAATATTTTTATATTTCTAATTAATATTTATAGTCGAATTTATCTTATGTATAACCCTATATTAAAAATGATTTAGTTATTAAACATTTATTTTAACTATTTTAACCCTTCTTTTAATAAATTAATATTAAATGTCCTAATCTAATCCAAGTGGGCATAAATGGTCATATTTTATTCCTAAGGTTGTCTTTGGTCGAATTACACTTATCCAATAGAATTAGGACATGTGTTAGGGTAATAATAATTTCATTTTTACCCATAATTACACTATTTACTTTTAACAGTGGTAAATAAAATTAAAAAGTTACGATTCACCAAAAATTATTTTCATCTCATTGAATCACATCTTACTTACTAACATCATCCGTGTCTCTCGAAATTTTGAAATTCCTTTCAGAAAAGTGGTAAAATTATGTTTTATGTAAATTTGTAAATTCTCATAGGAGGTGGGTAAGAGACGGTGAAAAGTTCAATAAAATTTTTATATATTTAAAATTATTATAAAATGACTCCAATGAATTTAATTGAACTTATATAGGTATTATGTATCAATTTTGACAGAAAATAAATTTAAATAAAATAAATAATTATATAAATAAAAAGTCGGTTTTTAAATAGTAACCCAGTGTTTTCACTATTCATATAAAATTGAAAATGTTCAGAAAAATAACAAAATTTCACCCTAGGATAATTTCGATAATCCGAATCCAAAAGTGAAGTGCATTTTAAAAGTTTCAATTTACAAAATTTAAAAAATTGGTTATTAAAAATCATAACAGCTAGTTTTAATAATATTTTAATAGTATATCATTGTTTAGTGAAACTCGGTATTGCGTACGACGCAAGCTATAGAGGAAGGTCGCGATTGCGTGTAAAGCAAGCCAAGATAGTGTTGTGTGTAGTGAAAGATCTCTTTGATGATTTATATAACATAAAAACAATATATTTCTCCAAATAGTCTCGGGTGTTACACTTCTAATCACCATTATTTATATATTTTTTATTTTCAAACCTATGCTTTTTTCAAAATAGAATTTTCATGGGAAATATTGTTTAAATTGGAGGGAATATAATCTCATAATTCTTAGTATTATTTCATCATGTAAGGATCTCAATTTATTTATTTCATTTAATGTAGGTTTTAAGAACCATATAAATACATTGAACACTATTGGAAAACATATATTTTCGATCACCATCTTGTGAAGACACATTTTCACTTGTTTTCATTTTTTTTAATGTATCGTCATGAAAATGATTTTTTATATTCATAAAATTATTCTCATACTAAAAATATCTTATTATTTATTCATAATCCTATAATTTTTTACATATTTATCATACATTTTATATTACTATTATAACAATGTGTTAAGATTCTTCATTTTTTTGGATTTTACTTTTAATGTTGAATTATGTGCAATATTAATATGTTTTAGTTTTACATATAGTTCATGGATCTTTTTGTAAAATTTTTAGTGGACTCATCCTTTTCATGGATTATTTTTATACACTCTTCTAAAAAAATATAAAACCTACCCAAAGAACAATATAGAGACCCTAGAATTGTAGACATATTTTTACCAGATTTTATGAATATATAAACCTCAAATTACAATCCAGGGATCATATTTCTAATGTCTTAGAAAATTTTGTACATACTTAAACATCATCAAACCAAAATAAAAAAAATACTTTAATTAATATTCTTAATTAGATCCTATATCAATTTCATCCCTTATATCTACATAAGATAATCTAGGTAACACATTAACAAAAGGGATTAGATAAAATCAACGTAAGAAAATAAACATAGGAATAAATCCTAACACATGGATTATAAGTCATAACATAATGACCTAATTGCATGTGACATGAAAAAACATGTGGAATAATAACATTTATAACATGGGAGAATTCAATAATGGAATCATAGGAATATGTAATGAACTTATAATAAAGAATAACCATGAGTCAATGATTACTATAATAATTATATCACATGGTGGAAAAAGTTGAAAAAATGAATTTGGTTCACTCTCTACCAAAACATGACATGTAATTAGACTAAACATTACCCAATGAATTGTAGTGCTATATGGGTTCACCCATCATAATATGTTCATGAATATATGTTCCAAATTAAGAATCATACATTAGGATTTGGACAAAAATATAATGGTTAACTATGGAAATAATTGGGCATCATTACCATTTCAAAATGCATAAGAAAAGGGAATATCATAATAATTCCCATGAAAGAATTGATATAAATAAAACATGTTAATTAATAAGGGAAAAAAGAATATGTCTTGATAATTTATGTCAAACTGGAGTGAAAACATGTATATAGTGTGTTTCAAAATAGTAGAAATAAAAAAATTACTCTGGTATAAAGAAACAATTTTGAAAGAGAATTTAAAGATAAAAAATAAAATTTTATACAAATCAGGAATTAAACCAAGATAGTTTTTAATTATAAATTGAGATATTTTATGAAAAATTGTGGAAGAAATATATATATTTGAGTGCACTTGATACTGGGTAAGAACACAGTAATTTCCCTTTAACTAGGCATGCATATCGTTAAGAATTGAGAATGGATATTTTTTTAAAACAGGTATTTACCCATTAAAAGATGATAAAATATATATACATGAGTTTGGATATAAGGACCCTACCTTATTATGTTACATAATTGTGAATTTACTCAAGAAATCACATCCCTTCAATTTTAAGATCTTTTTATGTTTAGATATATAGAGAATTGGTATATCATAAATTAATAACATTATACATTTATACATAGTGGATACATTTAAAACACTATTCATTTCCTTGAAAATATAAAACATTATAATAAAACATGTTTTCTGGGAAATTTATTCCAAAATCCAACATTTTTTCTATATTTGTATCATATATTCATATTTCATTTGAAAATCATTTAAAAATAGTGTATGGACACAAAAATATCTATAAGGGATATAAAAAGAAGGAATGGAAATATTAGTCCATAAGTACTTTTAACTTATAATGTCAATTTTAAAAATTAAACTTGGCCCCCATATATACATACATTTTAAAAAATTATACTTACCAAAGATTTAAACAATAAATAATAACATAAATAGAACCATAAAGTTATCTTGCTTCATTACATACATAAACTTGTAACCCACACAACTACCTTATAATATGTATCCCTCATGGCTACTTTACAATTTATGTAACCATCACAGTTACACATGTATTAACTTTATAGACGACCTCTAAAGTACACATTCACAATGAATTTAAAGGAGATATAAGTCCCACTTTTCATCATAATCAATTCTCAATAACAAGAAAAAAATCATACAACCTGAATAATTTCATTAAAACATTTCTTTTTAATTTTGTAAAACAAAATTATAATAATAGATTTTAAAAGTAAAATCCATTATAAATAACATATAATTGATATGAGAATCTATATAATGAAATTAATATGTTTATAAACTATAAATTGACATTATAAAACATTATATATAAAAATTCATCACATAAGTGATTTTAATAACACATAAATAAAGAAGTATGATGTTAACCCGGAGAATGAGAACCAGGTTAAGAATTCCCTTACCATGGGATCATATTAAATAAGAAATTTTTAAACCTCATTTATAATGGATAAAAAAGTTTTATTAGTATTTTAATGAAATATTTTCATGTTTATAACATCTTATATGATCAATTAATTTTCTCATTTCACCAATAAATTATTAGTATTTGTTTCCTTTCATTATTTTTTTTGTCTGTCCTTTGCATGATTTCTATGTTTTTTAAGATATTCTTGTTGATTGGATATGAAACACCATAATTATAAGGGATTGGTACATAAATATTTCCATAAACATTAGTTATATATTTTTTCATTTTCAATTATGACATGAGAATGATTCATAAGTTAAATAATGATTGATATCTACTTAGTTTATTTTGGCTATTCTTCGATCGTAATGAACACATTTTATTTGAAATTAATATCATGTGTATAAAATGATTTACAAATGTTATATAAGATATAATAAATAAATTATAATCTGGTTCAATAATAAAAATGGTTTCATGACTAGTGTGGAAGAAAGTAAATGAAATTGAGATCACACTGTCCACAATGTCAGTAAATCGACACATCAGAGACAATGTTTTAATTTCTTGAATATGTGGGAGAAGAGATGAAATATAATAGTTAGTATTAGATAAACATGATGAAATGTAGAATATTGAAGATATTTTATTGTTAATTACTCTTGGATAATGGGAGGTGAGGAAAAATATAAAATAAAGAAATCTAAAAATAGAAGAAAAGCGGGGAAATCTGTAATGAAAATTTGGCAGCCTAATGACATCACTTAAATTTTCATAAGATATTTTTATGACACAAAAGGGGTCTCTAATCATTCATACATAATATGGTGGAAAAGGGGGATATTTAATGAAATATTCAAACATAATCCAAAGGAAATTAAAAATAATAACATAATATGATTGAAAAGAATGAAATCAAAAGAGGATTTTACCTCTTGATCGCTTCTCCTTTATGTCCTTCAGAAGGCCTTTAGTTTTGTAGTTTTTATGACACCAGATGCTCTAGGACATTGGGGAGTTACTTGGGAGGATTATTGGGTAGAACATAGGTAAGTATAAAGGCTTCAATGGTGTGGGAGGAATAGAGGAATGACGGTGGTATTTATAGTGAAGTATAGGTTGTATTTAACATTATTTAGATCATTATTATAATTTTTTATTTAAATATTTTGATTGTTCTTAATTAGTGTGACCCAAAATAGTAATAATTCCATGTGATATTGAACCATGTGGCCATACATCACTTAAAATGTCATAAACTGTGTATTCTTTTGATAATTTTAATATACGGTATTTTACCGTATTTCACTATTCATTGAAAATTCAAAAATTGCAGAAAAATCCCAAAATTCATCCTAACCATTGTTCAACATGTTGAAAAAAAATGAACACTAGTTTTTTTTAAAATATAAATATTATTAATTTAATTTTTAAAAAAAATCATACTTAATTCAAAAATAAATAATTTTAAAACTGTACTTTTACATCACATTGACAAATTAACCAAAATGTCATTATTATAAAACCTTAAGAAAATAAAATAATAATACTATTTACTATCCATTAGTGTCATTTTCCTATTCATATTACTATTCATAAGGGTATATAACTATTCATCAATAATTAAGTTGGTTCCACTGGACTCCAAATAACGTACTAGACACAACTATAGATGACTATTTTCCAAAATAAAATCCATAAAAGTGGAAAAATTATGTTTAATGGCTAGTTATAAATATCTAATTAAAACAAAGATTCATGTATCACAATTTAATTTTAAAAACATCAGGTGTCAAATTATCCCTACCTTCTATAAAATTCATAATCAGAACTTTATTTACTTATTAAACAATTGATGGTACCATTCCCTTATAGAATTTTCAGATTCCCTAGTTGCTTCATCAACCATGTGGTTACTCAAAAAAACATTTACCATGTAGATTACCTTATTCCACAATACTTGTTCCCTTCAATCAGGAATATGAAATTGTTTCTCATCATAAGAAAGGTTCTCATTCAACCGAATTGCTTCTGGGATGAAGACATGAGTTTAATCTTGTACATAATTTCTTAACATCAAATCATGAAAAACATTATATACCTGAGAAAAACTTAGTGGGAAATCTACTCAGTATTCAAGTGGTTCATCTTTCTCAAGGATTAAAAAAGGATATATGAATTTTTCAATTATATTTCATTTTTTACCAAAAAAACATCAAAATTTTCCATTGAGATATTGAAAAGAAAACATGGTAACCTACATCAATAGAGAAGTATTTCATTCTATTATTTACAGAACTTTTCTACCTGCTCTGAGCTATCCTGATGTACTGTTGGATCATATTAACTTTCTCATCAACTTCCTCTACTAATTCTGGCCCAATCAAATTTCATTCACTGAATTCATCCCCCAATGCATGATTTTGACACTACTTCCCATAAAATTTCACAAAACGTGGAATCTGTATAATGGAATGAAAATTTTTATTATAAAAAAATCCATTGAATAAAGATATTGATCCCAAATTAATTGATAGTCCATTAAAAAAGCTCGAAGAATAACCTCCAAAGTAATAATATTTCATTTTGACTACCCATATAATTTTGGATGAAAGTTGTACATAAATTAAATTCAGTTCCCAATGACTTCTGAAACCCCTTCCAAAATTTATAAGTGAACCTGGGATTCCGATCTGATACAATAAAAAAAGGAACTCTTTGTAAAATAACAATATAATTGAGGTACACTCATGAATGATGATCCAATGTCATTGTATCTCGAATAGATAGGAAGTTTAAAGATCTAATCAACCGATCAACAATAGACTAAATTGCATTGTTACATCGAGAAATATTTGGCTGTCCGACCACAAATTCCATAGATATACTATATCATTTCTACTCTGGTACACGAATATGGTGAAGCATCCCTTCATTAACTACCACTCTACATTAACCTATAGTCAGGTCAAACATTTCGCAGTAAATTATACAATATCACATTACATTCCATCCCACCAGTAATACACTTTAAGGTCTCTGTATATCATAATACTTCTAGGATGAACTGAAAATGGAGAACACTGAGTTTCATGAAACAAATCATTCGTCAACTGGGAATCACACGCCACACACAAAGTTTTACCAAATATTAAAAAACATTCTTTATGAAGGATAAATTCTTGAAACTTACCCATTTTAACCAACTCTACCTTTTTCTATAGCTGAATGTATTCTTTCAATGATTTCTTAATTATTTATGATAACAATGACTATACTAAGACATAAAAAATAGAGGTGTTTCCTGAACCAACAAATTCTAAGACAAAATTAATCTAATCTTTATTCAAAGGGTCTTGTTTCAAACGCAACATGGTAAATGTTACAAGATGTTTCGACTCAAGTCATCTGACACTTTATTTTCTTTTCATGGATGGTAATTGATCATGCATTCATAATCTTTTATCGGTTCAATCCATCTTCTATGCCACAGGTTTAATTCCTTCATAGTGAATACATATTTTATACTTTTATTGTTAGTATATATTTTACATTTTTCTTGGTATCAATGTTACTCTAAAAACATTCAAATAAAAAACCACAGCTACCAATTCCAAATCATGTGTGGGATCATTTAACTTATAAGGTTTTAGTTTTCATGATGCATAAGAGATTACTTAATCCTTCTACATCAAAAAACAACCAAGTCACTTCAACAAAGCATCATTGTAGATGACAAACTCACCATTTCATGAAGGCAGTCAAAAATATAATAATCACCAATATATTCAATAGTTCCTGAAAACAAATCACATTCTTATGTGAAAATAAATTTTATCCCTTTTCATGTTAACTTGGTTACCAGGATAGATAACCATGGGATGTTTTTAACAAAATATGAGTAATAAACTCATATCTAATAAAACTACGAATATGTATGACATTTGTGGGTCTTTTCCCTTCATATCCACAATTGTTTTGGTAGGATCAACTATTATTCCATTATTATTTACAATTGTACCAAGAAAGGAAATTAGTTGTATCCAAAAATCAATCATGTGGAATTTTCCATACATTGTCATTTCGATTAAATTTTAGAAAACAACCCTTAAATGTTATTTCATGCTCTCCTTTACTATTAAAAAACCATTATTTAATTAATAAAAACGACCACAAACATATCCATAACCTCATGAAATATTTTAGGAATAAGATTCATGAATACAATATGTGTACGAGTTTACCCAAATGGCATAAAAAAATTCGTAATGCCCATATCTAGTATAGAATTTTGTTTTCGGGATTTCAACCTCCTTCACCTTCAGCGGATGGTATTCGGATATCATGTCAATCTTGGAAAGGTACTAAGATCCATGGTGCTGATCAAACAAATCATTGATATGAGGAAAATGATACTTGTTTTTAAAATAGATGTTATTAAAATCAATGTAATCAATGAAAAGTCTCATAGAACCATATTTATTTTTAATGAACAAAATATGAGCACCAAATGGTGAGTTTCTTGGATGAAGGAATCCTTTATCGAGAAAATCCTACAACTGATTTTTCAATTCAAGAAGTTATGTTTGAGATTTATGATATATGTTTTTTAAATTGGACAATAATCAGGAACTAAGTCAATTGTTAATTCGACTTCTCGATCAAGTATGACACTGGGAAACTCATTAGAAAAAACATAAAGTTATTCATTTACCACTGTAAAATCATTAATATGGAACGTTTCCTTATGTTCAGGAATATGTGCAAGATAACATTTATTTCAATCATTAAACAGTTTCCCAGATTCTTGATATCTTATCAATTGTATGGGTTTGTTCTTATATACAAACTAAATATCATTCTGAAAAACAAATTCTTTATCACTATTGTGAATCATAGCATGATAAATTAAAATCGAATCCATTCCAAGAATAAAATCCAACATGAATAATGCAAAAACAATAAGGTTTGTAGGTAAAGTCATTCTAAGGACCAAAATAGAATGATTCTAATAATTCATATTTACTATAATATTTTCCCTTGGTATTTTAACAACAAGTTATGGAATCATTGGTGAAGGAGTTATTTTTTAATTACAATAAATTTCCTTAGAAATAAAGGAATGTGTAGACCTTATATTTAATAAAACTTTATTAAAGACTTAATAAACAAATATAGTACCTCGTACAACATCATTGGATGGATTGACATCTGCTAACGTAGTTTCAAAAGATCTTACTACACATTTCATCTTGTAGTCTAGCTTCTTTTCTTCCTTTATATCTCAAATTGGGTATGAATTTTCATTATGACCCATTTCAAAACATTTAAAATAAATTATAGTTTAATTATCCACATTATTCTAAGGAATACTTTCAATAAAATATCAGGCCATATGTCCAAATATACCAAATCAAAAACTCTTCCTAGATTTGATAAGGCATTCCCCAGGGTTCTCTTTTCCACAATTTTAATAAGCTAGAAACTGTATTTTATTACAATCAGATTTCTTCAGTTGATTCTTACCCATTATCTTCCATATTGACATCTTCTTCTACTTATTCCAAAAATTCATGTGATCATCTGAAAACTCCATCTCTACCTTCTCATCACATTGAAAAATTTTGACATAACTTCTTAATTCACTGGTGGCCAAAGCCCTTCGATTCCATGGCTTCAATCCTAAGAAAAAGATGTTGATTTTTCTATCAAGATCCATAATAATATTTAGAGCATACCACACTCATCAGGTAAATTTCACTTCATACAAAACCATTGAATCTTCCTCTCTTTTCTTCCTTTCATGGAATTTATTCTCCATCCTATATCGCACCACCTTAGGAAAATATACTTCCAGATAATACTATTAAATTTTTTCCACTCTAAGGCATCAATATCCTCTCTTTTCATGATATTACATACCATTTAACACTACTGATTAGCTTCACCTTCAAAATAATAAATGTAAATAACTGCATTTTTATTATCTGAACAACCAATTTAATAAAATATATTGTTATGGGCTTTAATATATTCATTAGCTTCTATTATGTCATAAAATCATTTGGAACTAGGTGGGTGTTGTCTCATAAAATGTTCCAAAATTATCATGTACATTTGTGGTACATGTGGTTGTTTTCTTGAATGGATACCACCACCATTTATTGCATGCTACAACTGATCCATTTCAATCACAAATGGATCTATTCCAATCCATTCAATTCCAGGCTACAGATTGAGAAGGATATATTTTTGTCGGTTTCTCTCCGCTTCAACACTCATATTTATTTTACGGACATCCATTCTGAACAATCATATAATAGTTGAACCAACAAGGTAATATCTATATACTATAACATTTCAAATTAACCATATAGTAAAAAACATTTTATGGTATTATACTAACATCATCCTAACCCCTCATGTTATCAAAACCATCTTCTGATACCAACAATGGCGATCCGACCTTATTACATTACTAAATCTTAAATTTAGATAGGAAATTAGATTCATTCACATTAAGGATCTTTTAATGTTTAGAACATTAGAAAATTGGGACATAATAGATTCAAAACAATACACATTAATGTATTGTGGATACCATAAATACAATGTTCATTTTTTTTCAAAATATAAAACATTCAAATAAAACATGATTTCTTTGACAGTATATAAAAAATTTAAAATGGATTCATTATTTGTATTAAAAATCCATATAACCTGTTAAAATCATCTAAAAACATAGTATGAGAACAAAAATCCTAGTAAGTGATATAAAAATAAGTAAAGGGCACATTATCCCATGAATACTTTTAATGTATAAAACCATCTTCAAAAGTCACCCTTCTTACCCATATATACTTACATTGTGAAATGTGATATTTACACAAGATTCCCATTATACATATGAATAAAAATAGATATATAAAGGAATCTTGTGGAATTACTTATATAATCATGCAACCCTCATGAATACCTTATAATTTGTAACCCTTATGCCTACCTTAGAATTTGTGTAACCATCGTAGTTACACTTGCAGTAACTGTATGACTGAAATCCAACATACACATACCCAATGAATTGGAAATAGATATAGGTCCTACCCATCATCATAAACAATTACTGAGAACCATAATGCTATCATACAACATTAGTAATTTCATGAAAACATTTATTTTGATTTTTGTAAAAGAAGATTTTATAAAAATACATTATATATAACATGTAGTTAATATTAGAATCAATATAATGAAATGAATATGTGAATACATTTTAAATACACAAAATAAAACATTATATAAAAAAATACATCACATAAGTGTTTTTAATACCACATAAATAATGATGTATATGGTTAACACAAATAATGGAAACCGGGTTAAGAATTTTGTTACCTTGGTTTCTTCATTATTGAAAAGTGTCTAAACCTCTTGTATAATGGCTAAAAACTGTTATTATTATATTTAAAAATTATTTTTATATTTATAAAATATTTTATGGTCATTTAATAACCACATTTCACAAGTTATTTATTATACTTTTGTCCATTCCATTGTTTTGGGGTGTATTCTTTACATTATTTCCATGATCGATTCATGATTGATATTCTTGTCGATTGGAAGTAAAACACCAGAATTGTAATGGAGTGGTATTTACATATTTATAAAACCATAAAATATACCTTTTATCTTTTGGAATTCTGGCATGAGGATGATTCATAGGTGAAATCATTATTGATATTTGTTTAGGTTATTTTGGTGATTATTTGATCGTAAGGAACTCATTTATTTTATAAATTAATAAAATGTGATTGAAATGTTTCCAAAACATTATATAATATATAATACATAAATTATAATCTGTTTCAAACATGATAATTGTTTTATGACTAGTCCAAAAAAATGAAAATGAAGTTGAAATCATGGCATCCATGATGTCGGGAAATCGACACATCACAGACGGTGTTTTAATATCATGAATAGGTTGGTGTGGATAAGAAACATATTGGTGAGTATTTCATTTACATGATGAAATCCAGAATATATAAGATAATGTATAATTAATTCCACTTGGATAAAGGTATGTGAGGAACAAAAAATAAATGAATGGAATCTCAAAATGGAAGAAAGGTTGAGAAATCCCTAACGAAAATTTGACAGCCTAACAGTATTGCATAAAATTTCATAAAATATTTTGATGAAATAAAATGGGTCTATCATCATTAATAAATAATATTGGCAGTATGGGGGATATATAATGACATATCCCAACAAAATCCAAATGAAATTAAAAATAATATCATAAAATGAATGAAGAGAATGGAAACAAAGGGGGATATTTAATTCCTCATCTCTTCTACTTGAGATTCATCTTAAAGCCATTGGTTTTGGAATTTTGGTGAGACCATAAGATCTAGGAAGTATGGAAGATCATTGGGAGGAGTATTGGGAAGAACATAACTAAGGCAAAAGGCATGAGAGGTGTGATATGAAGGGGGCATGAGGGTGGTATTTATTGTGGATGAGAGGAGGTATTTAACATTATTTTTATCATTATTATAATATTATTTCGCAAGACTATGATTAAAATTAATTCTGGAGACCCAAAAATTGTAATAATAGAATGTGAGTTTGAACCAAGTGGCCTTACATCACTTATGTTGTCATAAATATTGTATTTTATTGATAATTTTAATACACGTTGTTTTATAGTATTGCACTATTCACAAAAATTCTATTATTTCAGAAAAATAAAAAATAATAATCTCACCATGTTTTGTCGTGTAGAATTAAAAAATGAACACCATTTATGAAAATAAATTTTTAAATATTGTTAATTTTATATTTAAATAAAATAATACTTAATTTAAAATTTTAACAATTTAATTACTATAACTGCATTAATATCACATTTAAAAATTAACCAAGACGTAATTATCTAAAAGCCTTAATAATATTAAAAATAATAATAGAAATTACTATTCATTATGGTCATATTACTATCCACATTACTATTCATAAGGGTATGTTACTATTAATTAAATAGTATGTTTGTTCTATTAGACTCCAAATAACTAACTGATCAAAATTGTAAATGACTGTTTTTGCAATTCATAACAAAGATGTGGAAAATTTATGTTTAATTTCTGGTCATAAATATCTATGTAAAACAAAATATCATGAATTTAAATTTATTTTTCAAAACCTTTTCTATTACATAGGAACATATAAAGATTTTTTTCAGAATTAAATAAAAAGAAATTATAATTTCATTGGGTTAAAGATAGAGAGAAAGAGTAACATCGAGAAAAAATAGATGTTTGGGTAAAATCACTTGTCCAATGTCAAATGTTATTTCAAATTTTATTATAATTTCATTCATAATAAAATTAAATCAAATAATTAAATAATTAAGAACCTTTAATACAATAATTTTAATTGTTATTATTTTATTAATTTTATTTACAGCCCTTTTGGTGAGTTTTATGAAAAAATTCCATCATTTGGCAGTGTTTGTTTCCATGGGTTTTCTGATTTGTAAGATGTATACATGTATGGAAAACAATGTAAAACTAGAATGCCTTTCTATAATTAATGTTATATGTTCTTAATAAAAATACATAGAATTAATTGTTTTTATATTTTATTTGGTAATTTTGGGTGAATATGAATGTTTAGATAAGACATCCTTGATAAATGATTAGATTATTTTGGTGATTTTTCATTCATCAATAATTTTTATTAATTGATTAATTAATAATAATTATATAGAATTTTTCAAGAAAATAAATTTCAATATTACATATATTTTAATTTGTTTTAACTATAAATATGGTTTTATGAGTTGTCTTGAAGAAGGTAATGAAAAATGAATACATTGACATCCATGATTTTGAAAAATTAATACATCAAAGATAATGTTTTCATTTTTAGGAAATAATTGAATGGGAAATAAATGATGATATTTTATTACATAATCATAATTACATTCTATTATATTTATGTTTATGGTGTTATAGTACCATTTGAATTAGAGGGTGTGAGGAGTTAATACGAAAATATAATATCATGAAATGAAATTTAATTTAAAATAAAGAGGATTTTACCTATAAAATCAGTATTCATGAGAACTCCCTTAGGGGATTGGATTTTTCCTTTTGTTGATAGCAATGTATCATGGACGTGGGTTAGGGTATTAAAAAGATAGTTGAGTATAATATTACAAGGATCAAAGCTTTACAGGTTTGAGGAAAAGTGTTAGTTAGGGATGGTATTTATAAGGAAGGAGAGGGTTGTTTTCTAATTATTTTACTCATTAGTTTATTATTTTGGTTAAATTCAATTAAAATATGGGTAATTATAACAAAAAGTATTTAAATAATTATGATATGTTATATATTATTGTTCTTACATCCTCAATGTCTAAATAAATAGCGTCTTTAACAGATGATGTATATTTACTGTAGGTTACCTTACATAACTATTCACCAAAATGTAGAATATTTTAGTAGAATACCAAAAATTCACCCTTAATAATCTCCAATGTTTATAATTAAAAAATGGAATCCATTATATTAAAATAATTTTGTATATATGGGGTGTTTATTTTAAATTAAAACGATCATTTACATGGAAAATATAAATTTTAAAATTTAAACTAATTTTCTAACACACTAAAAAGTTAATTATGGTCTCATAAAAGTATATTATATTCATAAGATATCAAAATATTATTTTATTGATACATTTTATATGGAAAAAATCATTTAAATTATTATATTAATTATAAAACTTAAAATATAAAATTTCATTTTATAAAAATACCCACACGTATTTAATAATTTCTAAAGAAATTATTTACATATAATATGATATAATTATACCATATATTATTTTATAAGACAGAAATGTTTTATATCTATATTCATTGGTGATGTTCCCATTCAATTGTATGAATAACTATTCTAAAGGATCACATTATAATTCCAATGTTCAAGGTAATATTCTATTGGTACATGGTTACTAACATATAAAAATACCACTTATTTCATTCATTAATCATTTATAAAGTTTTTATTGTGTTCTATATGTGATTTTTATATTATTTATAGTATATAATGTTAATTAAAGAATATAATTTTCATTAATATAATTTTGGTTCATTACATTCTTCCCCCTTATGAAATTTCTCAATCCAAATTTTGTTTTACCAACTTTGGTGAAAACAAGTGAGGATAATTCTCCTTAATGGAATCCTCTAGTTCCCATGTGACCTCTTTATAAATATGGTTTCTCCATAATACATTTACCATGTTGGTACTCTTGTTTCTTAGAACATTATTACAACCTTATATGATATTCACAATATTCTCCTCATATAAGAGATATTTTTTCAATTATACGAACTCTATATTTATTACATGTGAAGGGTCAGTTATTTAACTCCTCAAGAGGTATATATGTCTTATATCGTGTACCTGATACATAGTAGTTTGATGTGCTAGTAGATATTCCACATATCTAAAATGATCAAGAATCTATACGGTAATGATGTACCTATAACTTATATGTCCATTCATTCCAAATATCATTATTATATTCCAGGGGGAAGGGGGAATGAACAACATGCCACCTACCTTAAACACCAAATCTCGTCGACGATTGATGGAATATCTCATTTATTGACATTGGTGTTCCTTAATGATATAATAAATGATTACTAACTACTAACCATTTAATCTACAATTTCATGTCCTAGAATCTTACATTCACCAACATCATCCCATCATGCTGGAGCACTACATATTTTCCCATAAAGGGATTCATGTGGAGCCACTTACTTGTTTGAGTGGGAACAATTCTTGTTAGAGAACTCCTATAGAGGATGATGTTGGTCCCATTATCCATTTAAATTCAGGGAAAATTCTCTCAAAAATATTTTTATAATAATTATTTTTCTTATATTTTTCATTAATTTGGGGTTGATATGTTGTTATAGAGTTCAACTTATTTTTAGGGTACATTGGGGACTTTTAAAAAATGTAGAGGTGAATCTCATATCTAGATTAAATAAAATTGACAGTTGTAATCCATGAATACTTAGCACTTATTTTATGTATATTTGTTATTGTTGATCTATTGATAACTCCTTTATAATTTTTATAAATTGATCTTCCTTTATAAGATAATCCACAATGACCTATATATCATTATTTAAATTGGATGTCATTACAAATAAAATGATGATGTCGATGTTGATTTTTTCACATTTTGAAGTTGGTGTGGGTAATAGTTTCATAATACCCTTTTAATTTATCCATTCATACTTTTCTTGATGATAAACTAGTAATATTGATGCATATTAAATGATCTCTTTATTCATATTTTTTCATCAATTGTTCTCTCAGATATCTCGATTCATCATAGTGCTCCATGGGTGAATAGAAAAATGTTGAGCTATTTGCGTAATTCATAAGTTCCTTATTTATCTATAGATTAGATGCTACAAATAATCATCATCCAAATATTACAACTTCTTCTTCATTGATATTGAACTAGGAGGATTCCCCATTTTTTATAACATCAAACATTTACAGAATTCATACTTCAAAACCTTGATAATCATTTAGTTTTCTCAATATTAGATGGAGGATAAATCTTTTGAGAAATGATTTATGATGTTATTTCTTTAACTATCCCCATGTCCATCCTCTAAAAATCTAAAATGATTTTATCATCTTGACTTGTCCACAATGATACAGATGCATGATACTTCCTAAAAAGAGAATCTACCTCCTTATTATCTGTACTAGGATGGTAGTAGATTGAGGAGTCTCAATATTTAATGATATCTAACCATCATCGCTAGAACATATTAATCACTTTATTGGTGAATCTATATTTGATGATTTTTTGATCAGTATATATCTCCCACTTCTCCCCATATTGATAATTTTTGTATATTTTAAATGGAATTATCATATCTATATGTAATCATAATGCATATGATACTCTTTCTCATGAATTTTAAACTTCCTTGAGGTGTAAGATATCACTTTATCATTCTCCATTAGTTAAAATTATAATTCAATCATTGAAGAATCTTTTTACAACTAAAATTGTTCCCCACTTGTTGGTAGTGTGATCATTAGTTCAACAATAAGTCTCTTGATTCAAATCTTTCAAGAAGTCTTCACATTCACTAGTTTAGAAAAAATTTCCTCCATTTCATGTCACCTTCATTAGTGAGTTTTAAAATCAAGATAAGTTATTCAAAAATATATATTAGTACCCATGTAGATTATGAATGCTACAAATGTCCATTATAGAAATTGGTCTGGGCCACTCTTCAATTTCTTTTTTATATGAAGGGTCAAAAAATATTCCCTTTCCACTGATAACACTCCCCAATAATAATACATCTTCCATACAAAACACATATCTTTTGTATATTTCATATAACTTATCCCATAACGAAACCAATAGCACAATATTCATGTTGTCATAATTTTCCTCCTTTCTCTAGGAGTATATTTGAATATCATCATTAAAGACGGTGACTAATTTTTTGAGGTAATATCTAAAGAATATATTCTTTATTGACCGATAATTTTTTGGATCATTAGTGAGTCTTAAGGGTGTCATTCTGAATTCATATTGTCCCTACATCATTCGAATGACAGACTCTGTAATATCTTCCTTTCTCATAATTAATTGTTGATATCCTGACCAATTCTCCACATTAAGGAAATAATTATCCCCACATAGATCATTAAAAATTGTGCCAAACTATGGAAGTGGATACTTGTTCTTTATCATTGTTTTTCTGATCATATTATATTCAATGAATTGAAACATTGATATATACTTCTTAAAGAAGAATTGGACTAGTACACCCCATGGTTAAGCACTTAGGAATATAAAACCCCAATCAAAATTCACCTATATATGATTATTTTGTTCTTCCGTATAAAAAGTGTTCATTATATATAGGGTCTTTGATATTGGAAAAGTTTAAGTAATAATTTCAATTGAGAAATAAACCTATAAATCATGAGGAATACTAGGAAATTATTTATAGAAAATTATTTGTAATTCCCCATGATTGGCATGTATGTGTTCATGATTATCTCCTTGTATTAATTATTTGTGCTTGATAAGAATTATCATAAGGAAAAAATATCCACAAATAAGATGATGATTTAGAATGATATTTTTCTTATTCAATACACTTGTATATAATTTGATGATTCTTCATGATGTGGAGAGTGATCTCCCCTTCATGACATTTGATTTTGGATTTACCTAATGATATCCAATATGCTCCCAATATAGTATAAAACTATAGAAAATGGTCTATTAAAATATTTTATTGGAGATTTAGTACAAAAAAAAATAAAATGTGAGGACAAATAAACATATAATGTAATAATACTATATTTTTATACTCATATATAACTCAACCTCCAAATTTTGTGTTGGTGGTTGAATAGTTCAACTAAACATTGGTGATATTAAATAGTGCATAGAACTAGAATCAAATTTTATATCTGTTATTAATTAATCAATAAACAACATACCTATCACCAAATCATTTTCAGACTCCACCATATTAGTAGTTATTTAATGTTACATTCATTTTATCCGTGGAGGTATTTCTTGTTAATTTCATTCAACAACTCTAAAATTAGGGAAATGGATCTCATAATTCCCATGTTCCTTGGATTTGAGACACAACATTATAGGCATATTGATGATGTGAACCATCCTCTCTTCTTGTACATTAGTGGAATTCATTATATCCCTTTGGTATTTATTATCCATATTCCCTTATATTCAACATTTGAATCATCTATATATTCCCTTTATGCATTTTCTAGGTTTCTTCTTCAAACACTTTTGACTTGTTAGATATTGGGTCTTGTTTTCATCATGGTAAATATCTATTGATGCATCTATATATAAATCCATTTTCCAATTTTCCTCACCAGCACCACTATACCACTGATAGTCTCTAATATCCATTTCATCCTTAATGGCAGGAATGAAAATATACTAATATCGTTTGTTGTCTCAAATCACCAACGACCTAAGTAGATTCTGCCTTAGTCTACTAAAACATCCATGCACCATGATTTTGGTGTTCGTGAAAAATTCATTTGTGTAACATGAATGCCTTTTTATGTTTACCTCACCTACCTTGATAGCTTCATATCCCTTGTGATTCCGTCTACGGAATTCCCTCCCCATCTTTTGATGGAGGATTCATGGTAAATATTTATGGATTTTTTTGAATTCCTCATAATCCATAGAATCAATATTCTATTTAGACATTGTGATGTTGATCATTTTCCACTACTATTTTTCTTCTACATAAAAATTATAGATTACTTACATAAAATTCTCTTCTTCTGAGAAGTAAATGATAGATAATATATTCTTAATATATTTAATCCATTATTTTGCAAGAATGGGATCAGAATATCCACTAATCATGAGAGGAATTTTCCACAAGAGGATTTAGATAAAAATATTATCTTTCTTGGGATATGGAATCTTCCACATGATAAATGTTATTATTTCTAACATTATCCAGCAGAGGAAGTATTGGCATAATGTTTTGAGCACCCACTCACATCATATTTGGAATATCATTAAGGTAATTTTCACATTTACTATCACATTTTTTATTGGAAGACGTTCTTCTATATATAGTCATTAACTAAGAAAAGAAATGTAAATTTTTGGGGTTTAATACATATCTAATAATCATATAATTACAAAACATTGAACATATTATGATAATATTTTAAATGAAATGTTTATCCAAACATTTTATTCTCTAACATTCAATCTAGGTTATCCATAGTGATTGAATTATCCCTAGGGTTCTTACTAAATTTATCTTTTACAAATATCCAAATATAAATAAAAATTCCTCGAATACCAACTATAATGACCCTAGGTCTTTACACATATTATTACAATATTTTAAGAATAATTAAACTTAAAATTACAATCCAAGGATTGTAACGTCTAGTGTATTGGATGATTAGTTTCGTAATTAATCATAATCAACCCAAAATAAAAAATAATAATTATTCTTCATAATTATATCTTAACTCCATTGAATCCCATATATATGAATATTATGGTCTAGGAATACATGATGGAATGAGATGAGATAAACCAACTTTTAAGGGATTATGAATAGGAATAAAACAAAGCTCATGGGTTAGAAGACATAACATGAGGACATACATGAATGGAAAATGAATAAACATAATGAATAATAATAGATATAACAAGTTAAAAAGTAATCATGGAATCATATGAATTTTAGGATAACATAGAGCATGACAAAAATACAAGCCAAGGATAACTCCAATGTCTACATCACATGGTGGAGAAAGTACCATAACAGAATCAGGTTCACTCTATGTCCCAACATAACCTCTCAAGACACTAAACACTAACCAATTAATTTTATTTCTATATGGGTTCACACATCATTAAATTATCACTAATATTTTTGCAAATGTATAATCATACATAAGGAATCAAACATCAATATATTGGTCACCTGTGGATTGAATTAGTATTACAACCATATCAAAAAGAAAAACCAAATGGAATATCATAATCATGTCGATAAAAGAATGGATTTAAATAATAAAAGTAAATTCATAAGGTTACATTGTCATATATTATGATAACATATGTCAAACTTTAGTGATTACATATAGAAATAGAAATTAATAAAAATGAGAAATAATACATTTTAGTGTCGTGTAAGAAAAATATTAAAGTGAATTTAATGAAAAAATATTAATCATTAATATAAAAGAATAATTTAAAAATTATTGTTTTTCATGATTAAATGAGTGATTTTAGAAAAATGTTTCTTTCCTATAATAGATTATGGAGTGAAAATTAAAATGGGTAAGCAATCGAGAAGATCTCTTTAATTAGGGTTTCTTATCAAGAATATTTGAGAAGTGAACATTTTAAAACATGTATTTCCCCTCAATGAATATTTATATGACTTGGATACACTATTTTGAAACATATAAATATAATTTTTAAGAACTTCACAAAATTAATAATTACTTAAATTTCTGTAAAGAGAGAAAAAGGGTAACATGAGGGTTAAATGGATGTTCAGCTAGAATCTCTCACAATTTGTCCGAAAGAGTTCTACACATGTTCATAGTTTCATGGATAATAAAATTAAATTCATTTATTGATTAATTAATTACAAAATATATATTTATTTTATTTAAACTAATTTTATTATGTTAATTATTTACCCTTATGGTGAGTTATAATATACAGTTTTATAATTTTGAAGTGTTTGTTTCCTTGGTTTTCATGATCCGTGACTTGTATACAGGTATGGAATATCATGTAAAATGAGAATTCTTTTACAAAACATAATTTGTATATTATTTATCAAAATTCAATATATTTTCTATTTATATAGTTCATTTTGTAATTTATGTGTGAGAATGAATTACTATATAAGTGGTTATTGATAATTGTTTAGATTATTTTGGTGGGTTTTTGACCATGACGAACTAGTTTTCATTAATTAATTTATAATAAGTACATTAAATGTTTCCAGAATAATAAATAGTTTTAAATATATTTATTATAGTCAGTTATAAGAATAAAAATAGTTTCATGACATTTCATGGATGATTTAATGGAAATTGAAAACATCGTCATCCTTGAAAGTGATAAATTAACATATCACTAATGATTTTTTAAATTTTTAAAAAAAAGGGGAGGGGAATGAAATGATGATGGATTATTACATTATAAGAATATAATTATAGTATAATTATGTTATTGTAGTTATCATACCATTTAGATCCGGGGAGATGAGGAGGGAATAATAAAAGAAAATAACTTTAAAAAAATTAATAGAAAGGAAAAAGGACAACACCTCTTGAATCCTTCTTCTTGAGAAACTCCTTGGTTGGATTAGTGCTTCTATTTTATTAACAACAAAGGCCCCAAGATATGGGTATGGTATATGTGAATATTTTTTAGTATAATTTTTATATTTTTAAAATCTTGAGTGTTGTGGGGAGAAGTTGTTGTGAAGAGTGGTATTTATATGGGTTGAGTGGGGTGGTTTATAATTATTTTATTCATTAATTTATTATTTTATCTAATGACTGTGAATATTTTAGCATTATCACAAAAATATTAATCAAATGAATGGCTATTGATGATTATGTTTCTTATATCAGCAATGACTCAATGAATATTTTTTAACATATAATGTATATATATCATAAATTACCAAATATCACTATTAAAAAAAATCAACAATTTTAGAAACAATTCCAAAAAAATCACCTTGTACTTTTTTGATGTTTAGAATTAAATAATTGAATAACTTTTATGGAAATAATTTTTAAAATATGATAAATTTATTTTTTAATTAAAATCATCATTTATATGGAAAATACTAATTATAAAATTAAATCTGATTTTATATCACATTGAAAAATTTATTACGGTATCATAAAATTACCTTATAATCATAATATAGAAAAATATAAATTTATTAATACATTAAATGGAAATAAATTTTCATTGAAAACAATATATTAATTATAAAATTTAAAATAATCACTTATGTTTTATAAAAATATTGATATTTATTAATAATTTATAAAAACAGATTTACTTATACAATGATATAATTATATTATATATTCATTTATAAGATGGCTATGTTTTATATATACATTCATTAACGAGTTTATTATTCCATTGTCTATCTTACTATTCATGAGGGTCACATTAATATTCCATTGGTCATATTTCTATTTTATTCTTATATGTTTCTTATCATATTCAAATACATCTAATTTCATTCATTATTTATTTATAATGTTTTTTCCTATATGATGTTTTCGTTATTTATTCTATATAACATAACTATAAGAAGGGAATCTTTAATAATTATATTTTGGGTCATTACATTAAATTTTCATATATTCTTTATCTTAATCATTCTTGGTGGTTATTATATAGGTTAGAACTATTTATATTAATGACTTCCACATATTTTAGGAGAATTTCACTCAAGAAGGGTGATTTTTCTGAAATTTTTCCAAAAATCCCACAAATGAAATAAATTATTTCATTGTAAAAATTGTAAAACCATTTTTTAATTCACAAAATGATAAATCATTATATTTTTTTATATATAATCACTTGCACTAATGCTTGGATCTTCTTCAAGATTGGTTGAGGAGTAACCAACACATACCACATAGTGAATAGATTTTCCTAAATTATTTTAGGTAGATGATATTTAAACATCCTTGGTTATGTATTGAACTACATGTTTTTTCACATTCAAGTTAGATTTTCCATCATCAACATTATTTTAAGGATAAACTATAAACCTTTCAGGGTGTGAGAGATATTCCTTCTGAAAATACCTCTTCCCATTCCTTCCCATGGTCATCAATTTTTCTTTTCAATGTGATTAATAATATTAAAAAATACACCTCATTATAAATTCAAAAAGTAACTCTTCTCATTCAAAAATACAACACATTAAAAATATGGGAATATAATCAATAATGAAATGGTCATTGATTCCTATTTAATGTACCATTTATCGACTTATTCAACATTAATATGTGGTTAAATAGTTTTGGAAAATTTTTAGACACATTGACTTTATATCCCATCCCCTTTTAACCTTTATCGCTTGTTAAGGTGAACTGTTATCTCATTATATTATCCTCAGCTTTAATTTTACATCTAAATACACACAAAAAAAAAAGAACCAGTGATTTATATAGATAACCTATTAATAAGAAATAATTTTTCTTTGTGTAAATTTAAAAAACCAACTAGTAACATTATTTTTATATATAATGAGGAATGGTATAACATTGGAACACATTTTTCCACTAACTTATCGTAATATTTATTTAGTGCTTCCAACACACAGATATCTATGACACCTTATAATGGAAATTGATGTGATTATAAGGTATTCTTCTCTTTCTTCTCTTACTCAAACATAATAATACAAAAATATTCTCCTATACTTTTCTATTTTTTTATTTTAGTAAGAATAAAACATGTTATTCATATTCGTATAACTAAAGTAGAGAGACTCTTATTCTTAATATTCTTCTTCATTTGTGAAAGCAATTTTTTGTATATCTTTTCATATTATAAGTATATTATAGCCCAATTAATTAATTTATTTTTACTTCATTTATCACTCATTCTATATTCTTTCATCAGTTATTAATTATTTCACTAGTTCTCCCTTCGTTATTTTTTAATAATCAGTGTATATGTATAGAAATGATGGAAATCACTTTCCCTCTCATCTTTTACACTCACTATTCTAGAAATCAGGTTTGGTATCATATTTTCATCATGACACAAGAATTATTATTCTCAAAAAATTAATGTTGAACCCTTTCTCTTTTATCCTATTTTCTTTTCAAACTATGAGACATACATAAATAGTACACAAGTATAATGTTTTATTTAATGGTTATACATTTTTTTAATATTATTTTTTATAATAATAAAACATAATATCCTTATTTAAATATGTTATTAAAAATTCTATAATATCTCACCATTTATAGCTTGAAATATTCAATATATTAGAATAAATTGAGTTTCATTTTAAATTCTTGAAGACATAGTAATTCATGTCATCATGATATATTAAAATATTGTAATCTATAATAAAAATTAGATCATATGTACCCAATGTGTTTATTAATATTATGTGAAATATCTCCATCATTTTTTCACATTTTAAATTCCCATGACTATAATAATTCAATAATCTAGATTCTTCTGAATATATCTACAATTATTAGCTTTAAAATATTATAATCCTAAAAACTGAATCACAAAATAATCATCTACACAATAATAAATAATTAGACATTCACCATCATTAATATAACCTTTAAATCATCTATTTTTCATCATTATTTTTATATACCAACATTTACTATAAATATATTCCTGAATAAATTAACCTATTATGGTCATTGAACCTCCATTTTGGAATACAAATATGAAGAAAAAATCCTCTTCTTCTCTATATTGATGAATGAATTCAAGAATAACGATGTATATCATTATGATATTTTGATTATATTCTTGTCATATAAAGCCATATAACTATACTGAATCATCCTACTCAATAATATATACCTATTATTATAATTTAATATGTCATAATAATTCTCTACACAGAACACAACAAAATTCATATATGCTGATAAATTAAATATATTGTACAACACATATGTGGATCAACCCATTGTGACCCTATATCGCAATTTATATTTTTTATTCTTTTAATTTTGGGTATCACAATCAACCAACAATAATATATTATGGTCACCCCACTTACCACACAAAGACAGTGGTTTTAGGACCTACCATGTGCCTCACAATCACTCAGCTAACCGACATGTGAACACACATACGATTAACCTGTCATGAAATTAACTATCACTCCACAACATATTGTGTCATTATATGGTCTCTTGGCCTACTAAACTACCCATTTTCATTCCTTAGCCTACAATTCAAACATATGGTCACACAACATGTCATGAAAGGCCAAGGATAACACTTATTTTGAATTGATCACAATTTATAGGGTCTGATAAGATCATAATGGACTAATTATAAAAAAAACTATAAATAGTAAATCTCATCTACAATTACATGAGGTAGGTTATGATTTGAAGGAGGACACAAAGTACTAGTAGGTTATTTTTGAACATTTAGATATTAATGAAAAAATTCACACAATTACGATTCTGAAATCTTATTTTTATCTAAAAGAACTCTCTTTAATATTACATGATAGAATAAATTTAGATAAATCAATTTCATAAGGGTGGAATAGTTGTCCCATGGAATCTTGTGTAGCCCCCAACACGAGAGGCTAAACTCCATGAGTCTTTTATGCCTACTCATGCATGCTCCATGTGTATTATTCCTATCCTCTATGATATATGGGTATCACAATGATCCTATAATGAAACATCTAGGATGTCTCAACAAATTTTATCTTGGATGGGTTTTAACTATCTATGACTAGGTGATTGTTATTTGAGCTACCATGGAATTGGAGGAAAACTCTAGCTTCATAAAAATTATTCACTTAAAAAATTATGGGAGATTATTTCCAAATATATTACCTAATTCCAACATTCTCTCTATTTTTTCATCAAATTGTACTCATCTATGAAAATTTATTAATATTTTAAATATGGTTATAAATTCCTCAAAAACCCATTCATCATAATTATAAAAAAACAACATTTTAATTATAATTCTACAGGGATATCAAAATATTCATGAATTGTTTCTACCATAACAATTGAATAATCATGTTATTTTAATAGAAAAGACTCAATTGTTCATATAAAATATGAAAAATAACATCAAAACTAATTATCCATGATATGATTCATCATATTATTAAATATTTAGAACTAGTTGGCACTTTCTAGAGAACACTTCATAGCATGCTTATGGCTAAATCACCAAACATATAAGACACTTCTTCTTTATAAACATATTTACATTTCTTGATAATTCATTGATAAAAATAGTGACACACAAAAGGAGGGTTGAACATATGATCTTTCATAAATGTATTTCATGGTCAAAATTAATCCTCTACACCATCAAAGTCTTTCAACAATGGAATTTCAGCATCCGATCTACCCATCCTTACTCAGAAAACCCAAATACACCAAAAATAATAATAATGTAATGTTTCATGTAAAAAATACCAATTAGAGATGTTCAAAAAGTCAAATACCTTATCTTGTTCCTATTTCTATGAAAGAAACATCTTCAATATCAAATAATTCAAATTTACCCTATAATTTAGAGCCTCTTACAATGAATCTCCTTACAAATTCCCCACTTTAGGGATTTTCATCCTAATGATACATCTTATAGTCCCCTAAACACAAGACAGACCTATATACTTCAAAAATCCACAACTATCTCACTATGTTTCTATCTTTAATTTAAAATAGGTTTCTTATATGAAACATTAGAATCCTAACCCAGATACATATGACTTTCCTTTAACAATATGGTATATGGTCTCTATAAATACACAACTAAATCACACACAATGAACCTAACATGGTTTCCAGTTCACCCCATCAAATTTCACACAAAAACATTAGTCAAAACTCCTACATATAAATTTACAAAAAACATTTGTTTCACCTGTGATGTATAATATCAACACCCATTAATGATTCTTCCACTTTTAGAGGCATAATAAAAACAATTAACGACCACTTTAAATTATATAACATTCCAAAAAATGAATTTTCATGGATGGATCACCAACATGATCACCAAATGGTATGTTCTAACCTCGAGAAAGGGTATGCTAGTGATGTGACTCTCTTTCAAATAATTTCAACTCCATCCCAATTCTTCTTCAAATGCATTGACTCCAACATCCACCTCATAACAACATAAAATATAATATTTACCTGGGAACCAGATAAAATCATGCATTCCCACTCATCTGTTTTCTTTATGTCTCCTTGAGTATCCATTAATAAGTGTCATAAACTCTACCACACATCTGATACAATAGTTATTCACCCATGATATATATATTTCTACCCTCCATAATAATACCATTATAGTACCATTCAAAACTGTAACGTCCCTGTTCCGGGTGCCCCGAACCCGGTTCACCACATGACTTCAAGTGCATTTCCCCAAACACCAGAGGTTGCCGACAAGCAGCGATGGCCCATGTATGATAGTGGGGAAACTATGCCCATATTTGTCAAAGTGTAGCACAACAGAATAATGTAAAAAATCATACAACAACAGCGGAATAAATAAACCATACACATTTAAGATAAACAACTACAATAAAAACAACCAACAATCATATATATATAATGATGCAACATGCCTCATGTTCTAAAAAAATATCCAGAACATGTTACAAAATAGTACATTACAGTACAAAACAGAGTGCATCAAATACCATAAACAGAACAGTTGGTAGCATCACGACCCTAAGCCCGGTCCCATGCTCCCATACTCCTCAGCAGCAATGAAGCACCTGTGTAAGGACCCTTTCCCTTATCCAAACCTACATAAATGTAATATGTTTGGGCAAAAATAATGACCCAAAAGTGTGTGATAAATAATCTCAGTAGGAACCCACCAAATTCTCGTGCCCAACTATTTGTAAACATGCAACAGTACTGTGGAAAAGTAAATGCAATAACTAAGAAGTAATCAAAAGTATCTAACATTACTAGTTATATTTCTATTTAACATTCATTTATTTATTATTCAGAAAACACCACAGAGAATTTCTTTGTAAACTATCAGTGTACTCAGATGTGAAAACCCTTACCCTCAGGTAATGAGTATCTAAACACAATAATATGGCCACATGCATATCGAATATTGCCCACAAGTGTATGAGGTGTCTCCCACAGGCACAGAATCAACTGCCCAATGGCACAAAAGAAGTTTCCTACAGGCTAAGTAGTACATTTCCCACAGGCTAATCACAACACTGCCCTCAGGATAAAATAATAACTGGGCCATTCCCAACATGTAAACAAGAAATACACATGAAATTCAAATGAAATTTCTCTCATGGAAATTCTATCATCATTATTATTAAGGCATATCCTCGGGTATCTTGGACAAACGACTAAATAGAGTAATACACCACCGGGGTGGTACTGAATCCAAGGAGTGATCCAATGCATCATTTTATTATCACATTTAAATTACCTATACAATTTTAGGTATTTAATTCAACAAGGCCTCAGCCATACGACACCCCATTCATGGGCGCATATCTCAACGGTACACAATACACACATCAGTTGGAAAATTAAACACCAAGACACCTACCTTAAATGCCCCTGATCAGTATAATGGAATGATGATACATTAATCGTGCTAGAAGGAGGTGGATCTTAAGTGAGAAAAACTCACTTAAACACAAATAACATCTATGAGAGGAATATTTGGCATGAACGGTTTAAGAAGAGTAGAGGGATTACATTTGCAGTTCCAACGAGATCTTCTGAGGTGATAATGGATTCCCGACTCTTGATCTAGAGATCCTCGAAGATTCGGTAATCCCCTCCCGTGTTTATGTCTGGTTGTAAGCCTTCCATGTGAACAGGGTTGGCTACTTCCCATTTTAAGTGAAAAAAACAAAGTAAACTGCATGCAATTTTAGAGTACACGGCATGTACTTCCTTCATTTAACTGTTCATCTGGTGGCAATTCCAAACGGTTCATCCATAGACATGAGTACACGACGTGTATTCCCGACTACATGGTGTGTATTGTCGCCTAGCTGGCGGCTACTCCCACCGCCTTACTGTTTCATCTGCCGACTGACTACATGGAGTGTAATGGACCACTACATGGCGTGTAGTCGGTTTTTACACCCTTAGTCTCCAAAAAGTCTACAAACCCTGTGTACAAATCCCACACGTCCAATGTACATGGCATGTGGAAAAGTACACGGCGTGTTGTCCTAGAATTTAGTATTTTTACACATTTTCCTTATTTTCTCAAAAATAGTTAAGGAAAAGAGAAAAGAAGAAACTCCTACCTCAAAAATATGAACTGGGTTCTTACAAACATCCCCCTTTAAAACAATTCGTCCCCTAATTTCCCTTAGAAGGGTGGAAAAGATATAGCCGTAAAAAACTCCAGCCATTGAGCATGTACGTTGGTCTCCCGCTCTTAAGTTTCATCCTGCACTCGGCCATGCTTCCATAGCACCCATATGAGAGGAACTGACTGGCCTAAAATAAACATTGTGCTCGTATCAATGATTCAAATAGGATTCTCCTCAAAGGACGTATCTTCTTCATGCTCAACCTCCTTGGGATAAATGGCGTGATACATGTCTGAATGATAGCGGAGCAACTGAGATACATGGAAGATATCGTGCATGGCTCGGTACCTCTGTGGTAACTGTAACCGATAGGCAACCAACCCGACTCTCTCTAGCATCTCAAATGGACCCACGTACCTCGGTGAAAGTTTACCATGTCTCCTGATCCACCTGTGAATAAGCCTCGGTGAATGATATAAGAATACATGATCCCTGACCACGAACTCCAAGGGCCGCCTACGGCGATCAACATAAGATTTATGATGAGACTGTGAGGTTGCCATCCGCTTGGGAATAAAATGGTCCCACTCAGAAGTCTTCTACATGAGACGAGGTCCCAGTGAAACTGCCTCACCTGCCTCTAACCAGCAAAAGGGTGATCGTCATGGCCTTCCATATAATGTCTCTTAAGGTCCCATATCAATAGTTTCCTATAAACTATTATTATAGGAAAACTCAACTAGGGGTATATGCTTCACCCAAGAGCCCCCAATGTCTAGGACGCATGCACGCAACATGTCCTCTAGCACCTGTATCATACGCTCTGACAGACCATCGGTCTGAGGGTGCTAAGCTAAGCTCAGAAGCACCTGTGTACCTAGTGCCCTCTAAAAACTCTGCCAGAATCAAGACATAAACAGGCATCCCTATTTGAAACGATAGAACGGGGGACCCCATGAATACATACAACCTCTCGAATATAAAACTTCTCAAGCTCGTCAACACTGATGGTCTCCCAGATCAGAAATAATTGAGCTACCTTTGTGAGTTTATCCACAACAACCCACAAAATATCATTGCCTTAAGGTGACCTCAACAACCCCGTCATGAAGTCCATCGCAACATCATCCCATTTCCACTCTGGAATGGGTAACTGCTGTAATAGTCCATCTGGTATCTGATGCTCTGCCTTCATCTTCTGATAGGAGGAACACCTCATAACAAAACCAGCTACATCCCTCTTCATACCTGGACACCAGTACTGACGTCTCAAGTCATGGTAAATCTTGGTAACTCAAAAATGAAGTTCCTAAGCTGAAGCATGAAACTACCACATCAACTCCTCTCATATATCCCTTGGAACCCTCACTTTTCCATGGAAACACAATATTCCATCATCGCCTATCGTCCAACCAGGAGAAGGGTCCTCACTGGTCGCCGACTCCCATAGAACTAGGCCTTTTGAATCAGATAGTTTTCTCATCCTCACTCTATCCAGGAGGGTAGAGGTCACAGCTAAAGAAGAAATATAGGTCTACCCCTGACTTTTGTGCACCTCCAAATGCATCTCCGGGAACAAATCCATAAGATGCCATTCCCCACTGTCCTCCCACACTACCTGTATCTGAGTCTTCCGGCTTA
This sequence comes from Viscum album, assembly GCA_963277665.1. Classification (NCBI taxonomy): domain Eukaryota; kingdom Viridiplantae; phylum Streptophyta; class Magnoliopsida; order Santalales; family Viscaceae; genus Viscum; species Viscum album. Next base: position 1,733,648,250 of record OY728155.1, on the reverse strand, counting down.
GTGCATCAGGTACGAAATTACCTTTACTAGGTGTATAAGCATGCTTAAAATCGAAGGACTGATGGAATTCAACCCACCTTCTCTATTTTAGGTTCAAGTCATGCTGGGTAAAGATGTACTTGATACTTTTGCGGTCCGTGAACACCACAAAATGTTCTCCCAATAGATAATGTCTCCAATAGCGTAACGCATAAACAACTGCATCCAACTCGAGATCATGTGTCGGGTAATTCCTCTCATGTGGCCTCAACTGCAAAGACCCTTATGTAACTACTTGATTTCCCTGCATTAACAAATCTTCTATCCCAATACTCGATGCATCACAGTAAACTGTATAGCTCTTCCCCTTCTCTAGAAGTATCGGGATTGGGGATGATGTGAACTTTCCCTTCAGCACTTGGAAGGATGCCTCGCAAGCTAATGACCAAATGAACTTCACACCCTCGGTAGTCAAATCTATAAATGGTGCTGCTAAGCGGGAGAAGTCCTGTATGATGTATCTGTAGTAACCAGCCAGCCCCAAGAAATATCGTATCTCAAAAACATTCTTGGGATGCTCCTAGGAAAATATTTCTCTCACCTTCTCTAGGTCTGCTGCAACTCTTACCTCTGAGATGATATGACCTAGGAAGTGTATCTGGTCCATTCAAAAGTGGTACTTTGAGATCTTAGCATATAACTGATTCTCTCTCAGTGTACTAAAGATGATATCAAGATGGGTGGCATATTTGTGTAATGTTTGATAGTACACCAATATTTCATCCATGAATACTACCACAAATGAATCCAGATAGGGATGAAACACACGATTCATCAGAGCCATGAAAACTGCTGGTGCGTTCGTGAATCCGAACGGCATAACCAAGTACTCGTATAGACCATACCGGCTCTTGAAAGCTGTGAGATGTATATCAGATGGTCTAACGCGCAACTGATGATATCATGACCTCATGAAAATCTTCGAGAACACTCATGATCCATGAAGTTGATCAAAAAGATCATTAATCCTTGGTAGGGGATATCGGTTCTTAACCATCAACTGGTTCAACTTTCGATAATCCATACAAAGTCTCAGGGTACCGACCGCCTTGTTTGAAAAAAGGACCGGAGAACCCCAAGGAGATGTACTGGGTTGGATAAAACCCTTTTCCTGTAACTCCTCTAACTATCTCTTGAACACCTACAACACTGGTGTAGTAATCCTATAAGGAGGAATGGACACCGGTGCCGCTCCTGGAACAAGCTCAATAGAAAAATCCACCTCCTGCTCCGGAGGAAGACCTGAAAAGTTATCTGGGAAGGCATCCCTAAAATGATCAACCACTAGAGGGAAATCCTTCTGGAAAGTCCCACGGTCATCCTAATATAAACATGAAAGTTGGTATATGACTCCACCTCACCCACAATGCTCTTGTCCAACATGACTTTCCTGAATATCTCACTCGCCCTAGTATTGAAATTTTCCACCCTCTAGTGACGTTAAATTCACCCTACGACGATCAAAATCCACAAAAAATCGAAAGGGAACCAACCAGTCCATCCTGAGAATGACATCATAGCTCGTCATCTCCATGACATAGAGGTCCCAAAGGAAGTGACACCAACTAGTCTCAAGGGGGAACTCCTGGAACAGATGCACACTAGCCGTTCTAGTTCCCAGCAGCAGAAGAAGAAAAAACAGAGGTCCCTAGGCTCTCCACCACGGGCAGAGATATAAAGATATGTGTAGCTCCCATATCAAAAAGTACTGATGATAAAACAAAATCTAAAAGAATAGTACCTATAACAGTAGAAGGTTCGAGATCCTGCTCCTGCTGGGTCTGTTGCACTGCATATGTCTGCCCAGTGTCGTTGCCCTGTGACATAGGCTGGCTACCCTGAGTTGTCCCACCCTACTGCCTCTGAGATCTTGGTGTCTGGCTACCATGGCCAGGACCACCATCCCTGCATTCACATCCAGACATATTCTAGTTTCCTGACTGGTAAGAAGTTACTGCTCATGCCCCCGCACGCAGAGTTTGCACAGAACCCCTATCACAAGGCACTGGTGGAAACGCCTTGCAAGCACGATGTAGATGACACATCCTACCACAAGCAAAACCGTCCACTGGGTCTCATGGACACCGAGGTAACTTGTGCCCCTCCTTAACACAGAGGTAGCACATGACCTGGCCATCTGAAACATTCTACTGCCTAATACTGCCACCCTGAGTGATGTCCATCTGTATCTTCTTCTTGCTAGTAGAAATAGTACCAGAAACGGGTGCCGAACCGCCCTGGCCCACACCACTAGCTTCTTGCAAGTTCCTCTCTGTAATCAGCTCCTGGTTAAAATAGAATGTACTAAAGGCAATGTGAAAACATTCACCAATGCACAGATGTCATATAAAAGACCATCTTCAATGCGTCTGGCTCACTATGTCTCATCGACCACTAGAACGGGTGCAAAAAGCTGGTGCTCGGTGAATCGAGAAGAACAATCCATCACTGACATAGCGCCCTGTTGCAGATTCATGAACTCTCGAGCTCGATCTTCCCTCAGCATCTCTAGGAAGAAGAATTAATAGATTCCTGTCTGGAAATCTTCCAACTCCATGTCTCTGTGATGCTCTGATAGGGTGGTAACATCCCACCAACTCTTGGAGGAAACACGTAGTATATAAGTCGCGAGTTTGACCCTTCAACCTGGAGATGTCTCAAGATTCCCGAAAATAGTCTCCATCAAACCCAGCTAAGAATCCACAACCTGTGGTCCGACATCCCTTGAAAACATAGGTGTATGTTGCTGCTGGAAGAAACGATTAAGCTCAGCCATAGACGTGGCAGCCGACGGTGCTCCCTAAAAGGTCTGTATAAACCTCATAAAACATTCACGAAAATGTGCCTCTGCGCCTGTGTATGGTATAACAGCTGGCGATGCATCTAGCTCTACTAGAGGATCAACTGGTAGCCCATGTGACACCATCTCTGGAGTACACTCGTTGCCACTCTCCTAGAGAACAACGCGTCGTCATCTCAGTGGCATGACACTTCAAGGTCAAACACACACCTTTGATCAAGATTATCACAATCTGAAAAAGAAAGAACCAAAAGGGGAACAGAAGGGAGAAGGCATTCAAAATTTTCAACACAAGACTAAAATTCCTATATACTGACTACACGGTGTATACATGACATCTCTACCATGACCGAGTCCTTCCACACGACTCCTGTTAAACAATACTACACGGCGTGTATTTAAGCAACATGGCGTGTATGGTGTAATTTTACAACTGCCTGTGTCATCTGTGACATGGCCGATGACTTTTCTTGATACTACATGGCGTGTGACACCCATATATTGTGTTTTCACTTCCCCATTTCTCGGCCACATGGTCAGGTCCACATGGTCAGTCACTGGTCAAGATTACACGACATGTCTCACAGGTACACGGCGTGTAATAGACGAGCCTCACTGACCCGTGTTGTTATTTACATGGCCGAATACATGGCTCACACTACACAACGTGTTCCAGATGGACACGGTGTGTACACGAAAGTATTACACTGACCCGTGTTGTTAGTTACATGGTCGGATCCCAGGTCAGACTACACGACGTGTTCATCATTTACATAGAGTGTACTAGGAATGATTCCATTGACCCGTGTTTTTTAGTTACACGGTCGGACTCCCGGTCAACATTACATGACATGTACATCCGGTACATGGCGTGTTCTCCCCAATCATTTCCCTTCCCCGTGTCCCTTCCCAAACGGTCTATGACACGGGAAGAGACTACACGACGTGTACTCAAAAAGATTTCGTTCCTTCCTGAATAGAAGGACATACACGACATGTTTTAAGGTACTACATGGCGTGTATAATGGGTTTCCAGACATTATGCCTCAGAAACATCTCTGGAACCCAAAACAATACTAAAAAACAACACCTAAGTGTCAAAATGTTAATCCGTGAGGGCCCATACTCCCCACGAATCAAAGTTTGACATCTTATCTGTGTTATAACCAGATAAACCGTCAATGATCCACCAAATGTCGGTCAATGAGGGACCATACTCCCCAAAAACCAAATTTTCTTGTCCATTCTATAAAAAAGTTTATTTAACAATACCCTATCTCATAGCAGGTATTTATCAAAGAAGCTATCGCAACTGCATGCTTTTCTAGCACAATGACTATCACAACAGCATGAAATTTCTAATGCACCTACATGGAATGGAAACTATGCATGGCATGTGATATCTAGAATGTGCCAAAATGATGAATGAGATGGAATAACCTCATCTCATCGGGTTTCAACTGAATAAAACCCATGAATAAAATATAAATAGCACAATACAAGTGTGTCACCTTTCAGTGATAATCAATTCAACTATTATATTGCAAAATTAGAATATTTGCAACACGAGGTAAATTGGATTTTCCTTGTACACGGGTTAGCTATGCCCAGGGACAACATATTACCAACTACCATTCTCATCCTATCCCTTACTATGGCTCCAAATAGTAAGTCAAAGAAAAGTAACCTCCCTCTGATACCACTTTGTAACGTCCCAGTTCTGGGTGCCACTCAATGGGTTCCCCGAACCCGGTTCGCCACATAACCTCAAGAGGATTTCCCCAAACTTCAGAGGCTGTCGACTTACAGTGAGGGCCAAGGTCAGATAGTGGGAAAACTACGCCCTCATTTGTCAAAGTGTATCACAACGGAATAAAGTAAAAAGTATAAAAAAAGGGGAAGCAATAAACCATACACATTTAAGATAAACAACTGTAGTAAAAACATCGAATAGTCATATATATATAATGATGCAACATGCCTCATGTTCTAAGAAAATAACCAGAACATTTTACAAAATAGTACATTACAGTACAAAACAGAGTGAAGAAAAAACCAAAACAAAACAACTGGTAGCATTGTGAGCCTAAGCCCTGTCCCATGCTCCCCTACTCCTCAGCAGCAATCAAGTACATGTGTAAGGATCCTTTCCCTTATCCAAACTTGCAGAAATGTAATCTGTTTGGGCCGAAATGCATGACCCATAAAGGGTGTGAGAAAAAATATCAATAGGCACCCAAAAAATGCTCGTGCCAAACTGTGTGTAAATATGAAACAATTGTGTGAAAAAGTAAATGCAATAACTAAGGGGTACTCAAAAGTAACTAACGTTACCAATTATATTTATATTAACAATCATTTATTTATTATTCAGAAACCACCATAGAGAATTTATTTGTAAACAATCATTGTCCTCAGATGTGCAAACCCTTACCCTCAGGTAAAGAGTATCTAAACACATGAATCATAGCACATGAATATTGAATATTGCCCACATGCATATGAGGTGTCGCCTATAGGCACAGAATCAACTGCCCACAGGCACGGAAGAAGTTTTCCAGAGGCTAAGTAGTACATTTCCAACAGGCTAATCACAACACTTCTGTCAGGATAAAAAAATCGGCCATGCCCAACATGTAAACAAGAAATACACATGAAATTCAAATGAAATTCCTCTCATGGAAATTCGATCAACATTATTATTAAGGCATACCCTCGGGTATCCTGGACAAACGAGTAAAGAGAGGAACACACCCTCGGGGTGGTCCCAGATCCAAGCAGTGATCCCAAACATCAGTTTATTATCAAATTTAAATTTCCTACACAATTCTAGGTATTTAATTCAACAAGGCCTCATCCATACGACACCCCATTCACGGGCACATGTATCAACGGTACCAAAAACACACATTAGTTGGAAAATTAAACATAAATCCACCTATCTTAAACGCCCCTGATTAGTATACTCGAACGACGAACCACGAATCATCCCAGAAAGAGGTAGATCTGAGGTGATAAAAAACTCAGTTAAACACAAATAACATCCATGAGAGGAAGATTTGGAAAGAATGGTTTAAGAAGAGTGGAGGGTGTACCTGTTTGTTTCCAACGAGATCATCTGAGGCAGAAACTGATTCCCGACGATCGATCTGGATATCCTTGAAGATTCGGACGTCCCCTCCTGAGCTCCCATCCAGTTCAATGCCTTCCCTGTGAATAGGGTTGGCTACATCCCATTTTAAGCGAAAAAACAAAGTATATGGCATGTACTTTTTGAGTACACGATGTGTACTTACTTCATTTAACTATTCTTCTGGCGGCACCGCAAAACTGTTCATCTGTCGACATGAGTGCACGACGTGTATTCCCGACTACACAGTATGTATTGTCACCCAGCTAGCGGCTACTCCCACCGCCTTACTGTTTCATCTACTGACTGACTACATAGTGTGTAAAGGACCACTACACATCTTGTAGTCAGTTTTTACACCCTTAGTCGCCAAAAGGCTACACACCCTATTTACACATCCCACATGGCCAAAGTACACGACGTGTGGAAAATTACATGGAGTGTAGTCCTAAAATTTATGATTATTCCCCATTTTTCTTATTTTCTCAAAAACACTTATGGAAAAGAGAAAAGAAGAAACTCATACCTAAAAAATAAGAACCGAGTTCTTAAAAACTTCCCCCATTAAAGAAATTCATTCCCGAATTTCCCTTCTAAGTGTGGATAAGATATAGCCATGAACAACTCTGGCCACTGAGCACGTACGTTGGTCTCCCGCTCCTAGTTTTCATCATGCAATCATCCATTCTACCATAGAACCCGTATGAGATGAACTGACCGACCTCGAAGAACCTTTGTGCTCCTATCAACGATAAAAATTGGATTCTCCTCAAAGTATGCATCTTCCTCAAGCTCATCCTCCTCAAGTTAAAAGATGTGAGACAGGTCTGAATGATAGCGGAACAACTAAGATACATGTAAGACGTCGTGCATGGCTCGGTACCTCTGTGGTAACCGTAACCGATAGGCAACCAGCCCAACCCTCTCCAGAATCTCAAATGGCCCCACGTACCTCAGTGAATGTGTACCCTATCTCCTGATCCGCATGTGTCCCAGCTACTGCGAAACGCATAGGAAGACCTGATCCCTAACCACGAACTCCAAGGGTCATCTGCGGTGATCAACATAAGATTTAGGACGAGATTGTGTGGTAGCCATCGTCTTCTGAATCAACTAGACCTGCTCAGAAGTCTGCTGCACTAGACGTGGTCTTAGTAGAGCTGCCTCACCTGCCTCTAACCTGCACAAAGGTGATCGGCATGGCCTTCTATATAAAGCCTCATAAGGTGTCATCTCAATAGTTTCCTAAAAATATTATAATAGGAAAAATTGACAAGGGGTATGTGCTTCTCCCAATAGCCCCCAAAGTCTAGGATGCATGCACGAAACATGTCATGTAGCACTTGTATCATACACTCTGAATGAACATCGGTGTGAAGGTGGTCAGAAGTGCTGAGAAGCCCCTGTGTACCCAGTTCCATCTGAAAACTCTTCAAGAATCAAGACGTCAAATGGACGTACCTATCTGAAATGATAGAACGGGGGACCTCATGAAGACATACGACCTCTCGAATATAAAACATCTCGATCTAGTCAACACTGAAGGTCTCCTTGATCAGAAAAAATTGAGGTACCTTTCTGAGTCTATCCACAACAACCCACATATCATCATTGCCTCAAGGTGACCTCAACAACCCCGTAATGAAGTCCATCACGACATCATCCCTTATCAACTCAGAATTGGGTAACTACTGTAATAGTCCAGCTGGTCTCTGATGCTCTGCCTTCACCTGCTGACAGGTGGAACACCACGTATCAAAACCAGCTACATCCCTCTTTATACCTTGACAACAGTACTGACGTCTCAAGTCACGGTACATCTTGGTAACTCCGGGATGAACTGCCCAAGATGAATCATGAAAATCCCAAATCAGCTCATCGCATAAATCCCATAGAACCCACACTCATACATGGAAATGAAATACTCCATCATCGCCTATCATCCAACTATGAGAAGGGTCATCACTGGTCACCTACTCCCGTAGAACTAGGCCTTATGTGTCCGATAGTTGTCTCATACTCACTCTATCTAGGAGGGAAGAGGTCCCAGATAAATATGAAAGATAGGTCTTCCCTTGACTATCGTGTACCATCAAATGCATCTCAGTGAACAAATCCATATGATGCCATTCCCCATTTGCCTCCTGCACTACCTATATCTGAGTCTTCATGCTTAGTGCATTAGCTAATTCATTACCTTTACCAGGTGTATAGGAATTCTCAAAATCGAAGGAATGAAGGTATTCAACCCACCTTTTCTCTCTTAGGTTCATATCATGCTGGGTAAAGATGTACTTGAGACTTTTGCGGTCCGTGAACACCACAAAATGTTCTTCCAAGAGATAATATCTCCAACAACATAACACATGAACAACTACAGCCAAATCGAGATCATGCGTTGGGTAATTCCTCTCATGTGGCCTCAACTGTAGAGACTCGTACCCAACTACTCGATCACCCTACATTAACAAAGCTCCTACCCCAATACCTGATGCATCACAGTAAACTGTATAGTTGTTCCCCTGCTCTGAGAGTATCAGGATTGGTGCTGATGTCAACTTTCCCTTCAGCTCCTGGAAGTCTATCTCGCAAGTTTGTGAGCAAAAAAACGTCACACTCTTCTTAGTCAAACCCGTAAACGTTGATTCTAAGTGGGAGAAGTCTTTTATGAAGCATCTATAATACCTAGCTAGCCCTAAGAATCTTCGTATCTCAAAAACATTCTTGGGATGCTCCCAGGAAACTACTGATCTCACCTTCTCTGTGTCGACTTCAACTCCTACCTCTGAGATGATATGACCCAGGAAGTGTATTTGGTCCATCCAAAAGTGGCACTTTGAGAGCTTAGCATATAGCTGATTATCTCTTAGTGAACTCAAGACGATCTCAAGATGGGTGGCATGGTCATGTCGAGTGTGAGAGTACACCAAGATGTCATCCATTAATAATACAACAAATCAATCTAGATAGGGATGAAACACACGATTCATCAGATCCATAAAAACTGTTGGTGCGTTCGTGAGTACGAACGGCATAACCGAGTACTCATACAGACCATACATGCTCTTGAAAGCTGTGAGTGGTATATAAGATGGTCTAACGCACAACTGATGATATCCCAACCTCAATTCAATATTATAGAACACTCGTTCTCCATGAAGTTGATGAAAAAGATCATTAATCCATGGTAGGGGATATCAGTTCTTAATCGTCAACTGGTTCAGCTTACGATAATCCACACAAAGTCTGAGGGTACCATCCGCCTTCTTCGCAAAATGGACCAGAGAACCCAAAGGATATGTACTGGGTTGGATAAAACTCTTTTCCTATAACACCTCTAACTATCCCTTGAGCTCCTTCAACTCTACTGTAGCCATCCTATAAGGAGGAATGGACATCGGTGCTATTCCTGGCACAATCTCAAAAGAGAAATCCACCTCCCGCACCGGAGGAAGACCTGAAAAGTTATCCGGGAAGACATCCTTGAAACAATCAACCACTGGAGGGAAATCCTTTTGACAAGACCCATGGTCATCTAGATATAAACTTGCAAGCTGGGATATGACTCCACCTCGCCCATGATGCTCTGGCCCAACTCGACTCACCGGAATATCCCACTCTCCCCTGTATAGAAATTCTCTTCCCTCTGGTGATGTGAAACTCACCCTACGACGATATCAATCCACAAAGTCTCGAAAGGGAACCAACCAGTCCATCCCGAGAATGAAATCATATCTCGTCTCTCCATGACATAGAGGTTCCAAAGGAAGTGACACCCACCAACCTCAAGGGGGAACTCCCAACACAGATGCACACTAGACATTATAGTACCCAACGTAGTATCTAGCATCATAACAACAAAAAAAGAAGAAACACAGAGCCCTAGGCTCTCCACAACAGGAACATATATAAAGCTATGTGTAGAGCCCGTATCAAAAATTACTGAAGAAATAAGAGAAGCTACTAGAATCGTTCCTATGACAGTTGAAGGTTCAGGATCCTACTCTTACTGGGTCTGTTGCACTACATATGTATGCCCAGTGTCGCGGCCCTGCAACATACCCTGGCTACCCAGAGCTGTCCCGCCCTACTGCCTCTAAGATCCTGGTGTCTGGCTACCACAGCCATGACCACCATCCCTGCCTACACGTCCAGGCGTATTCCAGTTTCCTGACTAGTAAAAAGATACTGGTCCTGCCCCCACACGCGGAGTATGCACATAACCCCTCTCACTATCCACTGGTGGAAACGCCCTGAAAAAATGTTGTAGATGACCTATCCTTCCACAATACCGGCATTCCACTAGGACTCATGGACACTGAGGTCTCTTGTGCCCATCCTTACCACACTGGTAGCACATTACCTGGCCATCTGAAACATTCTTCTAGCTGGTACTGCCACCCTGAGAGAAGTCCATCTGTCTCCTCCTCTTGCTAGTAGAAATAGTACCGGAAATTGGTGTTGAACTGCCCTGGCCCACACCACTAGCTTCTCGCAGTTTCCTCTCTGTAATCAGCTCCTGGTTCAAAATAGCATGTACTGAAGGAAATGCGAAAACATTCACCAGCGCTCAGATGTCATATTGAAGATCATCCTCAAAGTGTTTGGCTCTCAGCGTCTCATCTCCCACCAAAACGGGTGAAAACGCTGAATTTATGTAAAACAAGTAGAATAATCCATCACTAAAATAGCGCCCTGTTGTAGATTCATGAACTATCAAACTCGATCTAACCTCAGAGTATCTACGAAGAAGAATTCATAGAAGGCTATCTGGAAATCTTCCAAATACATGTATCTATGACGCTCTGACAGGGTGGTAACATCCCACCACATCTTGGAGGAATCACGTAGTATATAAGTTGCGAGCTTGACCCTCCGCACTGGAGGCGTCTCAAGATGATCGAAAATAGTATGCATCGACCCCAACCAAGACTCTACAGCTTGTGGTCCGCCATCCACTGAAAACGTAGGTGGATGCTGCTGTTGGATGATACGAGTAAGCTCAGCCATAGATGTGGTAGCCGTCGGTGATCCCTAAAAGGTCTGCATAAACTGCATAAAGCCTCCATGGAACTGTTCCTCTATGCCTATGTCTGGTCTAATGGCTGGCACTGCATTTGGTTCTCTTGGAGGATCAAATGGTAGCCCATGGCCCACCATATATAGAGTACATTCACTGCCTCTCTCCTGGCGAACAACACGTGGTCGTCTCGTCGGCATGACACTTTAAGGTCAAATGCACACCTTAGATCAAGATTATCATAGTATGAAAATGAAGGAACCAAAAGGGGAATAGGAGGAATAAGGCATTCAAAATTTGAAAAACAAGACTACATTGTATGTATACTGACTACACGACATGTACCTTACCACTCTTCCCTGCCCGGGTCCTTCCACACGACTCCCGTTAAACAAAACAAGAGGGCGCGTATTTAAGCTACACGGCGTGTATGGTGTAATTTTCCAATAGCCCGTGTCTTTTGTGACACGGCCGAAGACTAGGCTTGATACTACACAACATGTGATAACCATACACGGCATGTTTACTACCCCATTTCCCGGCATCACGGTCAGGTCCACACATTCAGTCACTGGTCAAGACTACATGGCGTTTCCCACAGGTACATGACGTGTACTAGACCAGCTTTGCCGAACCGTGTTGTTCGTTTCATGGCCAAATACATGGCTCACACTACACGACGTGTTCCAAATTGCCACGACATGTACACGAATGGATTACACTGACCCGCGTTGTCAGTTACACGGCAGGATCCAATGTCATATTACACGGCATGTTCATCATTGACACAGAGTGTACTAGGAAAGATTCCACCGACTCGTGTTTGTTAGTTACACGACCGGACTCCGGGTCAACACTGAACATCGTGTACATCCGGTACATGGCGTGTTCACCCCATGTATTTCCCTTCTCTGTGTCCTCTCCCACACTGTCTATAACACGGGAAGAGACAACATGGTGTGTAATCAAGAAGTATTTGTTCCTTCGCGAAGAGAAGGACATACACGACGTGTTTTAAGGTACTACACGGCATGTATACTGTGTTTCCGGATAGTATGGCTCAGAAACTTCTCTGGAACCTAGAAAATACTAAAAAACTACACCTATGTGTCAAATTCTGATCCGTGAAGGCCCATACTTCCCACGAATCATATTTTGACATCTTATCTGTGTTATGACCGGATAAACAGTCAATGTTACACCAAATATCGGTCAATTAGGGCCCATACTCCCCAAAAACCAAATTTTGGTGTCCATTTTATCAATAAGTTTATATAACATTACCCTATCACATATCATGTATTTATCAAATATTCTATCACAATATAATGCTTTTCTAGAACAACGACTATCACAACAGCATGCAATTTCTAATGCACCTACATGGCATGGAAACTATGCATGGAATGTGATTTCTAGCATGTTCCTAAATGATGCATGAGATGGCATACCCTCATCTCATCGGGTTGGAACTGAATAGAACCCATGAATAAAATATAAATAGAAAAATACAAATGTGTCACCCTACAATGAAAATAAATTAAACTATCAAATTGCAAAATCAGAAAAATTGCAACATGAGGTAAATTAGATTTTCCCTGTACATGGGGTTAGCTACACCCAGGCACACAATATTACCAACTACCATTCTCGTCCTATCCCTGACTAAGGCTTCAAAAAGTAAGTCAAAGAAATGTAACCTCCCTCTAATACCACTTTGTAATGTCTCGGTTCTGGGTGCCACTCAACGGGTTCCCCGAACCCAGTTCGCCACCATACCTCAAGCGCATTTCCCAAAACGCCAGAGGCTACCGACTAGCAGCGAGGGCCAAGGTTTGATAGTAGGGAAACTATGCCCTCATTAGTTTATGTGTAGCACTGCAGAATAAAGTAAAAAGAATACAAGAACAACAGAAGAAATAAACCATACACATTTATGATAAAAAAAATTAGTAACAACAACCAACAATCCTATATATAAATATAATGATGCTACATTACTCATGTTCTAAGAAAATAGCCATAACATGTTACAAAAACAGTACATTACAATACAAAATAGAGTGCATTAAAAACCAAAACAAAATAGCTGGTAGCATCGCGAGCCTAAGCCTGGTCCCATGCTCCCCTACTCCTCAACAGCAATCATGTACCTGTGTAAGGACCCTTTCCCATATCCACACCTGCAAAAATGCAACCTTTTTAGGCAGAAAAGCATGACCAAAACAGGGTGTGAGAAATAATCTCTGTAGGATCCCACAAAAGGCCCATGACCAACTGTGTTTAAACATGAAACAACAATGTGCAAAAGTAAATGCAATAACTAAGAAGTACTCAAAAGTAACTAACTTTACTAGTTATATTGACATTTAACATTCATTTATTTATTATTCATAAACGACCAAAGAGATTTTTTTGTAAACAGTTAGTGTCCTCAGATGCGCCAACCCTTACCCTCAGGTAAAGAGAATCTAAACACAAGAATATTCCCATATGCGTATCTAATATTTCCCACAGGCATACGAGGTGTCACCCACATGAACAGAATCAACTTCCCAGAGGCACGGAAGAAGTTTCCCACAGGCTAAGAAGTACATTACCCAATGGCTAATCACAACACATCCCTCAGGATAAAAAATATAATCGGTCCATGCCCAACATATAAACAAGCAATAAACATGAAATTAAAAGGAAATTCCTCTCATGGAAATTCTATCATCATTATTATTAAGGCATACCGTTGGGTATCCTGGCCAAACGACTCAATAGAGGAACACACCCCCGAGGTGGTCCTGGATCCAAGCAGCAATCCCAAACAGCAGTTTATTATCACATTTAAATTACCTATACAATTATATGTATTTAATTCAATATGGCCTCTTTCATACAACACCCCATTCATGGGCGCGTATCTCAACGGTACACAAAATGCACATCAGTTGGAAAATTAAACACCAAGACACCTACCTTAAACTCCCCTGATCAGTATACTCGAATGGCGATCCACGAATCATCCCAGAACGAGGTAGATCTGAGGTTAAAGAAAAATCGATTAAATGAAAATAACTTCCATGAGAGGTATAATTGGAAAGAACGGTTTAAGAAGAGTGGAGGTATTACCTGTGCGGTTCAAATGACATCATCTAAGGTGGAAAAAGATTCCCGACGCCCGATCTGGAGATTCTTGAAGATTCGGCCATCCCCTTCTAAGATACCATTCGGTTGTAAGCCTTCCCTATGAACATGGTTGGATACTGCCCATTTTAAGTGAAAAAAGTAAACGGTGTGTACTTTTTGAGTATATGGTGTGTACTTATTTAATTTAATTGTTCATCATGAGGCACCGCAAAATATTTCATCCATCAACATGAGTACACAACGTGTATTCCCGACTACATGACATGTACTGTCGCCCAGTTGGCGGCTGCTCCCACCACCATACTGTTTCGACTGCCGACTGACTAAACGATGTGTAAAGGACCACTACACGACGTGTAGTCGGTTTTTACACCCTTAGTCTCCAAAAAGGCTACACACCCTATGTAATCATCCCACACGACCAAAGTACACGGTGTGGAAAAGTACACATCGCGTAGTCCTAAAAATTAGGATTTTTCCATTTTCCTTATCTTCTCAAAAAAACTTAAGGAAAAGAGAAAAGATGAAACTCGTACCTCAAAAATAAGAACCAGGTTTATACAAAAACCAAACAGCCACTCATAACATCTAATTCTATATATATTACTATATTCGGTTAAATAGATTTTAGATATCACCAACCACATTCCATTCCCAATCCCCTAAGAATGATATTCCTCAATAGAAAATGGTGCACCCCCACTATCAATCTTTCATTATAGTACTCAATAATCATTAAACAAAATAGGTTCCATTAGAATGCCTTATTTAAATAATAATTTAAAGCACCATAACCCTTTTCTATCATACGAACAACACATATCACATGTATGATGCCATAACGAAACTACTCTAGTGTGTCCATAAGACAATGCAAATCCCAATAGATCCACACATTACCAATTCGCCTTTCAGTAACTCAATTAGAACTATCTACACCATGAAATCACAAACCCTTAAACATCAATTCATTTCCCAAAAAAACATCATTTCATACTCTCCTTTACACAACATAGATTCGTCCACTATGAACCCACTCCAAATTTTCAACTCATTATCTTATGAATTCTCACTTTAATCTAACAAAAATATCATCCCATAAACCTAGTCTCCAAACTAGGTTAACAATTTAATGAGTCACATCCCATATAATACATGATATTTTTTATAACCCACTTTGCAAAAATTAAACACATGAGAGTAACATCTAATAGCCAAAGTAATCTCACTCATTGAAAGGCTAACCACTCAATCTGTCTCAACATGGAATCTTTCCATGACTACTAGCAGTTACTTATTTTCCCACTCCGCTATAAGAAAACACATATTGAGAACCAACTAGATCAATATAAAAATAACCCCCCCCCCAAAAAAAATCATTGATACAAAAAATAATAATCATTCCTAAATTCCCAATCCCATGGAATATCAGTAATCAATTTCCTTGCCTTCCTGGTTTGATAAGGTAGAATGCATTAAGAAGCTATATATAAAATAATTATATAAGTTTTTGTTTTAAGTTTACCAAAGTTAACTCACATACATATGAAAACTAATTCCCATACCTATATGATCTCTCATGTATATCATTCACTCATTGATTCATTACCGGGTCATAAAATTTCCACACCAACCCACAATGGGTCTGTGTACATCCCTTCATGAAGAGACAATTTTTCTATCACTAGAAACCCTCTCATTGTATGATTCACATGAAATTAAATAAAAAATAATACACTATATCTCTATGATCATAATTCTATTATTGAGTTATATAATAAAATTTCATATACATTTTTTTGTTAATGCATTAAAAAACTAAACCTACCATCAGAGAACAGCCTTAGATAATAACAAATTAGACATGTTGATAATATATACCTCATCATAATGTATACACTTTTCCACATTCCAATGTTCCAAGAGCTATAGAACAATTACAATATCCATTGAATAGTTATATTTGAATCATTATCCCTACTATAGTATTGAAACCCAAAAAAGAAATCCCACCACCCCGGTAACCATGAAATCCCTCTAAAAAAGTATTTGTGACTCACTAGTTTGTGGTCCATCAAATGATCATACACATCCCTTGTCCAACTATCTACCATATCCAATAATAATAAAAATAAATAGTTTTTTATCAATTTATGATTCCACATCCCATAGAATCTTGATATTTCAAGAGATGGTCATGACTCAAGGATTATACCACACCTCCCTAAAGAGCAATGGTTATCTAAAAGAAGTAATGGACTAATCCTTAAATGGGGAGATTATGACCTCAAATCAGATGCCAATGCATAGCATAAAAAATTAAAATATATTAATCACAAATATCATAGATACCATAGTCAATTAAGAAACATTTATCATTCAATCAGAATAAGACATATATACCCATAGTCATAAAAGTATACATTTATCATCTACAAGTTTGATATCATAATCATACCAAAAATTTAAAAACAAAAAAGTACAAAAATCAACCATTATCATTGCAAAGAGTCATAACAATAATTGATAACCATTGCATATCTCTCAAAAAATCCATTTCATGACATATAATAAAATTTCAAACAAACATATGGTTTTCACATTCACTATAGTTCCCCAGTAGTGTGTATGCATATAACATGGTAGGGTCTCAATATGAACTTCAAATATATGTCATCAAATATAGGTTTCCATATGTTGAAAATAAGCACATAAATAAACAAACGATTTGGTTCATATTTTTTAACTGGTCCACTATGACACCCAGTGAGAAATATAAACATGTCATACAACCATATTTTAACTAGGATACCATGGTTCCCTATCATACATACATTCGTACTATGATAGACCTCATGCCATTATTTCTTAAACCAAACCCCGATCATATTAATCATATAATTGAATTATCCAATCCTTGACCCACTAACCAATGTGAAAAATTAGTATCATGCATCCACATCACAACCCACTTATTTATCACTAAAGGGTACAAGGTTGGAATCTCATGTCATGTCACATCCCACTCATGTAGAGTGATACACTATAATTCCTGAATAAACTCATTTAATTATAGCTTTCTCCTATATTAACTCACACCATATAACTCATGAAATTTATGACATGGAATTCCTAAGCAAGGAAAAATCATCTTTTGAACCCACTAAATTATAACTCATTGTATGGCCCAACATTATAACACAATATGAATCCATCATCAGTGTGACAGTCATATCATAAAACTCAATCAATGAAAGGACATTCCATGGGAACCAATCCCCTTCCATCATCAATCATATATTAGAAACACATAAAATTGTTTTTATGACCTATCAGAAAACTCTCCATCTTATTATTTATGGGATTAGATCCAAACTCACCACTCATAGTATAATATTTCTCAAATTTCAAATTGAGGTGTCTAGTATGGTCCCCCATACCCATCCTGATCATAGGTCATCAACCCTAACATATACTCATCACCCCCTGATGACAACATAACCTGAAAACTCACTCCAAATTGTTCCTCATCTTGCAGGGTATCTTTCATATATCAATCCCCCCTTGTCATCAATATTTCATGTCATATAAAATTTCATCAACCAACCATTGGGCTACATCTCACATTGATGAAGTTATAAATATCATCATGTTACCATGAGGAAACAATTATTTTATACACATATTATGTCTTTAAGGACTTCATCCACTATATGCACATAAAAATAATCACATTATTCCCAATGAGTATGTTCTATGAAACTCAAGAGATGTAAAATTATCTCTATCACCATCACTCATCCTAATTAATAAAATTTCTACATGCAAGACCTACGAAATTAACCTATGATAACCACATAAAAACTTACATTCCATAACATCCTAGATTTCTGTTGTTAACTAAACCAAAGTCCTAGCCTCTTGGATACATGATCCTTGGGGGGTTATAATTTAACCAAGGTGTTAAAGAGTACTTATTCTTAACGTAGGAGGATATGAGCCATCACATCATCTCATGAAAGAAATCTATAAATCCTTATACAATGTTCATGAACCCATGAAATTATTAATTATTTCCCAACCATGCATAAAAAAATATAAGAAATTTTATTATAGGGGAAACATTCCTTAAATAAGAATTTAAACCCCAATCAGGTCTCATTTAAGACCACTTATCCTTTTCCCCACTCTCGAGAACCTATCTAACACCACAACAAAATAATATTTAATTATCACACATTTTAATTAATTATTTTAATAATTTAAATATGAATATTCATATAAATACTCATCAAGAATCCTCATCTCACTGAGAATATTACCAACCAAATACATATGGATCATTGGACACCCTAATAGAATATCGACCAAATACATTTAAAAAACCTATTTTCATATATAAATTATTTTTATTTAATCTAAAACAATATATAAAATCACTTATTTATTAACCCTCATTGAAATGAATTACAAAATAAAAAAACAACACCTCAAGATGTTCTTTACCCAATGTGCATTAAATACTAATTTATTGAGGAATATCTCCCATATTATGCTTAAATAACATAAATATATACAAAAGTTCATATAAACGTATAGGGATATTAAGTAAGGTATAAATAGGGGCATAAACTGATGAACATACCTAAGATCACCACTATAATGCACTCAGAATGACTCACCATTTAAAGGGATTTAAGTATAGATTTGGGTGGGGGTAATTAGATACTAAATAGTCTCTACTGAGTCCCCTATCCTCCAAAATAAAAAAAAATGTCTAAACTAAAAAAATAAAGCTACTCATTTTTCATAACAAGACACATTGGCATGATTAATGGTGTAACTATTGGTTTAACATCTTATCCTAAATATTTTATAGACCGAATCAATGTTCAATGCATCAAATGTTCACAAAAGGTGGGGTAACCCTTCAAGAAACCCCATATATGGTGTCAACCACAGTTCGATTCATGAAATCCCCATATAAGTGTCTACGACCCCTCTTGTAAGGGCCACTTTCATGACCTATATGCCCAATTAAAAGTGTGAGATCCCTTTATAAGGGTCCTAAGACAATGTAATCATTATTCACCGAATGAATGACTACTTCACACTATTAATGAAAGGAATATAAATTTTTTATTATCTTGGTAACCCACCCCTGATGGAATAATCCCTCAAGAAACATCACTACCATTATAGTCTTATTACAGGTCTAATACACTACCTAGGGATGTTCAATCACTCATATCATTGATATAAATCCCAATTACTTAACCAAAACGCTTTCCGAGTAAAAAATAATTAAAAATATTCACGAATTAGAAACCGGAAACAACATCTTCCATCTACGATGATGAATCAAATATAATTCTTAAACATATTAACAAATATAGTAACACTCATTCAATTAGTAATTAGGAGAAAAAAATAAAAAACTTATTTTATAAAAAATTCGATAAAAATCATTTTTGTTCAATTTTATATATTTATTTAGTAGTTATTTTTCACATATTTATGAATTGAATATTATTATAAAAATTCAAAATTTATATTCTTCACATAGGGATATATTATTTCTAAAAATATATGTTTTTATAAAAATAGTATTTCTATATATTTTATATTTTTTTAATGTTGATTTTCATATATTAATGAATTGAATTAAAATAAAAAAATTCCAAAGTTAGATTCATAGAAATGATATAGGATGATATTATTATCATGTTTTTTTAATATAAAATATTTATCAAGGTAAAATTTTAATCAAGGTTATTAAGAGTAATCGTTGGTAACTTATGGTGGCTCAAATATTAATTAATTTAAATGAAATAAATTATAAATGAAATTAATTAGGTTCCAAATTCATAAATTCATGTCCAAAAATTATTTCTTCTCTTTATTATAATTCAATTCCATTCATAAAACATACCTAATATTCATTTCAAAGGAAAAATGTACTTTTTTCAACTATAAAAGGAGTACACATCAACCTACTTCAAGAAACCCTAGTCGTTAAAAATTACATTAAAACAGTACTTATATTAACTCTCTTAGATCCACCAAACACATTTTATATCCCATATTTACATAATCCTTATTCAATTACCAAATTTTGAATGGATTCATTCAAGAGAAGTTTGAAACATTCAATGTGAGTATTACCTACACATTAACTATATTTTCCTCATCATTATCATCCATTCCCTAGAAACCCATTATTTAAATTATAATGTAATTAAATAATTTTAATTACTACGAAAAAAATTATTATATGTCTAGTGTAAGTATTATCTATCCCTTTATTGTTCATCTGGAATATTAAAATGACACTTGTATCACATGTCAACTACCTCTTTAATGAACGACACATACTATTTTTCATTAATTCCCTATAATGTATGTCCAAAAAATGGACTCAGGAAATAAATATTATATATATTTAATAATTAAATTTTTGAATAGATAAATTAAATAGTATATAAATACTATAAATATTAAAGAGTAATTGTAAATTTATCTTCCTAAAATAAGGGAAAAAAATTATATTTCAGAGTAATAGCTTTTTACCAATTATCCACTTCATCTAATTCATTATAATTTTAATTCTTCACATTTTAAAGACGTTAATGATATAATTATATTTCAATAATAAGGATATTATAACAAAATCACTCCATAAGTGTATGTATTATTTAATTATAGATTGTTCTTATTTAGGCCAGTTTAACCCACAATATGAATATTACAATAAATTTATTTCATTGATGGATATAGAAGCATTAATATTTTTAATATGAATTGTTAATAACTAAAAAAATAATTTTCTTAATCTAAAAAATAAATATTTATCCTTAAACTTATTATTTAACACCCCGAGCACCGATGATATGTTTCCCTTTGAATAATGAAATAGATTTCACTGAACATAACATCGAGGTTCTAACAAACTGCGACAAATAAAATTAGCCGTTATGAATAGTAATACCCTCTTTTTGAAATTTTATAATTTTTTTTAAAATTGACTTCATTTTTGAATTCACAATATCAAAATTATATTATGGTGAATTTGTGATATTTTTTTAAAAACGTTCAATTTTTTATGAATTGTGAAAAACACTGCATTATTGGTTAAAACCTACTTTTTATTTAAATAATTATTTATTTTATTTAAATTAATTTTAGGAAGAAATAGATAAATAATACCTATATATGTTCAATTTCATTCATTGGAGTCTTTTCATAATAAATTCATAAATATAAAAATTTTATTGAACTTTATCCCGTCTTTTACCCACATCCTAGGAGCGTTTGATAATTGGCATAAAACATATTTTTAAGGAATAAATGAGTTGAATTTTAAAAATCCAAGATACACAGTTAATATTAGTATGTAAAATGTGGTTCAATAAGGTAAAAATAATTTTTGGTGAATTGTAACTTTTGCCTTTTATTTACCACGGTTAAAAGTAAATAGGGTAATTAAAGGTAAAAATTATATCATAATTACCCTAACACATGTACTAATTCTATTGGATAAATATAATTCGCCCAAAAAAACCTTATGAATAAAATATGTCCCCATTTGGTCCACTTGGATTATATGATGACATTTATTTTTATTTATTTAAAGTATAGTAAAAAGATTAAAATTCAATGTTTAATAACAAAACAATTTTTTATATTGGGTCACACATAATATAAATTCGAATATAAATATTCATTAGAGCGATAAAACATTTTCCTACATAATGGTATTTAATTTATAATTTTTTGACCTTCAATAATTTAATTTAGTCGTGACACAATGATGAAGCTGTAATTGCCTTATTAAAGAAATATTAAAATAATTGATATTATAAATAACCATATAAATGTAAATTGATACTTATACTGAAATAAAATAATTGTATAAGTTAATATGAAATTTTAGGGTTGGCTGAATAAATTTTATTATAAGGTATTGTGTTTTAATGGCTTTTAAAAAAATCAATTACTAAATAGTGTCAAAATTGACATAATTGAGTTTTTAAAACAAAAAATATATTATTAATTGATAAAATATTATAAAAATCCATGGTTTGGCCAAAATACATAGATAAGGTTATATATATTAATAATTAACCAATCGGAGTTCTCTTGGAAGTTTATAGTTTTTTATAAACCATATAATATAAAAATACAAAGAGAGATGATAAATGTCAAACTATTTAACTAAGAGTTCAATCTAAAATATAAGGTTAATATATTGACCTAAACTTGTCTAAAACCTAATGGTTAATGGGTTTTAGACCCTCCCCACCTTAGACACAAAATAAATCATTTTGTAGCTATTATAAACAGAAAATGGTTTTATTATAAAATAGTATTTCATCCTTTTCCTAAAGCGACCCTCACCACTGTTAATAAAGGGAACTTACCATTCTCTCAAAACCACATCTCCCAAGCCATTTGGCTCATAAATCCTCTACAAAAATATATTAAACTTTCCTAACTTAATCATATAGTCCTTATATTGTTCATAATTCCAACCTAAGGAGCCCCTTTGATAAAATCAAAAGAAAAAACCCGAAGAAGTGGTAAATATTTCATTCTATCTTTCATATTCTTTTCTTCTTCCACTTCCTATTTCATTGTTGTTTCCATACCAATATTATAAATATAGTACCTTATATATACTTTTATGTTATAATATATATGGTACAACCATATTCATTATTTTATCCATCATATAATTGACAAACTCGCCATACATGAGTACGTACGGCTTACCGTCTCCACATCATGGTGTAGTTTGTTATTCAAACAAATAAATATTTTGATGGATTTAATAATGAGTATAACTATAATAAATAATAAATAAAACATGTTAATGATTCTTTATATATTATATAACATCCAATTACATATTATTTTTTCATCAATATAATGATATTGTCGATCGTGCATACGTATGGATTTCCTTCTCCATGACCGCGATGAGATTCATTTCCCCATTGTAACCATTGAAGAATAATATTCATTTTATGACTAAAAATAATGTTTAGGAACATAATATAATTTTCTAAATGAATCAAATACATCTTATCCATATCAAACATGTCTTACATAACTAATTATATAATGGAAAATTAATTAATTAACACCAAAAATGATGATGCTACTAAAATATTATTAACAAAGCAGTATTATATGATCATATATGATATCATATTTATGTATATAGTTCTTTAATAATTTAATAACAATTATTTAACTATTATATAGGAGTTAAATTTCATTTGGCCAATGAAAAGTACACGGTAAGGGTTAATTTCACAATCTCTTTATTATCAGAGGTTGTTTTTATGTAAGTATCTACTTGGACCTCTTTATCATCCACATCTGTGTTTCCTTTAGAATGTATTTCCAATCATTATTTCTATTTACTAGACTATGGGTTAAATTAATTTAAACACATATTTGACCATATATGTTTTGAAAGAAATGTATCCGTCATTTTCCTAACAAGGTACTTATGACCTTTTCGACAAAATTAAGGTAAGAATGTATTTTTAAGTTATAGGGCGGGTGAAGTTATTTTATGCAATTATAACGTCCTCTAATCATCCCTTACATGAATATAAGAATATTTTTAAAAAAAATCTTTTATAATTATGGGACTCTTAAATGGTTTCATAATAGAAAGATGCATTTCCTTCAAATAGTTTTTATTTCATCTTTATCATCATCATTTGATGGATTTTAAACCTTTTTGAAGATGATTTATTATCATAGAAGTCTCCCATATTGTATTGATGGTTTTTTGATATTTTTCACTTCAGATGTGTTATTTTTATACCATTCATGGGTTATGGTTAAAGTATTAACATTTCGTATTCTAGTTTTAATACGAATGTTTATGTTATGTTTTAACCTTTTCATATGAGGAATTTATTGGACTTAGTATGTGAAGGGTGGATCCCTCTATAGATCCTTGTTGCATTGGGAGGTCACGTAAGTCAATTTTACATGGAATTGGCCAAGGTATTTCCCAATTTGATATATGGTTTTGGTCAAGGCCTAAATCATTTTTACACATCTTAGTTGCTGCCTTGACAATATATTTTAGAATGTTCATAATTATACATTCCCTCATTATGAAAATAATAAGGATGGTTCATGTGGTTCTTAGACTAGTAGAATACCCATGACTAAGTTTTATTATGTCTTTTATTAATCATCCTATATTCTTGCCATAATGTGTTCATGTTTATTATTTGTGAAGGAATGTGTTTTTAATTATTCACCATGCCTAATGTTTATATTATCTTATGCTATATTTCGTACCCTTACTGAGCATTTGAGCTCACCCCTTTATTATGTTTCATTTTATCCCGATTTGAAAATGTTAGTTTTGAGTGACTTGTAGGGAAAATCTAGGATTCTTGGATGTTTCTAATGGAATAAATTAGAGTTTTATTTCATTTCAAGTTGTAATGTTGAACTTATGCATATATCCGATTTCCAATAATACTAAATTGATCGGACTTTCGGGACATGATTCCTTGTATCATGACAATGTTATGTAATATAGTACTAAATCTATGTAATTGGGGTTGGGGCGTTATAGTTGTATCAGTGGAAGTTTAGTAAAACATTGGAAACTAAATTTAGAAAAACTATGATTAGAGCATATTACCGTATGATATACATTGGGGATTTGTATTGAAGAACATCCTAGAATTTTGGTTCTGTATATATTTTGTATGTATTCCAAGAAATAAATCATTTCTTGGATATGAGTAGGTAATGGAGGCTCTGTCACAAATGTAACTAGGGGTAAAAGACAAAAACAACTCTTTGAGCTAGACTCAAATAGGAACTTGTGGAAAACAACGTGTCTTACTGCACTCTTGGTTACCAAACTCTTGGGGGGTATGCTTAAGATAATTTTCATTTTCATTACAAAACATTATGAAGGATTTATGAGTATATACCTACTCAAAGAATTTTTTTTATGATTATGGATTACATCGTTAAACTATTCAATTTAGGTTAAGTGTTTTACATGTTCGGAATTATCTATTACGATTCATAAACTAATCTAATGTATGGAATTGTTTAAGCATTTCACCTATGGGAAGGAATAGAAATGGTATCAATGCACATAATATATGTAGTGATTGCCCTTATACTCAAGATAGTTATATAAGATCCGGTGAGGCAACTGGTTAGATTAGATTATCACTATACTGGGACAACTCACACAGGTTATGAATAATAACCTTACCCATATGGAGCACCCTGATCCACAAAGTGGAGGATCAATGTTAGACTGATTTATAAGGAAACAACCACCAACATTCAATGGGTCTATAAATCCAATTGTGGATGATAAATGTATATGTTCCTTAAAGAAAATATTTCATTCTTTGGGGAGTAACAAAAGGGAAAAATTTGTCATGGTAGTTTATTACCTCACCAGAGATGTATATCAATGGTGGTCATTAATTCAAAACCAAATGGAGGATGAATAAGTATAAAGAATAGAATTGAGGGATTTTAATGATATTTTATTAGAAAAATACTTTCCTCATGACCATCGAGTGGATATGGAAAGGAAATTTTTGAGTCTGAGGAAAAAAGATGATAAGAATATCGTGAAGTAAGAAGCTAACATTACAAGGTTAGAAAGGCATGTTGAAGATTATATATTTAACCCAATAAGTAATATTGATCATTTATTTTATTGGTTAATACCATTTACCTAATGAATATTAGTCATGATATCCTTGTCATCATATGAAGATATTGTCACAAGTACTATCATGACTGAAAATGAATTGTCTTAGTCTTATTAAATTAAAGAAAAGCAAGAGAATAATAGATATGTTGAACACTCTAGGAAAGGAAATATAGAAATAGGGAAGAAGGGAATAGTTGAATTTCCGTCCATTGATAAATGTGGAAGGAAACACCCTGGTGTTGGTCTAAAAAGAAAAATAGTATGCTAAAAATGTAGACAGAATGTCAATCTTACTATTGATTGTATGGGGAATAAATGAGCTACCAATGTTCAATGCTACAATTTCAGGGAGGTGGGACATTATGTTAATGATTTTACTATGTGTTAGATAAACATAACTCAGAAAAGGCCAATGGATTAAGGCCAGGCTTATGCGATCATTACTGCTGAGAATGACGCTATGAAAGATGTGTTGGAAGGTGATTTAATGGATTCCCAAATTGTAGTCATAGATTTATTTTATTCTGGATCATTGAATTGTTTCTTCTCTTACCATTTTGATAAGAAAATTAGATATTTCAAATTTGATTTAACAAGGGAGTTGCCAGTCCAAAATACTAAGGAAATTATCATTGCAATAATTCATTGTGAACCAGTCCTTGTTGGGGTATATAAATGATATCTATATGCTGATCAAATCATCATATCCAATGTTGAATTTTTTATATTCCTTATAATGTATTTGCTTTCAGACCATTATGTGAATATTTATAGTAAGAAGGAGGTTAAAAATACCAATGATGATAAGGAGTACCCTATCATTAGAGTAGAAACATCACAATATGATTTTTATCTTGATCAACCCCCAATAGCTCTACTAAATTCTTTTATTGGGGAGGATGAGAATGAAATAATTATGGGTGAGGAAAATAATGTTGGAATAGAGGATGTTCCTATTATGAAAGAATATGTTGATGTGTTTCCGTATAATTTACCTAGACAACCTATCGAATGAAAAATTGAGTTTTACATTGATTTAATTATCGGTTCATGGCCGTATAAAAGACCCCTTATTGAGTGGCCATCGTGGAATTAGTGGAATGAAAGAAAAAAATAAGGGAATTGAGTAATAAGGGATTTATTTTCCCCAGTTCTTCTCCATGGGGATCCCCTATCATTTTTGTTAAGAAGAAATAGATATATATGAGGATGTGCATTGACTACATGAAGATCAATGCTATTACAATAAAGAACAATTATCCGCTACCTTGCATTGATGATTTATTCTGCTTACTTTATAGAGCTCAATATTTTTTAATGATTAAACTTCGATCTGGATATCATCATTTGTGTGTGAAGAAGGAAGACATTCTGAAAACAATATTTCGAACTAGGTACATGCATTACGAGTTTAGAATAATCCCTTTATGGTTGAATAATTCACCCTCTATCTTCATGGATCTAATAAATAGAATTTTCAAGGAATATCTTGATGAATTTGTAGTGGTATTTATTGATGATGTCTTGGTATAGTCTAAATTTTATGAAGATCATGGAAATCTCTTGGGCATTATTCTAAGGATTCTTAGAAGAAAGGAATTATATTGGATGTTTAGAAAGTGTAAATTCTAGATTCAAGAGAATTTATTTCGGGGCCATATTATCAATATAGATGAAATTTTTGTTGATCCATAAAAGGCCAAGGCAGTAAAATAATTTCCAGCACTGGCGAGTATAAATGAGGTACACAATTTTGTTAGTTTAGCAGGTTGTTATCGACGTTTCATCTAGAATTTTTTTTATTTGTCTAATTGATTAACCAAACTCACACGTTATGTAGTTAATTTTTTTTGTAAAAATAGTGTGAATAATTTTTAGAAGAACTGAATAGAATATTAGTCAATGAAATTATCATGACTATCCCATCATCAAACAATGGGTTTGTTATTTTTAGTGATGCTTCAAATAAAGAAAATGGTTGTGACCATAAAAAATTGACAGAGTTATTTCCTATTCATCACGATAGCAAAAAATTCAGAAGAAAAAATATTACACTCATGATCTTGAG
This sequence comes from Viscum album, assembly GCA_963277665.1. NCBI lineage: Eukaryota > Viridiplantae > Streptophyta > Magnoliopsida > Santalales > Viscaceae > Viscum > Viscum album. The sequence continues at coordinate 1,733,620,327 of OY728155.1, read as the reverse complement.
TTATCAACTGTAATATTCACTACGATGATATGGAGGCACTATCTCTATCATGAAAATGTGAGGTTTTTATTTGTCACATGATTTTAAAGTATATTTTTTTCACACAAAAAACTAAACATGAAGAAAAGGGGATGTCTTGAACTACTCACGGATTATGATTGCATAATTCACTACCACCCATGGAAAGAAAATAAGGAGCCAGATGCTTTGAGCAGAAAGGGTCATGGAGTTTTGAACAAGATGAGAGTTGAAAGGGATCCTATTTTCATGGATCTAGTAAATATGGATATGGGAATAACCATGGAAGGTGAAACATCAATAATTTTTCAAATGCTTTCCAAACCATCATTACCTGAAAGGATAAAAAAATTATACTGATGATGAAGAGTTTCAAAAGAAGATTAATGATGTGAATGATGCGAGATTGAGTGAATTCATATATGAAGATGGAATTTCTAAATTTTTGGAAGAGTCTTTGTGCTCTTAACATAACTGATCTAAAAAGGGAATTTTTGAATGATGTCCATAGCTCCAATTTCTCTATACATCCTGGGAGCACCATTATGTATAGAAATTTGGAATAACATTTTTGATGGGACAACAAAAAGAGGGATATTGCTGATTTTTTGACAAGATATATGGTTTTTCAACACGTGAAAGCTAGAAGGAAACAACCTGGACCAGTCATGAAACCTCTTCCCATACCAGAGTAGAAATGGGATGATCTTATGATGTAATTTTTAATGAGACTACCAAAGAATCCTTGAAATAATGATACAATATGGGTCATTGTTTATCATCCTACCAAGTCAGTGTATTTTCATTCTATAAGAGAAGATTTACCACTTGAGAATTTATAAAGAGTGTATATTAATGAAGTTGTAAGACTTCATGGAGTACCCCTGTATATTGTTTTTGATCGTGATACCCATTTTACCTCAAGATTCTAGAAATGTCTTCACAAATCCCTAGATACTAAACTTCGTTTTAGCACTACCTACCACCATGAAACTGATGGAAAATCAGAATAGACTATTAAAACTGTAGAATCCATGTTGAGATCTTTCTCACTTGACATTCAAGTTATGTGGGAACAATATTTACCTATGGTTGAATTTTTTTATAACAATAGATTCCAATAAAGTATTCAGATGGCACCATAATAAACGTTATACGGAAAGAGATGTCGCACACCAACTTGTTAAGTTGATGTTGGTGAAAGAAAACTTGTAGGACCTGAACTTGTTGAGAAAACAACGAGAAAAGTGAAGATTATCCCAACCCACATTAATGAATTACAAAGTTGGAAAAAGAGCTAATTCAATGACCAAAGGACGTATTTAGAATTTCCAGTAGGAGAAAATGTTTTTTTAATGGTACTTACATGGAAGGGTGTTATAAGTTTCAGTAATAAGGGTAAATTGATTCCCAGGAATATAGGAACATTCGAAATTCTAGAATGAATTGGAGTTGTAGATTATCATTTGGAAATGCATTCAAGTATTTCCAAAGTTCAGGATGTGTTCCATGTATCACTATTGAGAAAATACATGCCTGACCCAATGCATGTTCTCACCTATGATGAATTTTAATTGGAACCTGATCTGTCTTATTCTGAAGAGTATCAAAATACTTGATACCAGGGAACTGGTGCGGTGAAACTGGATGACTCGTCTGGTAAAAGTTCTATGGAGAAACCATAAGATAGAAGAGGAAATGTGGGATCCAGAGGAACATATGATGAAGAATCATCTGAATCATTTTGTGTGGAAGTATTTTAGAAATTTTAAGGAATTAATTAATTGAACAAGGGAATAATGTAACACCCCATGCATCCATGGTATGTTTTTCTTTTGAATAATGCAATACCTTACATTGTACGCAACATCAAGTTTCTCAAATAGTACGACCAATAAAAAAAGTTGTTATGAATATTAATAACCAATTTTTGAAATTTTATAATTTTTTTTTCAAAATGGACTTCATTTTTGATTTCAGAATATTGAAATTAGTTTAGGGTGAATTTTTTTTATTTTTCTAAAATCATTCATTTTTTTACGAATAATGAAAACACGGTGTTATTGATTAAAACCAACATTTTATTTAAATAATAATTTATTGTATTTAAATTTATTTTTCATTAAAATATATACATAATACCTATATAAGTTCAATTTAATTCACTAGAGTCACGTTATAAAATGTTTAGATATATTAATATTTTATTGAACTTTTTACCATCTTTTACCCACCGCATTGGAGCATTTGCAAATTTGCATAAAATTTAATTTGAAAACATCAATAAATTGAATTTCAAAAAACTAAGAGACACGATTAATATAAATATGTAAATGGTGGTTAAATATTATGAGAATAGTTTTTTGAAAATAGTAACTTTTGACATTTATTTACTTCTCTTAAAAGTAAATACGGTAATTAAGGGAAATATTGATATAATAATTACACTAACACAAGTCATATTTCTATTGGATAAGTATAATTCAAACAAAAACAACATTATTAATAAAATATTTCCACCTTAGGTCTTTTTGGATTAGATTAGAACATTTATTATTATTTTATTTAAAGAATAGTTAAAAAGTGAAATTCAATGTTTAATAACTAAACTATTTTTAATATAGAGATACACATAATATAATTTTGACTACAAATATTCATTAGAAATATAAAAACATTTCATAAATATTTTTATTTTATTTATAATTTTTAGACATTATATAATTTAATATATTTATGACACAATGATAATGAATTAATTAACTTATTAATGAAATATTAATATAATTGATATTATAAATATCCAAATAAATGTAAATTTAGACTTCTGATGAATTGAAATAAATTTTTTCCTTAATATGACATGTTAGGATTACTTTAATAAATAATATTTGAAGTAATAATTTTTTGATGGATTTCAAAAAAATCAAATACTAAATAGTGTCAAAATTGACATAATTGAGAAAAAAAATACTATACTATTAATGGATATAATTTTCCTAAAAATATAAGGCTTGTCCTAAAGACTTTGATAAGGTTATATATATTAATAATGAACCACTTGGGGTCTTTTCACAGATTATAGTACGTTTATTAACCATATAATATAAAAATAAAAAGAAACATGGTAAATATCAAACTATTCAACTAAGTGTTAAATCTATGGATAATGTTAATATGGTGACCTAAATCGGTTTAAAACCTATTTTCTGAGTGGTTTTTGACCCATCCCCACCTTATCATATAAATAAATCATCTTGGTTTTATTAAAAACCAAAAAGTTTTTATTATAAAATCATTTTTCAAGATTTTCCAAAAGTGACCCTTATATCTCTTGAAAAATGGCACTAGAAATTCTCTCAAAATAACACCTCCAAATCCATTTGGGTCAACCAACCTCTGCCCAAATATCCTCTCAACCTTCCTCCCTTAATCCTAGAGGCCTTACATAGGTCATAAATCCATCATACGGGGCCCTTTTGATCAAATCAAAAGGAAGAACCCGATGAAGAGGTAAATATTTCATCACCTCTTTCAAGTTCATTTCCTCTTCCACTTCATCTTTATTTGCTGTCTCCATTCCAAAATAATAAATCCAAAACCTTCTATATACTGTAATGTTATTATAAATATTGTACAACAATATTCATTATTCTGTCCATCCTATAAAGGACAAAGTCACCATACGTGCGTAAGAACGGCTTACCGTCTCCATGTCGTGGTGTAGTTAGTTATTCAAACACATCATTATTTAGATGGGTATAATCATGAGTACAACTAATGTAAATAATCTCTAAGAACCAGATGAGATTCATTTACCCATCGTAACCATTCAAGAATAATTTTATTTTGATGACTAAAAATAATCTTTATAAACTTAATATCATTTTTGTATATGAATCAAATATATACTATCAATAAAAAACATGGCTTACATAACCAATAATATAAATGAAAGCGAATCAGTTAACACCAGAAATGATGATGCTATTGGAATATTATTAACAATAAAATATGAGAGGGTCATATACGATAAATATTTGTGTATATAGCTAATGTATAAATTTTATAACAGTGATTTAACTATTATATAAGTGGTTAATGTACCCTCGACCATGGAAAATTACAAGGTAAGGGTTAATTTCACTATCTCTTTGTTATCTGAGTTTGTTTTTATATAATTATCTATTGAAACCGCTTTATAATACACATTCGTGTTTTCTTAAAAATGTATTTCAAAACATTTTTAATATATACTATACTATGAGATAAAGTCATTTTTACTTTTATTTGACCTTATATTTTTTGAAAGGAATCTTTTTATCATTTTCAAAATAAGGTACTTAAGACCTTTTCATCATAATTAAGGTAAGAATATTTTTTTAACTTATACAGAAGGTGCGAGAATTTTCTTCCATTATATCATCATCAAAACTTCTCCTAAAATCTTATAAGAATATTTTCATAATAAATGTTTTCTTTTATAATTATGTGTCTCTTACATGGTTTCAAAATAGAAAGATGTATTTCTTTCAAATAGTTTTTATATCATCTATGTCAACATCCTTTGATGGATTTTAAAATTATTTGATGTTTATTTATTAGGATACAAATCATCAATATTGTATTGAACGTTTTGTGAAATTTTTGACTGTGGATGTGTTAATTTTATATCATTCAATGTTTATGGATAAATTATTGACATTTCATATACTAGTTTTAAAATTAATGAATATATTATATTTCAACCATTTCTTATGAGGAATGTATTGGACATAGTATGTGATGGGTGGAGCCTTCTATAGCTCCTCGATGAATCGGTTGGTCTCATTGGACAATTAGATGTGGAATGGGCCAAGGCCTCTCCAAAATTGATATATGGTTTTGGGCAAGGCCTAAATAAATTTTAGATGGCTTTTCTGAGGCCTTTACAAGATGATTCATAATGTCTGACAAAATATATTCCCTAATTATGAAAATAATAATTGTGGTTAATGTGGTTATTCGACTAGTATAATACCCATGACTATATTTTATTATAGAATTATTTTCTTAGCTCATATTCCTACCATAAAGTGTTCATGGTTATTATTTGTAAAGGCATGTGTTTTTAATTATTCACCATGCTTTATGTTTATGTTGTCTTCTGATGTATTTCTTACTATTACTGATCATTTGAGCTTACCCCATTTTTATGTTTCATTTTCATAGGATATGAAGAATTTATTTATGAGTGACTTTTAGGTATAATCTAGGAGTCTTGGATGGTTATGATGGAATAAATTAGTGTTTTATTTCAATTCAAGTTGTAATGTTGAACTTATTTATGTGAATTTTATCCAATAATACTAAACTGATTGGTCTATAGGTGCATGATTCTTTGTAACATTCCAATTTTATGTAATAAATAACTGATTAAGTGTAAATATGGATGGGTTATTACATAATAAAATTATATAAAAATTTTTCGGTTAAAAATCACTTATATAAACTGGTCACTAATTATATATTCATAAATCATGAATAAACCAACAGTGAAAAGAAATTAAAACATTTTAAATAATTATAATGAATCATTTCCCTTACCATTAAATAATATTTATATTTAAAACGAATTCAATTTCCAATGAAAAATGATTACAATATTTTGATTATTTTAAGATAAGTATAATAGTAGTAAAATAAAATGAGATTACCAAGATAAATGTTTCCACATCGTAATTTGTAATTCAGGGACCATTAGATGAGATAAATCAAATTTATAATTAAAATTCCATGTGTTATGATTTATACATGATATTATATGAAATTGGTGCAGTATATACACCACACAAAAAATAAGTGGTGAAAATGACATTTGTCTCCCACATGTAAAAAGTGAGATGAAAATCCATTGCCATCAGTTTGAATTGTCATCTGTGTCTATATATTCATAAATAATAAACTTATTTTTATTATTTAATTGTTTTTATAACTATTTTTAATTTTATTATTAAAATTATTTCACATAATGTCATGTTACATAAAATTAATTCTTCAATAATTTTTATGTTGGATTTTTTGACCATATTCAGATTATATGTTCAAAATGAAATTTGTAGGATAAAAAAGATCACAGAGGTAATTTTTTAATCCTATACAGAATAATAATAATTAAATAACTATCATATTCATTGATAAATTATAATTTTAAAAATAATCATGATGCATTTTACTGAAACAAATAAAGTCATTATCATTGAGATGATAGGTCGTATGTATGCCTGAGTAACATTTTAATTTTACAATAAATATAATGGGAAAAAGAAATGTGGTCTTTATACTTCCATATTGAAAATTTTGTATTATATATAATATCATTTTATCATATATACCTTAATATATAATTATTGTAATGAAAAACAAATCACATCACATTAAGGAGGCAGTATTCCACACATCCACAAACGGCGTTATCACATTTTAATGCGTAAAAGTGTAAAAATAAAGATGACATATTATGTTATCATAATTATAATTATGACATTTATTTCATAATTATTTCATTTATATAGTATTTATTTATTTATTATAGATTTTTTTAGAGTAAAACATAACATTTGGTGATAGTAAATGTAATACACCATTAATCAAGACTATAGGTCATATATAGGCATGAAAATCCAATACATTTACAAGTCTTATGGAAAAAATGAAAGGTAAATCATATATTTTTATATTATTTTTAAATTTTCATATTATTTTCATATATTTACATAATTTTATCAAAATAATACTTAATATATTCCAGCTTTCTTGTGAATGAATCATATTTGTTTAAGAATGCGGTAGCCCACACATCCTCTAACAATGTCAAAATATTTCCAAAAAAGGAAAATAATGAAATTATGAGTTTTATAGTAATTACAGTTGAATAAATATATTATAAATAAATTATAATATATATATATATATAATCCATCATTAATTCCAACCATTAAATGTGTAAATGGAATAATGAATGTCATTTATTCAATAGGTGGTAGTCCACCATACTAACGAATGATGATTTTTTATCACATTTGATTGATGTTTTTGAAAGTGTAGGGAAAAATTTTATAACAAAAAATGTCATAATTTTTTTTGATATTGAGTTTATTGTAACACCCCGAGATTTTATGAAAGATATTCTTTTTAATTTCACTAATGTCTTATGTTGTACGATACACCAAACGGAGCTTGCACAACACGTATCATTGACTTGCCTTGAATTACATGAAATCGCGACCTTCCTCGGTAGCATGTGTAGTACGCAATACCAAGTTTCACTAAACAACGATATGCTATTAAAATATTATTAAAACAAGCTATTATGAATAGTAATAAGTGCCTTTTAAAATTATAGAAATTTTATCTCTCAAAATGGAGTTCATTTTGGGATTCGGAGTATCGAATTTAGCCTAAGGTGAAATTTTGGTACTTTTCGGATAACTTTCATATTTTGATGAATAGTGAAAATTACTGAATTTTAATTAAAAAACTTTTTTAATAAAAATAATTAATAGTGATAAATTATGAATTTGAGTGGTTTTAAAGTATTTTTAGAATATAATTTTACCATTTAATACAATTTTGGTCATTGGACATAATTTCCCAATTAAACCGAACATAAACTAGTATCAATCTTTTGATAGTTATTATATCTTAAAAACACGCTTTTTGTTTTGACAGCGGTAATTAATTTTAAATTAATTTCTGCCACTTCTATGTTTTGAATTTGGAAAAATGGATTCAATATTTTGAATCAGGATGTTCAAATTTTGTAAATATGTAACTTTTATTTTTAGACATTTTGAATAATTACTTCGGTAAATATTTTATTTACCATGGTTAAAGGGTAAATCCGGTAAATAAGGGTTAAAAAAATAATATTATAATAAAAAAAATTACCCTAAAACGTGTGATGCCCTTATTGGTTGATACATGTTCGACCATGGGAATCTTTGGGTCAATTTTTGGACCCCATGGTGCCACTTGTAGGTGATAGGGACACTTTATTTTAATTAAGTTAAAATGAATACAAAAATGACACTAGCATATATCTTTTAGAAAAAAACAATTTTTACATAGGGTTATATATGTTGGATTTTCGATTGTAAATATTAATTAGAATGATAAAAAAATTTCCTACATAATGATATTTTATTTTTAATTTTTAAAAATTAAAAATTATAATTTATGTATGACAGAAAGATGATGCAGTAATTATCTTATTAATGAAATATTGACATAATTGATGTTATAAATACCCAAATAAATGTAATTTGAGACTTTTTATGAATTAAACCAATTTTCTATGTTAATATGTCATGTTAGTATTGATTTAATAAACATTTTTAGAACTAATTATTCTGTAATAATTTTCACAAAAATCAATTACCAAATAGTGTCAAAATTGACATAAAATAGTTTTTAAAAAAAATATTATATTATTAATTGTTATTTTATTTCTATATATCTATGGTTCGGCCAAATGACTAATCTAAAGTTATATATATTAATAATAAACAACTTGGGGTTCTTTTGGCTTGTTATAGTAAGTTTATTAACCTTATAGTGTAAGAACACAAGAAGACACGATAAAAGTAAAATTATTTAACTTAATGTTAAATTTAAATGATAAGGTTAAAATAGGAACCTAAACTTGTCTAAATTATATTGGATGAGATGATTTCGACCCATCCCCACCTTAGCTTCAAAATAAATCAATTTGGAGTTATTTAAAACCGAATATGAATTTATAATAAAATAATATTTTTAGTTTTCCAAAGGAATCCCTCTCCTCCCTTATAAAAGGGAACCTACTCCCTCTTTTCCTCACACCACTTTGAGCCTTCAAGCTCGTCCAAACCCTGCCAATTTCTTCTCTCCACTTCCCTAGAGACATCTTAGTGGTCCTGGTATTCTTCAAAGACCAATTTTAGTGCCCTAAAATGAGGTCTCAAAGAAGCGCTTCAAAGAAGAGGTAATGCCCGTTACCGATTCTTTCATCTTTATTTCTTCTTCCACTTCTTTTTCTATAGTTGTTTCATCATGAAGTAATAACATCAGTATCACTCATATACTGATATATTATTATAAGTATGAAACAACCCTATTTCACCATCTACCCATTCTACGGAAAATGAAATCACCACGCGTGCATACGTACGGAATACTGTCTCCACGCCGTGGTGTAATCTATTTTCCACCACCACCTTACTTGGATGGGTATAATGGTTTAAATTATAACCATATATGATTATTTTAAATTGATATTTATTCTGAAATAGTGTACATACACTCCAATATAGTCCCACGATCATGAGAATGATATCATCGCTCGTGTGTACGTACGGACTACCGTCTCCACGACGCGATGAGATTCATTCTCCACGTTAACCAATAATGAATGATTATAAAGTATATATAATAAGTAATCATGAAATATATGACATAATAATGATACTGGATTTATGAGTATATATATGTTTTTCATCTACTTAATTCCATTCAACTCAATAAGGAAACGAAAACAGCGTTCATGCGTACGTACGACCTACCGTCTCCATGAATAGTGTCTTTCGTTCCTTTTACTGATTTATTATATATATGTATATTATGAATATATATTATATATGAATCATGTTTTATATTCTGGAATTAAGTAATCATGATCTAAGTAATCATATAAATAATTACAAGTTAAAACACAGATGACAAATGAAACAATTTTACCCAAAACGCTCTTTAACATGGAATTTACAAAAGAACGGGTAATATAAAGTCATAAGTGAACCATATATGATATCATAACAATGAGTATGATTCTGGAATTAGTAAATGACATTATTTAAATCATTATACAGGAGGTTTGGACACTTACTAAGTAAATCAGACCTATGTTAAGGGAAATATCACAATCTCATTTTTATCTAAGATTGTTTATACTTTGGAATTTACAGGGGTGTATTTTATCATATACATCCATGATTCATCAATATGTAATATTTACATCATTATAAAATAGTTTATATCCAATTTTACCCTTTGGTGAGTTTTTAGTAAAAGATATGAAAGGAATCTTTTGTCGTTTTTCGTACGAGGTACATTTTGACTTTTCCGACAAAAGTACGAGAAGAATTTTTTTTAACTTATACGGCATGAATGGATTTTTAAAACATTATTTCCAAGAAGCTTCCTATAAAAAATTTCAAGTTTATTTTTAATCAACTTCTTTTAGTTTAAAATTGTATGACATGTTAAGAATAGAAAAATGTTTTTGAAGTATAAAGGATATTTTTCCCCAAGAATGGAGTTCAAGTGTTTTATCAAAATTATTTTCCATGTAAGATAATAAAGGGTTCTGTTTTTATCCCTATTATTACATTGATTTGATTATGTTGTGATGGAAATATTTTTATGAATTCCTTTATATTATATGAATTGTTTTATGATGTCATGATGTTTAAGATTCTCATTTTATTACATGGGTTATGCTATGATGTATGGTTTATGATTTTGTGGCACACATAAGAATGGTATCATTATGAGATGGGTGGGACCTATATCTACCTCCAATGCATTGGGTAAAGATTTTATATCTCATGAGATAGACATGGATAGAACGGCGGGTTAAACCGGTTCAGTGAAACATGACTGAAACGAGGAGTGAACTCAGTTCAGAAATGGACTTTGTCCACTAAGATAGTCTTGGAAATGAGTCTTGACTAATAAGAAATGATTCTCTATGATTATGTGTGTATTCCAAAATGTTTCATGTTTTATGTTATGATTATTGGGATTACATTTCACTACTCTAATTTATCCCATGTTATGATATTATGATCTCTTTTGCAGGATTATGATTTCCCAAATGTTATGTTCTTATGAATATGATGTGATTGATATTTCTTTTGCTTACCCTTACTGAGCATTTGAGCTCACACTTTTATGTTTTCTTTCCCCCAGGATATAAAGAACGGTTTTAGGTAAAAAAAGATGATCTTTATGGGAGATGTTGAAGATATTTCACCACGATTAGAATATTATATTCCGAGTTTCCAAAGACACTAAACTATTATGGTCATTGTGTGTGTGTTTTTGTTATGTACTAAGTATTCCACAAAAGTAATGTAATGTCCATGTACGTCAAGCTTCAGGTCTCTACAGTTGGTATCAAAGGAAAAGTTTAGTCAAACATTAGAAACTAGGATGCGAGAACTTTAGTGAGATCCCTAGAGATACTTCTAAGGTATGTCTAGGGATGTCCCTATGGTTAAGTATAAGTATAGGTTATAGTCCTAGAATTGCGCTAACGATCTTAGAATTAATCCTAAGATGTTAGATATTGAAGGTACTCCCCATTTATTATGTTTTTTCCCTAGCATGATTTTTCCCTCTCACACTATTCTTTTTGGGTTTTAGACGATAGCTGGAGCCCGAAGTAACTGTGTTGATCAGTGCAATGGACAATGAAATGATTTTCCTCCTGAAAAAACAAATGTTATGGGAGATTGAGTAGAAAATCTTATTTCTATACTTACAGAATCTATGAATCATTCTGGACTTCCAAATGAGCATAGAAGGGAACAATATTCTATTGAGTCCTTCATGAGGAAACGTCCACCTTCTTTCAGTGGGTCTTCTGATCCACTTGTTGCTGAACAATAGATCAGTACCACTGAAAAGATATTTTCAGTTCTTCAATGTTCTGAACATGATAAATTCATCTTAGAAGTATATCTATTGGAAGGTGAAGCTGATCAATGGTGGAATCTTATCAAGAATACGAGGCAAAGAAATGAAATTGAGTCCATGGAATGGGACGAGTTCAAGAACTTATTTTTCAATAAGTACTTCCCTCGTATTCTTCAAACAAAGATGGAGATGGAATTTCTTGAACTAAAGCAAAAGGATGATGAATCTGTTGGTATATATGAAGCGAATTTTACAAGGCTTGCAAGGTATGCATCTGGATTTATCATCCAACCTGAAATAAATGTTGATCGATTCTTGAGTGGCATAAAACCAAATCATTTAAGGGCATTACCTATAAGAGACTTTAGTAGCTATGAAGAAATTGTGCGTTGTTCTATCAAGGTAGAAATGGAAGTTGGTGTTACTTATCCATCTCAATGTTTTGACAAGAAACGAAAGATGGAGTTCAAGGAGAAATCTCAGAATAATGGTGAAAAGCATATGAATGTTTCCTTATGCTCAAAGTGTGGAAAGGACCATGGTGGAGATTTTCTTAAAGGGACAAGTAAATGTTTCAAATGTATAAAGAAAGGTTATCAGGCATTTGAATGCCGAAATGATGGGAAGAAGACCTCTAATATTGCAAACAAAGGAAGGGATACACAGAATGAACCTACTACAGTCCAATGATTCAAGTGCATGGAAATGGGGCATTATGCTAATAAATTCCCTAATCCAAGGGATAGTGATGATCGACATGAGCAACCACTTATGGCAAAGGACAAAGGGAAGTCACATGCAATCACCATTGGTGATGTTGAATATGACAACGATGTGGTGGAATTATTAAGTGTTTATTTAATGGGATTCCAAAATAATGGTGTATATAGTATCGTGGAATATTGGAATATTTATGTATTGGTCTATTGTGGTTTTCATTAATTTTATGGTACCGGTAACCATGGAAAGTGATTGAGATATTTTAGGAAAAAAAGATGATATGCGCATAATGAAGGGAAAAAGAGAAAATGAAATATTTGACAGTATTCATGAGCTCATGAATGATATAAGGACTAAGTGATATCGTGATTTGAGTATATAGAATTTTGAGGATTTTGGTATGTGGAATGTGTTAACTTTTAACTAAATTCATGTTTTCACTAAGGTTCAATAGGTATTAAAGAGAATACATGATTAAAGCATTTGAATGTTTGTAATGTGACCAACAATACATATCTTATGATATATGGGGATCAATGATGGTATTAAATCTCTGGTAATCGTTTTCACTATATTATGAGAGTGGACTACAGTATTATGGATAAGCCTAAATATTAGAATAGATTATGTTGGACATAAGTTAGTATTGTTTAAGGATAGAAGTTTTTTCGATATTATTGATGGGATGTTATAGCAATATAGTTTTAGAAAAAGGACAACCTGCAGGACGGGCGACAGCGCATCGCGTCGGACAAGGCTGTGGGAATCGAACCCACAACTGAAGTGCGACTGGCCTTTATCACATAAAACTGGCCCACAACAAGTCCATGTTTATTAGAAACTAGTTTTATTATATTAAGTAGTATGATATATGAAGTATAAGTCCATTTTAATAACCATATATGATTAATATCACTGTAGATGGACTTATGGATTTTTTTGATAACTTTTCTAACCTTTTGTTTGAGACAGATGGAATGACCCATCATTCTATCACATGATCTGCTAACACATCACGAATGACAAATTCAACTTCATTTCATTAAGAGATGAAGTGGAAATTGTCCAAAAAATGACCAATGGTGAGACTATACCAAAATCACGAAAGTATTTATTCTCATTCCAATTTCATCATCTTTAGGGAAATAATCTTGAGAACCAAAAATGTTGTCCTAGTGCCTTTATATCCGATGAATCCGATGGTACCTTAGATCATCACAAATTTATGGCTTTCTGATTGCTGGATTTTCCATAGCCATGTTCTCTACCACTCTCCATCAGAACAAGATGGTTAGATTTCTCTTCCATATCAATATTTTCACCTATGTGGAACCTAGTGATTAGTTTATTTGGGTAACTGTTACATTTCATACTTTGGTTTTTAAAGTTTGGTTTTGGTATTCCTTTTTACGATGTGGGTTTCTATCAAAGAAACTTTAGAATAGTAAACCATTTATAACCCCGATGAATTTCAAAGGAGAAATTCATTTAGGGGGGTAGAATGTAACACCCCGAGATTTTATGAAAAATATTATTTTTAATTTCATTAATGTATTGTGTTGTATGATACACCAAAAAGAGCTTGCACAACACGCATCCTTGACTTTCCTTGCATTACACGCAATCGCGACCTTCCTCGATAGCATGTGTAGTACGCAATATCGAGTTTCACTAAACAACGATATGCTATTAAAATATTATTAAAACTATCTATTATGAATAGTAATAACTACCTTTAAAATTTTAGAAATAGTTTCTCTCAAAATGGACTTCATTTTTGGATTCGGAGTATCGAATTTATCCAAAGGTGAAATTTTGGTACTTTTCAGATAACTTTCATATTTTGATGAATATTGGTAATTACTAAATTTTAATTAAAAACAACTTTTTTAATCAAAATAATTAATAGTGATAAATTATGAATTTGAGTGTATTTAAAGTATATTTAGAATATATTTTTACCATTTAATACAATGTTGGTCATTGGACATAATTTCCCAATTAAACCGAACATAAACAAGTATCAATCTTTTGATAGTTAATATATCTTAAAAACACGCTTTTTGTTTTGACAGCGGGAATTAATTTTAAATTAATTTCTTACACTTATGTGTTTTGAATTTGGAAAAATGTATTCCATATGTGGAATCAGGATGTTCAAATTGTGTAAATAAGTAACTTTTATTTTTAGACATTTTGAAGAATTACTTCGGTAAATATTTTCTTTACCATGGTTAAAGGGTAAATCCGGTAAATAAGGGTTAAAAAATAATATTATAATAATAAACAAATTACCCTAAAACGTGTGATGACCTTATTGTATGATACATGTTCTACCAGGGGCATCTTTGGGTGAATTTTGGGACCCCATGGTGGCACTTGTAAGTGATAGGGACACATTATTTTAATTAAGTTAAAATGAATACAAAAATGACACAAGCATATATATTTTAGAAAAACATTTTTTACATAGGGTTATATATGTTTTATTTTCTATTGTAAATATTAATTAGAAATATAAAACGATTTCATACATAATTATATTTTATTTGTAATTTTTAGACATTAAATAATTTAATATATTTATGACACAAAGATAATGCAGTAATTATTTTATTAATGAAATATTGACATAATTGATGTTATAAATACCCAAATAAATGTAATTTGAAACTTTTTATGAATTAAAATAATTTTATTGGTTAATATGACATGTTAGTATTGATTTAATTAACTTTATTATAACTAATCATTCTGTTATGATTTTCACAAAAATCAATAACCAAATAGTGTCAAAATTGACATAAAATAGTTTTTAAAACAAATATTATATTATTAATTGTTATTTTATTCCAAAAAATCTAAGGATCGTCCAAATGTCTAAGATAAGGATATATATATTAATAATAAACAACTTGGGGTTCTTTTGGATTGTTATAGTAAGTTTATTAACCTTATAGTGTAAGAACACAAGATGACACAGTAAAAGTAAAATTATTTAACTTAATGTTAAATCTAAATGAAAAGGTAAAAATCCGAACCTAAACTTGTCCAAATTCTATTGGATGAGAGTCTTTCGACCCATACTCACCATAAGATCTAAATAAATCAATTTGGAGCTATTTAAAACCGAATATGACTTTATAATAAAATAATATTTTTAGTTTTCCAAAGGAGCCCCTGTCCTCCCTTATAAAAGGACACCTCCTCCCTCTCTTCCTCACACCACGTTGATCCTTCAATCTCGTCCAACCCCTGCCAATTTCTTCTCTTCACTTCCCTAGAGACATCCTAGAGGTCCTGGTCTTCTTCAAAGACTAATTTTAGTGCCCTAAAAGGAGGTCTCAAAGAAGTACTTCAAAGAAGAGGTAATGCCCATTACCGATTCTTTCATCTTTATTTATTCTTCCACATCTTCTTCTATAGTTGTTTCATCATGAAGTAATAACATCAGTATCAATCATATAATTATATGTTATTATAAGTATGAAACACCCCTATTTCACCATCTATCCATCCTACGGAAAATTAAATCACCGTGCGTGCATACGTACGGAATACCGTCTCCACGCCGTGGTGTAATCTATTTTCCACCACCACCTTACTTGGATGGGTATAATGGTGTAAATAATAACTATATATGATTATTTTAATGTGATATTGATTCTGAAATATTATATACACACTCCAATACAGTCCCACGATCATGAAAACGATATCATCGCTCGTGCGTACGTACGGACTACCATCTCCACGACGCAGTGAGATTCATTCTCCACGTTAACCAATAATGAATGATTATAAAGTATATATAATATGTAATAATGAAATATATGACATAATAATGATACTTTATTTATGTGTATATATATGTTTGTCATATACTTAATTCCATTCAACTCAATAAGGAAACGAAAACAGCGTTCATGCGTACGTACGACCTACCGTCTCCATGAACGGTGTATTTCTTTCCATTTACTGATTTTTTATATATATGTATATTATGAATATAAATTATATATAAATAATGTTTTATATTCATTAATTAAGTAATAATGATCTAAGTAATCATATAAATAACTACAAGTCATAACACGGATGACAAATGAAACAATTTTACCCAAAACACTCTTTAACATCGAATTTACAAAAGAACGGGTAATATAAAGTCATAAGTGAACCATATATGATATCATAACAATGAGTATGATTCTGGAATAAGTAAATGACATTATTTAAATCATAATACAGGAGGTTCAGACAATTACGAAACAAATCAGACCTAAGGTAAGGGAAATATCACAATCTCATTTTTATCCGAGATTGATTATACTTTGGAATTTACTGGGCTATATTTTATCATCCACATCCATGTTTCCTCAATATGTAATATTTAAATCATTCTACAATAGTTTATATCCATTTTTACCCTTTGTTTATTTTTTAGTAAAAGATATGAAAGGAATCTTTTGTCGTTTTTTGTACGAGGTACTTTTTGACTTTTCCGACAAAAGTACGAGAAGAATTTTTTTTAACTTATACGGCATGAATGGATTTTTAAAAAATTATTTCCAAGAAGCATCCTTTACAAGTTTTCAAGTTTATTTTTAATCAACTTCTTTTAGATTAAAATTTTATGACATGTTAAGAAAGGAAAAAATGTTTTTGAAGTATAAAGGATATTTTCCTCAAGAATGGAGTTCAAGTGTTTTATCAAAATTATTTTCCATCTAAGATAATAAAGGGTTGTGTTTTTATCCCTATTATTACATTGACTTGATTATGTTGTGATGGAATTATTTTTTTGAATTTATTTATATTATATGAATTTTTTTATGATGTCACGATATTTAAGATTCCCATTTAGGTTACATGGTTTATGCTATGATGTATGGTTTACGATTTTGTGGCACACATAAGAATGGTATCATTATGAGATGGGTGGGACCTATATATCATTCCAATGCATTGGGTAAAGATTTTATATCTCATGAGATAGACACGGCTGGAACAGCGGGTTAAACTGGTTCAGTGAAACAGGACTGAAACGAGGAGTGAACTCGGTTCAGAAATGGACTTTGTCCACTAAGATAGTCTTGGCAATGAGTCTTGACTAATAAGAAATGATTCTCTATGATTATGTGTATATGCCACACAGTTTCATGTTTTATGTTATGATTATTGGGATTACATTTCACTACTATGATTTATCTCATGTTATGATATTATGATCTCTTTGGCAGGATTAAGATTTCCAAAATGTTCTGTTCTTATGATTATGATGTGATTGATATTTCTTTTGTTTACCCTTACTGAGCATTTGAGCTCACCCTTTTATGTTTTCTTTTCCCCAGGATATAAATAAAGGTTTTAGGTAAAAAAAGAAGATCTTTATGGGAGATTTTGAAGTTCCTTCACCACGATTAGAAGATTATATTCCGAGTTTCCAAAGACACTAAACTATTACGGTCCTTGTGTGTGTGTTTTTGTTATATACTATGTATTCCGCAAAAATAATGTAATTTCCATGTACGTCAAGCTTCGGGTCTCTACATTTATTATATAATAATTTTATAAGAATAATTTTATGAGTAGAAATAGAAAAAGAACAAATGTTTATACTGAATAATGTTACTTTTTTCAGCTAAATATTTTGGGTTTATACTAAAATAATCATTTTGATAAGTTTATTCTCAAATTTAGTTATATTTTATTAGGTTAGGTATGTTGTTAGATCATTTGGGTACTGATTGGAAAAGAAAAAAAAATCTTTATATGTTAGAATAATTGAGGGTGTTTGTGTCTTTCTATAGTGGAGGTGGAGTATAATTCATGTAATTATACAATGTTAAAAAATACAGGGACGACTCCACAACATAATGTGCCTCCAAAAATGGTTCATTTTTTATAAATTAGGCTATATAGTATATGTATTCACATAAATATATATTTTTTTAAATGTTTTTATGTTATTTGGACACTTACGTTAATGTTTAACCACTAAGTAAATTTTTTTTAACCATAATAACTATAATTAATTTAAATTACATTCACGAGTATTTTAAGCAAAAAAACTGAAATTAATATAGATTCTAAATTATTATGAATAAAAATATACAATCTATCTTTTAAGATTAGAATCTTATAAGGTTTTTAAATTAATATAAATGTAATCCCATGTATATGATTTAAAAGTAGGATTCAAAAGTGAATATTTTCAAAAGTTCAAAATGTAGTTATATCTAATTTATCAATAAATAATGATTATAATAGAATATATTTTATGTATAATTTTTCTATAAATACTTTATAACCAATTAACAAATTAATTTTTCACTACAAATTTTTTAGATGAAAAATCTTGTTTCAATTAAATTTCATTATTTTTCAATATTCATCATAATATAAATGTTCACAAGAAAAATAACAAAAGATCTCCCTAAGATAATTTTGAAATTAATCTTCAAAAAATGAAGCTTATTTTTACATATAAAATTTTAAAAATTTCATTGTAAAATAGTTTCTCAATTAAAATATGAAAAACTTATTATTACCAAAAATAGAATTTTATGCATAAAGATGGATTTATTCATATCATATGTATATAAAACCTATTGAATTAATATAAAAGCATTTTATTGAAAATATATATTATAAATTCAATTACTATAACTATATAATAATTTTTTATAATTTATTAAGAAAAAACTTTTTTGGAAAAAAACACTTTTTCATAGAAACTGATCCTTTATATTCAATTGGGTAATATATTCATTCTAAAAAAATAGATATACAAAAACACATAAAAATATTTTAGAATTTTATTTAACCCCTTTAAAAATATAATTTTAATGGACTGTTTATAAACACCATATTAAAAAATTATATTAATATTATATTATAGTTTGGTAAAACTGGTTTTTCTTGTAATGATAGTTATCTAAGAAACTCAAAAACTTTTCTAACACAATAAAAGACGATGTTCTGTGTATTGAAATATAATATGATTGTATTTTTTAGAATAATATTATGTTTATGTTGAATATAAATAAGTCTATAACAAAAATTAAATTTATTCTAAAAGGAAGATATCATAATATCTAGGGGTGTTACATTATCCCCATCATAAATAAATTATTCCCTATCAAATCAAAATTAATTTTGATAATTTAGAGCTTAATATTTTACAATAATATTATTGAAAAAACTGTATCCTATGTTATTTCTTTTGAAATTTTTCGTAATGATATAGAAAATGAAATGAAAAGGTCACCAAAAAACTAGACTTTCAAATAAGAGAATATTAGTGAAAACATAGTCATAAAAGAAAAATATAATTATCAACTTCTGAGGTAGTTTGATAGATAACATGTACATTTTAATTTTTTTACCAAAAAATCACAAATCATTGGAGTTAAAATGTTCATTTTTATCATAAAAAACAATGATAATGGACAAATAAAATTCATGAAAATTTTACTACATTTGAGGAATAATTTCAATCTCTTCGTATATTAAAAAGCATACATACATGATACATTATAATTACATAAACATAATATTATCCATTGGTTTTGAATTGATTTATTTCTACTTCATTCCATAACACATGTTTTTTCATATTTGGAAGTAATAAACTAATCTCAAAAACCTTTTCTAATGATCAATATAATATATTTTATAAATGGATAACCTTTCAAAAATATTATGATCCAACTCTTTAGATTCATTTAAAATGAGTTTATAATTATCAACATAAAATGATATGTATTAATGATATTTTAATCAGAACATAATTAGTTTAAAATTAATAAGATATTAGGGATTATATTTCCCTTAACCATGTGTTTTCAAAAAAAAATGCAATGTTATACTGAATCAATTTTAGTTTTTATCAGTACTAATCAACACATGATTTTAATTCCATTATAGAAAAGTAATAGATTGCAATAATTACACAAACCAAAATACATATAACCTGGAAATAATAAAAAGCATATTATTAAAAAATTATTCAAGTATCCAAAAACATGAGAAAATTAACCTTTCCAAATCATTTATATCAATAGAATAATCTTAAAAATGACCCCTTATATTCTTCATAGGTATGTTCTATTAATACATGGGGAACTAATTTCTATATTTCCCCATCTACTTATAGTTTTAAAACATTATCATAAAAAAATTATCCTTCCGTTGACATTATTTTACCCAGTGAAACTTCTCTCGAGACATATAAAAAACTCATATTACATTCAATCACTTCTCAGGGAGATTCATTCCAAAATTATCACTTGTGGGAAAATCATTCTTTCACTTCTTACCATTATCCACATTTTTTTTACTCTTATTGTATTTCTTTCCCTTCAAGATAAAGGACAAGGATAACTCATTCTTTATCGTAATATCACATGAAACCATTTCATAAAGTAAAAAACATATTAAGACACAAGTTCCCCTTAGAGACATAACTTATTCCCTTAAATGAAATGTTTAACCTTGAATTTCACATTTCATATTAATTTCTTAAAATATTGTGGTAAGATTTTAATGTTATTATCAAACATTAGATCACATTATTCATCCTTTTGATTTATTAAATGAAAATTTATCTTTATCTCTTTTTTTCTCACAATGGAATTTTTTTTCAAATTTTTTATCAAAAAAGTAATTTTATTCCATGAGTTCAAAGTCCTATTCCACAAAATTATTATAGATCAATGACTATCAATGAGCTGAATTTTCAACGATATAATTCACTAAAATTATAAACTTTTATTTTTCACCACAACCCAAGGCAATATATATTATCTCCAAATACTTAATCAATTAAATAAAATCCATTATATCGATAGTCCCATTAAATAATGGGGTCCTCTGTCAGATAAAGGGTCACAACATTGAAGAATATATATTTTAAAATGATTATCCTTCTAGGAAATATTAATTTTCATAATTATTATTATGTTTACGTAATATATTCATATATTTCATAGTTTCAATACAAGTTGTATTGACTCTATCAATAATCCAACCCATATATTGGCCATAAATGTTGATACCCTTTTCATTTTGGGTTCCATTAATAAAAAAATGTCATATAATTGATTATCTCATCAAATTATGAACATTATTCGAATTATAAATAGTTAAGAACATAAATTGAAAAATTTATGCTAATTTAATATTGTAATACAAAATATGGTTTCTTTGGGATAATCATCGAAACTTATCCTCAAATTATATCATAGGGTTGTGTTATTTAATCTATGTGTTCCGAAATCATGTTTATAGGTTTTGTATTAACATTCACCGATACCAACTGTAAAACCCCAAAACCCATCTTCATGTAGGTGGCTACTTAATTAATTACATTTGCATGATTATGTAGAATCAAATCCTGAAATACCAATCCATTTATCCTTATTAGAAAACAAGACTGCATACATAATATTTATTTTACATTGTTTATAGAAAATTAAATACAATACATAAAAAATGATAATAAACAATATCCTAGAATAAAAATTCAATGATATCTTTTACATAGTCTAGGGAAAGAAAAAAATATAAGGGTGATTGAAAATGATCAGTAAGTGTCAATTATAGGTGATTCTATAATGAATAAGTAATTAATAGTCAATATAATAGGTAAAATAACTAAACACCAGACATTTTATCAATAATATATAAATGAATATCCTTTTTCATTGATAAAATCTTCAAGATAATAATAAAATAAATAATTAAAAAAATAATAATTTAATTTCATGTATATCGGACATGAACCACTTAACATGAATCTGACTTGTACTGCATGTATCAATCATTCAGAATAATGAAAAAATGTAAATTGATTACATGTTTATGAAAATTTTTAATGGTAATTATTACATTAATTACATTTATTAATAGTTTAAATAACATTAATTTGTCAATTATATTTAAATATAATGATTTAACCATAATCTATTTATGATCCAAAAACGAATTTGGTAGGTAGATTGTGGTTAAATGGGTCCTTATTTAAACATATATAGAGTAATAATCATCAAAAAATTATCCTATATATATTTTAATTTTAAAACCACTCAAGGATGATGGTTAAGAAATATTTAATAACATTAAAATAATGGAGACAGTAGGTCATATGTAAGAAAGGGTATCATTTCCATTTTTTCAATGATCATCATAGAAAGAAGGAATGTAATATTTATATTTCTAGAGTAATTATTAGATTTTAAATAACATATAATTGAATATAATATACTTTTATATATAATTTTTATGAATAAAAATTAATTACATCACATCGAGGTGGTTTTAGTCTACATGTCCACAAACGATGTAATAACTTTTTTTGTGTATGAAATATTAATAATAAAAATGATATATTATGATATCAGAAACTAAATTAGGTAATGAATCTAATAATGATGTAAATTAAATAATATATATTTTTTATATAATTATTTATAGTAATCCATAATATTTCATGATACGATATTGAGTACACTGCTTCATATAAATGGTAGGTAGTACATACAGATGAATGCAGCTTCCATTTTCTTGTCCTGCTAAAATAATTATAGTTAAATGATAGAAATGTATATTATAATTCTAGTATCATATTTATTTCATATATTTCACATATTTTTATTAAATACATCTTTAATAAATTTTTTGTAATGTGTGAATAAATAACATCGCTTAGAGGTGGCGGTAGTCCAGAAATCCCTAAACGATGTTATCACATATAATTAAAATAGAAAATATGTAGGTAAGTATTATATTGTAATTAAATACGATTAAATACATAAAATAACTTATATATAATATATTAAAAATAAATCAATCATTAGTCCAAACTATTATATGTGAAAATGGATGAAGAAGTGACATTGTTTCATGAGGCGGTAGTCTTCCTACACATGAATGATGATTGTGTGTCCCAAATTATGGAAGTATGAGAATGTGTAGGTAAAAATAATATGATGAGATAATATTATTATATTTAATATTATAATTTTATTATATATTAATGATATAATAACAATATAAAGTGTAGAGAAAGAAATACAAAATTGTCTGTTGAAGAATGTTACCTCTTTTTTGGGTAACACATTTTTTATACCAAGAGAATTATTTTGTTGTATTTATTTAAAAATTCATTACTCTAGGATAAGGGGATATATTTTGGTAAATTATTCTTAATATTTTTTAGAATCTTAATGCCTTTATATGTGTTAATATATGAGGGAATCAGTTTCTTTTATAGTGGAGGAGGAGTGGTATTTTTGTAAATAAGAAAGAAAAATACTATTGGGAGGTCTCCCTTAAATCATGTTCTTCTATAAAATGTTTATTTTCGATAAAAGGGAGTACATAGTTGAATTATTTCTAGAAAATATATTTTGAAATATTTTATGGTTTCTTTGGATACTAATGTTAATGTATAACAACTATGTAAACTCATTTTTACAACAATCACTAAATTTAATTTTAATTACATTCAACAATCATTTTGGTTATAAACTATGTTTACCAAACATGATATTATATATAATTTTTATTTAAAACAAGGAATAAATATTTTATAATTCTAATCATAAGTTCTAGATATTTATTTCAAATTAATTCCTCCAATGGGGTGGATTAACATGTTTTTAAAGTGAAAATTTTCAATGGATCGGTATGTTTTTATATATAAATTCAATATAAATATTAATAAAATGTTATATATTTTATTAATACGTTTCAAATTTGTCAAACAAGTAATTTAAATCCTAATATGATTTAAATTTACATAATAAATGCTTTAGAAGAAAAGTCATTTTTCAATTAAAAATTATTATTTTTAACTAATCATCAAAAAATGAAACATCACAGAAAAACACAAAAATATAACCCTCAAATAATCTTTACATTCCTATTTCAAAAATTAAATTTATTTTGACAACAAAAATTACAAAATTTCCAAATTTTAGTTCTAAAATAGGTTCTCCATTAAAAGTTGGAAAAACATCATTTAAAAAATATTTCTATTTATGCATGAAATTTGATTTATTCTTATATTATACCTATCAAACCAATTGGATGAATATAAGAACATTTTATCAAATATAAAACATTTAAATTTCATTATCATGATTCACTAGTACTAATTAATTTAATTTATTAAGATAAAATATCTTGGTAGGAATAAAATAGTTTTTTCATAAAAACACGCCATTTATATTCAATTGTGTTATATATTGATTTCTTACACAAAATAATTATATTATCATAAGAAAAAATAATTTTAAAATCTATTTAATCATTTTCATTTAGGTTATTACAATGGATAATTGATTAATATCATTTTAAATAATACTATTAATTATATATTTTATTTTGGAAAAACTCAGTTTTTTCATGTAGCTCATGCTATAAAAACAACAAAGAATTGTGTGCAATAAAAGTCAATATATGATTATGTGTACCACATGCTAATATGATTTTTGTGTGTTGAAAAATATTAAATTATTTTCACTTATAAACCATGTTAGTATCAAATTTACATTTGTTCTAAAAGTAAAATGTTTTAATGTCTTGGGTTGATTCACAAACAACTATTATAGAATGTTATATTGAAAATTAAATAATACTAATTTTTTTCAATTCACTAGTTGAAAAATGAATTCATAATGGGAATTATAACTTTATATTATTTATTATTTGTGTGAAATTATTTATAAGATCTCCCATTAATTTTTTTACTGTGAATGCAGTCATTTTCAATTATACACATTAATCTCAAAAAAATTATATTCATGTTTTAAAGGATTTTAAAAATAATATTAAATTATATTTATTTTTAAAAATCACAGTTCATTCACACTTATTCAACATCAATAGTCTAAATGTCTTAAAAACGTATTTTCATCTTTTTTGATTACCATAGTGCCCATTATGTTAAACATGAAATATGATCTTATGAAACCATCCACCTTCTTTCTATCTGTATATTATGAAATTTTATGTGTAATTATTCATGAAACCAATATATTTTCTATAGTTTAATTATGTGATGTCTGAAATAATAATGTTATCAATGCCTATTGTTGAAAATATATATGCATTATTATTAAATCATGGTGGCCTATATCTCTCCCTAATGTGTTGGATAAGGTATATGAATCATGATATAACACATAATTAAAAATGTTCATTAGTTTAATATATAAAGAATCAGAATCATTGGTTTTATCACAACATAAAATAACGGATGCTTGGGTTTTATCAAATATTAATGCATAGAAATCGAGGAATGTTTCACAAATTAAATTATTATAATCCCATGTTTTACTGAAGAATTTTTATTTTATATCCTTCTTTTTGTTCCATACATTTGAGCTATTATATATCCTTATATTATTCTCCCACGATTCAAAATTATTATGTTATTCTTATAATCCATTATATAGTTTTTATGTATCCTTGATGAATATTCTATATTATTACATTCTACATAAAAAATTTAATTCTTGAACACTATATATTATATTTTCTTTTCATCTCACATTTTTTTATCCAATATTTCTCCCATATACATGTTTTCTCAAATGATAATGACTTAAATTTTATGATTCATTGATAAATTTTCGATTATTGGGTGATAGACTTCACCAATTTACCTAGTTTTCATTCCATGGGTTACGAATGTGAGTATACCATATGATAAATTTATAAAGGGTCCCATTATTGCTCAATTGTAGAGTGAATATCATAATTATAACAAAATAACATGTATACATTGGTAGTCCAAAAATACACTAAACTATAAGTTATTTGAATAGTGATATTATTTGTGAAATATAATCTGTATCCTTTGGAGGTGATATAAAATACGGTTGTTTTTTGGATTTGGTCACCTCTCATACAAATCAATATGCATTATAGTTCTCATAAAAAAGGAAAATAATCATCCCATGAAAATCTAAATAAACATATGGACACACTTTCATACTCCTGTACATTAGCTAATCATCCACTGGACTAATCATATATAAAAAATAAGTGAAATTATTTAAAATTAGAAAATTCTATATTACCGTACCTGATCTATACATAAATCAAAACTCAAAATTCTTATCAATATAATCCAACCAATATTCATGATCTGGGCCTCTTCTCTATCCACTGGATGACCTATAATCGACCAAAATTTATAAATATGTTTTAATTCACACCCAAGTTTCCTATAAAGGGGGTGAAAAATGAATTATTAGTATTCCATATTTATTGGTTTACCAATAATATGATGTCATGTGAAAGTGTGTGCTCTCATATTAGGCCCAGCCTAACCAGTTAAAATTTGAAATGTTGTAAATCTATAATTAATCAATTTCAATCAGTAATTTCTAACATATAACCAAGGATTAATTGTGTGTTATCTAACTAATTATGGACATACATGGAAAATTTAACTTATCCATAGGGGGACACATTTCATTCCTCATTATCTAATTAACAAAACAATGATTGAGAAAACATAATATATTAATTTATCATACGGATCCTATTTGACACTATATAAAATTCCTGGTCCAAAAAATTCTAAAAAACTTGTATATTATCATTTAAAATTATAGATAATTGGAATTATATATATATATATATATATATCATATAATCCCATGTGTATCATCTAGATACTATGTTTCTTTTAATCGCATGTAATTTCAACGATTAATGTTGGATCCTTAGAATATTAATCATTCAATAAAACCCAAGCCTCCCTATCCAAATCATTGGTTTCCAATACATATTATAATATCTGATGGTATCCTGTTAGATTTTAACCTTCCATGAAATCTACCCAATCACAATGTATTATGGAATCATATTAGGAATCACAAGTAATCTTATATTATATGTATCCATAAATATTGATCCAGACACACCAGAAATATCTCAAAATACGAATCAGAAACCCACAAGAGAATTTGCATCCTAAAAATATATGAATAATGGTAGGCTCAAAAGTTATAATATAAGGTACCTCCTAAGTATCTTATAAAAAACATATAGGGAAAATCACTTGGTAGTATCACTTAATATTTGGGGATAGTACCCACCTTTAATTTTCTAAAAAACAATCATCATGATCCACCATGCACCTGCGTAATCTTAGAAGTAGTTGTGGCAAGGATCCACATGATTGTATCATTGAATAGTAATAATTATTTTTATTAATATAATAAATTTTTTAATAATAAATAAAATAATTTTAATATTAAAATAAAACTGTGGGTTGTGCACCACCACCCCCCACCCCCGCCCCATGAACCCATCACTTGCATCCAATTTGGAGCTTCCAGTGTATGTCATATCATCGATACTTCAATAATGTGAATCTCAGATAAATAATTTTGACCAAAGGTGAAACCCAATGTTTTTTATATTAATTACCAACACAAAAACACACTATCGTTAATATATCACTAGGGAACCAATTGGGGACCCCTAGGTAAGAATATAATGAAGAAACACGACATGGGTTCTTCCATATCAGATGAAACTTGACTTTATTACAACTTATAGGGTCTTCCATACCCATTTCTATCTCTTCACATCGTCACCACATTACATATAACACACAATGAGTTATCATGGACGAATTACTCAATATGATGATTCCCATATGACATCTATCGAAGACCACATTAGAAACTCACATAACATCTTGGTCCATTCGAATTAGACCATCAATGATATCTTATTCCACAATCATTAGGAACCTATTGAAATGTATTCCAATCGTCACTACTCTCATCACCTAGTTCTCATTATACATCTCCCTTAGCCAATCACTTTGTCATTCCAAAGAATTAAAATCTTATAATTTATATACTATCATCATGAATCATATCATTTAGTGACTCAATTAATAATGTGGGTCCCATCGTCACGTTATACATGAAAAATAATCTAAAAAGATTCTAGGTGTGACTAATTTGAGCTGATGTGGATGAAAAATTGGAAGATGCCACTATGAGAATACTAGCTGATTCTTACCATTGGGTACATTGTGTGTACTCAAATGTACCTTCTATAGGTATGTAAATCATCAATAATGTCCAATAAATCCAATGTAAATTTTTTGTACCTTCTTTTTGTGGGACTAACATGGCCTCCGAGAAAATACAAAACATGACCACTAATCATATATATTACCCTAGGTCTTTGTATATACAATACATTTCCATGTACCCCACCCCATGTGGGTGTCAAGATGAGTACTTGGACACACTATAAGTCATCCTTCAAGATGTTTCTTCATGATCTACATACCATGTTTTCAATATCTTCAACATTTAGCCTCACCGAAGAGCACATGATATGTTTTTGTGGAATATGCACCTACTAATAGGGTTCCCCAAAATAATATCCAACAAAATGAACCCAAAACCCAAAAAAGATTCCCTCAATCAATCCAAAATGACACTCAAGGGACCCTCATAATACAATATAAGGCCGAATATTTTAAAAATATTTAATTTATGTGGTTCAAGCTGAATAAATCAAAATATAAGCTTACTTCCTATGAAATTGAGAATGACTCATGCTCGAATACACCCTTGATGTCCACTTTATCCTAATCCATTCTCAATAAATGTCAAGAATGAATCTCGATGATCCTCATTTCTCTAATCCTCTCAACTCAACCAGGCTGTCAAAGGTAACACCCCTCCCCCTCAAAAATTCCTACATGGAGTAACAACGAATGCTATGAAAATTAATAAATATTTATATATAACAAAATTTCTTGCTTAATGGCCTAATCAGACCTCACAACTCAAACATAAGTTATAAACCTCATGGGTAATACCTCCCCTTCCAAACATAACTGTAATGTGGAAAAATAATTATGGGACACCACATATGATATATCATTGTTTTATAAAAAATAATATTGAATATTTAATCAATAAATATTATTATATTCTGAAAAATAACATCATATTGAAATTACAATAAATATTTATGCTTGTCAAACACCCCTTAATGATATTTATAGGGCCATAAGAGAAATATTTTTATTTCAGTTATTTGGTAGAATTACCATTTCATCCAGCAAAAGAAATCAGGATTAAAAAACATATTTCAAATAAATTGTCCAAAAAACACACACATCAATGTAATCCACACACTATAACATTTATCATCAATGAATAGTTGAAATAATAACACAAATATCAAGAATCAACCACATATATCATCCATTCAGCACTAGATCAATGCATCCTTTTTGGAGATTACGAAAGAGATTCCACTATGAATATCCAAACACAAGGATTTTTATTCAAAACACCCATAGTATCCATATTTTCACTATCACTCAAACACCAATACAAAATATTAAAAAATTTATCCATCCTAACACATTGTTGTTTTGTCAAACAATTCAAAATTATGATCATCGTGCTCCTCCCCATAATCCTCTACTCGTAAGGGCTAATTATGATTCTTGTAAATTCCCACCACCATATTCTCCTGATGAAACACATTCTTAGTAGTCCATTGCCATATTTATTGTAGCTTCCTACGTCTATTCTCCCTATATCAAGTGAAATAATTGATCGGTCAGCCACTGAAAAACCATTTAAAAAGTTCTCAAATGCTACTTATGACACGTAATCCCATCACCTAATGTTAGTTATATAGATCCCAAAGGATTAAAAAGATTATAAAACACCCACCTCAATGAATGAATGTGAATAAATTTTTATTTTCCTGAATATGTCACTAACCACATTCATCATCCATAATTTTCTAAATTTATCATTGTTATATCTTCAATTTGATCTATCCTCAGATCCAATCAATCCCATCCTTATCATGATGCACATAATAAAACTCTATTATGCCACATGACCTAATCATACATATTGATTATAAAAAGGAATATAGATATAAATATATTTTTCTATATCATACATCTAAAATACTTCATTGTACATCACATTATAGGTTCCATCACACCCACAACCCTTCCAGCATGAGGTTCATTCACCCATGATCAGTAAGTTACCCCCCACAATCATAGTGTACACTACATCACACCACTAAATCAACCCACAATCGCATGGATCTATATCCATCCAATACATCACAAAATTACTGGATGTGACCAGACTGATCATATTCAAGATCTTATACATAATATAAATTATTACATGTTCCCCTCACACCTAAGAATCTTGATCACCATATACTAAAATGCCATCCATAACGAGGTTCACACCCAAAAAATGTTAGTGGTGCACCCCACAAAAATTGGATTCTCCTAAAATAATATTTTAGTGGACCATCAGTAGTTTATATCACCACTGATGCATCACACATCCTAAGATACATTAATATATACCACTAACCCTTGAAACTATACATTAATAATACCATCATCAGTGTTAGGGATAACAACCCCCATTCTCTTCCAAAGCCTCAAAAACCATTTCCATAAGTGATTCTTCATGAACAATAGTCCTCATTATTTATAGATCCCCCAATAATAAAAAGCTCAATTGAACCACAAATAACCAACATGAATCATCTCAATCTCATATAAATATAATATGTTCATTCTCTTGTACCACCCAAATGTAAAACATGACATGTTCGACCATTATTATGACAATATTTAAAAAATTATTACATTCCTAAAAAATATATCATTTCCTATGGATGGTTAAACTCATCATCCAACAGGTGTCCCATATGATCTCTTGTAACAAGTTGATGGCATGATACTCAAATAAAAGTAAACCAAAAAACCACCAACCACTGAGGAATCATTTACAAAATCACACACACAAACCCATAATCAATCCTTGAAATTAAAATAATATCTATGCTACTTATCTCTAGGTATCTCATTAATATAGACCTTGAAAAGTGTTTTGATATAAGAAAAACAATATCACTCAAATTAGTTTATGTCCCAAAAGCCTAAGTCATAATAATTTCTATAAAATATATCCAACACCACATCCCATGTATCGATAAAATACCATGAAACATAAATCATTTCCTCTATATATAATGGAAGTGAAAATCCTACAGTAACCCATATCTCAGGTAACCCTCCTATATAACAGCCCATTTGAAGGGAATTAGACTAGCCTATCAGGCCCATTACCATGATTCACATATATATTCTATCACATGAAAAAATAATGTTACAATATCAACGATCATATATATAACATCGTATTCTTATACACCCATCTTGATTTTTCACATACATATATCCAAAACCTCAGGCTGGGATATAATACCACAACATTGAAATAATCATCAATGAGAATCCACCTATAGAACAACCCATCAGTAATCATAGTCTCCTCCATAATTTTATTACATAAATGTATATAATTACATATCACTAAAAGATTTGGGTCATGAAAACACTTGTCACATGGTAATGTAATTTATAGTACCACCAAGAATATATTCTAGAATATACCACATAAGGTTTTTAACACCATCAGTTACCAAAATTATATTGTAAATACACAAAATGATTTCATCTTCAATGCATCCAATTCTATATCCAACCCTATTAGGGTCACTACAAATCCCCTGAACAAATGAATTCATATTATTAATAAAATATCACCATATAATATGTTCCACATGGCCCATTACATGGGAAAACATTCCCCATGGTCCCATTACATAGAATTACACCAACAAGTAATATGGGAAGATAAAATATACATTGTTGATTAATCATTAAATAGTTCAAATATTTTATTTTCACTATATCAATCACACAAAAAGGTGTATGTCCCATTATTACTATTTTTTAAATATGATTTATAACATTATCCCTTAACACTAGGGGAAAAAAACAAAATTCATAAAAAGGAATCAATACAAACAGTATAATTAATAAATATATATAATAGCACATCAAAAACCAAGAACTGTATAATTATGCCATATTAATCCAAACATCACCTTGGATAAGGGGTTCAAGATGCACTAGAACTTGGTCCATTAAAATTTCTATCACATTACACTATCGTCAATCTATTATATCCCATAAAATTAAGATAAAACAAAAATATGATGATAAACACTATAATATTTGTCACATAATGATGTGATTTAAATTTATAAGGTCATATACCATATTCACTCACAACATTAACCAGACTACGTCACCACATGACCTCAACCATGTGGCCCCATATACAAAATTTCACAAAATAGTACTAGCGTTCTATGGGGTTGTAAAGGTTATAATATACCCATATATAAAAATAATAAAACATCAACAAATATCCATCAATTATACACGTCGATATTGTTTTGAGTATACATTATATATTAGTGTAAAATTGTTATAACAAATGTAATTAAACATACATGAGCATACTCTCTTTATAGTATATGTAATAAACCATTACCATAAGAAACCCCTTTTTGGGTGGTTGTTAAGGCAAGGGTAACCCCCCCATATTTCTCTTCGAATATGTGATAAGTTAGAGACGGCAACAGAGGGTAAAAATTCACATATATGGGAGACATTACCCATATTTTCCAAGTATACTCTAATGTAAACTTGTAACCAACTCAATAATATAAATAATGACACAAAAAGAATCCCACAATGTATTAATATCCTAAAATTAAACAACTCCCAATAGAAAACAATACATATGAATTGTCCTAGGTATGGACTCCACAAAAATCATGTAGTACTAGACTACAACTATCCCAATTGGTATTAGAAAATCACTAGGTAACCTGAAAAACAATTATAAATATAGGGTTTATAATAAATAGTATAGTCATTATGAACATAACCAACACATCTCAAGTAAATTTTACAAAAATCTGTTAGTAACTCCATGACTAAATAATAGAAAAAATAAAACCCTTATATGTTAACTATCCAACAACATCATCATCACCCAATCACCAAATAATGGAATTATTATAGGGATATTTAATTTAGACAAGAAACAATCAATGATATAAAGATCATGGAACTAATAGGCTCATGTTGATGTTTACATTATTAAAATGGTATTATATATGAGTGATCACATCTAATTTAATTTAATTATTTATTATTCTTGATAAACTAGATACTTTTTTCACTCTCACATTACATTTGAATATATAAATTAAAACCATGTATTTTCCATAAAAACATATTTATTAATTATATATTGTCCTTTAATTAATTTTTTATACTTCCTAGCATCCAGTATAAGGTAAACATAAAAAAGGGGTGACATTAGATGTTGAGTAAGGGAATGCATATAGAAAAAGATATAATAGAATAAATAAGGCATAAATAATAATGATTGAATAAATTTTGATAAAATATTAGTATACAAATAATCACATGATAATGGTTCATATATCTATATTAAATAATTTTTTGAATTATCATATAAATATAAATATATGAATTTATAATGATATAATGAATAATGTAGGACATCTAAACCATATAATTGAGGCATCATTAAAAGAAATATTACATAAATCGGTACGGCCTTATCCCAATACACTATCTATTTTTTCTCAAGATAAATGTTGTTGAATTAGTGTACAATGTAATTTATTTCCCCAATGAAAATTTAAAAATTTAAATGCATTAATAATACAATTATAAAATACAACATGATCAACATACCAATATAATCAATAATAATCAGTACTGGAAAAACAAAAATATGGAATGTCAAACTATTACCTAGTGAAAATAATCATGATATATCTACTAATATATATTAAATGGAATAATTATATTGTACACTTAGTGAAGAAAATTCTTTCTAAATGGAAATCGATAAAGATAATAATTATTTTATAATATCACTATAATATTTATAGGGGAAACCCACTTTTAATTTTGTAATTATTTATTTTAAAAAATTAACTTCCAAAATATCAAGGAAATAATTATATGTAAATATTCATAGAAACTTGTATAATAATATATTCATTGAACATTATTCATTATAGTAGGAAGAGTTCTTCATGTGGTCTCAAAATTGCATTCAAACCTAGTAAAAAGGAGTGTAGTTTGTAAAATAACAATATGATTATTTTTAAACCATTTTACCGAAAGTGAAAAAAGAATAAAAAAATTAAATAATTTAATGGAGGTTTTCAAATGTAATATTTAAAAAATTATAATTAATATAACTTTAATGAAGAAAAATATTCCCAACTAAATCAAAAAAATAAATTTAGTTTTCTATTAAAATATTCATTACCTTTTTTGAGTTCTATAGATGATAAAAATGGAAAAAAACCTAAAAACACCATAAATATCTATAGGGGAATAAATTTTTTGTTTTTAATATAGAGATATAATATAATTCCCCTAATGAATCCAATGAATAAACAATCATGAATATGAATGTGATGTAAAAAACCCTTTCCACATGTTTGATTTGTTTTTTAGGTCAATTTACCCTCCGTTATATTAAATTTTAAATTATTATAGTTATATAAATGATATATATAAATATATTATAATATATTTACAACATATAAAATTTTAAACAACCATTAGTTGGTAATTCTTTTATAAGATCTTAATTCTTAAGTTTTAACTATTTATTTTTTCATGTTTGTTTCGGTTTAGTAGTTTTATACCTTGTATCTTTACCATGGTTAAATATTATAAAAACTATTACCAATGATATTAAAATAATATATATTTATTATATACATATTTATAATAATACATTCTATGTGGGAATGAAAATTAATCACATCACTTCATGGATGTGGTAGTTCCCACATATGCAAGAGAAAAGTCATAATATTTTATTGGATGGAAGGTTAAGAAGGTAAATTATATATTATGTTTAAATAGTAATAATTACTTCCTGAATATAATATATGTTAATTATTTTTATCTTTATAACAATTCATTCAAATTGGTGATGAAAAATAGATTACACTACTCTGTGGAGACAGTAAGTCTTGCGTGTGATAGAGAGATGATTCTGCATTCTATAAAATTGGGAAGAGTTTAAAAAAGCCAATAACATAATAATAATAATAATAATAATAATAATAATAATAATACATAAATATATTTGTTATAATGAATTAATTATTTCCATTTTTCATTATATTTATTATAAGTTTTAAAAAAAAATATTGGAATTTGTTAGTAAATATGATTTCATCTTCTTGAGTACACCTCCTTTAGATCCCTTTTAATGACCCTTGGAATCCATTTTTTGAGGTAAAAAGAAAATATAATTCATGTAAATATTTTTTTATATGTGAATTGGGAGAGTTTTGGTTGATAATTTATTCTGGATTTTTTTATTAGTGGAGAGAGGAGGGGTGCCCTTTTATGAGTGGTGGTAAATACAGAACTTGAATATCATAAAGGGTGAAAATATAATTAGTAAATTTTCCTTTAAAATAGTCCAATATTAATTTAAATCATTATAATTATTTATTAAGGTTCTAAATAACATAAAATTTTTATAACTAAGAAGAAAACTTGTGGCCTTTAAACATAGTTTTATACAAGGTAATCATAATTTATCCTAATAATGTGGTGAAATTTTACACTATTCTTACTATTCATATTGATTGAAACAAAAGATGACCATAATATCTAATTTTAATAATGATAATTACAAATATTTAATACATATAAAAATTTTTAATTTCTAGAATTCTAATAAATACATTTTGAAGTAATCTAGTAAAATGCAGTTAAACAGTTTTATGAAAAATATATTTTTAAGCTTTTATGTATTTTAATAGAAATATCTAGTATAATACTTATTCCAATTTTTTAAATTGAATTATGTAAATTAATGGGAAATAAATTAGATATTTAAACTAATTTCATTAAAAATTTGACTATATAATTACTATAGAAGAAAATTACTTTTCATAAAATATCAGTATCTTCAATATTCACCTAAAAATATTTTTTTTTGAAAATTATCAAATATAATCCCTAAGATAAATTGGTTATTATTATTTCAAAAATAATATAGTTCTTATAAATATGAATTTTCCAAAAAAAATTATATTAATTATAATATACAGAAAATAATCTATTAAGATCCATTTTTGAATGAACCATATTTTGACGCCTAAAATTTCATTAAAAAAATTGGGTACTTATTTATTATGGTTTAATGAATACGTTTTCATTAATTAAAACCTTTATAAAAATTATTCATAATTATTTTTATCTGATTCATTCCCTCCAATCCCATGACTATGTGATAACATTCATAATAAATAATAATTTTTTAATATTATATTATGTGTTATTAAAACATGGTTTTGTGTGTAATTAATTATGTCAATGAAATTAAACATATTAGAAGATATATATATATACTAAAATTTTATATTGTTATATATTATCTACTCTAATAATTTACCCCTAAAAATTCCTTCACTCTAACATAACAAATTAAAGATTCCTATATATCATCACATCCCTAGGTTCCCACATAGATTTCTCAATTTTTTTTTGTTTCACTACAAAACATGGACCAACTGAGTAGTATTGATTCAATGTACCTTCTCTATAAGATTCCAAATAATCTTGAGTAATTTATCATATGAAATATATTGTTCCATTAGTATGAAATCTGATTTCATTTCATGTGGTGGATTAGGTATATACTATCTCAATAAAGATAAATGGAACATGTAATGAACTACATAGTGATTTGGTTAAAGTTAAATGTGAGAGACTACCATCCAAATATAATCCATATTTTGGAAGAGACCAATATATCCTTGTACTAGATTTCCATTATTTAAAAATAAATTAACATTAATTAAATAAGATATTCAAATCAATATGGATTCAGAAACCTCAAACCCTATATCTTGTTGATCATTGACAGCATATCCTCTTGTAGACTATATTATATCCTTAAATTCTATTTAATAGAACTAAAATTATCTATATTTTCCACAACTTCATATTGTACCATAATATTTACTTCCATAACTTCATCTTAAAAAAATTTAAATACTAACTTATTTCTATATAGGGTTTGATGAAGATCCATCTAGATTCTTTAGTGTAAGAGATTATTTTATAAAAATTAAAATAAAGGAATGTGATCAACTCAACCTCCTTTGAAATCCCTAAATAAATAAATCAAAATGTATTATAGAATTTAATTGTTCAACTTAGACATAAAACAGTTTATGGGTGATGTATTTTTCTACAAAGAATCTCAATATCGAGATAATTCTAATGGCTTCTCCAAAAGATTTTGTTAAACTACAAATCTTTTTCAGCTACAATTCAATGTATTGCTCCATGAAATCTTAACACTTAATTTTAATTTATAAAAGATTAATTTAATCAAGATATAAATCTTAACTAATTTAAATATAATGTGTTTTTTTATAAAGAAATGAAATATAACCCAAATATAATTTTCGAATTTTATGATTTGGGGAGTTAAGTGATGAAATCCAAGTTAATTATTCAAATTTTCATTCCATTATTTGTAATTTTAATTACATCCCTTTGGACTTTAATCTCGTAATCTTAACATTTGAACATAATTGAAATCTAGATTCACAATATGAAATATTTTATTTGTGGTTATTCCACTAGAAATACACATTAAAATATCTATATATCTTTATACTACTTAGTTGGAAGGATAATGAGGAATTAAGAGCTTCATAAAAATAAATTTTTTAAACCATTTATATAATGGAACATATACATGGTTCCTTATAGAATTATCATGGTTAATATCATGAGGAGTATAAATTTCATTCTGATTCAGACAATCAACCACATTTTTGACCTTATTATATGGCAATGAATAGAAAAATTTTAATATTAGATTATCTCCAAACATCTTCCCTTTATCATACAACTCATTTTCGTTGTAAATATATTTTAAAAGATTTTATCAAGAGTATTTATATAATTTATCTCTCCTTAAAAATAATTCATCTTTATATTCAATGGAACAGATTCTACTTCCATCCCTAAATCCAATGTCATGTTAGTTTTTTCATGAATTTTTAATTGGTCAGAGGCATATTATATTAATATATCATTATGTATAATTACACATCCCACTACCTTATACGATGTATAATTATATATCTAAGACCATTCTATACTACAGGTTTCTATAAGAACAAGCATCTATACCATCTTATCTTTAGTTCTAGGAAATTATCTTTAGAATAATATGTTCAGAGAACATAACTAACTTCTTAGTCAACATGGTGAGTTTATTAGATATACTTGATAAAAATTTTTAAAAAAATAAAATAGTATTATCTGGCCATCTAAAGAAAATGAAAGAACTCTATTATTTTTCTTGGTCTTTCTCATTCCTCAATAACATCCATAATTTAATGATCCACTGAGTATACCCTATACTGAGATCACACTTCACAACAGTGAAACTCTTTGAAAAAAATTCACACATGGAAAATTTAGCATATAAATTCTCCTTCCTCGGGGCCTTCATCTCAATTCACAAATAATATTCTAATGTCCAGTAATTTTTGTGTAATATTTTTTTTAATTATTTGGAATTATTTCAAGATCAGATGCTCTGAAATCACTTGATTCTGAATCCCAATGAGCCAAAAATAGAATTTTGATCATTTTTATATTTATTTATGAAAATATTCAAGTGGTTTTTTCAATATTTTAAACTGATTCTTAGATTAAAAATATGAGGGAACTAATGAACTCATAATGACAGGATTCACCTAGAACAGACCAAAAATTGATCAGTTGGGTTCGATCGGAAATGTTAATTATTTTAAATTTCAGAAAAAAATAAAACAAAATAATATTTATTTTATTTATTTTTCCTAACTGTTGGGAAGTGGCACGATAGTGATGTGGTGCAACAATTAAATGGTGATGAGTCACATTAAAGGAATCTCATTAATGGCACATAAATGTGTAGCATAAATATTCATTAAATGATGTGTAATAGAAATGTTGTTTCGTAAATGAAACATTTTAATGATGTGATGACACAGTGTAACAGAAAAGTTGTGACATGTTTTCTTTTAATGGGTTAACGTGTTGGAGAAAAAAAATATCAATTGATGTAATTACTCTGATGTTCTTATGGCAATAATTCACTCCAACCATGAATGATGAACATCAGTGTATCACCGGGGAGTTCTACGCACCATGACTCACCAAACAAGAAAGTGAGAAATGCCCACAAAACATGAACCCCCATGGATGAACTGCTTCAATGATGAACACCTTTGAGGCAGGGGTTTGTTTTGTTTTCTATATCATTGTTCTTTGTTCTAAAATGATGAATTCATGTCAAACCATGAATATTTTTATCCATGAATCACTTTTTCTTCTAGGAGGGTGCCTTTTTCATGGAATTCATGTATCTGTATTGATTAAATTGTGATATAACTTCAATTATATATCCCTTGTTTCTAAACCTCTAATGTGGAGGGTGAGGTCTAGAACAAAAAATTCCCAAACCCCTCCTCCTTGTGTGTATTATGTGTATTTCATGGCGGCATCATCCAAGTGGTGGTAAGGAGGATTTGCTGCCATCTAAGGAAGGATGCAATACTCCAGAGGATATAGGCATAATCGACGCAAACAATAGACCACCGGAACAGACCATGTGGTTCTAGGAAGAACCCACTGGCATGCTGATGCCAACGGAATCCACGACCAGGTGGTGGAATGCCACTATGGTGATCTGGGAGAAGTGTCGTGGCCCTCTTGGGTTGGGGATATGTGGTGGGAGCCATTGAAATCCATGCTAGAGAATGGAAGCAGGAAAACACGACATTGTACCATGTCGCACGCGGAAAGGTCATTGTCAACCATCTGCAGCTTTAGGTGTCACTAGGTCTTCATCCCCGTTCAATGGGGTAA
Organism: Viscum album; assembly: GCA_963277665.1. Lineage (NCBI taxonomy): Eukaryota > Viridiplantae > Streptophyta > Magnoliopsida > Santalales > Viscaceae > Viscum > Viscum album. Next base: position 1,733,579,943 of record OY728155.1, on the reverse strand, counting down.
CGGATGGATGGTTGTGCTAGCCACGACGTGGCATACCCAGATGCACCACATATCCAGGACAGGGTGGGCAAGTCCATGAGGCCAGACCCACCCAAGGGGGTCCGACCCCTGCCATACGAGTCGGTCCTGATGAGAGTGGGTCATGGCGTGACCCGGAGGGATGCAGCCCCAGGTAAACCGGGCTAAGACCAGTAAGGCCCAATGGACATGGCCCACTGGCTAGGCTAGACCTGCCCGAACCAGACATAATGTCTGTTGGTCTATGTCAATTGATCTAAAAATGGGCATGTGGGGCACCCAGGCCAGGTTGGTCGGGTCGGTCTGACCTAGTCAGACTGAGCTAAGACAAAACCAACCCATGATTACAAAAACACCAATGACAAACAAATTGAGCATCTAGTTGACATGTTTATTGTAGAAATGGAAGCCCCACTATGAGGGGTGTATTTTGGATTACTCTATATTTTTTTCACGAATGTTGAAATACAATGAATGGATTGAGGAGATGTTCACACAAAATCAAGCACCCAACGTTTGGAAACCCTGAGGTTGGCTAACACCTGATGACTGATGAAAAATGAACATGGGTGGATAAGGAATCATGGAATGATGGGAAGGGGCTATGTGTGTCCTGGTAGGCCCACTATGGGGAGAATCACTATGTGAATTTGCATACTCATGATACTTGGTAGGAGAAGAACCTCATTATTTCCATTGTTGGAATTATCTCTGTATGACCCGAAATTCCAATAGTGGGGAGTGGCTTTATGTGACCCAGAATACCCCTGGTACTCATCAGGGATGAGTAACACAATATTCCAAGATTAGTGGGAAGTTGATCTGTGGAACCCAGCAGGGTCGCTTTACACTTCAATAAGTTCTCCAGTACTCCAAGGTGTTTGATGATATGATTTATGGTCTTACATTAATACTCTATATTACACCTAGTGTGAGTTGTATTACATAGTTTTTTTCTTAAGATATTTCTTTGCGGACTTCCCTTGTTTCTATGGGGCCCCTATTGGGTAATTTGTTTACACACCTTTGCATGAGATTCTCCCACACGTGTTCTATCTTCTGGAGATGACCGTCGCCTGGACAGTGGATTTTGTGGTCCATGAATCGATGGTTTCCAGTGAGACCAGAAAGGCATGTCAAACTTCTACAGATTCCAACAGCTAATATAAACATACCCATCTGCTAGGGTTTTTAATGGACATCATTCATAGGTTCATTGAACTTTCTTGTTTTCAGTTTGTCTTTTGTTGGGTTTTTATTCTATGTTATTTAATATACAGTTTCAATTTTACTCAGTGATTGACAAATGGAATTAATTTTTAGCTTTCCTACATTGGAATGTTGTTGTGTATTTTTGCGTACAGATACTCAGGAAAATGCATCCCACATATCAGTTGATGCCTTCAGTGCTACTTGTCAACCCCTGACCTTCGGGATGCGGCCATGGATGATTTAATGACTTGGGCCCCGTGATATAGGTCATGAAAAACTGGGTCAAAGGTGAATGATCCTTCCATAATGATTTAGTGTCTATGATTTTGTGTTTGGGAAATAGTGTTAAATGTTCAAGTATGACTCTCAGATTTGGGGATCACATAGTTGGTGTGGTGGCTAATGTATTGATACACTAGGACCTTGAATGCTGATTTTCAACTCTATATATGAAAACTCTGGTTTCATCCATCGTAATGGAATTGAGTTTTTCCCAAATTACTTCTTGAATAAGAGTCATCTCACCAGGTATAATCTATTTTTCACGGTCCATATGGATCCATTTTTGTATGCCTCCAAGTTGATGACCATCCAAGATTATGATACATGGTCGTGAGGAATGCTCGCCTAGCGATGAGCCATCAGTTCTGGGACCAGTGTTAGAGATGGCCCCATCGGGTGGTGCACCAACCATACAATCACCTATAGATCAGTAGTTACTATCAGTGTTACCAGCAGAGGATTCACATAGGATCATCACGGTACATGAATTATAGAGATAGATACAACCTATGTTCAAGGGAGAGATAGATCCTTAGGACACTGAGTACTGGTCGGAGGTGGTGACACGAGGCTTCTCCATAGTGGGGACACCGCTTGATATAATGGCTATCCTAGATGTTAAACTTCTTCATGAATCGGTAGAGAGATAGTCGAGTTTGACGATTCAGACTCATCATGAGGAGACCCTTTCTTGGAATGACTTCGAGTGGATTTTCCTTGAGTCTTTGTTCCCTGTGACATTGCGCTTTTTGAGAATAAATGAGTTACTTCATCTATAGCATGGTACGATGTTAGTGGCGGAGAACATTGCAAGTTTCACAGACCTCTCTCGTAACTCTACATATATGGTGTGGGACCCTTTCTTCTGGGCCCAGACCTTTGAGCAGGGACATAAATTGGAGATCGGGGTTTCAATGATTTCTCCCAGCATCCACACTCAGGGTAAAGTGAATGAAAGTGTCCATCATGTATATAGATTCATTGTAGATCATGCACTGATGATGGGAGAAACCACCAGGTGATAGGTTGTTGAGTTATCCATGGCGGGAGCCGACAGATAACGCAGAGGCCCATGATGTCCATATCATCTGGAGGGTGACCCATGACATAGAATCGGTGGTGTGAGGCATCTGGAGCAGCGAGGGTTAGAAAATAAACATTTCATGCTACTTGTGTGACGAGTAATGACATATGGCCTGTGATTTTCTGACCTGCCACATTGAAAATTTACAGATGGTTGAGGGACCACCAATGCAGAGGTATAGGTTTCAGCGAGGAGGTCTGCATGACAATGGACCTATACGGGGAGCATGCTGAGTGATAGGCAAGGGATGATAGTTCTTTGTTCTATTACCACCACCCCTAGGTGGTCGACAACTGCCTTAAGGAGCCATCAAATAAGAGTGATTCAACCATCAGGCGATGGAGGCCAATGACTAAGGAACTCCAAAGATAATGAGAGGTGTGATATATGTCTTCTACCACTTATATGTCGTTCTTATAAAGATAAATTTCTATCAATTTTTCCTTTACATGAACCTCAATCAAGGCTCATATTTTTTGGTTGAGTCATTTTCTCAATCCTTATTATTATAGACTCCTACAGGGGGAATTCAGTGATAACACACCGGTGTTGGAACTATGAGCTTATTGTATGTAGTGATTACATTGGCTAGGAAATCATTTTTGTAGCATCCATGCCTTATGATGTCAACATGGTTATGGACTGGTTATCTACAATCCATGCTCATACCAAATTTATTTGGCATAATGTGTGTTGTGTCTATTAATATGGGACCATGTTTTCTTTCACCCAATACAAGGGAACGTTTGCAGCACAGGACAAACGTTTTCAGATGACGGAGCATCCAATCACTTACCAATTGCCTAGCATCACCAATGGTATGGTGGATGAGAGGAGTCCCAATATTCGTGTATTGGTGGATGAGTATGAGGATGTTGTTCTTGAGGATGTTCTGAGACTACCTCCTCATTGGGTAGTTGACTTAGTCATTGAAGTATAACCTAGGACAACAATGATATCAACACCTCCATATCAGATGTCTCCCATTTACCTTCATTAATTGAAGGTATTGATGGAGAACCTGTAGAAGAAGGGTTTCATGAGGCCTACTGTTTCCCCATGGGCATCCCAAGTGTTCTTTACTTAGAAGGAAGACAGTAGCATGAGGATATGTGTGGACGTCCGGAGCATGAACCAGATGACCATGTAAAACAAGTATCTATTTCCATTTATTGATGAACTCTTTGATTAGAAAATTAGTGTGAGGTGGTCCTAGAAGTTAGGCCACATATCATTCTATCATCAACTCCATGTATGAGATGAGGACGTATCGAAGACAACATTTAGATGCTCGTATAGTAACTACAAGTTCATGATAATTACCTTCAGTGTAACCAATTCTCTAGCAATGTTCACAGAACTCATGAATAGTATATTCCATCCTTACCTTGACTGGTTCATTGTATTATTCACTGATCACATGTTAGTGTACTCAGTGTCAGAAGAGGAACACACTACACAACAAAAAATAGTCTTACATACACTATTATAGAACAGGCTTTAAAGTACGCTCTCAATGTTACAATTCAATATTTTTGAATTCAAATTTCAAGGAACCGTCATCTTGAAATTTTGAGTTGTGGTGGATCAATAAAGATAGAGGTTGTGCTGGATTGGGATCCACCCAGTAGTGTGATTGACGTAAAAAGTTTCATCGGGTTTTCTGGATACTACCGGATGTTCATGTCTGACATTTATAGTGTAGCATCACCTTTTTCAACCTTTACATGGAAGGGGAAACCCTTCAATTATATGGAGAAGTGTCGGTAGAGTTACCAAGAGATGAGGCATATAATGAACATTTAAACTATCTTGAGACTACCAGAGGTGGTTTTTGGATATGTAGTCTTCTATGACACATCTGGGATCGGACTGGGTTGTGACCTGATGTAGGAGTGAGCCCTTATTGCCTATGGATCATAGAATTTGAGGAAGCATGAACATAACAATGCGACCACTGGCCTCGAGTTTGTAGTAGTGGTCTTTGGCTAGATGATGTAGCAGAACTACTTAATCAGTGAACAATTAACATCTACCCAGACCACAAGATTATCAAGTATATCTTATAATAGAAGGAACTAAACATGAGGCATCAGAGAAGGTAGAGTGCCTCAAATAATTTGACATTGAGATAGTCTATATGCTTGGGATGGTGAATGTTGTGGCTGACATGCTCGGTAGGATGTCATCTTTGTAGCTTCTGAGTGAGTTGACAGAGAAACTAGCCACGATGAAGTCATTTTTCTTGGATGATGATGGAGAATCTTACCTTCAGTTTATGAATGTCACTTCTATACTCATTCAATGATTTAGGTAGTCATTTATTGTGTATGTTGACTACGAGGTCTGAAGTGCTTATTTATCCTTATGAAAGGTTCCTTATGTATTTGATAGGTGGGGAGTACATCAACTTTTTTCAAGGATGATCTGTAGTACCCGTGATGTTGAAGCAGGAGGTTTTTGGGGAGTTCCATAAATCCCCTTTGGAAGCACATATTAGTGTGTAAAATATTAACCGGGACCTCTGACTCCGGTACTGGTGTCTAAGTATGAAGAAAGAGTTGGAAGAGTTTGTTTCATGATTCCTCACTTTTCATCAACTGAAGGCTGAGCATGAGAATCAAATAGGCTTTCCCCAACCCCTTGATGTATCATAGTTTAAATAAGATGGTATCTAAATATACTTCATGATGGGGTTACCATGCATGTTCAGGGTCCATGATTCAATCTGGGTTATTTTTTACTGGCTCACCATGTCGGCTCACATCCAACCAATCTGGTTGTAGGGGTCAGTAGTGGGCTTTGGACGCATCTACATCTAGGATATAGTGTGCATTCACGGGGGGCCATAGATTGTTGTCTCAAATTTTGATTCATGCTTTACATACTTGTTGTGTATGGGATTACAGGAGGTGTTCATGACATAGCTGTGCATGAGCAAATCCTTTCACCGACATATAGAGGGTCTGGTGGAGCTTACCATATAGACAATGGAGGACATTCTTCGTGCTTTCATCCTTGAATTTTTTTGTATATGGAAGTCACACCTACCATTAGTGGGGTTTTTATAAAATAAAAAAATCACTCAACCATTGGCATGGATCTATTTGAGTACTTGTACGTGTGACCATGCATATCACCTCTATTGTAAACAAGCCTGGGGGAGTCATCACTAATGGGTCTAAATATGGTATGATGCACCAATAATAAAGTGAAAATCATCAAGGAGTCGATATATATTACTATTGGTGGGTATTAATCATATGTTGATAGGAGATGGAGAACCTTGGAGTTTGACAGGGGAGACCATTTGATCTTTCGAGTCTCACCCCAATTGTGTTTACAGTGATTTTTCTAGGGTGGAATGTTACCTCTAAGGATTTTCAAACCATTTCAGATTCCTCGTATATTTTTCAAGGTGTCATACCACCTAGCTTTTACCCCAAATATGCATTGATTTGAAAATATTTTTTAAGTGTCGTAGCATAGAATGTATTCATATGATCTATCAAACATCATCGATTGGGGAAAGCTAGAAATTGATGATGACCGACGTTTGCGGATTTCCTGATGGAGATAGGGGATCGACGGGAGCAAGTCCACTGTGGATGGTTGATTTTTCTATTTTACATTTGGTGGAAGCATAGACATTTACACAAGAGAACATAGGGGCATGAGGCTCATATTTTTTCATAGTACCCCCATTTTATTGTTCAGACTTATTTTAGATTACAAAGACGTGAAGACCAAAAGGGGGAATGTAATGTAATTTACCATAATTTTAGTGTATTTTTTTAATTATTTAGGATTATTTTGAGACTAGAAGCTCTGAATTCACTTGATTATATGGCCTAGTGACCCCGAAATAGAATTTTGAACTTTTTTATATTTATTTATTTAAACGTGCAACTCATATATTTTAACTTTTAATCTATTAATGGGATCAAAAATAAATGATCACCTTTGAACTTTGAATAGAGGTATTCACCTAGAATGGACCTATCATCAACTATTAATGGTTGTCCAGAAAATTTAATTTTCATAATTTTTTTAAAAAAATTAGATAAAATAATTTTTTTTAGTTTCCCGAAATGATGGGCGGTGGAACGGGGGTGTTGCGATGCGACGATGAAGCGGTGATGTATTAAATTAAAGGAATCTCATTAATAGCTTCTAAATGTGCAGTGTAATGACTTATTAAATAATTGGTAATAGATACACTATTTTATAAATGAAACCACGTAATGACACTAGGACGTTGAGTTAGAGAAATGATGTGACATGAGTTTTTTAATGCGTTAGCACATTGAATTAAGTAGGACCAGTTGGTGGAATCCCTTTAATGAACCTACGGTGATAATTTTCTCCAATAACGAATGATGATTTCCAGTGAATCACTAATAACATTGATGCACCACGAAGAAATTAATTGAAAAGCGAAAAATGATAACAAAACATTAACCCTAGTAGACGGACTGTTTCAATGATGAAAAAATTTGAGGTAGGGGTCTATTTTGTTTTATGTTTAACAATTATGCATTCTAAAATGACAAACGTTGATCAACACATTATTATGTTGATCATCATACCAATCGTTATTGCAAGAGGGTAGATTATTCTTGGGATTCATGTATTGAGATTGATTAAATTGTGATCGTACTTCAAATATATATCCCATGAATCTAAACCTCTAATGTGGAGGTCACGATCTAAGACGAGCAAGGCCCGAGCCCCTCCGCCATGTGTGCTTTTTTCATTCTTCAGGCCCACATAATTGAAGTGGAAGAAGAAAATTATTTGAGGCCTTCATAAAGAATATCGAAACCCCTAAAGGCTGTAGGCACAAGAGGAGTGTAAAAAATACCACTGGAGCGGACCATGTGGTCCACTAAAGAACCCTCAGGCACAACATGTGAAAATCCAGGCCAGCTCGGGCCACAGCTATGCAACAAGAGCTTCCGGCATCCGTAAAGACACCTGGCGGCGAGCGGACGTAGAAACTCATCCATGTCAGAGGTAGCTAATAAGTGGCACCACACCACATTTCCCACGTCAATGAATTGGTCAACCAATTATGGCTTCAGGTGGCACAAGACCTTCAACCACGTGTGATTGGTTAAAGGGTAGATGAATGTTCCAGCTGCGAGGTGGCATAACCAAAAACACTATGTGTCCGAGCTGAACCCGCCCATCTGGTTGGACATGCACCCTACGGGATATGATGGATGAGACTAGCTGACCGGGTGACCTAGCGGGATGGACCCTCCACCGATCCAGGATAGACCCCTAGCTGAACCAGGCTGGACACGCAGCCGAACTGGGATAGACCCCCGTCCGAACATGGGTTGCGTCCAGTGAGGGCCAATGTACCTTTCCAGACCGGTCTGACCCAGGACTGAATAAATATGGGTTGGGTCAGTTGATCTTCACCATGGAATGTGACCCCCAGACCTAGTGGGTTAGGTTGGTTCAACCAGGTTAGACTGGTCCTAGAAAAAACCTTCCCCTATTTACAAAAACACTAATAACTTGCAAACCGAACATCCAATTGACCTGCAATTTCTAGTATTGGAACCCATGCATTGAGGAAGATATTTTATCATACTCAATGAGGGATTTCATACAATTTTAAGCATAATTAATTTATTGAATATGAGTTCTCACCTAAGCAAGTGTAATATGAGCAGATTCCATAAATTTGTATTTGGACGGAAGACTGCTAACAAGAGATCATGGGTGGATCAGCTACTATGGCCTAGTGGGAAGCAGATCTTAGTGACCCAAATGACCCATCATGGGGAGCAGTTTTCTATGACCCATATGACACATGATACTGAAAAATAGAAGCACCTCAGTATAGAAATGGGGGAAATAGGATCTTGGATACCCTACATGCCCACGATGGGGAGTATCTCTGGGTATCCATGCATACCCACGATACTAATCAGGGATGTATACCACAATAGTCCAATGTTAGTGGGAAGAAACTCTGTGTGAACCAACATGCCCACTGTACTCATTGAAGAGGAGTTCTCCAGTAGCCCAATGACTTCAATGATAGGACTGACGGTCTTATATTCCTACTCTAGATTATACCTCGTGTGAGTTTTCTTTCATGGTGGTTTTCATTGAAGGTTTATTAATGGTATTTCCATATTGTTTTGGGGTCCCAACTTAATATTTTGTTACACAATGCTACATGGGGTACTCCTGTATATGTTCTATTTGGTGTCGATGACCGTCGCCTTGATTGAGGTCTTAGTAGTCCATGACTCGGTTGTCCCTAGTGAGGCCAGGGAGGCATGGCATACTTATACAGCTTCTAGTAGCTATTGTACACATACCCATTATGTGGGATTTTCTTCAAACTAATTTTATAGTTTTATTGTAGTTTCCTATTTTCAATTAGATTATTTTTGGGTTTTTATTATGGAAAATTTGTCTTATAGTTTTTAATTTTACTCAGTGGATGATTAGTATTATTCTTCTTTACCTTTCATGCATTGGGATGTGGTTGTGTGTGTGTGTGCATGAAGTAAAGATAATTTGTCCCACTTGAAGTTTTATTCCTTCAGTGCCAGTCAACACCCCATGGACTTTAAGAGGTTGGCTTACACGAAGTGACGACATGGGACTCGGGGGAAGGGTCATGGAAATTAATCAATCACATCATTTAAATTATATTATATATTATTATCGCCTAAAAATTCTACAATAAACTGATCAAGGTAGCCCCTAAATACCATTTAATTTAATATGTAAACATAACATGAGAATTTGATGGTCCAAATGTAATTTTTAAAAATTCATAATTATATTACATCATACAATTTACTTTCATTGGTGTGTCATCCTTCATTATCCTTTGCTGATGTTATCTTGGTCAAATATTAATCTTGAAAAAATATATTTATCACCTTAATTAACTAAACAAATAATCATTACAAGGTCGGGGATACTTATTATTATTAGTAATACATTTTCATGGGAGTTTAGGTTCATCCTCAAACTAATAGATAGCCTTGGGTTAGTTTAGAATATCGAACATAAATTCCCTTTTTCATAAATTGATATGTTATCTATTTCAAGTGATCTATGAATTTACCAAAAATAAAATCAGATTTAACTAGATTATGAATGAAAATATTTTCATAAAGTATATTCCCAATAACATCTATTGGATTTGAGTTATAGACAAGGTATTTGATCATTGTGGCAGTAAGAGTTTTCAATCCCAATTAAATATCTAATAATTGATGTATTGATGTGGTACCATTATAAAATTCAACAAATATGAATAATTGGGTTAAAAAATCAAAAAAAAAAAATTTCTAATCCCAATGTAGAAGATATGTATACCTTTAACGAAATCATGGTAAACATCTAGTTTGGTTGAAGTAACTACATAAGATTGGACATCTCACATTGGCTATATTTGTGGCAGCTACCCAATATATATATAATGAAAAAACGATGATAAAATATTTACATATATATAATCTCATGAGATTGACCATTTCCCATAAATGACATAACTATTAAAATAAAGACATTATCATTAGTAGTTAATTTATAATGACATAATACATAATGACACACATCTAAAACATAATATTGAGGTCACATAATGATATATATTACATAAATGTGTAAAGAATATTTCAAATTGAAAACATTTTATGTATCATGAGACCTGTTAGTGAATCACGGTGATATAAAAGTTCATTCCCATCCCTTCACATAATATTTTTAATTCATTAATCATATTAATAAGCAATAAAAAAATTCAATATTTCTTATTAATTAGAAATTATATGTATTGGAAGAAATTTTATATTGAATATAAGTAATTTCCCTAATAAAATGATCATAATCCATCTAGGTTAATATATTTTATGGTATAATTAGATTATATCCTCAGTAAATCATAATATACATCCAAGTATTTTTACGTATCTAAAAAATTTTAACAAGACCCCCATATGGTTTCTTGAGGGAAAAACCCTATTCATTTTTAATTCAGTTATTTAAAAACTATTATTTTAAAAAATACTAGTGGGAAAATTTAATTTGAATGATTCATTGAAACTTTTAAAGGGATATTCAATGTAAAAAATGTATCATGATGGGGGGAAGAGTCGTTATAAGAGTGAATGTTAAAAAATTTCATTTTTCACTCCATCAGTAAAAACTGTCTTGTTTAACAAAGTACAAGAAGATTTCATTTAAAATAATTTTAGTGAAATTTAAAAAGGGTAAAAAATAATATTAATAAATTATGAGATTATACCAAAATAATTATTTAAATAATTTTAAATATGAAACTTATATGGATGAACAATACTCCTTTCCGGATATCAAAACAATGTTGTTTTTCATCTAAAACATATTTTAGTCTTTTTGAAATGTAAAGTATAAAAAATGAAACTAAAAATTAAAAAATTAAATTATTATAGGGGAATATAATTCATGATGTATTAAATAAAATTACCATTTAATTACCCCCAAAATAGATGTAATCATAATGTATCCTGAATAAGATTGAGATTGTGAAATAATTCTACACATTGGGTCTAACATTATTAGTCAGTGATTACTTTCACATGTATAAAAACATAATTTGATAAAATTAAATACTGGAAATATATAATAACTTATAATATCATATATGATGCACTTATATCATATAAACAATTGTTTACATATAATTCTTTATTAATATCATCATTTCAAGGTGTTAACTGTTTCAATTTTCATTTGCATTTTTGATTAATAGTTTCAATCCTTGAATCCTTACAATGATTAAATAACATCAAGAATGTAAATAATGAAATATTTATCATATAAATTCAATATCTTCATATTTATAGTCATCCTTAAATGGTTTACATGAAAAATTATTCACATAGCCTTGTGGTGGTGGTAATCCAATCATACACATGAGGGGCATTTTCATTTATTAACGATTAGAAGGGTAAAAATGTTAATAATATTGTTTATATATAGATTAATATTTTTTTCAATAATATAATATATATTAATTTGTTCTATCGTTATAACCATAAAATTAATTTTGTAATGAAAAATTAATTACATCGTTACGTGGAGATAATAAGTAATATGTATGCACATATGATGTTTCATCTTTATCAAGGATAAAAAAGTTATAGAAAATAGTTGTCCAAAACTTATAATAAAATTTCCATATATTTATTATGCTATATTAATTATTTTATTATGGGTAAAACATATTTATATAAGGTAGAAGATGAAGTAAATTTCAATGAGCCCATAGAAATGATTACTACTTCTATGGTATACTTCCATTAGATCCCATCTATAGGATGCTTAAAATAGTCCATGAGGAAATAGTTAAAATATAATTTCTATATAGATATATTTATAATAGAATATTTTACGATTTGGTATACCTAGGGAGTTTAAGTGGTGTAAATAAGTGAAAGGCGGGGTGTCCTTTTAAAATTCAGGTTGTGACACACCTTCAATTTTTAAAAGTATTAAAATATTAAGAAAATTTTTTCTGGTAAAAGATTCCCATAAACATTAAAATACCAATAATATGGTGATAATGGATAAAATATATTAATCATAAATCAATTAATATAGGTAATTTTATCCTTATCATTCAATTTTAATCTTTGTTAACAAAATTTACCATTTTTCTATAAGTAAATTTGTTACTATTCATTTTTAAAAAATGAAGCTAAAATAATTAAATAATTTTAATTATATTGATTATAAATATTAAAATAATTTTGCAATAATAATTTCTATACCTTTCTGAAAATTATATCACAAGAAATCTATAAACATGTTGAAAATAGTTTTCTAAAAGACACTTTTTTAATCCTAAAGATATTTTTATACCAAGATCAACTAATATATTTATCTATAAATTATAAATAAAATTATGTTAAATAATAGGAATATAAGGAAAATTTAATACAATTTAAAAATAAATTTTTTTTAATAATACTTCAAAAGAATGATTATTTTCATTAAAAGTTCAAACTTTTATTATTCAGCCAATGAACTACATTTTTAGAAAACTCTAAAACATTAACATATATTTGATTTTGTTAAATGATTTTAATAATGATATCATCTTTAAAAATTAATTATAAATATATATATATATGTGGTAGAAATTAATTATAGTATCCATGCACTAAATTCCTTAAAACCTGTTTTTGATGGAAAATATTATTGACACTTACGCTGTCTTTATTGAAAATTGTGTAATTATTTAGTTTAAATTAAAAAATAAATTGTATTTATGTAAAAAATTTATAAGCATTATTTATAAGGTGTAAAATCATTTTCATACCCATCATTACTTAAACTATGTGATAAATATCACATAAAATCGAAATATGTTAATAATATATCATGGTTCATCAAAACAAAGTGTTACATGTAAATAATGTTATAAAATAAATTATATTTATTTAAATACATTGTATCATTAAATCTCGTGGTGTTAATAAGTAACCCCAAATCTAATTATCCACTATTTTTATACTCTCAAATATAATGAAAATCATTTTTTCTCTTATCCCTTCCAAATATGTCATCACATAACCAATTAAATTCTAATTTGGGTTAAACCAGAAACCCCACTACCACTAAAGATATGTTAACCATGTGCTAGGTTTCACCAGAACTACCAAATCCCTAATAACGACCCCCTTAATTAGTTCTCGGAAAAAGATTCCCCTATCAGTGCTTATAAAAAAGCACTGATAAAGGCCCCACATTTATCATCACTACAAAAAATTCTCCTGTAAAAGTCTCTCCCTTTATTAACACCAGTAAAATTGAATTGATAAATGATATATGTTTTATAAAAAAAATATATCATTATAAATAATATATTTATATATTTATATATTTATTTTGATATAAATAAATATAATTTTTTAATATGTTTTAGATAATGATAAATAGAAATTACACATAATATATATGATATTTAGTGAAAATTACTTAAAAAATGCTTAATAATATAATTAATTAACTATTTTCTTATTGTTATCCCATAATAGACGTTCAAAAACCTGTGGATGACATAAAATTTTATAAATTAATGAATTATCTTAGATAAGTTGAATACCAGACTTCAACATCAATTGGTCATAACATTTGTGTAGGATTGAAATAATGATGTAGATGCTCAATATACTATAGGCGGGGTGAATTTTATACTTTAAAAATTCCTTTGGAACCTTTAAAGTTATATATGAATAACTATGTTTTCCTTAAGAAAAAGAAAGGGCTAAGTTAAACAATGATTAAACTAAGCAAATTCACAACACCAATAACACCAAATGAAAACAGGGAAAGAGATTCCAAAAGTAGGTTCCGGACATATGGTTTTGAAAATTGAAACTTAACAAATGATTACAATATGAGATTCTACCTTAAAGCGTATAGAATCTAAATGAAACAGAGTAAAAGTAAGGAAGTATAAGTAAGTTATACTTTCCTTAAAATACAAAATGCAGCGGAAATAAACAAGTAGTAAAACTACAAGTAACAAGATATAAGTCTTTTAAACCAAATAGAAGTGTATCCAACAACCTTGGATAAAGGTCCCTTGATTTATACTTTCAAGCAAGTCTGTCTTACCCACATCAGGGTAAGCCCTCGATACGAATATCGGAGTCTCTGTCTTGCTATCCCCGCACGCCCTCAACTTCAAGGTAGTTGGAAACCTTTGTCTTCCTCAGCAAGGAAGCCCTCAACATCACGGTAGTCGGCACCTCTGTCTTCCTATCCCCGGAATTCCTCGAATGTAATCACCAACATTCAGAGTCGAACGAAGAAAAAACTGAACGAGCGGTTCAGTACGCACAAGGCATGAAAAGATTTCTCTCTCTAGAAATCACATTAGAATCGTGTGGTCTCTAGATCGATCAACTTCACTGTTCTTCTGAGCTCTTTCAAATGAGCACATATTTATAGGCAAGGTCGACCTCCTTTCCAATGGTCATATTTTCCTTAAAAATTGGAGGGACTTGTACACGTGTAACATAACCAACGGTAAGTTTATATCAGAATAGACGACATCGTTTTATAACAAAATAAGTGAAACAGAATGTACGACATCGTTTTAAGTCTTAAAAAGTTCGGAGTGAAGATTCGGAGTGAATGTTCGGAGTGAGAGAAAAATATTAAAGAGTAGACAAATTATAAAAGATTAAGAAAAAATAATGTTCGGAGTCAAACCAAAAATAATTATCGGAGTCTAAATAAATTCGGAGTGTATAAAACAAAGATGATCAGATTCTGTTTAATAGGTGAATTCGGAATGAGCATTCGGAATGAGAATTCGTCATCAGAATTCGTAATGAGAATTCGTCATCAGAATTCGTAATGAGAATTAGATGTCGAACTTCATAAGGATTCATATCCTGAATTCAGAGTAGAACTTAATCAGAGTCTGTATCCAGAATTCGGAATGAAACTTTATCACAGTTCTCATCTGGAATTCCGAGTGAAGCTTTATTACAGTTCTCATCCAGAATTCGTATCCTAAAACAAAATACTTCATATCAATGTTTCAAACAATTCTAAGAATATAGAAATGAATCTTAATCATATAATTAAGAAAAATATGGATGAAAATATGATAAGGATACTTTTTCTTACAAAAGTGATTTTCCTTATAAAAGCAATTTTCCTTATAAAAGAGATTTTCTTAAAGATAAGGTGTTTGTGATTTTCAAAACAAGAAGGAATGGAAAATTCATAAGGAAAACCTTATTTACTCACCAATCTCCCCCTTTTTGGAAAGCACAAACATCCTTACGAAAAAGAAATTCTAAGAATAAGGAAAACATAAAGGCTTATCTCCCTTTTATTTAAGGATATTGATGAATACGACTAACTCCCCCTTAGGCTTTGAAACAATAAGGATCGTATTCTAGATTTCTGTAATGATATTTCATTACGAATAAGAAAGTCTTCTTTAATGAAAAACTCCCCCTTAGACAAACTCTTATTAGAGTTAGTTTTTGTTCTCACCCATTGTTAAGATTCTTTTTCCCTCTTTATTAGGGTTATTTTCCTTCTCCCTCATTGTGATTTTCAAAAAGAATTCGAGGGAATGGAAAATATAACAAGGTACCTGAAAAACAATTAGTAACAACAACAAAAGAAGCGAGCAAGCAAAAAATTTCATTAAGTTGGAAAGCTCAACAAAAAGGAAGATTAGATACAACAAAATATCAGATCTATCTATTTTTGGATCTTTTTCCTTTGCCATGAGACCCTTAAGAATAGTCTTTATCTTCTTCATGTCTTTGTGGTCTTCATCGTCTTGCTTCTCTAACACAATAATTCTTGCACTTTGAGCTTCAATATTTTCTTCCTAGGCTTTCTGCTTTTCTTCATGAGCTTTAAACTTTTATTCCTGAGCCTTCAATTTCTCTTCAAACTCAATCTGATGATCCCTTTCAAACTTCCAGTTTTGGGAAACAGAATTTAGCTTCCCATTCAGATCTCTGACTTCTTGAATCTGGAAATTCTTTTCATTTGTCAATTTTTCTTCAAAGGATTAAGTAAGCTCATTTATATTCCTGTATTCTGTCTCAAAAGCATCCGTCACATTATCTTGAAAATTCATCAAAGAGCCTCATCTCTTCAACAGTCTTCCTCGACAAACTAGTCATCCTCTTGCAAGAACTTTTGTGGGCTTCATAGCCGACAAAGAATGTTTTGAACTGAGCATCTATTTCAACACACTTGTCCATAACCATGGATACAGAGTCTGTTTTCTGATTCAAAGCATGTTAGAGCATATGGCATCTTGAATCAATACTTGAGAAGGTCGGAATAGTACCTACCAACTTCATTAACGACTTAACAACAAATTCATGCCCCAACAAAGATGACTCCGAATCTGAAACTTTGCATGGAGAATCTTCTTCTTCAACATGCTCAACCTTTTTCATAGAAGAATCACCAACTTCCCTTCCCTTTACTACCACTGAGCTCGGGGTATCAATAACAAGTTGTTTTCCCTTGTCCTTTTTCGGAATGGATTCATGTTCCAGAGTTTTCTTTTCACTATCAGACACTTGAACAATATTGTCTTCCTCTTCAGGAACGTTCTGAGCACCAACCTCTACATTCCCCATTTTAGAAATATCATCTAGAAGTTTTTCTTCCTCTTCATGATAGGCTACTTCTTCTTCTCCTTCCTGCTCATCCTTCCATGGAGTGACTAACTTCGAGGATTCAGCTTCTAATGTTTGGTGCGATAAATGTTCTGAAGGTGTTCCCTTATAATCATTTAATTGCTTTAAAACATCTCCAGTTTCACCACTTCCTTCAGCAAAAACTTCTTCTTCTTCCACTTGCTCAATCTGCTCTATTTCCTCAACTGGCTTAGCTACTTCCTCTTCCGGAGCAACAAAGTTCCTTCCTAGAGTCTCAGGTAGAGATTCCAAAGAAAAAGATCTCAGAACATGAATATTTGCTGAAACCATCTCATTAAACTTCAACAAATCCTGAGCTACCTCAACTTCAAACACCTTCTTCTTAATCTTCATTTCTTTGACTTGTTTTTCTAGCTCATCCGCAGTTCTTTCCTTCAAGGCCTTAGCCTCTGTAGGATCCAATCCAAACTGAGGCTCCCCTTGCACTCTCTTCTCTTTGATTTCCCTCCATTTAGCAACTACCTCATCTGGGTAAGCTTTCTTCTTCTTCGGTTTTGTAGGTGCGGAAAGAACTTCCTTGGATTTGGGATTCTATACTTCAACTACAACTTCCTTCAACTTTATCTTCTTCACTATTTTAGAAGATTCCGGAGCAACAACTTTCGGAACAACTTCTTCTAGAGAAAGTAAATCAATAAACTTACCAGTATTCTTGTCAAAAGATACATCCATCCTCTTGAGAGTACCTTCACTCACCAACATAATCTTGAAAACTCTTGTCTTAGACATGTAAGCCTCCTTGAAAGACTCAAGGCACCGAGCTATCAATTTTGAGAGGATTGCTGGATACATTATGATCTGAGCTCTCAGATTCCCTTTCTTAACATTCTCAAGAGTAATAAGAATGTGTTTCATCAGATTAAACATCCTTAGATTTTTCAAAAAATCTAGGATGTTGATTTCACTCTTCTTCAATCAATCTTTGTCACCATTTCTTAGTACGACAAGGCCTTGTACCCGTAACTCTAGAATCCGGAAATTTGTAGATAGAGAAGAAATCTTCGGAGCCTTATCATCTGACAGTCCGAGAGTCTCCAAAGCCTTTTCATTGTCGAAGCTTCCCTTTGAATTGAGAAAAACGTGAGAAATGAACTTAGCTTCTCCATCGTAGGTCAGCCCTACCAAGCTAGCTACCTTTACATAATAAAGCTTATAAGTCTTTCCATAAGACATAAATGATAATTTTTCCCTGCCATCTTCCTTATAGAAGGAAACTGTCTCGTAGAAATCTACAATCAAATCGGAAAAAACTTCATCTTGATTCTCGGGCTTAGACACCACATCATATTCCCATCCATTGAGCTTAATATTCTTGGATATAAGAGAATCATACATGTTAAAGAAATCAGGATGAACCAACCTTTCTCTATATACCAACCACTTCGAAATCGGTTTAGAGGAAGACATGTATTGAGAAGCTACTTCCACAGACATTCGGATCTGAAGACCTATAAGAAGTTCGGAATGGAGAAAGATAAAGTTCAGAATGGTCTTAAAACAGAGAGGCAGAGCTTCGGGAGGCTGGAGCTTGAAAATCGATTTGGGACAACCATTTGGGGTCCCCTTTATATAGGCAACGAGAAGACGGTTCAACTTCCACGGTTGATCGAACGGTTGTGACAAGATGAGATCAGATCTGACAGTTGAAAACCAATTCTCAAGCAAACTCGAATCCGATCTTTTGAGGTTTTATTAAAACAATGATTTAAGAAACATATAATCCGAAAACAAAATATAAGAAAATGCCAGCATGTAAAGTATGACTACGAAAACTTGAGTAAGGAAATCATCCCTTTCGGATTAGCTTAGGAGGACTATTCGTAATGGGTAACATAATAAAAATTACTACAAAAAATCTTTATTACGAAAAGACACAGTTTGAAAAACTCACTACGAAAAACAAAATCAGTACGAAAAAATAAAAAATTTGAAAACGAAAAGCTCATTATGAAAACCTCGGTACAAAAATCTCGTTGTGAAAATACCAGTACGAAATTTTAATTCCGGAAGTTTTAAATATGAAAATTTCCATTCCGGAATTTTTCTATAAGAAAATTTCCTATTATGAAAATTTCAGTTCCAGAAATTTCCATTCCAGAATTTTAGTTCCATAATGTTTGAAAACAAACTTTGAAAATCTTAGTTACTCTAACAAACAAATGTACTCCCTCTATGAAAAGGATTTTATTACTGTAAGGAGTTTTTTTTCAATAGAAAGTTAATTAAGAAATATTACCTTACAGTTATCATTCCTAACTTCTGTTTAATGTATTCAAATCTATCAGAAGGCAATGATTTTGTGAAAATATCAGCATGTTGATCCTTCATTCCGATAAATTGAAGAATGATATCTCCTTTTTTGTGTGATCCCTAAGAAAGTGATGCCTAATATCTATGTGCTTTGCATGAGAGTGATGTGCATGGTTATTACCTAGGGAAATGGAACATGTGTTATCACACAAAATTTGAGTTTTAGTAAAACTCATGACATAGTCTGTGAGTGTGTGTTGCATCCACAACACTTGAGCACAACAACTTCCAACTGCTACCTGATCAGCTTCCGCAGTGGAGAGTCCTACAGAATGTTGCTTCTTACAAGACCAAGAAACTAATGAATCTCCTAAGAAATGAAAAGTTCCGGATGTACTTTTTCTATCCATTCTACATCCACCAATGTCAGCATCAGAAAATCTTTTTAGAATAAAATCATTTCCAGAAGTATAAAATAATCCTAGATCCATGGTTCACTTAAGGTAGCGAAAAATTCTTTTTTCTGCCTTAGGTGGGATTCCTTAGGATTGGATTGATATATTGCACATAAGCATACTGAAAACATTAAGTCTGGTTGACTAGCTGTTTTGTAAAGTAAATATCATGTCATACCTCTAAAAGATGTTTGATCTACTGGTTTACCAGCATCATCAATATCTAAAGAGTTTGAGGTACCAATAGGAGTACTTATACATTTAGTGTTGGAATAACCATACTTTTTAATAATATCTTTCATATACTTATGTTGAGATATGTATGTTACTTCTGGTTTTTGAGAAATTTGAAAACCAAGGAAAAAAGTTAACTCACCCATCATACTCATTTCAAACTCAGATTTCATTAGACTTGCAAAAGAGTCGGTTAAAGATTGTTGAGTTGAACCAAATATAATGTCATCAACATAAATTTGAACAATCAAAAAAAATTTCTTATCATTCTTTATAAAAATGGTTGGATCTTCGTTTTCCTTAACATAGTTATTTTGAAGCAAAAATCCAGTGTGTCTATCATACCATGCTCCTGGGGCTTGTTTAAGGCCATATAGAGCATTGTTAAGTCTAAAAACATAATCAAGATGGTTTGTATCTTCAAAACTAGGAGGTTTTTCAAAAAAAAACTTCCTCTTGAACATAACCGTTACGAAAATAACATTTCACATCCATTTGAAAAAGTTTAAAATTAAATAATGCTGCAAAGGCAAGTAGAATACAGATAAATTCACGTCTGGATACTAGGGAATAGGTTTCTTCATAGTATATTCCCTCTTTCAGATTATAGCCTTTAGAAACAAGTCTAGATTTATTTCTTACTATTACTCCGTTTTCATCACATTTATTTCTGAAAATCCATTTTACTCCAATAACAGATGTTTCCATAGGTCTTTCAACCAATGTCCAGACTTTATTCCTTTCAAATTCATTTAGTTCATCTTGCATGGCTTTGATTCAATCATCATCACCTAAAGCTTCATTAGTGCTTTTGGGTTCTAATTGGGAAAGGAATGCTATATGTTCTACTTCATTTCATAAGGAACATCTAGTTTTTACAGGTTGATTTACATCACCAATGAAAATATCACTGGGATGATTCTTAAGAAACACCTAATTTGGGTTTTGAAAATCCTGTTCATCAACATAGGGTAGAAAGTCTTCCAGGGTAAATGATTCAGAATTTTCTTCTTGAACATTATCCTTATCAGAAGGTTCTTCTATAAAAGGTTGACAATCAGTTTTTGAAAACACATCTGAGGATGTAAGCTGGGATTGTTTAAAAACAAAATGATCAGAATCATCAAATTTTACATGTACTGTTTCTTCAACAGTACAAGTATTTTTATTAAAAACTCTATAAGACTTAGAAGTTGTGGAATAACTTCTGAAAATTCCTTCATCGGATTTTGGTGCGAATTTATGTAAGTTATCTTTAGTATTCAAAATGAATACATTGCAGCCAAAAACCTTGAAGTATGATAGTCTTGGTTTTCTACCATTCCATAACTCATAAGGGGTTTTATTAAGAAAAGGTCTAATCAAAACTCGATTTATAGTATAGCAAGTAGTACTTACAGCTTCAGCCCAAGAAATTTCAGGCTATAGAATATTCACTAAACATGGTTCTAGTTATCTCTTGAATAATTCTATTTCTTCTCTCAACTACACCATTTTGTTGAGGAGTTCTAGGTGATGAGAAATTGTGAGTAATACATTTTCAACTATAAAAAGTTTCAAAATCAGAATTTTGAAATTCTCCTCCATGATCACTATGAATAGTTTCCAATGGAAGGTTTTTCCGATTTTTAACTTGGGCTCTAAAACTTTTGAAATAAGAAAAAGTTTCAAACTTCCTTGCTAGAAAATAAACCCAAGTAAATCTAGTGTAATCATCAACTCGAACAAACACATAGTATTTTCCTACAATACTTCCAGTTTGTGTTGGACAAAAAAGATCCATGTGCACTAACTGTAATGCATCAGTTTTTGAGACTTCACCGATTGATTTAAAACTAGATTTATGTTTCTTTCCATATTGACATGGATAAAAAACTTTATAAGAATCAAATCTATTCTCCGGTAGATCCTTAACTAGTTTCTTCTTAGTGAGTTTACATAGGTTTATAAGGTTACAGTGACCTAGTCTTCTATGACATAACCAGGAATGATCTTCCATTTCACTAAAGCAATGTAAATATTGGCTCCTGAGGTCTTCTAGGTTCAATGTGTAAACATTCTCTTGCCTATTGGCTGAGAGAATACATTCTTCCTTGGAATTGTGAACTAAGAACTTATCATTCCTAAAATTTACAAGGTAACCTTCAACACATAAATAACTTATGCTAATGAGGTTGTGGTTAAGACCCTTAACAAAAAGAACATTTTAAATCAAAGTATTTACTAAAAGAACAATATAACCAATACCAACAATCTCTCCCTTAGCATTGTCTCCGAAAGTTACCTTTCCTCCTTTCGTTTTGATAATCTTTTCAAAATAGCTTTTCTTACCAGTCATGTGTCGGGAACATCCACTATCCATGTACCATGTATTGTTGCCGGTACTCTCCTTATTTTCCTGAAATCATGAAGAGAATTGGACTTTTGGAATCCAAACATGTTTGGATCCGAGATTACCAGATATCAAAATTTTAGGAACCCACATCTTCTTAGAAAAGTAAGCTTTGTGAAATCCTAAGGATTGGGTTTTGTTTAAGGAACAACTCTTTGCCCAGTGACCACCACATTGACTCTTAGTACAAAATGGGGCACTTTGAGGAACAAAATAATTGTTATTAAAAATGGTTTTGCATGGGTATAACCAAATCCGGATTTATTTCTTAACGGTCTTATTTGGGAATACATTTTATCAAAATTTTCCTTACCATGGGTAAAGTTTGATATACACTTTTTTAAGAAAAAAATTGCGGACGTGAGTTTTATGACCATGTTTTTATCCTCAAAATGATTAGTTTTAGAACTAGAGCTAGGCTCGAAAACATTTTTCTTAAAAATTACTTTTTCTAACTCTTTAGAAAGTTTGTTCTTCTCAGAACATACTTCCTCAAGATTTTTTAAATACTTTCAAAATCAGAATTTTTCCTATCAAGATCTATAGAATGATCTGATATATCTTTTGTAAGAATAGAATTCCTAGAGTTTTCCTTATCAAGTTTTTTATTGAGTTTGGAATTCTCATTTTCAAGAAGTTCAGCAAACCTAGAGACTTCTTCATAAGTAGGTAAAGTATTGTCTTCATCAGAAGAGGATTCTTCATCAGAAGAGTTATAATACACACTATCATTAGAATTTAAAGAAACATTGGTTAATGATTCATAATTTTGTACCTTAGCCATAAAACAATGATTATAAATAGGTAATCTGGCTATAAGACCAAGATTCTTCTATCCTGAAGATTCATAATCAGAAGATTAATCTGAAGAGTCACCACCATTGGAACTCCAGGTGTCACTAGCTTTCAAAACATTCTTAGCCTTGGCTTTATAATACTTCTTTATGTTCCTATCCGAATGCCTTTTTTCCTTTCTTTCTTTTTGAACAAAGGGAAATCTGGTCTAATATGTCTAGCTATCTTGCATTCATAACAAGTAACTTCTCCATCTTTTTATCTTTCCTATCATTTTTCTTATACATGGATTGGAAATATCTCTGACCAGCTATCTTGTTCATCCATCGAGCAAGATTTGATAATTCATTTTCTGATATTTCACTCTCACTAGAATCTGATTGAACAACCATCTTCTTAGACTTGGATCTGGTTACTCTCTCAGGAGTCTTAGCTTTCATATGATTTAATGTTGTTGTAAAAGAAACAGTACCATTTCCATTTTTCTTTTTGATGTTGTTAGCATCTCTCTTCATTCTAGTTTCATGTTAGAGAAGTGTTCCAAATAACTCATCAGGAGAAATTTGAGTGACCTTCCTGTTCCCATCTATAGCAGTTCTTTTGGATTCCCACTCATTTGGCATGATATCAATTATCTTATCCACAAGTGCTTCATCATCTAATCCTTTTTATCCCATTGACTATAAGCTGTTGCCGATAGTCATAAACCTCTATCGAACTATACATATTGGTTCTCCATAAGGAAAATTGAAGCCAAGATATTCAGCTCTAAGCATATCTCTCCTAGTCTCAATGACTTTAGAAGTTCCAAAGTGTGTAACTTCTAAATTCTTCCAAATACAATTAGCTGCTTCAAAAGAAGAAATTTGGCTATATATATTTCTAGTCATTGAACAAAGTAAAGTATTGCATACCTTATAATTGAGTTGATACTCTTTCTTTTCCTGGTTAGTAAAAGTTCTAACTTTCTTATCAGGAATTTTATAATCTCCAGTAAGAATAACAAAATTGTCTACTCCAGTGCTTATAACAAAAGTCTTCATTAGATCTCTCCATTACTCATAATCATTACCATCAATGATTGGTGGTATTGTAGGATTTATATTATCAATAGAACCAACATTTACTCCTTCCATACTTAGAATGACCTTCGGCACACAAACCTGTTAGTAGAAAAAAAAATTGTAATAACAAAGTTCAGAATGAGAATGTTCGGAATGAGAATGTTCGGAATGGAAAAGTTAGGAATGAAAAACTGAGCAAGAAAAACTTATACGTGAGTACAAGTATTCCAGAGTCCTCCTCTAATACCAATTGTAGGATCGAAATAATGATGCAGATGCTCAATATACAAGACGGGGTGGGGGGTGAATTGTATACATTAAAAATTCCTTTGGAACCTGTAATGTTAGTTATGAATAACTATGGTTTCCTTAAGCAATGGAAAGGGCTAAGTTAAACAATGATTAAACTAAGAAAATTCACAACACCTCTAACACCAAATGAAAACATAGAAAGAGATTCTGAAAGAAGGTTCCGGAAATATAGTTCTGGAAATTGAATCTTAACAAAAGATTACAATATGAGATTCTACCTTAAAGCGTATAGAATATAAATGAAACAGAGTACATGTAAGGAAGAATAAGTAAGTTATACTTTCCTTAAAATACAAAATTCAGTGGAAAAAACAAGTAGTAAAACTACAAGTAACAAGATATAAGTCTTTTAACCCAAAGAGAAGGGTATCCAACAACCATGGATAAAGGTCCCTTGATTTATACTTTCAAGCAAGTCTATCTTACCCACACCAGGGTAAGCCCTAGATACGATGATCGAAGTCTCTGTCTTACTATCCCCGCAAGCCCTCAACGTCATGGAAGTTGGAAACCTCCGTCTTCCTCAGCAAGGAATCCCTCAACTTCAAGGTAGTCGGCACCTCTGTCTTCCTATCCCCGGAAGTCCTCGTATGTAATCACCAACATTCGGAGTCGCACGAAGCAAAAACTGAACGAGCGGTTCAGTACACAGAAGGCATGAAAATCTTTCTCTCTCTATAAATCACCGTAGCAGCATGTGGTCTCTAGATCGATAAACTTCACTGTTCTTCTAATCTCTTTCAAATGAGATCCTATTTGTAGGCAAAGTCGGCCTCCTTTCCAATGGTCATATTTTCCTTAAAAATCGGAGGGACCTGTACACGTGTAACATAACCAACGGTTAGTTTATAACAGAATAGATGACATCATTTTATAACAAAATAAGTGAAACAGAAGGTATGACATCGTTTTAAGTCTTAAAAAGTTCATAGAGAAGATTCAGAGTGAATGTTTGGAGTGAGAGAAAAATATTAAAGAGTAGACAAATTATAAAAGCATAAGAAAATTGAATGTTCGGAGTCAAACCAAAAATAATTTTCGGAGTCTAAATAAATTCGGAGTGTATAAAAAAAAGATTATCAGATTCTATTTAATAAGTGAATTCGGAATGAGCATTCGGAATGAGAATTCGTCATCAGGATTCGTAATTAGAATTCGTCATGAGAATTCGTAATGAGAATTCGATGTCGAACGTCATAAGGATTCGTATCCTGAAATCAGAGTAGAACTTAATCAGAGTTCGTATTCGGAATTTGGAATGAAACTCTATCACAGTTCTCATCTGGAATTTGGAGTGAAACATTATTACAGTTCTCATCCAGAATTCAGATCCTAAAACTGAATACTTCATATCAATGTTTCAAACAATTCCGAGAATATAGAAATGAATCTGAATATTATACTTAAGAAAAATATGGATGAAAATATGATAAGGATAATTTTTCTTACAAAAGAGATTTTCCTTATAAAAGCAATTTTCCTTATAAAAGCGATTTTCTTAAAGATAAGGTGTTTGTGATTTTCAAAACACAATGGAATGGAAAAGTCATAAGGAAAACCTTTTTGACTCATCAATTTGATCCATGGGTCCATATCGGATCTACCAAAAATAAAATCAAATAAAATATTATGATGAGCTCTACAACTTGATGACCAGTTGAACCTTGTCTCATGTTTGTCAAGGAAAAAAAGACTTAAAAGACATACATAATTGAGTTTTTGTCAAATTATCAAAATTATTTTAACATTTTATTTAATTTTATCTTCATTTAAGGAGGTAATATTATATCTTTTATGTGAAAAATAATTAATTCCAAGGTATAACAACCATATTGATATTACCATTTTTATTTTTATCATTTAACACAATTTATTTTTATTTATAATTAAATATATGAAAATATTCATATATTTTATCATAATAGAACACATTTTTAAATACATATATCAACATATTTATATAAATATTTTATTTTAAATACATAAATAAATATTTATTATAAATTTTATTTAATGTAAAAAAATATCCATTTTTAACCTGTACAAATATATTAAATTATATATATATAAATATATATAAATGTTATGATTGAATGTAAATATGTGTTTATTAATATATATTTATCTATTTGTGTGTGTGTATATGTGTATGTGTATAATAATATATAAAAATAAATCTATATTATGTAAATATTTGTACGTAAATGTGAGAAATCAAAATGTATAATTTCGTTTGTTAATGTGTTTGTGCATGTGTGTCTATATTGCAGATATTTTATATATAAATGTATTTTAACAAATAAATCATTATCACTATCATTTAATATAGTATTTAAATATATTTTATAATAAATAATTTCAAGTTCATTATGAATAATTTAAATGTAAACATATTATTATAATTGAATATGTAAATATATACGTATAAATGAATAAAAATTATATCTAAATATACAGTATATATATAAAAAAAATTAAAAATGTATTTAAAAAAACATATATCTTTTACATTTTTGAAAAAATATTTATATAAATATATTAAAATAATTTTCCATGTAAATATATATATGAAAATATATATTTAAATAAACAAAAATATCTTAAAATAGAAAAAACAATATCCTATGATGGTAAAGGCATCCAAGTTACCAATAAGAGGTAAATTAATCAATTCTAGGTGCACAAAAGAGGCAGAATTTATATTCAACAATGATAAAAGTATTGGGGGATGTTCCTATCTCAGAGGGTTAAAAGTGTTGATAAAGGGGGCAATAATCTCTAATAGATAGTGGGTGGGGAGTGTTCTGAAAAAATAACCTTTATTTTAAATAAAAAATAATCATCGATAAAGGGGACTTTAAAATGGATTTTAGTAGTATTAATGGGATCCAATATAAGTTTTTCTTGAGAGAAATATTTAATAAATCCCTCTAACATCGATCTCATTACCATCACGCCAATCACACAAGTAAATTCCTCTAACATGTTGACTTAAATGCCAAATATATGCTAATGTTCACCTATCCAAACCACTTAGAAGGGCCAACATCTCATTCTAGCATTATGTAATATCTAGATGTGTATTTTCGTGACCTCATCATCTCTCACAAAAAATCACCCCTATACCAAGTCTAATAAACATACATCTAATGTTCATCAGAAAAATTCATCGTAAACATGATTTACTTCAATGGAGTTACTCTCTCCATTTATGAATGATCCCCAACAAGGGTTATCATTATATACCATTATCCCTCCACTATTTACTACCACTAATTAGAGTGTGTAGAATATGGGTTATCTATCTATACTCCCTCACCAACATGGATATTGGGGAAACCACCTATAACCTAAATCATTTTTCCATGTTTACGTTATGATACATTGAGGATAACTGTATAAAATCACAAGAAAATACCAATATGATAAGAATACCCAATCTCATACAATTATTTATTTCCATGAAACATTATAAAAAACCCATAATACATCACTATCATGTCACCCCTCCAATCATGAACACCAATTATACATACTAAAAAACATTTTTATACAATAGATCCCAAGCAATCCCCATATCCAGAATATTACATCCAAAAAATATATTCACATATTCATATTCAATTGCACCATTCCCCAATTTATATATTTTACTATTTTCCAACTCCGATTAAATTGACTTATCATTTAATTTAGCATATAATGAAATCCCTTCTCAATTAATTAAAAAATTCATTATCATTAATTATAATATATTTTCAAACATCGAATTTATAATTTTATACCATTTTTACTCAATTCCATCTCACACCCAATTACAATTTTCATAATTACCAATCAATTTCTATAGAAATTTGGAAACCATAACATTTTCCTCACCTCAAAAAACTATCACATAATAACCATGATACACCCCATCAAAACTCATCACTAAATCTCACGAACCAAACATACCAGTCATTACCCTCTCAAACCGATCATATAATAATTACCATAATATCCCACCCACAACTAATAACCATCAACTAATAAATTACGTGCATCCAAATTAATTCCTACCATACCATCAATAATACGACCCAGAAACACATCTCACAAAATTTCTACCACAAAATATCATCCCTAAAAAGTATAAAATATATCCAATATCTAGGTAGAACACTACACATAATTTCATCCCATCTCACTATTACAAACAATATTAAAATCACAAAATCATGATAATTATTAATCCCTACAATGATGGTTATAATAATACATCCAAATTTTAAACCATATGAAAATTAAAATATTCATATAATCTTATGATTATTATTTTTTATTTTTTTGTATAATATTTACAACAATAGTGTATCAACATAATAGCATCAATTTCACTCAATAGTCACAAGAGCATACTATCAATCAAGAAAAAAAATATTGTAAATCACATAACCACATTTTAGATAAATCATTTCCCTATCAATTATATTCAGATTTTTTATTATCATCATTTATACAAGTCATGAAATTTACCTAAATATAAAATTTCTTGGGAAATTTAGTGTTTACATAAAAGGAAATCAATTTATTATATCCCCTACCTCTATCGGTACATCAATGGTAACTAAAATATACATAAGTGAGGAATAGATGGTCACAAAAAAGAAACTCAAAATGTAACCATAACATAACCAATGTTATAATGATCCACTATTAGAACCCCAACCCCAAAATAACAAATATAAAATAATGATGGCTGTGGAGAATTAAAACATATGAACTTCAAGAAAATAGTTTTGTTGAGAAAATACACTATAGAACATCAATTTATAATCTTCCAAATCTAAGTATCAAATCCAAGATGGATGGGATGAAAATCCTTAAAAATCACCTAAACATCACCCAAAATAGTTTTGATTAAAGGAATAATAATAATATTTGAAGGGAAAATTTAATTTATAGATAATATAGAAAAAACCATTCACAACATGACATAATTCTTCATACTATGAATTATTCAGAACCCCACCAATTACATATGTGATAATATTATTTACACAACAATCATCAGGAGTAACACAACAATTGAAATTAATATCTCGAAATCCTATAAAATCATATCATATTAAATTTTGGATTTGCAGGAGTTACATTTTCAATGGTTCTTAAGATAAACCACCCAAACCCGATCCTTGAAGCATCATGTTTGGATCTTCTCATCTATGTTGTGAACCACATATTTGAAAACATGTATCAATACACTATAAATCCACATTACACAAACAATACATATTGTATATGAACTACCCATGTAAACATTATTCCCACCATGAAACAAGAATAATTTTATGAACTAACTTATCCAACTAGAATTCCAGCTCAATCCATACATCATTATGAAATCCTCCTATGATCACCTCCATAAATAAAAATATGTAATTTGAAATTAAGTGACAGTTTGGGGATTAACATTAGTTGTATAATAAACAATTTAACACCTCGACCCCTCTAGAATGGAGATGGTACATTACTTGTGATGTTGGAATAGTTAGAAGAAATGAAAATCCCAAAGGAATTATTATTTTAGTAGTCCTGAAGAAACTACAGACAGAGATGTTACACAAATTACATTGGAAATGTTTGCAAAATACAAGAACTCAATAAACGATCTCCTCTTTGTTACCGGTTGAAAGTAGACAATGAAAGGGGTGACCTCAAATGCTCAGTAGGGGTTAAAAATAGTGTAAAAAGGACTAAAATAATATGTTAATCACATTCAATATGACATAATCAATATGGAATAGTGTATAAATAGATAACTAATTCCCTTATAAACTGAGAATGAAACTGCATCCATAGAATTTTTAATAGTGAAAACATCATGGATAATAATAAAAATTGATAACGATTAAAGATAATTCTATACTAATTGGATATCATGTATCGGTCACATGAAACGATAATACAATAAAAATGGTTTGGTTATATGGGTACAAACATGTCTGCTTTTGGGAAACAAACTCGAAGGGGTTAGTTGACAATTGATTTGTCTCATGAGACATACCGATGCATCGAGGGGCTATAGCAGGCCCCACCCTCCACTGCATGTCCAAATAATTATTTATAACTTTATTCAATACAAGCACAATATTCCTTTTCAATATCCGTATAGAGTAGAGTATACAGATTCATCAATATTTCCATAATTAAATAACATCCCAAATAAACACCATATGTAAAATGGTATACGGTTTAAAAAACATATTCGTGATATGAGATTATGGATATTTAATATAAAAAAAATTCAATGGAAAAGTGATCCCAAATGGCCAGTAGGTACACCACATAAGGATTATTATGTGCATAATACAACGTTAGTCACAGTGAAATAGTAGTTGGGACAAAGTCTCTTAACACAATGTAAACGGTCGAATCATATGAAAAAAACATAATAACCATAAAATAAATAATTATGTAAGATTAATATGAATATAATCATGTTATTATATGTCAAATTTCATTACACAAATACAAAATACAAGAAATAAGGGGTGAACAATGAAAATCTCACAAAAATGAATGTGATATGAGAAACTCCTTATAAACATTTCACCATGGTAACGATTATTATTAAGAGGGATTAATGAGAAGTAAAGGGGTATTAAATTATTTATATGTCAAAAGGGTAGTATGGGGGAGGAGTGAAAACATAACCCATCATTAGGAATTTAAAATAATCGGGAAAACATATGGGAGATTCTTGAACCAAAGGGAGAGAGAGGATCCCTTATAAGGATTGTGACATTAGGGTGACGATGAATCAATGAAATATTTATGTGGGAAAAATACAAATTCAAAAAATAAAATGGGATATATAGTATAAAATAATCATAGTTCATTCACACATATTCTTGGAAAAATATAACCAATGAAATATATGTTTAATTCAAAGAATAAAAATTGAGTTACTTACCTAGAATGTATCATTATATTGAAGACAAATCATTTACATAATTATGTGTGAAAAATATAAACCCCCAAAATAAAAGTGGATATACAAAATAAAATTGTCATAGGGCATTCACACATATTCTGGAGAAAGACATAACCAATGATAATGTTTTTTAACTCATGAATGGAAATTTAGTTAAGATATCTCTTACCAATGCTCGATGGTGTTCTTGACATGTTATTAAAGACCTAAATAGAAAAATTAGGCTTATTAATTCATAATTACAGAAACTATTATATATGTTAATGATCTATTATAACCCATTTTATTTCATTCAATTCATTTTGATTAGTTAATGTTCAATTTCATTTCTCAGGCCCGTCTGATCACTTGGTTTTAAAAGAACATTTCACTTATATTCATGTTCGGATAAATATGAATGATGGAAGTGGTTTTCCAAAAATAAAAATATATTCTATTAGTGATCATACAGTAGATTACCTGTTTTTAAATTTAATTTGGTTACATAGAGTGATTTTGGATTATTATATATATAATCTTAGTGAAAACCGTTTTGGTTAATCGGCGGGTTTGATTACAGTGAACATGTTTTTATTTATATCATAATGCCATTTTTACAAAAGGATTACAGAACTAAAATAGTTCGTATTATATATATAATAATTTTGTTAATCCATAACACAAATGGTTTTATGACTAAAAATAAGGATTATAATTGAAATTTAAAAACTGTTGTCCTTGAATGTTCTAAATTATCACATCTCAAACGGAACTTTCATTTCATCCAAATAACGGGTGGGGAAAGGAGAGAAGATAATGAAATATACCATTAGCATGAAAACATTCCAGTACATGAATGTTACTGTTTTTATCATAATATTTTGGTGAAGGGAGGTTATGTAAGTATCAAAAAGAAAATAACTTAAAAAGAAATGAAGGAATTGAATAGAGGAATTTACCTCTTGAAACTTCCTCTTTTAAGAACCTTTTATGGGGAGAGAATATGGAATTTTGTAAAGTATAGGAGCTTATGGACATGAGGGAGGATCTTGGGGAAAGACATGGACATAATATTTGAAATAAACAAGGCATGAGTGGTGTGAGATGAAGAGGGGGTGAGGGGTGCTTTATATAGTAGAGGGGAGAAAAGTTTTCTTGATATAAAATTCATTAGTTTATTATTTCCTCTCAAGATAACCAATAGAAAGTATTCCAAGATGAAGAATAGTAATATATGAATGTTCATCCGTATAAATTGGTCTTATATCATCATATCATCATCGATGACTCCATTAATCCATTATTAAGCATTTATTATGAATTATCATATTATAATATTCATAAAAAATTCAAGTATTTCAGAAAAATCCAAAAAGTTCACCCTAACCATTTTTCGATGCATAAAATCCAAAAATGAAGACTATTCTCAAAATTAAATTTTATGAATATGATTAACTAAATATATAATTAAAATTATTATTTTATCAAAAAATATAACCTCCTATAATTTTCATCTTCATTTTTAAGGTGCCTAAATTCATTTACACACTCAATGGTATAGATAACATTCATTAGAGTTATATTACTATTCATAAGGTTATGTTTTTATTAATAATGGTAGGTTACTATTAATAAGTGTAGGTTACTATTAATAGAGAATTATGTTAATCCTATCAGATTCTAAATATCATCTTGACCACAACCATGTATGTCAGATTTTTAAAATTCAAATCACAGAGTTGGAAAATTTATGTTTAATGTATAGGTTTTGGATATCTCTTATAAGTAACCATTTTTTCCATATTGGCTCAATAATTCTTTTAATATAAAGAAACATACAATAAAAAGTTTTGGGAGCTACATTATTCCCTCATTATGAAAATTCTTCCTCAAAAGTTTAGGTATAAAACTCACCAAAAATATGTGGGTTGTTCTTTTTCGAGAAATCATCTGGTTCCCATGTTGCTTCTGAAATATTTTAGTTCCTACAAATATCCTTTAAAATATGAGTTTTCTAATTTCTCAATACATTGTCCCTTCTATCATGAATCTTAATAGGCTTTTCACAATATGAAAAATTAGGTTCCAGTTCAATTTCCTCACAGGTGAGTACATGCGTTGGGTCTGGCATGTATTTCTTCAACAATGACACATGAAACACATTATGGACTTTGAAGAGATATTGTGGGAATGCTAAACGGTATGCTACTGCTCTGATTCATTCTATAACATCAAATGGTCTGATATACTTGGGGCTCAGTTTCCCTTTTTTACTGAGCCTTAAGACACCCTTCCTTGGAGATTATTTTAGAAATACATGATCTCCCACTTGGAATTCCAAATCCTTTTCCAGTTGTTAGCATAACTCTTCTTCCAACTTTGAGATGTTTTAATATGGGATTGTATTGTTTTCACCTTTTCCAGGGTATCTTCAATAAGTTCTAGGCATATAATATTTTTCTCACCAACATCATCCCAACAAGTTAGAGTTCGATATCTCTTTCTATATAATGCTTCATATGGATCCATTAGAATACTGGAATCGAAACTACTGTTGTAGGAAATTTCCACCAAAGGCATGTATTCATCCAATATACCTTGTAAGTCAAGAGAGCATGAACTCATCATTTATTCTAGAGTCTGAATAGTCCTTTCAGACTGTTCATGAGTTTGGGGGTGATAAACAGTACTCATATGAAGCTCAGTATTCAAAGCCTTCTAGAGACTTTTCATGAATTTTGATGTAAATCAGGGATCATGATCATACATAATTGATAGAGGTTCATCATGAACTCTTACAACTTCATTAATATAATCCCTTTCCAAGCGCTCAAGTGGAAAATCCTCTCTTATTGGATGAAAATGTGCTGATTTTGTGAGCCTATCAACAATGACCTATATTGCATCATTCCTTCGAGGAGTCCTTGGTAGTCTGGTGACAAAATCCATCATAATTTTATCCCACTTCCACATAGTTATAGGTAGAGGTTGCATCACTCTTTTGTGATGTTGTCTCTCTGCCTTCACTTGTTGATAAACTACACATCTTGACATATAGTTAGCTATTTCCCACTTCATATTATCCCACCATTAATATTCCTTCAAATATATATACATCTTGTTTTGACATGGGTGTATATAGAAATTTGAGCTATGAGAATCGTCTAATAGTTCCCTTTATTACCCAGGTACGGATGAAACACATATCCTCTTCCCAAATTTCAGAACTCCCTCTTCATACATGAATTTAGCCAGTCTCCCATCCTTAACTGCATTAATTTTCTCGTCCAGATTCTCATCATTAGATTGAGAACTTTTTATCTTCTCTAATAAAGATGGTTTAGTATCCATTTGAAAGAGGAGTGATGTTTCCACTTCTTTAACAGTTATCAAATACATCTATAGTGGATCCATGAATATATGATCTCTTTCAATCCTCATTTGAGTCAGAAGGCCATGAAATTTCCCACTTAATGAATCTTCCACCTTATTCACCCATCCTGGTTGGTAGTGTATCAAATAGTTTTAATAATTGAGTAACTTGAGCCATCTTCTTTTTCTCATGTTGAGTTATTTTTTTGTGAAAATGTATTTCAAACTTTTGTGGTCCGTATAAATCTCACATTTCTCTCCGTAGAGATAATGCCTCCATATTTTGGAAGAAAATATTACGGCTGTGAACTCAAGATCATGATTTGGATAAGATTTCACTTGTGTCTTAAACTATCTTGATTCATATGTAATAACTTTATTTTTTTCATGAGGACGCAACCCATTCCATTCATTGATGCATCACTTTATATTACAAATCAATTACATTTCGATGGGAGAGTCAAAATTGGATCATTGAAAAATCTTCATTTCAATTCATCAAAGAATTATGTACATTATTTTTTCCACACAAACTTTATTCTTTTATGTGTGATCTTGGTTAGTGGGTTAGCCAATTGGCCAAAATTATGAACAAACGCTGATAGTAACCTGCTAAGCCCATAAAACTGTGTAACTCAGTTATCTTTGTTGGTGTGGGCCAATCATGGATTGCCTTTGTCTTCAATGAATCAAAAAGGATTCCATCCTTAGATAAAATATGTCCTAGAAAAGAAACTCATTGAAGCCAGAATTCTTATTTTCTAAACACCCAATATAATTTATTGCTTCTAAGAGTTTTCAGAACAACCCGCCAGTGATTCTCATGGTTTGTATAGATTTTTGAGTATACAAGGATATCATTTATAAATACCACAACAAAGTTATCAATATATTCCTAGAAATAAATATTCATTAATTCCATCAAAACATATAATGCATTTTTTCATCAAAAAGGCATTACTGTAAACTCGTAAGGCCCATACCTGGTTCGAAATGTTGTCTTAAGAATATCATCATTCCTTATACACAACAGATAATATCTAGATTGAAGGTCAATCTTCAAAATGTATGGGCTCAAGGAAGCTGATCAAATAAATCTTCAATACAGGGAAGAGGATACTTATTGTTTTTGTAATAACATTGTTTTCCATGTAATCAATGAAATCCACATGGATCCTTGTTTCTTCTTGACAAAGAGGACATGGGATCCCCATTGAGAAACACAAGTTCGAATAAATCATTTTTCACTCAAATCCTCTAGTAGTTTCTTTATCTATACTAACTCAAATGTTTCCATTCTATAGGGAGTCTTTGATATAGATATTTCATCAAGAATTAAATCAATAGAGACTCAACTTCTTGCTCTGGATGATGTCTAGGTAAATCCTCTAGAAGGACATCAATATATCTGTGCACTATGCACACATAATCAATTGGAAGATTTCATTCCACACCCATATATATTGTTTTATCTTCCTCTCTAAGTATTGAATTTATTAGAGCTACTAGGGGTGGTTATATATATGAATCAGGTGGCGACGTTTCTTCCCTATTGACAAGGGATTCTACACCATTTTCAAAAATTGTGACTTCCTTCTTCATAAAGTAAATCATCACATCATAATTTGACATCCAATCCATACTAAGAATTATATAAAATTCAGTCATTGTTATGATGTTATGGTTAGCAACTAAAGAACTTTTTGGTGTCTAGAGGGGGACTAATCAACATTCCTCCATAACAATGAGACATCCCCTTGGAGTTTTTACTATCAATTCCTTTATTAAATCAAATTGGACATATCC
The DNA here is from genome assembly GCA_963277665.1 of Viscum album. Taxonomy (NCBI): domain Eukaryota; kingdom Viridiplantae; phylum Streptophyta; class Magnoliopsida; order Santalales; family Viscaceae; genus Viscum; species Viscum album. The sequence goes on along the minus strand of OY728155.1, from coordinate 1,733,543,469 downwards.
GGTTTTCTTGGAAAACTAGGAAGAAATATATGAATGCGATGATCCAGAATCAAATAAATTTTTGGCTAAGTTTGAGGAAACAATTAGGGTACCTACCACCACATCATTAAGAATTTCAACCTTTGCAGTTTTAATCACATAGGCTTTCCCTTGTTCTCTTAGCTTTCTCTGAGGCGTGTTTCCTTGGTGCTTAGGACACACATTTTCATAGTTCCCCATCTCTCTACAATTGTATCATTTAATATCATTTAATTTTTTCTTCCCCATGCATTCAACAAATCAATGACCCTTTTATCTGCCATTATAGCAGACTCCCATGCCTTTCAAGAATTTCTTGATATGATTATTTCCACCGTTCTCACATAATAGGAATATATTTGTTCCCATTCTCTTCTTTGGTGCTTCTGTTTTTCCTTTTTTATCACAGTACCTATTCTTATCTTGGTATCCTTTTAAATGATTTGATCTAGAAAATTCCGTCTCTTTTTATTGGAAGTTGATACAATTTCATCATATGATGATAATGATTAAGAAGTTAGTAGGCTTCAAATATGTGGCTTAACACCATCAAATAAATGATCAATCTATTCTGTCGAGTCACGTACGTAATCTACAACACACCTAGATAGCCTTGTGAATGAATCCTCCTAATATGAAACATTGTATTCTTTACTTTCTTTATGCTAATGAATTTCCTCTTCATTTCAGTTCGTTTCTCACGAGGGAAGTATTTTCCAAAGACTATTTCTTTAAAAGTCATCCATTCCATATCATCCATTTCTTCTACCTCTATGGTATTTTGAATCAGAGACCACCATTGATCAACTTCACCCTTGAGACAATATACTAGCATTACTACCTTATCATTTTCATTGCATCTTAACGCCATGAATATCTTTTTATGGGACTTGATCCATTTCTAAACAACAACAAGATTAGTAGTCCTACTAAAAGATGGGGGAATCTGCCGCATGAAATGATCCAGCACAGTTGTGGAATTGTTATTTATTACAACTTGAGTATGTTGTCCCAATATGGTAATGATCTGATCTTCTCCAATGTTGACAGTGTTGACTTCCTCAGTAGGGAGATCCCTACCTTCCCCATGAGTATTGATTCCCCTTCTTCCATTTGATTCCACAAGAACTCAATAAACGATCTCCTCTTTGCCAATTGTTAAATGTAGAAAATGAAAGGGGTGAGCTCATATGCTCAGTAAGGGTTACCAATAGCAAAATCATGAGTACAATAATAAGTGAATCATATTCAACCTGATATAATCAATATGGAATAGTGAATAAATGAATAACTAATTCCATTAATAGACTGAGATTGAAATGAAATCCATATAATTTTTCATAGTGAAACCCTCATGGATAATAATAATAACTGATTATTAATAAATAGAATGCTTATTAATTTGATGTCATGTATCTGGAGCATGAAACCATAATACTGTAAAAATGTATTAGTTCTATGGGTTGAAACCCATCTGATATTTGTAAACAAACTTGAAGGGGTTTGTCGCCAACTGATTTGTCTCATGAGAATTACCAATGCATCGAGGGGCTATCGCGGTCCCAACACATCACTGCATGTCCAAATAATTCTTCATACATTGATTCAATAAAAGCGCAATATGCCTTTTCAATATCTTTATATAGTAGAGTATACAGATTCATCAATATTTCCATAATTATATAACATTCCAAATAAACACCGTAAGTAAAATGGTATACGGTTTAGACAAAAAAACAAATCTAGGATATGGGATTATGGATATTTAATACAAATATAATTTCAAAGGAATTGTGATCTCAAATGGGTAGTAGGTACACCACATAATGATTATTAGGTGCATAATACAAAGTTAATCCCAATGAAATAGTAGTTGGGACAAAGTCTCTTACCACAATGTAAACGGTCGAATCATATGACTCATACTTATTAACCCTAAAATGAATCATTTGATAACATGAATATAAATGGAATCATGTAGTTATATTTAAAATGGAAGTACAAAAATACCACATACAATAAATAAGTGGCGAACAATGAAAATCTCACAGAAATGAAAGTGAGATGAGAAACCCCATACAATCATTTTAGCATGGTAACACGTTTTATTAAGAGGGAATAATGATAAGTAAAGCTGTATTAAATTATTTATATGTTAGAACGGTAGTATTGGTGAGGTGAGAAAACATACCCCATCATTCTGTATTAAACATAAAAGGGCACAAGAAAGGGAAGATTCATAAACAAAAGTGAGAGAGAGGATTGATTACAAGGATTGTGTCATTAGAGTGATGATGAATCAATGAAATATTTATGTGTAACAAATAAAAATCCAAAAAATATAAGTGTATATATATTATAAAACAATCAGAGGTTATTCACAAATATTGTTGGAACAATGTAACCAATTAAATAGATGATAATCTTAAATAATGATAATTGAGTTAAGTAGTCCCTTAGCAAGAACATATCCATAGATTGAGGAAAAATCAATTCCATTATTATGGGTGACAAATATAAAACCAAACAATAAAATTGGATATACAAAATAAAACAATAATTGGTCATTCAAAAATATTCTGGTAAAGACACATCCAATGATAAATATTTTTACTCATGAATAGAAATTGAGTTAAGATCTCTCTTACCAATGCTCGAAGGTGTTCTTGACTTGTTATTAAAGACCTGAATAAAAAAAAATTAGGCTTATTAATTCATAATTAAAAATAATTTAATATATTTAACTGATTTATTATAACCCTTTTTACTTCATTAAAATCATTTTTCATTAGTTATAAGGTTTAACTTCATTGCTCGTGCTTGTTTGATCACTTGGTTTTAAAATATTGGTTCACTTATATTCAAGTTTGAATAAATATGAAATATGGAAGTGGTTGTCCAGAAATGAAGTTATATTCTATTAGTGATCTTACATGATATTAGATAGTTTTATATTTAATTTGGTTACTTAGTGTGAGGATGGAATAATATATATATAACATTAGTGACAACCATTTTGGTTAATCGGCGGGTTTGATTACAATGAACATGTTTTGCATTATATCCTAATACCATTTTTAAAAAAGTATTATAGAACTAAAATATGATGTATTGCATATATTATAATCTAGTTCAATCATAAGATAAATGGTTTCATGACCAGAATTAATGATTATAATAGAAATCGATAAACTGTTGTCCTTGAATGTGCTAATTAGCACTTCTCAAATAGTACTTTCATTTCACCCAAATAAAGGGTGGGGAAAGAAGAGAAGATAATGAAATATCTCACTAGCATAAAAAAATTCCAGTACATGTATGTTACTGGAGTTATCATACTATTTGGGTGAAGGGATGTTAGGTATGAAACAAAAAGAAAAGAACTTAATAAGAAATGAATGAATTGAAAAGAGGAATTTACCACTTAAAACTTCCTCCTTTTAGAACCACATAAGGTGAGAGGTTTTCATATTTTGAATAGGCTAGGAGCTTTTTAACATCAGGGAGGACCTTGGGGAGAGACTTGGGATGAATATTGGAAGGGCTCGGGCTTGGGTGGTGTGAGAGGAAGAGGGGGAGAGGGGTTCTTTATATAGTGGAGGGGAGAAGAGTTTTCTTAATATAAAATTCATTAGTTTAGTATTTCTTCTACAGAAAACCAATAGCGATTATTACATGAAAAATAATAGAAATATATTCATGTGAATCCGCATAAATTGGGATTACATCAGTTGATCATCATTATTGACTCAATTAATCCATTATTTACCATTTATTATGAATTATCAAATTTTACTATTCATAAAAAATCAAGTATTTCAAAAAAATACCAACAATTCACCCTAAATTTTTTTTAGACACGTAGAATCCAAAAATGATTTCCATTTTTAAAAAAAAATTCAAAATATTATTAATTTAATATTTAAATAAATTCATTATTTAATCGAAAAATATAAACACATAAAATTTTCATTTTCATTTTTAAGGTGCCTAAATTCATTTACACAATAAATGGTATAAATATCCTTCATAAGAGTCATATCACAATTCGAATGGCTAAGTTACTATTAATAAGGGTAGGTTACTATTCACAAGGGTAGGTTACTATACACCTAAAATAATGTTAATTCTATCAAACTCAAAATATAATCATGAACACAACCGTGTATGTCAGATTTTTAAAATTCAAATAGCAGAGATGGAAAATTTATGTTTACTGGCTCGGTTTTGGCTATCTCTTATAAGTAGCCATGTTTAATTCCATAGTGGCTCAATGATTCTAAAAATATATACAAACATACCATAAATAATTTGGGGTCCTACAAATGATGAATATCCATATAATCAAATATAATCATAAAATATTACCCAAGCTCCAAAAACCACAAAACTCCACTTGTAGATAACTCTTAGTCAAAAATGATTTTACAAAAAAACATAATAGCCAAATTAAATAAGGAGTTTAATAAATAATTTTAATTTATGAAATAGATCATAAAAAAAATGAATAATCAATGTGGTTAGCATACATAGAATGAATCTACGACTCATGTTCTAAAGAAATATTTTCTAAACCACTATACAACCTTAAAACGAGAACTATGTGGATAATATTCCTATACGACACCTTATTATGATGAACATGAATCTTAATTTGTTTCACTTTGAATGTTCCATCACCCTTGATATCCATGTACCCATAGTAATCATAATTAGTTTAATCATGAATATATTGATAAATTATGGAGACGTGGATGAATTCATGGATCTAATAAAACTGTGGGAGAAGCACCAACAAATACCCTACCACAAAAACATGCATCAAATCTAATAATGGACCTCTAAACTAAGGAGAAAATTGTTTCATATCACTAAGAATCCATTGATATTTTATGGGAAAACAATAAGAAAATATGATCACTATCCTTGAAAAAAAGATTTCTGCATCCTTCAATAAGAATAATATTTTGGAAGATCATTTATCATTTTCATCGTCAGTGAAATTATGTAGATCTTCATGGTCATACTTTTCACTACATATAAATCAAGGAAAAAATATTGTTTGACCTCTATATAATAAAATTGTGATAAAAATGATGACCATATAATGACATGAATTTAAACTTTACAATGGATGAGGAATATCAATTTTTATAAAAAATATTAATCAATGTAAAATATTTCACCCAAAATCTACAAAATCTCAGATAAAAGGTCACAACATATCCTTCATTGTTTTGATGGTATGTTCATTTATCCTTGTTATATGAATATACAATGTCATGATAAATAATATTGAAGATAAAAAATATTATTTCAACTATATTTACACCCATCAAGAAAAATCTCTATCATGATCTGAGTTTACGGTCCATGAAAACCAATTTATCATCTTGATCACATCTGCAAACTTCTTCGAAAACGTATCCCTGACATCAAAAATATTTTTCAACGAGAAGTAAAATTACTTTATCAACAATACCATGATCACAAAAATATTTTTGAATGATCTTTTGGATAATGGTGTACCTCTCACAATGTCACTCCATTAGCTTTTAGGAAAAATTATTATAAAGATTTATGTTCATTGATCGATTTCATTAGAGGAAGAAACATGTTTCAATGAATTGAAATACCCTATTAATATTATTATTTAAAAAATTATATTTATATCCAAACCATGAAACAAGGAAATACGTATTGGAATAACTGGATTTTTAAAATTTATTATAAAGGTTTTATATAAGGAAAATATATTTATTAATAGGTATATAATTTTTTGTAATGCACTTATCTGTTTCGAAAATTTATTATTCCCCAAAACATTAATTTTATAGATTTTGAGAACAAATCATAGTATTGACTTTTTATACATTTATAAAAAAAATCTCAAAATAAACATCATTTTTAAATCTACATTTCAAAATTATCTTTTCATAAATTTTTTATAATTATCTAAAATGTTTAATTCCTAGATAAATATTAACAGACATGATTTTAATTTAATACTTCCATTTATTTAAATTATTTACCAAAAAATGTTAATATTTAGATGGATTAAATGGTAAATATATATCAAATATATATTATTAATATAATTTAAATCATTTTAATAAATTCCATTTGGAAATTTTCCATTAAATATTACTATACTATTGAAAAAGTTGTCTTTAGAAAAATATTTCTTCATTTCATCTCTATGTATAATTTTATATTTGATATTCCCAATTATTTTAATATAATTGTAAAAATGGATTCTATTTCATGAATAAAAATAATAATGATTATAAAATTATTTAAATCTAATTTTTGGTCCAAATTAATATAAAAACTATAAAATTTAATTACTATTGTTAAGGATAAAACATGTTTACGAGTGGTTGAACTAGAATGTAATGGGTAATATTTCATATATAATATTTTTAAATTTTATTTAATACCCATATATAAACATTATAATATAAAAATATAGAATATATTTTCATTTTGAATCATTTTTCATTTGAATTAATTTATAATTTGGGATTCTTTTATGATGATTCCATGTATTTTCCATGTGTGTTCCTTTTCCCACTTATAATAGGGAAACCCTCCTCTCAATGGTTAACACTTTAAAAAAACATTTGGATCATAAAATACAAGATTAAATAAATCATTTACTTATATCACAACAAAATATATGCCTTATTTCTATAATTAACCCACTTAATCAGGTATTTGGTGATAACATACGGATGTTCTTTGGAGAAAAGATATAGTCCATAACCACGAAATATCATTTTTTTTCTTCCTAAAACTCATTAACATATTATTAAAACGGGATAATATAATAACATAATTATTTATAATATTATTATAATTTATTATTTTAAATTTCATTACCTACAATTATACCCTCTTACATGATGTGAGAAATAAAGTCATCGATCGTGTGTAAGACTGAATACAACCTCATAAACTGATGAAATTAATTTTCCATCACCTCTAATAATGGATGGCTATAATAATGTCTGTAATATATATATATATATATATTTGAAATAATTATAATTATAGATTCATGATATCACATATACCATCGTATTTTTTATTTTGTGGGAATACAATAATTTTCTCATGTGTACGACAGACTAAAGCCTTGCAATGTGATGTAACTGGTTCTTTACATATCCTTTACGTGAAAGGTAAAAGGATTGTTTTTAATATTATTTATTTAAATATAATTTAAAAATATTTCTATAAATGATATATATTATTTTACATTCTTTCATTTCATCAATCTAGTAAATGAAAATATTGTTCATTCATAGGTATGTCCATGAGTATCCATGAATGCTGTAATTAATTTTAAATATCTAAAATTAATTGAATCACATAAATACATATATATTGAATATATATGATATTTCAATCATGGATAAATATATAGATATTAAGAACCATGATCAATGATAAATGGCCTAAAATATAATCAAAAATATCTATAAAACAAATCACTCATTACCTGAAACATTATTTTAACATGAAATTGTCCAAAAAAGGGAAATTAAATACAATAGGTAAAACATATACGGTATGATTCATATGGGTATTGTTATATAATATATGAATTATACAATTATTTTTTTTATAAATTAGTATTGAATGTGTTTTAAGGAATTTTTGAGTTAATGTAATGGATATCATCTCAAATTTCTTTCTTTGGGACATATGTTATTTAATTGACCTATATTGTTTTTTGAGATAAATCTTCATACCATTTTACAAGTAATATCATAAATATCATTAATTTCATTAAATTTAATGTTGAAAATGAATTTATTCATTCTTAGGAATTAATATTGAATGGCTATAAAATTAGTGATTGTTTTATATTACCATCTCTATATTTATCGGAATTGTTTATAATTGTGATTCTGAAGATGAAATATTATAATATATATTGTACTAAACTCAACAATTCACATATATTCATGTTATATCTTGAGAATATGTTTTTTCTAATTTTCATTTCCTCACTTTAATCCCTTATGAGAACAAATATATGTTGGTTTTGGGAAAAAATATATAATTTATATCTTCATTTGAAATTATTTTCCTTCCATGACAATGTTATCTAAAAAGATTTTAAAGAATTTTTTTACATTTCTACAAATATATTTAATGAAATTTGTAAAAATGTTTAATATTTTACATAATGGTATTAATGAATATTTATATAATTTTATAGACAATAAATTTTTATCTTTTACAAAAAATGTGAATGGTTTATTATTTTTAACAAGTAAGACAACAACGATATTTCCCCTTATAAAGGCCAATAAATTATATAAGAATTACATTGAATGAATTAAATGATATTTTCAAAATAAAAATTTTTACATACTATTTTGTATATCTTTAGATTATAATGTTTTATTATTAATATTTAGGGGATATTTTACATTAATAATAATCCAAGTTATATTTCAAAATCATTTTCCACATACGATGACATGATTTACTGTTATTTTATAATTACTGTGGATATAATCAAATAATACGATCCATATTATTTCTATACAATATTTTTATATAATGACATTATTTTTATTTAACTCAATCCATTTTATTTGGGTAATTAAATGGTGAAATGAATAATGTTTTAAGAAACCTATTTCATTTTGATGGGTTACGATATGACGAAATGTTTTTGAAACTCTTTTTTTCATGTTTTTTGAAATGATGAATATTTTATGATCTTATGGAACTCTTATGTATGTGTTTTGTTATAGGATAGTGGTTACATTATATCCACTGATAATGTTTTTGTTATAACAAAGGATGGTGGTTACCTTAAACTAAGGAGGTGGTTACCTTATAAAGAAGGATGATGATCAGGTTATAACATTGGAAAAATGGGACCTATTACTCCCTTCAATTAATTTTGTAATACTATTTATCTCATGAGATAAAAATTGGAAACACTTTTTCATTTTTGTTCTCTATGTTAAAATAGACCAATTGGCTTGATCCATATTTTCAAATAGTTTATGATTCATGGTTATCTTTGTTTAATGGTCTTGGTAGATAACTTTGAAAATGAAATGGTTTCTATAAGTATTTTTCTTGAAAACAATTGTGACCTGGCCTTATTTTTCATCGATTGTGATTATTTCATATCGATATGAATGATGATTTTTGAAATTACAAATATTTATTCCATGATTCATGTTTATGAATATTAAAATTTTGGGTATGAACTTTTTATGGAAAATTAATTATCTCATACCCTTTTTTGATATTATTTTTTTTATAATCACTAAATGATTTCTCCAATGTTTACACATACATAGAATTTGAGATAACCCGTTATTATGTTTTTTTACCCTATATTGTACAAAAATGATTCAATTCGTGTATGTTTATGAAGATTACATAGGGTTGATATATTTTCATGAGATAAATGAAACGATTCATTGAATATGAATATTTTTACCTAGTCTCTAAAAACAATAAACCATTATAGTCTTAAAGAATGTAACTCTGAATGCATTGAATATTCATCTAAAAATATTTCACATTTAGGTATGGAAATCCTTTGTAATTATTGCTTATATCATATAAAGGTTTAGTTATCCCTTATAAACTATGATGGGAAGACTTTACTAGGATATTCTAAGATAAGACTATGTATATGATAAAATACCAGTGTTATGGTTTGGAATAGATTATCGGTCTTACCTAGAAAAAAATCACTATCTATGTAGTAAATGTGGACATGGTTTCAACACATATTTTCTTATGAGTAATAACTCAAAAGAATTAATGATGGGATTGGCTATATTATTACCTAGTATACGGAAGCCTTCCTTATAGTCCCCATAATTTGAAACCCTTTGTAAAATTATCTGGTTAGTTTATATATTTTTATATAAACCATTAGTGTAGACTATAATAAATAGGGACCATGGATAAAATAGGATTATTATAAGTTTTCATGTATGTTAAATAAGTTTTAATCATTTAAAAAACCTATAAACAATTTTTCATGGTTGTGTTTCACACAATGATTAGTTTTTCTAAAAATAATATTTTCAGTTTCTACCAATAGTTGAAACCCGAATAACCTAATATATTTCTACTTGTTATCGAATGTGTAATTATTTTCCAACATGCAAATGCTATGGGACTTAGAAGGAAAAATCTTATTTTTATACTTTCACAAATTCATATGAATCATGAAAAACATACAAATTAGAAATCAACGGATCCAAATTATATTGAGTGATTTATAATGAAATACCCATTTATTTTAGTGGTTATGATAATCTAATAGTTTAAAAAAATGAACTAGTACCACTAAAAATATATTTTCCATTAACCAATGTTTGCAGCATGAGGAAGTAATTTTGGATCACTATTATTTGGAAGATGATGAAAACCTCTAGTTGAATTTCAACAATATGAAAATGAAACATAAAAAAATCAACACTATGAAGTGTGATGGGTTTAAAACCATATTTTTTAATAAATACATTCCTTGAGTTTTTAATATGAATATGGAGGAGTTAATTTATCAAAATTAGAGGTATAAAGAATGTTTTTGTACCTAATAGGTTAACATTATAAGTCTTGAGAAGTACCGATTATGTATTATCATCCAAAATGAATGTATGATTGATTATTTCATCAGTTTCCTAAATCCATGTATCTAGACTAAATTATCCATTATGGATTTTAGCATATGTGAATTAATGATTTTATGTGATATAAATGTTTAAATTGACACTAGAGTTACCCACTAATGTCATGTTTTTTAATAAGAAAATAATTATACGTTTCAGGGAAACTACTAAAAAACATAAAAATAAGAAGATAATATTAAATTCATGATTAAATTGTGGAAGGAAATAAGATGGAAATTTTATTAAGGGGTCTACTGTATATTGTGTGTGTAGAAAGTAATGTCTTCAAGTGAATGAATTGATTGATAATTGGAAGAAGATTGCTAATGATATAAATAGAGAGAATGATCCACAGAATGAACAACCCACACATCCCCACTAAAATTGAAAGTATATTATTAATTATATTAATAAATACCATAATATATTGGGTAATTATGATAATAAGACATATATAGGTATGAATAATAATAAAAAATATAAATCTTATGCAATCTTGGAATCTGAATTTAACCAAGATAATTGTGGAAGACTTATACCCCCCCCTGAGATTTTCAAATTTCATGTTCGAATTTTTCTATATAAGCACTATCAAAATATTAATATTTACACTTTATTGATATTTTATGTGATTATGATCATTGATATTGTCCCACTACTTGGATTCTGGAATACTAAAATCAAAATTGATATTTTATCAATTAATGGTTGTACACTGACATGCAGTGGAATTATTTTTGTCGTATATAATAGTGAATTTAATTAATAATTACTGATTCAAATTTTGGAATCATATATGTCTCTAGGTAATATTAATATAAGATTTATGTATAACATAATGGTTTTATGAGTTTAACGGTGATTTGTAGTTTAATTTCTTAGAAACTAATTTTTTGGTTTTCTATTATAGTTTTATACCAATATGAAGAATATATTTTGAAACCTTATTGCAAACATAATCCATTGGTTGAGTATATTTTTTTGTGAAATTTAATTTGAGGATAATTTAATTTACATTTTTTGACATAAGGTTAATGGTAATGGTTACATTTATGTTTTATATTAACTTTTATGTCAAGTTAATATTGGGTTAATAAAAATATGTGATGTTATTGGAAATATATTAATACAGTTTTTGATAAATATTACCCACATGTTGAGAAAAAACATGCCACATCTAGAAAGGATTTGGGGGTTCAAACACATAATCAAAAGGAAACATTGGTATTTCAAGATTAACTAGACTAAAATAATATGTATTTATTTTTTAAAAACATAACGAATTGTTTTTAGAATGTGGATCCTAATTCTTGTTATGTGTGTAATTTAATATTAGGATAATAAATCTATGTTAATATTATAGACATTATCCATAATAGAATAGAAATGGGAAATCATCGGCTTGGATTTTATCATCAGAATACCCAAAACCACCAAATAGAATAATAATATATGGGTTTTATATCATAGACCACTACATTTTATTGTATCATGTTTAGATATGTGGTTTGACTAAATGTTTTGGAGAATTATTCCATTGATACAGATTTGGTTTTCATCACTCTGTATCTTCCTCTGAATGATAGATATTTTATAGAACCATTCAATCCAATGATAAAATTATATTATCATTCTATATGGATTTAAATCATTTTTGGTATCAATAACCTCATCTACTTGAGTTTTATTTTAATAATATAATTCACTTGAGTATTCAGATGGATCCTTATGAATATCTATAAGGAAATCTATACAGAGCTCTAATGTGATAGAATTAACTTTGAGAAACAATGATATTTTGAACTAATATAGATGACTAAATGGTATATAATGTTAAAGTCATTCATCTGTACATAAGGGAAACAAAAACCTGAAAGAAAATTAATACTAATAATCACGTGTGGTATATGGAATTAAATGTTTGTGAAAATGTGTTAATTTAATTTATAATGAGAAGAAGGTTATAAGATTTATAAATAATAGAAAGATATTACCTATATATTTTTACCATTTTTTATTCTTGATAATGAAGGGATAATTGTTTTTTTCATGGCATTTTCACCTAACCTCTATTATGTTTATGATTTATTCCATATATATCTCCTGAGGAAATATATACCAGACCCTTCATAAGTATTGATCATAAAGTGTGTACCAATATTGATATATATTTCTTATGTTGATAATGTAGTTGTTATTTTGGATCATTTAGATAATTTTCTTCGAAAAATTACTACTAACAAAGTCAAATTATTGTGATGAAATCACCAATATGAGGAAGCTACATGTGAACATGATGATATAATGATGTAGGGGTATCCTCATTTATTTTTATAATAGGTGCAAATATATACGGTTAAATTAATTATTATGATGGGAGAATGAAACACCCCAATATTATATGAATTTTTTTCCAAACTACATTTACTTACTTTATAGCTTGTGATACAGCCAACCCCAAATTTTAGCAAACCCCAAATTAATATTAAAAATATTATTTATAATATGACTACAATAACCTAGCCAATAAAAATAGATATATGAATTATAATAACCATATTTTATAAATTATTTATATTTTTCTTGATAATTAATATATATATATATATATTATTAATTTATTTTTATAAGTCTTTATATACATCGAAAAAACATTTCTCTTGAAAAAAATATATTTATTTTTTGGAAAATTGATATATTGAATTTTTTACACTTATAAATGAATTATTTTACAAATTGAACATAATTTTGGAAATCTAAATTTCATAATTATCATTGAGTTATTTTATTATATATTTTCTTTTAAAATATTAATCATTCAATTAATATTGATGAAATTATGATATTATTAAAAAAATCATTTTAGGCCAAATTTATTTTAATATTTGTTTAAAATAACAAATATTAATTGTATTTTTATTTATACAATTTAGTTTATTTTAGTCCATTTCATATTGAATTTTAATATTAATAATTTCTAGACTTATCAAACTATTCTCTTCAGAAATTCACTTTTTCATCACATCTTTTGCTTTAAATTTAAATTATATTTTTACCATTATATGAATTTAATTTAGAAAAATTTATTCCATATTTTTAATAATAATAATAAATATTATTTAAATAGTTCAACTTAATAGTTTTTCAAAATTAATATTAAAAACAGTAAAAATTAATTTATGCAGTTATGTTTAAAATTTGATTACCAAAATGGTTAAAATAAAAATATAAGGTTAGGAATAAAAAAACGTGTTTAAATTATATTATATGGATATATTTAGACCTTATAATTTTTAAATATATTTCATCTTTTAATTTTGGATCATTTTTCTTGTGAATACTTTATCATTTTTTAATTTTTTGGAAAGTTTTCAAGTAGTTTCCTTGTAGGTTCCTTTACCCACATATAAAATAGAACCCCCTCAACTCTCCTATTCATGTAATTAAACAAATTTTTTCATCCATTACATGGAAAAATAATTTCCTTATTTATAACCAGACATCCTATATTAATTATAATTATAAGGAACCACTACAATAAAGGATTTGGGTGCTAATCTATGTTGGTTCTCTGAAGAAGACCAATAGTATGTAACCATGTGTTTTTTTATTTATTCCTCTAACTCCAAAAATATTTTAAAATGATGATTATATAAAAAACATAGTATCTAAATATTACATTAATTTTATTATGTTAATGTAATGACCTTGATCTATCATAAATTCCATTATGTGGTAAATGAATCCATTGACCGTGTATACGATGGACAACCCCCTCAGAAATTGATAAAATTTGTTTCCCATCACCACATATAATGGATTTATATAATGATGTATTAAAAATATATTTATTATATTTATGAAATAATTATACTTCAAGACATATATTATCACATATACATTCTTAATTTAAATTCTATAGGAATATGATAACATCACTCATCTGTATGGCAACTACCGCCTTGGAAACCGATGTGAATTGTTATTCAGTTTTTCTTTACAAGGAATTTTATAATGATTATTTTCATAAAATTATTGGATATAAGTATTAAATTAATTTTATTATTAAAATGATATATTTTATTTTACATTATTACTTTTTATACATTTAGAAAAGGAGAATATCATTCGTGTGTATGTATGTCACACCATCTCCATAAACCGGGTAATTTATTTTCTATATCTAACATGAATGGATTAATATAAATAAAATGTATTTAATATATATGATATTTATTTCATAGTTTAAATTATGTATATTATATAACCATTATAATTTTGAATTTACAAGATTGAAAAAACCAAAACATATATAGAAAACAAAACATTTATTACCGGAAACTTGATTTTAACAACGAAGTACTAATAAATGTGTAATAAACGTTAATAAGTAAAACATATATCATATGATAAACATGTTTTATGGTTATGTAATATAGGTATAATAATATTATATTTATTATGATGTATTTGTGAATGTGAATGGTGGAAGTCAATACATATGGTAAGGGATTTTGCCTCAAATTGTCTTGTTTTGGAAAAATGTTATCTTATTCACCTATATTATATTATAAGGTCTATACAAATCTCCATTAACATTTTATATCATAAATAAATTTTATACTATATTCCATGTACTATTAAAAAATATAACAATTTTATTCCATAAAAAATAATTTAATGGAATCTTCTTTTTCATTTTCCCAATAAGGCTCCTTTGGTTATTATTGAAAATGTGATGTAATATTATTTTAACATTTACAGTCTGAACAATATTTTACACTATCATAACCATTCAATGATATAAATCATCTATTTAATTTTTCACGTTTATTTTGAAATTTTAATTTTTCATTAATATTTTCGAAATATTTTTATTTTAAATAACATCATTTAAAGTGGAATGGATATTTTTATTTAGAAATATTTCATGTTATTTTTCAAAATAATTTTTTATTTTAGATTATATAATTTTATATTTATTAATCATTTCTATGGATAAAATCTAAATATATCATCCTTCTTATATTTTTTATTTTAATTTTTATATTGAAAATTGTTTTATTTGACTAATTTCTTTTTCCATGGGTTATTCAATAATGAAAATATGAAATGTCTATGAAACATGTTTTTTTCCACAATCTACATTGTGGTGAAATGTTTATGAAATCCACATCATTCCATGGGTTCAGATAGGATGAATTTGTTATGAGTTTTGGAAAATATATTTATAGTTTTCATTTTGAAATGGTGGTGAAGGTATAACCAGGAATAGAGATTACACTATAACAAAGGATGGTGGTTATATTATAACTAAGGAAATTGGTTGTGTTATATTCATAGTTGGTGTTCAAATTATAACCAAATATGGTCGAGACATATATCTCACTCAAATGAAATGCGTAAATGTTGAAATCTCCTGATATATTAATGTGATTGAAGTTGAGGTCCTTGATCCAAAAGGTGAAACATGGAGATGTGTTTAATCCACAATGGGAATCAGGTGATGAGGCTTGATCCAATATATATGATGGTTTTAGTAATTAAATATGAAAAGAAAAATGTTTCAAAACCAATATTTATTCAATCATTTTATGAAATGTTCTTATGGTTCATTAATTATGAATATCTCACACACATATAAATCATATCATTTGGAATTATAATTTATTATGATATGACTCATATTTTTTATCGCTTATGGGTTGGGTATTAAATTTTCAAATTATTATCATAATTTATTCCCCATATGGTCATCTAGTGCTCCAAATATGATAATATAATGCTATATACAATTTTTATCCTTACTAGTCATCTAATTAAGCATTTATTATATTTCATTCCCCCATGTTATTGAAAAAGGTATTAAGTAGGTTATTTTGATAAAGAGTACAAGAGGGTGGGACCATTATATGAGATATTGAATAAAATTCATTACATAATGATATTATTTACATAATACCCAATGATAATAAACAATCATGGTCCTTAGGTGTGTATTTTTTAATGAATTGAATATTAAGATTAAAAGATGTGATATTTATGTATGAAAACCCATGGTCGATATAGAATATGTCTATTAATATATCCTCCCATTTCCACTAAACTATATACATATACTTAAATAAACATCCTGATACATGATTCTCTACTCCCCCTATTGAAGTACATGCAATTATGAAAAAACAGTTACCATTGATAGTTTTTTATCTGACTAAGAAACCTGGACCAATAAAAGACGATGCATCATTCCTACATATGGAACACTATAAACGTTAAACATTGAAACATCAAATAATCATCATCACACACCAATTACTGAACAAGAGACCTCTCCTAAAATACCATTTCACATTTATTTCCATTTATCACCCATCATGAGGGGGGATTTCTAGGAAGAACAAGCATCCATATCCCCTCCACCATTGAGTATCCCCACTAAGACTTCTTCACCATCGTCAATAAGGATGATTATTGTTTCATATGGTAGATCCATAATCTTCAACATATACCAACTTTTTCAATAGGAAATATCCCAAAACATGATGAGATGTGTTAGAAAATCCCATAAATATCACACAGTCTTCATAAAAATAACACACTGGTGAAATGATCTATTTACCTTAAGATAATAAATGTTGGTCATGTACTAATCTGTCCAAATGGAAGCCTAGTCATTCCTATTCAAGTTAGTCAATGGTGTTAGAATCTGATAGATATCAGATAATAAACATATATAATAGCATGTGAGTAAAATGAAATGACATAAATCCAGATCATGATTGTGGGATTCACTAAAATAGGTTTCTTGACAGTTAATAGATGAACTTTTCCACCCTTATAAAACACCATTAATATAAATAAATTCACCTCCTATATCTAAAACATACACTTGAATAAATTACCATTCATCTATTGGTGTTTATAAGTTTCATAATAGCTCTAAGGTTCAAATTATAGAAAACCTCTATCTTTAATTACACAATAATTTTGATAATGATATTGACTATAATATAGTCTAGTAAAATCATGATATATGGATTTTATGATCCTTATAAACATATCATGCATGTTTGGAACACTAAAAAGATATAACTACAAATTGAAAATACATATATCAGCACTAGAGAGTTGTTTTCGGTGTATCCCTATCCTTTACTAAAATATAAAGATTTCCTGACAATAAATCTATCTCAAAATAACACTTGGATCCTTTAATATGGTTGACCGAATCATTAATCCTATAGGTAGGGTAATTGTTCATAACAATTACATAATTAAAACATTAGTATTTTGTGGATGAATTCATACCACTATCCTCATTCTTAAGGAATAAAACTAATGTTCCCCATGGTTACACACTATGTCAAATAAAATCCATCTCAATCGGATTAATGATATGAATCCTCAACTCCCTCAACTCAAATGGTGTCATCTGTTAAGGATCAATCCATTTTTAGGAATCTCCATGTTTCAACTCTATAACAATATCAATGCCACATTATGGGTGTAGTCTCACTACCTCATTGGGAATATACCCATATATTATCTGATAATCCTAAATATCTCAAATTCTTATGTCATCGGTGATTACGATGAAAAATTGAATAACTAAGATTAAATGGTTTTATATTCCTATAACCCATATTGAAATCCCACTCTCTAATGAATATCTCATGATGACCACACTCATTTCTGAACTAAAAATATATATTGGTAGAATAATTACCACACATATAGAATATATCCAATCCATAAAAATTAATATAATATGGATCTATCTATAATAAAACTAAATCCCTAATCAACCGATGATAAACCATCATTATTATATAACCCTATTACACATAAGAACAAAAAGACTCTCCTATAAATGGTGTTATAAAGATCATCACAATTGAAGACTCACCAACTTCATTCCCAATGAGTGGAAAAATTTGGATGAAATAAATTTGGTAGACTCTACAAAATCATATAATGAAAGGGGTAAGAAAAATGGTAAACTAATTATAATAAGAAAAATATATAGATCCTATATAATTGGCAAAACTATAGTGTAAAACTGACCATGTCTGGCTCCACTCCCTCAATGTTGATGAACACCTACATTGAAATGTTATGCATTGGGTCCCATAATATGGGTAATGCCTTGGTTCCGGCTATAACCAAATACAATTATTATTGGATGAGGATTATACTAATGCTGATACATGATCTATAGAAACTACTTTTAATGATTATATATATTTGGAATCTTATACCAACTATGAACCAATAATGGTTAGGCATGGATAGAAATTATTTCCATGACATTATTAAAAAACACCTTCAAAGTGCACCTAGTAGATACTCGATTAATACTGGGACTAAACATGTGAATAATACTACCTCATCCATATCATAAGTGATTTGATCATAAACTACCCCAATGTAATAAATCCTTCATCCAATCGACTTCGCTTATAGATTTTTTGTTAGTATTCCTTATGAGGCTCTCCTCCCAACTGATTCATTAACCTGATTACCATAATATTCTTCCACACCTACAAATATCTAGAAAATATAAATGGGATGACCATATATTTGTTATTTTTACATAGTTCCTTATCAGGATTTCATTCCCTATAAACATCATATGAATGGATTAAGATGAAATTTAAAGAAAACCCATGAATCAGACTCCAAACTCTTGTATTCTATGACTCCCCAACAGAAGAGGGAGAAACTAATATAGCTTCACTTCCTCTATCCCCAATTATAAAAACGCATCACAAATGTCCTTCTATAATCCAACCAATGATGAAACATCCCTTGTCTACTCTATAAGTAAAAACAATTTCCCCTAATTAGCAACACCTCAAATCCAGATAACTTCTTTCAAAATATAATACTCATAGTTGGATTATGTCCACCCAAACATGACATCTAAAGCCTCCATCTTATGATCCATCACCAAAATAATGATCATTCATTCATAGTTTCCCAAACCCTAAAAAAGATGGTTTATAGTGTCCTATATCATAGCTCAGCCTCCCATTCTAGGTTATTCCTTCGATGGTCAATTGGAACATCTTAGTGAAACTTATCACCCCGAACCATATGCTAAAAATCACCATCATTCATCTCTATAATAGAAGGGGATAAATCTTTATCTAGATATCATGGAGTTTTATGATTATTGATTGTATTAATTTTAATTTTTGAGGATATCCACATTCAATAACAAGAACTAATATGCCTAAAAAGTTTACCTCTTTTAGGTCTCAATCCCACAAGAAGCATAATATTACCCAGATGTTTTACTGAGCTTAAATATATTTCATCAAATCACATGGTAGTATAATATTATATTTTTTTGTCAGTATCACTGTCTTATATTGTATAGTAAGATAAATTTTTATAATTTCTCTACCAATATAAGAAAGAAACCATTTTTTCAAAGCCCTAATAAATATAGTAACACTCAACAAAACCTACCATTGGTCCTAAAAATAATAATACCACTCTATACATTGCATCTCCCATTGAAAAATTCTATTTTGAAGGTAGTAAATGTTATGGTTACCCCAAAATCCCACAAACAAAAGCCTACAATTTGGAAACTCTAACCAATAGTAAAAAACGATTTTATGGGAGGCATTACCCATATAAACAAACACATAACAGTAACAAAACCACTAAAAACAGCATAATTCACATAAACACAGTCCACAAGAGCCACACAATTCATGAAAATAATACAAAATGAAAATATCAATATTAAATGATAACCATGAATCATCTTAGGAAGTTTCTCAAATATAAACCGCATTCCCCAAGCTATTAGAGTACAACTCAGACACCAAAAAACTCTAGATAACCTAAAAAAATTATATATATATAAGGGTTGTAATAAAATTTATAAATAACAGGGTCATTCTGAATATATCTCTTCAAAATAAGAAAGGACCATGATAATTATTATAGGAATAAGAAGTGGAATAAACAATGTATCGACAACTACCCTAGTAGACAATAGTTGGTGTCTAATTTAAAATTTTTTCATATGATACTAGGAATGAGATCCAAAATTATTGAACAGTATAATATTCATCATAAACTAGATACATACATTGTTATTTCATTACATTTGAAAAAAAAACATTATGATATAATATTTTTTGATGAATAAAATTATTCCCTCTAGGTTATCATTCCACATTAATCATAATACATTTCATGAAATCATGGGGAATGTAAACAAAATATGTGTGATCTAAAATTATCAATAAAGGTTATGTCAATTGAAATTAATAATGAATAAAAAATAATAATCTATATGTAATGGTAAATAAATGAACATGATTTCCATGTAATAAATATACTAAAAATGATGTGCATCTTGACAAAATGTTAATTTGATAATATCATGGATAACAATCAATATGTACAGGTAAATAATTGAAACTGCATTTCAATTAATCAATATAATGACTATCATAACCAGATATGTCTTAATAAATATTTCGTCGTAAATAATTGAACACACATTCCATTTAATAAATATTATGAGAATAATATGAACCTAGAGATAATATCTTTGTGAAAATATCACAGTTAATAGTTACAAAATTTTTAATGAAATAATTATTTAATTATTGGACATTATGAACATAGGATCATGATACCTCTACAATCAATACCATTCACAAGATAGTAAAAAACTACTTGGAACAAAATCATATGGTTTGGATAGTTGAATTTATGATATCATATTAATAAATATAAATAGAAAACTAAGGCATTTTGGGGCTATATATAACAGTTTCCCACAATCTATTCAAGTTCAAAGAATTCTTCTTAAATTTTATAATCAATTAAATTCATCAAAAATGTGTATTATCATCAAATATTAATTTTTACAAAAGAATATAAATTAAAAAATACTCCCAAAAATAAAAATTATATATTAATGTATAAAAACATATATAAAAATGATATATGGTTGAAGAAATAAAAATTTCTATCTTAAGAAATATGGATATTTAATAGAAATTTATTTTCTAATGGAAGTGGAATAATTCAAGGGAATGTTAATGAATACAAAAATGAGTCCAAAAGGTGAATTTATATAATTTACATTGTGAAAATGATCATAAACATTCATATGACTAATAAGGATAATATAAATACAATATATACCCATATGTGTAAGAATAAAGTGTTATTGTCATCGTTGAATTAAAATACCAAAACAATTTCTTTAAAAACATTATTGTGGAAAATAACAATTTAATTATGAATATAAACTTTTACATCAAATAAGATAACAAATGAAATTGAAAATATATTTATTTTAATATAATCTTTGAAACTTATAAACGATGGTTTAATGCATTCGATAAGTCTGGAAGGCAATAAATTATTTACCTACAGTAAATTCTAAAATAAATCTTTCTATAAAAAATTTTCAAAAAACCAAAGGTAAATTTCTTTAAAAAATGATGTGAATATTACTTCTTAAATATTTTTTAAAATGATAATTTTGATAAATATATTTAATAAATAATTTATAAAATTTTTATAATTATTTAAAAAACTTTTTGATAAATGTGTTTTGGTATAAAATAAATTTATAAGTGAAGAGATAAATTAAGAATGATATTCTTAAAAAAATTATCCATTATATTAATTATGAAATAATGAGAAATTAGTACTATTAAATAAAAATATCATTAATAGCCATATGATAAAAAAATAAAATTGTTTTATTGTAAATTTATCAAAGAATTTCCTTCAACTAAAATTCAATAATAATCTATATTGATTAGAATAATATTATTAAACAACCCCTAAAAATGATCCCAACATTGAATTTATAATTAACCAAATAATTGATTACATATAAAATTGTAAATCATAATAGAGAATTCTTGTATAAAATAATAAATATTCAAATATATTACAGAGATAATCAAATAGTATCATATACATCAAAGGACTAAAATTACCCACTGAAATGAGAATGAATTATAAAAATATCTACGACTTTATAACATTTAATACAACATTCCCTTAAAATAAATATTTCAATGTGAAACTAAAAATACCAAAAACTGTTATGTATTCCTGATTTTATATTTTAAATGTGATTTCTATACACCATATAAAATAAATTGGGGAAAAACATAAAACTATTATTCAATGAATGAAAATTTAGATAGAATCTCTTACATCATTCTTCTTTTTAGTTGAAAATAATTTCAATTCATATATAGTATTTTTTGAAAATATAATTTACTTATTAAATAATCATATTAAAATTTATAATACTATATATTATCCTTTTATAACATATTATCAGCTATTATTTAATAATCAATCACTATTTCTACTGTTTTGGGTGTAAATTGGTCTGTTTTTCATTCATTAATTATCATTAATGTTTTTGTTCTTTTTCATATTATATTGTAAGGTCATATCAAGAATAATAATAATGACATAATAATCATTGTAATACAACAATAAAAATTTTATGATAAATCCTGAAATATAGTTTTGAAAAATTAAGTATGTTTTGATCGTGGAGATGGTAGGTCATTCATTTGCATGTGTTACATTACCATTTATCGATGATCATTATGAAAAATAGGTAACTAATATTTTTACCATCTAGATTTAAATAATATCATAAATAAAAGAATATTTATTTTAATATACTTATATATAGCATCTATTTTTGTGGTGAGGAAAAGTGAATTAAATGGAACTTTAAAGTCAGGTGTCAAAACATACACAAATGATGTTATCATATTAATGTGAGAAATAATGAAAGAAATAAAATGATAAATTATTTTTTAATAATATAATATGTCATAAATATCAAAATTATTTCATTTATATCACATATATTTCAAAACATTATCCTTAAAACCTATTTTGTAAAGTGTACGTAAAAAATTAATAACATATCTTCGTGAGGGCGTAGTCTGGCGTACACGTGAGTGACATTATCGTATCCCGTGCGAATTGGAATGTAAAATCATTATATACGATATAATGACTCAATAATATTTTTTAGTTTTAAAATATCCCATATATACTTTTTATCATTATAAAACCCAATAGTGATATGTGTTAATGGAAAAAATGAATTTCATTAGTTCATGAGGTGGTAGACCACTGTATACACAAATAATGATTTAGTGATACATTTAATGGAAGTGGAGATTGTTATTGGTCATGAACTTATTATAACAATTTATAATAACATTTAATATAATTTATTTATTATATCATTATGATTTAGCAAATATTAATAGATGTGGTGAAACAAATATTATAAAAACCCTCATTGAATAAGGTTAACTCATCTTTGAGTATCCTCCTTAGGATTACACTGAAATACGTAATAGTTTGAATTTATTCCCAAATAATACATCTATGTTTCTATTAATTATTTTTGTAAGATATATGTGAAGGTATTTTCATAAAAAATTTAAGGGGTTAATAAGATAGGATTGGTGTGGCCTTATATAAATAAAGAAATTGGTAAACTTATAATTTTTGAAGATAAAATGGATAACCAAATTTTTTTAATATAAATAAGTAAAAAAAATGGATTATTAGAGGTAATAATAATTATATGATCCAACTATTCCCATAAAGTAAACATTACACAGGATTTTAGGTCATTTTAACCCTTATTTCTTCACATAACCCCCTGCTAATAAATTTTTACCTTGATCAGGGTAACTATTTTTTATTATTTTTAATATTATTTTTGTGAAAATAAAATCGGAAATATTAGATAATATAAATTATGATGAATAAAAATAGAAAATATACTTTTTAAAATATAATTATTATAATGGAAATTTTTAATTTAATAATAATTCTATAGACAAGACAAGAAAGCGGTTTCCAAAAAGAAAATGAATAAAAATGTATATTATTTTCATATCAAAACCCAATGGGAAAATGATTTGTATGAAAAAAAAATTGGATTAATTTATATATAATTTTAATAATTTTACATTAAAATAAATTAAAGAAATATTTTCACTCCAAAAAAATTTAAATTAAAACAAAATTTCTAAATTAAAATTATTATGTTTAACTATTCATAAAAAGAATTTCAGAAAAAATAACAATAATTCACTTTAATATAATTTTTATATTATGATTAAAAAAATATGTTTTTTTAAATAAACTTTATATATGGCCTTAGATTTAGTTTCAAATTATGCGAAAAAATTGTGACTATAAAACTATTTAGAATAAGAATAGTTTTTCTCAAAAAATATCTTTTTCTGTTAAATGATTCTTATATTATTTAAGATCAATTTTTACCATATTTTTAAAAATTTATTTAGTATTTGATATAGAAATATTTTAGACCCTTATTTTATTATATAACATCTTTTTTATACATGTTACATTTGAAATTATATCGTTATATAAATTTTATATGTTTTGTGGAATGATATAATGTTGGATGAAAAATGATAAAACAAATACAAATTTAGCGAGTTTCAAACATTTTTCACTATGCCATTAAGTGGAAACCCATGAAACTAGATATGTTTTGATATATTGATGATTCAACATAGTAAAGGACAAATAATATAGCTTGAAAATAAAGCAATAGAATGAACTAGTTGAAACATAATAGAAATAAAAAATAAACTTTATATAGGACATTTATATGCCAGTTATCAATAGAGATTCGTTGGATGTGAATAATTACACCTAAAGAAGATACTTGATATTACCACACATTAAACATCTTGTACACCAATTAAACCACATGAAAATTTTCAAATACATACCAAAAACATTTATTTATGATTAATTATTGGCATAAATACCATGCAATTCCCTATGACTGGATATTTTGATGGGAGACACATTAAATGATACATTTATGAAATCATATGTATAATTTATGCCAATAAATACAAGCCTATGCTTGATGATAATTGATCAAATGGTTTTGGATTCTCTAGATGATGGCATGATGTAGATTTTATTCATGTATTTACATTTTTTCATTTAATAATTCTTTGATGTATGACCTCTCCTGAATCTACATCAACTATTAATCCATGTAGGGTAGTTCCATTTAGGGATCATAAAAAGGTGTGGATGTAACATTAATATTTGTTTGATTTGGGAACATTAAATCAATTATATAATTTAATTTATTTTCAATATTCTATAAGTTCTTAATTTAAAATGTAATGTTAAAGGAAACTTTGTTGAGGTAAGATTCATTATTTTGATTTTACAAGGTCAAGTGATGAAAAATATGCCTCCTCCAAATTCATATAAATTATCTCCAGAACAGTTTAGGATTTGATGGTGAGTATTCATAAATAAACATCACATGTGAGGAATTTTGATGGGGACTATATTTAATTAGTTAAAAACAATTCCCAGTAGTAAATTTCATAATTTGTCAAAAAGACTCATTTTAATGCCACTTTTGATACCAAATTTTAATTGAAGATGCCAATAGACCCCTTTAGGAAAACCAATGGAATCATCTAACTAGAGAGAGCATTTGTAAAATTATATGGAATTTGGGCACACATTTTAATGTGTGAGAAAAAATTGAAAATTGAGGTTCGTGATCCATGTGTTTTGCATACGACGTGAGTCTGTGACCCTTCTATGAAATATTTTTAAACATCCAAGTCATCTGCATGAAAGATGTCCATATTGTGAGAAAGAAACCCAATCTATATGAATCCCTCTTGGAAGCCCAATAAAATTTCATCTGGCCCATTGTGCGATCATTTTCTATGTATCAGGATAAGGATACACGGAATACCACTTCCAAGACCAATTTCGTCTATACCAACACTGAATATATAATCAATAAGTTGATGTTCACCCCTACCCACATTATTAGGGTGATCCACTAGAAGTCAAACTACCATTATGATTCAGATAAGATGGACACTGCACAACATTGCAAAAGCATGGAATCTAAAAGATATAAGATCATAAATGATAAGATACATATGTGTCCTCCCGGGAGTGGGACCATAATTGTATAATTCTATCTCGACCACAGTCGTCCCATGATAGGATCATGAAAGGGATCCTCTGTAGGGAAAACTGAGCATTTGTGAAAAAACTCAAAACCCTCATTAACCCTTGACCTTTCACAAAAGGTTGTAATTATGCATGCAACCCTTATTTGAAGAAATATGGGTAGATCATATGTGAGATTACCATGTTTGATCACCCTTTGCATGAAACCCACATTCCATGTGTGCACATCTTGTGTGCTTCCCTCCATGATTATGCACTGTGATTTCTTTGTCCCTCATGAGGTGTCCCCTATTAACATGTTTCATATGTTTCCATACCTTTTTCTTATTATCATTTGTACACTAAAAAATTTTCATCGAATCATTTGAATGCTAACATTGATATCTTGATTTACAACTCCTCACAACATTACACATTGGAATTTCTAAAGCCTTGCCCCACCAAATAATACAATAACAACAATTTTATAAGATTGGAATAGCTTAAGATCCCAATAAATGAACATTGCAATGTAATACATCCTTCAATAAACATCCTTATAAAATGACCAAAAATTGTTGTTTTACCCTATCAGATAAACATATTATTAACCATATAGGATCATCATAGGATTCCACCTTCTTCCCTTCCATGACATTATTCTCCCATACCTGCCAGAATTTATGAATTATCCCCACACACCACATTCCAAATGTATTGTATGTTCCATGTATACCTCATAGGGAAAGAGATCCTCCTAACATGAAATTAGATCCTACCATCAAGTAGTGACACCCCTCAAGTTTATTTTTGGCTTGTTCCCCTCACCATCTCACATTGGAAAATCATTTGCGTTATGATCATAATGTCAACTACCTCATATTGTTTCTAAAATTGAGAATGACTCACATGGTCTTATAAATCATTATTTATGATCACAACTATCATCTAGAAGTATGGGAATACCTCACGTAGTAAGCCTCAATCATTATCTTCTAATGGTTTACTTATATGTGTAACCCCAACTATACATTCTCCATGGGAATCCACTGTATTGTGATCCCTAAAAACGAATTCCCCTATAATTAGCCACTCATATGTGTATGCCCCAAAAATATTCCCATATCCCAAGGGAATGCTCATTAGGTGTAATCCCCATCCTATATTCCTAACTATGTTAGATTTTATTACCAACAAAATAGGATAAATAAGAAGCCTTTATGAGGTCCAAACCTAATGCACCATCAACATCCATCCTAATTTTCATCAATATTCCATATATCCGTTTTAATATTCCCAAATTTAGTGAAAAAATATACTTCATATACATTTGGTAAGATATCAAGCATAATTTCCACATCGACAATTCCAACCACGGTCAGTACTCTTGCGAATAGAATCTTTCATGCATAATACTCGCACTATATCTTCTTGATTCTCATTTTACGACATGGGTGTCATTTTTCTGTGACATTAAACTTCATAGACTGATCTTGACACACAAATATAAAATGAAGAATAAAACTACATGGTTTTTTATATGTATCTCTCAAACTAGGTACGTAGTGCACCTCCCCAAATTTTTAATCCATAAAAAGGGAAACCTTTGTTTCCCCCTCTCGAAGGGTACACCTCCATGATCCACCTAGAAAGGTGTATTCATCATCCAAAATTGTGCAAAATATTCCCTTTCTTGAACACACCTCTCGGACCTACCTCTACAAGATTTATAATCCATACATTGTTAAACAATTTTGGTACATATTATTAGAGATGTACTGATTTGAGCAGCCTCCATGTATAGTTAGATAAGAATTATTCTATAACATACTGACCATATACTCATGACCTATCTTATATAGTTACTTCATGCAATACATTGTATTTATAAGGATTAATTTTTTTAAGATATGTGCCTACAACACTAGCTACCTTATTCTAAATATGTGATTCAGGTGAAATTTTTGGATGATATACGATTTCACTGCTAGATTTCTTGTGATTCACACAATATGCATTGGGATCCTTTCCTAAGGTGTCTCCACAATATATCCTCATATGAGGAAGATTTATTCGTGACCAGTGTTCCTAGTGTCCAGAAATGCCAATGATGGCCAATGTGACTACACTCTTGACTGGAGGATTCTACCCTATCAAGACTCATTGAAATATCATGACATAAATGGAATAATTAACTGGAACCCTAAAATATATAGAACTAGGGACATGTTTCATGATAATGAAATAACTATATTAGGGAGACTTAAACAAGGAAATGAGTTCAATAGAATATTCCATGTAAGGACAAACGGATTTCCCATCCTCTCATCTTGAACAAGATGAAATCTTCACTGATGAAGGTGATAAAAGTCCTTAGTCTTTTAAATTCAATAATATGGGGTAGAAAATTAGGAATCCATTATGCATTAATAGACATAGATGAATTCCTTTGTGAGATCATCAGAAATAGACACCCACATAAGAAGGAAATTATTCTAATTGATAGTTTGTAACACCCCGAGATTTTATAAGAAATATTATTTTTAATTTCTTTGATGTCTTGTGTTGTACGTTACACCATGATTATATTTCACTATACACATCACCATATTAGATTGTAGTATAAGCAACACTATTCATGGATTTCATTACACGCAAGAGCAACCTTTTTCAATAGCTTGAATTGTAGGTAACACCGAGTTTCACTAAACTATGATATGTTATTAAAATATTATAAAAACTAGTTGTTATGAATAGAAATACCCACTTTTTGAAATTTTATAAATTTTATCTTTCATAATGGATTTGATTTTGGATTTGGAATATCGAAATTATCCTAGGGTGATTTTTTTGTTTTTTTATGAAAACATTCAATTTTTGATGAATAGTGAGACACTGAGTTATTGGTAAAAACCAACTTTTTATTTAAATAATTAATTATTTTATTTAAAATTATATTATATAGATACATAATACCTATATAATTTCAATGTAATTCATTGGATTCATTTTTATAATAATTTTAGATATATAAAAATTTTATTGAACTTTTTACTATCTTTTACCCACCTCCTTGGAGCATTTACAAATTTAAATAAAACATAATTTTACCACTTCTGAGAGTTGAATTTCAAAAATCTGAGAGACATGGTTGATATCAGTAAGTAAAATGCTGTTCAATGGGATGAAAATAATTTTTGGTGAATAGTATCTTTTATCTTTTATTTACCAGGGTTTAAAATAAATGTGGTAATTAAGGGTAAACATTATATTATTATTACCCTAAAACATGTTATAATTCTATAGGATAAGTGTAATGTGTCCAAAAACATCCATAGGAATAAAATATTACCCGTTAGGTCCACATGTATTAGATTAGGACATTTATTATTATTTTATTTAAAGAAGAGTTAAAATTGAAAAAATCAATGTTTAATAACTAAAACATTTTTAATATAGGGTTATACATAAGATAAATTCAACTATAAATATTCATTAGAAATATAAAATGATTTCGTACATAATGGTGTTTTATTTATATTTTTTATAGAATAAATAATTTAATTTATTTATGACACAGTGATGATGTTGTAATTACTTTATTAATGAAATAATAACATAATTGATATTATAAATACCCAAATAAATGTAATTTGAGACTTTTTATGAATTAAAAAAATTATATTGGTTAATATAACATATTATGGTGGGTTAGATGAATTTTTTTTAAGTAATAACACTGTTATGATTTTATAAAATACAAAATAACAAATAGTGTCAAAATTGACATAAAGAGCTTTTAAAACAAATATTAATTTCTTATATGATATAATTCTCCTAAAAATATAATGTTAGGACAGAAGACTTATATAATAATATATATGAAATTAATATACCAATTGGGGTTCGATTAGCACTTTATAATAACTTTATTAACCATATAGTGTAAGAATACAAGAGAATACAGTAAAAGTTAAATTATTTAACATAAAGTTAAGTCTAAATGATGAGATTAAAATTATAACCTAAACTAGTATAAAACCTATTGGATGAGAGTATTGCTACCCATCCCCACCCTATCCTTTGGAACAAGTCCCTTTGGATCCATTATAACCCGAATTTTAATTTATTATAAAATAATATTTTAATTTTTTCTTAAGGTGCCCTTCACCCCTCTTATAAAAGGTCACTCCCCATTCTCTCTAATTCACTCTTCCAAATACCTTTGGCTCGGCCAAAACCTGCCCAAATAACCTTTAAAATGTCCTACATTTATCTTAGAGACCATAATTTAGTTATAAAGCCAACCTATGGAGACCTTTTTATCTATTCAAAAGGAAGAACCCAAAGTAGAGGTAAATATCTCACCACCCATTTCAAGTTCCTTTCTTCTTCCACTTCCTCCTTCTTTGTTGTTTCCACTATAAAATAATAACTCCAGTATCATCTATAAACTGGGATGTTATTATAAAAATTTTACAACCATATTTTTATTTTATGCATCATATGAATGAAAAAGTCACCACATGTGCGTACGTACAGCTTACCGTCTTTACATTGTGGTATAGTTCGTTATTCAAACATTTCATCATTTGGTTGGGTATTATATTGAGTATAAATGATATAAATAATAAATATAACATTATGATGATTCTGTATATATGATATACTATCAAATTTTATACAATATTAATATCAAAAGAATGATATTGTTGCGCATTCGTACGTACGGACTACCGTCTCCACGAATGCGATGAGATTCATTTTCCATAATTAACCATTGAAATATTATTATAAAGTATATATAATAAATAACCAGTAATTATATTAAATAATAATTATACTAGATTTATGTACATATATGTTTCACTTACTCAATTCCATTCAATTCAATAAGTAAACGAAAACAACGTTCATGTGTACGTATGGCCTACCATCTCCATGAACGGTGTATTTCATTCCATTTATCAATCTATGATATAAATTTAGAAGTTGAATATTATATATATATATATATATATATTGTTTTAAATTCTGGATTTAAGTAAATCTTGATATACATAATAATATCAAGAATAACAAGTGCACACATGTACGATAAATGAATAGATTTTACCCAAAACGCTGCTTTAACATGGAACTGACAAAAGAAAGGGTAATATAAAGTCATAATTGAATCATATATGATATCATTAATATTATTATGGTTCTTTAACAATTTAATAAAATGTTTAAACCTACTATACAGGAGTTTCAGACACGTATGAAAGAAATTGGACCTAAGGTAAGGGATAATTATTCCAATCTTATTTTTATCTGAGATTGTTTGTTCGTAAGTATTTACAGGTCTTATATTTTTCATCCATGTCCATAAAAATGTTTTCCATAAAGTGTTTAATATTGATAAATGTATTATTAAAGTCATGATTACCCCTTTTAGACTTTTACATTGTGTTATGGAAGGAATCATTCTTTTGTTTACCATACGATGAACTTTTTGACTTTTCCAGCAAAAGTATGAGGAGAATGTTTTTTTAACAAACATAGAATGAATGAATTTTTACAGTTTTCTAACACCTAATTTTCATTAAGCTTCCTCTACAATATTTCATTATTATTTCCAACAAAATCCTTTTCATTTAAATTTTAATGGTGTTTTGTGAAACGAAAATGTTTTTGAAGAAGAATATATATTTCCCTCAAGAATTTATTTCAAGTGTTTTGTCAAAACTATTTTCCATTTATGATGACATTATTTAGTATGATTGTGTTTAAAGTATAATGTCTCTATTATTTAGATGTTTTGATTAATATTATGATTAAATGATATCTATTTGTATTATATGGATTATGTTATGATGGGATGATGTTTATGAAACCCATTTTATTCATTGGGTTATGATGAATGATTGATGTTTATTTTGTGTCACAAATAATAATTATTTCATTATGAGATGTTTGGGACCAATATATCTCTCCAATTCATTGGTTAGTGATTTATATCCCATGAGATAGTCATGGATGGAACAACAAGTGAAGCCAGTTTAGTAATACAGGGCTGGAACAGAAAGTAAACCCGGTTAAGTAATGGACTTTGTCCACTATGATGGTCATGGCAGCAATGCCTTAGCTACTATGGAATTCATAACATGTGCTTAATGGATTCCAAAATTACATGTTTTATTCCCATGAAATTTTATCATGATTAATGTTCCTTTATGGTCTATTCCTTATGTACTACCAATATTTATGTCATTACTCATGATTTTGATCTTTTATGTTCATATTATTACGTTCAAATGTTTATGGATTGTTTTATATTCTACATGTTTACCATTACTGAGAATTTGAGCTCACCCTTTTTATGTTTTTTTCCCAGGATATAAAGAATGGTTTTAGGTAAGAAAAATATATGAAATATCATTATGGTACACGTTGAAGATCTTTCACCTGATTAGATTATTATGTTCCGAGTTTCCAAAGACACCAAACTATTACGGTCCCTGGGTGTCTGTTATTGTTATGTATTAAGTATTCCTCAAAAGTAATGTAATATCCATGTATGTAAAGTGTGGGTTTCTACTGTTGGTATCAAACGAAAGGATTAGTTAACATTTGGAAACTTGGATGTGAAAACTTTAGTGAAATCCCTAGAGATATTTCTAATGTATGTCTAGAGATGTCTCTAAGGTTATGTATAAGTATAGTTTATAGACATAGAATTACAGTAAAGATCATGGAATTAAACCTAAGATGTTAGATATTGGATGTAATCCTCTTGATTATGTTGTTTTCCTAGTATTATTTTTTCCTCTCACACTATTCTTTTTTTTGTTTTAGATAATATCTGGAACCTGAATGAACAGTGTTAAGGATCATTGCACTGGGAAATGCAATGATTGACCTTCTGAACAAACCAATGGTATGGGATATGGAGTGAAATAACTTATTTCTATACTTAAACAAGATATGAATCACTCTATACTTCCAAAAGAGGGGAGAAAGAAATAATATTCTATTGAGTCCTTCATGAGGCAAAGTCCGGCTTCTTTCATTAGTTCTTCTGATCGACTTTTTACTGAACAATGGATCAGTACCATTGAAATAATATTTTCAATACATCACTGATTAGAGCATAAAAAATTCATTTTAGCTCTCTACCATTTAGAAGGTTATGTAGACCAGTGGTGGACTCTAATTAAGAATACAAGGCCCCAAGATGAAATTGAATCCACGGAATGGGACGAGTTCAAGAACATGTTTTTCAATAAGTACTTCCCTCGTATTCTTCGAAAAAAGAAGGAAAATAAGATCTGTGAGCTTAAGTAAAATGATGATGAATCTGTTGATATATACGAGGAAAATTTTACAAGGCTTGAAAGTTATGCATCCGAATTTATCTTATAACCAGAAAGTAAAGTTGATCGATTCTTACATGGCTTAAAACCAAGCCTTCGAAGGGAATTAACAATAAAAGACTTTAGTAACTATGAAACATTTGTGCGTTGTGCTATCAAGGTAGAAATAGAAGTTGGTGTAACATATCCATCTCATGGTTTTGAGAAGAAACTATATATGGAGTTAAAGGATAAATCTCAAAAATTATGGTGAAAAGAATAATTTTTTTTCTTATGCACAAAGTGTGGAAAGAAGCATGGTGTAGATTGTCTTAAAGGGACTAAAAAATGTCTTAAGTGTGGAAAAGAAGGTCATCATGCAACTGAGTGCCGAAGTAAGGTGAAAAAATTAGCTAATGATGTGAATAGAGAAAATACTACATAGAACAGGCCACTAACACTTCAATGCTTCAAGTGAAAGGAAATGGGGAATTATCCTAACCAATGCCCTAATCCAAGGGTTAATAATGATCGACATCAACAACCTCTCAAGGAAAAGGATAATAGAAATTCATATGGGATCAATATTGGCGATGTTGAATATGACAATTAAGTGGTGGAATGATTAATTGTTTTTGTAATGGGATTCCAAAATAGTGTTGCAGAATCTCATTTTTAGTATCGTGGAATATTGTAATATCTATGTATTGGTTTCTTGTGGTTTTCAATAATTATATTGTACCGGTAACCTTGAAAAGTGATTGATATATTTTTGGAAAGTAGATGATATGAGCATAATGAAGGTATAAAGATATAATGAAACATTTGATAGTATTAATGATCTCATGACTGGTATAAGGAAAAAGTGATATCATGGATTGAGTATATAGAAATATTGGGAATTTTTTATGTGGAAATAGATGACATTTGATAGAAATAATGTTTTCACAAAGATTCTATGGTAATTCATGTTTCAAGAGAATACATGATTAAGGTATTCACATGATTGGAATGTGACAAAAAAGATATATCTTATGACAAATGGGTGTAAATGATGGTATTTATATGATCAGTAGATGGCCTTTCTATAATCATTTTCTTTATACTATGAGCTTGGATAGATATATTTTGGATAAACAAAAATATTGGAATGAATCATGTTAGACATCATATATTATTATTTATGGCTATAACATTTTCGATATTATTGCTAGAATTTTATAATACTATAGTTTTCGAAAAATGAAACCCAGTAGGATGGGCGAAAACCCATCAAGTCGGACAAGGATGCGGAAATCAAACCCACAACCAAAGTGAGGCAAGACTTTATTGCCTACCACTAGACTACAGGAAGTCCGTTTTTAGTAGAAATTATTTTTATTTTATTATGCGGTATGATATATGAAGTATAAGTCTATTTTAGGAACCATATACGATTAACCTCACCATAGATGGACATATGTATATTTAATAAAATTTTCTATCCTTTTGTTTGATACAGATGGAATGACCTATCATTCTATCGCATTATCTGTTAACACATCACGAATGAAAAATTGAACTTCATTTATTTAATAGATGAAATGTAAATTGTTCAAGGAATGACCAATAGTGAGATTGTACCAAAATCACTAAAGTATTTCTTTTAATTCCAATTTTTTTCAACATTAGGGAAATGATCTTGAAATCCAAAAATGCTGTCCCAGATGGTACATTAGATTGTCACAAATATAGGTCTGTGATTTTTGGATTTTTCGTAGCCATGTTATCTATTACTCTCCATCAATACATATTAGATAGATTTCTCTCCCATATCCATATTTTGACTTCTGTTATTTTATGTGGAAACCCGGTGATGAATTAATTTGGGTAACCATTATGTTTATTTTTAAAATTATGTTTTAGTATTCTTTTTTACAATATGGGTTTCTATGAATGAAACTTTCAAGTTGTAAACCAATTTTAACCATGATTAATTTCGAGGGAGAAATTCATTTTAAGGGGGGTAGAATGTAACACCCCGAGATTTTATGAGAAATATTATTTTTAATTTCATTAATGTCTTGTGTTGTATGCTACACCAAGATTATCTTGTTCTATATGAAACACCGTATTATCTTTTAGTATAATCAACACTATTCTTGTCTTTTGTTACAGGAAAGAGAAAGCATCCTCGATAGCTTTCATTGTACGCAATACCGAGTTTCACTAAACAACGACATAAAATTAAAATATTATATAAAATATTTTTTATAAATAGTAATACCCAATTTTTAAAATTTTATAAATTTTATCTTTTAAAATGGATTTCATTTTTGGATTCGGAATATCGAAATTAGCCTTGGGTGAGTTTTTGGTATTTTTCTAAAAACATTCATTTTTTATAAATAGTGAAAGCACTGAATTGTTAGTTAAATCGATTTTTTTTAAATAAACCTTTATTTTATTTAAATTTATTTTATATAGATACATAATACCTATATATGTTCAATTTAACTCACTATTGTCATTTTTATAATAATTGTAGATATATAATAATTTTATTTAACTTTTTACCGTTTTTAACCACCTCTTAGGAGCATTTGAAAATTTACATAAATCATAATTTTACCACTTCTGATAGTTGAATTTCAAAAATCCAAAAGGCATGGTTTATATCAGTAAGTAAAATGTTGTTCAATGAGATGAAAATAATTTTTGGTTAATAGTAATTTTTAACTAATATTTACCACGGTTAAAAGTAAATAGGGTAATTAAGGGTAAAATGATATT
Organism: Viscum album; assembly: GCA_963277665.1. Classification (NCBI taxonomy): domain Eukaryota; kingdom Viridiplantae; phylum Streptophyta; class Magnoliopsida; order Santalales; family Viscaceae; genus Viscum; species Viscum album. The sequence goes on along the minus strand of OY728155.1, from coordinate 1,733,506,655 downwards.
TTTATTACCCTATCACAAGTTCTAATTCTATTAAATATGTGTAATTTTACCTAAAAGAACCTTAGGAATAACATATTACTCTTTAGGTCCATTTGTATTTGATTAGGACATTTATTATTAATTTATTTAAACAAGATTTAAAATAAGAAAAAATCCAAGTTTAATTACTAATTTTTTTTAATATTGGGTTATACATAAGATAAATTATACTATAACTATTCAATAGAAATATAAAAAGATATAATACAAAATAGTATTTTATTTTTATTTTTTAGACCTTAAATATTTTAATTTATTTATGACACAATGATGATGCAATAATTACCTTATTAATGAAATATTAACATAATTGATATTATAAATACCCAAATAAATGTAATTTGAGACTTTTAATGAATTAAAATAATTTTCTAGGTTAATATAAAATATTAGGGTTCGTTAGATGAATTATGTTCGAAGTAATAATGTTGTTATAAATTTAGAAAAAACAAAATACCAAATAGTGTCAAAATTGACATAAAAGAGTTTTTAAAACATATATTATATAATTAATTGATATATTGGTCTGAAAAATATATGGATCAGCCAAAGGACTTATATAATAGTATATATTAAATTAATGAATCAATTGGGATACTATTGGAAGTTTATTGTATGTTTATTAACCATATAGTGTAAGAATACAAGAAGTCACTGTAAATTTAAAATTATTTAACATAGAGTTAAATCTAAATGATAAGGTTAAAATGGTAACCTAAACTTTTCTAAAACTTATTGGATGATAGGGTTTTGACCCATCTCCACCTTAGACTTGAAAAAATCCACTTTGAACCCATTATAAACCGAAAATTAATTTATTATAAAACAATATTTTAAGTTTTTCCTAAGGTTCCCATCACCCCTCTTATAAAAGGGAACTCCCCCTTCTCTGTAATTCACACCTCTAGAGCCCTTTGGCTCGTCCTACCCCTGAAAAATACCCTCTCAACTATACTACCTTAATCCGAGAGTCATTCCTTTATTTGAAAATCCATCCTAGGGATCCCTTTTGATCAAATCAAAAGGAAGAACCTGAAGAAGAGATAAATATCTCACCACGTATTTCAAGTTACTTTCTTCTTCCACTTCCTCCTTATCTGTTGTTTCCATTATAAAATAATAACTCTAGTATCATTTATATAATTATATTTTATTATTAAAATTATACAACAATATTAGTTATTTTATCTATCCTATTAATTAAAATGTCACCACATGTGCGTACGTACGGCTTACCGTCTCCACGTCTTGGTGTAGTTTGTTATTCAAACATTTCTCATTTGGATGTGTATAATAATGAGTATAAATGATATAAATATTAAATATAACATTATTTTGATTCTGTATATATTATATAACATCCAATTATATATATTTTTAATATCAAAAGAATGATATTGTCTCTTATGCGTACATACGGACTACTGTCTCCACGAATGCGATTAGATCCATTTTCCATAATTAACCATTCAAGTATTATTATAATGTATATATAATAAACAATAATGAATGATATTACATAATAATGATACTGTATTTATTTACATATATTTTTCATTTACATAACTCCATTCAATTCAATAAGGAAATGAAAACAGCGTTCATTCGTACGTACGACCTACCGTCTCCATGAATGGTGTATTTCATTCCATTTATCGATCTATCATATATATTTATATACTGAATATATATACTATACATAAAAATTAATATATCATGTTTTATAATATGGAATTAATTAAATCAGGATATAAGTAATAATATCAAGAACAAAAAGTCCAAACACGTACAATAAAGGAAAGGCTTTTACCCAAAATGCTGCTTTGACATGGAATTGACAAAAGAACGGGTAATATAAAGTCATAAGTGAATAATATATGATATCATAAATGTTATTATGGTTCTATTACAAGTTAATAATATGTTTAAACCTACTATAAAAGAGTTTCCTAAATAAATAGAATAAATTGCCAATAAGGTAAGGGATAATTATTCCAATCTCGTTCTTATCCGAGATTGTTTATTCGTAAGTATTTACTGGGATTATATTTTTCATCCATGCCCATAAAAATTTTTTTCATAAATTGTTTAGTATTCTTCCATGTATTATTAAATTCATGATTACCCCTCTTTGACTATTACATTGTGTTATGGAAGGAATCGTTCTTTTTTTTACCATACGAGGAACTTTTTGACTTTTCCAGCAAAAGTACGTGAATTTTTTTTAACTTATACGGCATGAATAGATATTTATAGTTTCATAACGCCTAATTTTAATGAAGAATATTCTACATGATTTCATGATTATTTACAAAAGAATCATTTTATTTTAAAATTCGATGGCATTTTTTGAAAAAAATGATTTTGAAGAGGAAAAGATATTTTCCTCAAGAATTCATTTCAAGTGTTTTGTCAAAACTATTTTCCATCATAGAAGACATTATTTAGTATGATTATGTTTCATGTATAATGTATCTATTATTTATATGGTTTTATTCTTATTATGATGAGATGATATCCATTTTTTTATATTGATTACGTTATGATGGGATTATGTTTATGAAACCCATTTTATTCATTGGCTTATGATGAATGATTTATGTTTATTTTGTGGCACAAGTAATAATGATTTCATTACGAGAATGGGTGGGACCTATATCACTCTCCTATGCATTGGGTAAATATTTATATCTCATGTGATAGATATTACTAGAATGGAAAGTGAATCTGGTTCCGTAATACAAGGCTAGAACAATAAGTAAACCTGGTTTAGTAATGGACTTTGTCCACTATGATGGTCTTGGAAATAATGCCTTGGCTACAATTGAAATCATAACATGTAAATAATGGTTACCACAATTTCATGTTTTATTCTCATTTTATTTTATCATTAATAATGTTCCATTATAATATATGACTTATGTACTGTCAAGATTTATTTCATTACTCATGATTTTGATGTTTTATGTTCATGTTATTACGTTCAAATGTTTCTGGATTGTTTTATAATCAACATGTTTACCCTTAATGAGAATTTTAACTCACCCTTTTTATGTTTTTCCCTAGGATATAAAGAAAATTTTATGTAAGAAAAAAATGGGAGATCTTTATTGGAGATGTTGAAGATATTTCACCATGATTTGAAGATTATGTTCTGAGTTTCCAAAGACACTAAACTGTTAAGGTCCTTGGGTGTCTGTTATTGTTATGTATTAAGTATTATACAAAATTAATGTAATTTCCATATACGTCAACTGTGGGTCTCTACAATGTTAATTTACACTAACATTAAAATCTGTATATTTCTATGAAGCGGAAGGAATCTAAAGAAGAATATTCCTCATACCAGTTTCGAAGATGTAAAATAGGGAATTGATTTTAAACAATTAATAATTTTCTTTAGGTCCATTCAAACCTGATATAATCACCACTTACATCATCTAATTTATAATCAATCTATTTGAATTTATTTATGTATTCAATTTCTCAATACTAATGAAATGTATATTTACGAAAAATCAATCAGAGGTGAAAAACCCTTTTCGATGTGAACTTCTATTCAGTAAACTACATGGTCAAATATCTATACTATAATATTTAGTAATAATTGTTTTCATTCCCCTTGATAAGTGTGAATTAATAGTATTCATAATATTTAATTTAACGTATAGGTTATATTTTTAATCAATATCATAGTTCATTTAGACTCAATATTCTGTGTTCTACTAACTTTTCATGAGATTAAATTTATATCAATATATTGTGCGGGTTTTTTATGATTTATATTTAATAGAACATATACAATTTAATACAATATTATTATTTTAGATAATTGGGTTGTTATATTCTCCTCACCTTAAAAAATTTTATCCTCACGTACAAATCTTGTTAAGGTTAATCAAGGGATTTATATTTAAAAATACCATTGTTAAAAAAAACACATCATAAAATGGATAATAAATATTCTTCTTAGTAAAAGAGTAAATCGAAGTACAAAGGTCATATAGAATAATACATATCGTAGTTTCTAAATAGGATATAATTGGTGGAATGTGTGGATGTTGACATGGAATAGAAGCATAAATAATTATAGACAATGATAGTTGTAATTGATAGAAATAATGAAAATGATTAATGGAATGTATATGACCTCAAAAACATAAATATGTGAATATTTAAAAGATCATCTAATTATTTTATTTTAAATGTAATATGATAAATAAATTTGTTTCAAAGTCACATTTCATATTGTTGAGTAATTATATTACTCTCTATGAATAAATGTAAACATACATAATTGATATGTTTCTATTTCTTAAGAACAATTTCATCATTTTTATTTTGTTTTATCAGTTTCCAATTCATTGTTTACCATATGAAATGAATATAAAAAAATTTAATTTTTTAATCCTAAACCACTAAAATCCACTTTATTAGGTTTTAAGATCCATAAAAGAGTGAAAATTCTCTTCATCTATCACAAAATATATGCCCATACCAATTTGGTTATCATATGTTATATAATATAAGAAACCTTTTAGTAAAAATAAATTGTAAACCCATTGTTTCATAATTAATATTAAAAATTTTAAATACATTGACTAATTATATTTTAACCAAGAAATCGTATATTCTAGTGGTTGGAGTTAAACCCTAATCATCTTTTAGTTCTAGTTCAAGACCTACAAGCAAGCCAAACATAACATATTTTCTCCTGGAATTCGATTTTTCCTTTTGATAAAACCATATTAATAAAATTATTATTAAATAATAAAAAATATGTTATATATCCAAAAAATAAATTTAATCATTAAATAAATTTTTCAATAATGTTTTGAATACAACTGACGGTTTCCCAAATTTGAATAGTATTATTTCACTAATTTTAGGATTTCATTAATGATCATATTAATAAAAAAGTATATCAATACTACTAAAATTATATCTATAAAATTTAAATTAATTATTACTTAAATTAATATTGAACTGAAATATTTACTTTCTATAAAAATTTTCCAATGTATTTGTAATCTAACTATACACTGATCACTAAAAATCTAAAAAATAGGTTTTTACAACCATAAACATATAATAAATCATAAACTCATAAACCCATAATATTATAGAGAACTCTTATGTTAATGAATAAACATATAATTTTAAAATTTTACATAATCCATAGGTGTTCAATTTTTCTAATAACCAAAATACCATTGGTAAAATCTCTCAATAATTTAATTGAATAATCCCAATGCATAAATACATCATTTGTTTTATTTCAATATAGGTTATTTATTGATTATATGTTTTTACCTTTAGAAGTATAAATTAACTTAAATAATGGATTGGTTCACAGCATTTTAATAAAATGAAGTATTAATGGATCCCTAGAATGATGCTAATTTTCCTCCAACGTACTCTTAACTTACCCTCAGCAATTCATCACTTTAAACCCTTATCTACACATAAATCATTTTATTGTTTCATTGAGGTGCCTTCATTACAATCATATACACATGTGGTTTAATTTATATCATTCATTTTCACCTTCAATTTAAAAAAATTATTTTGATTTGTAAATAAAATTTAAATTATCCTAAAAATACCCTATAGAGGACTCAACCCATGTGTGTAGTAAGGCATGTTTTGATGCACCTGGTGATAATCGGGTCAAGACCAAAACACCATTTTGATGTTATAACCACATGGTGTATCTACTCTAGAACCACATCCACTAGTAATATCTATAAAGGGATGTATTGAAATGATAAACCATATAATATCTTCATTACCAATACATTATGATGGTTTTCTATAAGTATTTTCTAATTCTATCATAGGGTTATGTTTCCTAATATATTTTTCCTAACAATATTAACCATGATTTCACCTAAATTTACTTTGATCCCAATTCTAGAAAACATGACCCTAGTATCTTAGAGTCATTGTATTATTTTTTTAATTGGCATACGATAAAAGAAATCACATCCTTTAAGAATAAATAATTTAGTAGTCTTGGTAAGCTAGATATATATTTTACTCATGAATTTATTTTGAATACACAAATCAGAAAAAATATTGAGAATAACATTTTCCCACTATAATATCCTGGAACATTTATCATTATAATCTTCAGGGAATCATGGTTAAGGGAAAAAAATTATGATGTGATAAATTTTTTTTAAGGTTTATGTATAGAGGAAGTAATATGAAATTAAGAAGGATAATGAATATGGATTTGTAAATAATTAAACAATCATGCCATGTATTCAATAAAGTGATAATGAGTTTCATATAGATATGGATTGCATGAGATAATATCATAAATTATAATCAACATGAACATTTAAATAACAAAAAACACATGTCATTAAATAAAAAACATGACTATCATAACATGAAAATGAATGATCAAATTGTCAAGGTGAGTAACTAAAACCACAATCCATATAATCAGTAACCTGATAATGGAATTCATTTATATATAATATGATTCAAAATATATCATATATAATAATTTGGTAATTATTAACTAATAGAATATGTAATTTTTGAACATCATGAACTCAGAGTAATGATACATCAACCAGAAAGATCATTCACAAGAATCCCTGAAACTACTAGGTAAAACTCATCTACATTTTCCAAATGATTTTGTTACAGCATACTAAATCACCTTACAAAACTATTGATGTGTTAAATAGATATCTATATCAAGCCCCCATGCATGAATTCATGTCCAAATCACTCAACATATATCAAATAATAAATATAATTAATATAAATGTGCTTTATCATCAAACATCCAAATTGAATAAAGAATTAGAATTTATTAATATTTCCCTAGATAAAAAATAACATTCAATTTAGTACACCATATGATGAAATGATACAATTTTTAAAATATATATATATCCATGATAAATAATATGGATATTTTGGGAATATTTAGTATCCACAAATATGTGATAATATAAGGAAATTTAATTACTAAAAATGAATCGTAGATGTGAATGTCCAAACATTACATATTGAAGATGATCATAAACAATCCATATGAATAATAAAGAGGATATAAATAAAACGTAAACTAATTAGACTAAGGATAAATGTTTTTTTCATTAATTAATAAAAATCCAAAATTATTTTTCAAACGCATTCATGAGTAAAATGTATTTTTCATTCTGAAATCATTTTTATAACTAAATTTGTAGAAATAAATTTTAAAATTATATTTGAAAAAAAAATTATTGAAATTTTAAAACATTTTAGTGGTCATGATATCTGGAAATACAGTTCATTTCATATGTGTGAAAACATTGATTCATTTCACTATTTTAGTAAAAGAGATATAAGGATTTTTTTCTAAAGAAAATGTTATTTCTAATAAAAAAATTCTAAAATTATATAAAGGGCTAAAATTATCATTAATAAATCATTTTTAAAAAATAAAAAAATTAAATCATTATTGGAAAACATGGATATTGTAGATAATGGATTATTGACTAAAGAGAGAAATGAATTTAGATTTTTTAAAACTATTTCCTCAATTATATTAAGTTTTAAATAGTGGGAAAATTTAACTATTACTAAAAATTAATTAAAAACTACATGATAATTAAATAAAATTCTTTTATTATAAAATTATCATATATTTTCAATCAATTAAAAATCAATTACAAAAAATCTCAATATGAATATGATTTTAAAATAAACACCTATAATAATAATAACATTGTTGTTGGAATTAAATAATGAATCGATTATGTGTTTCAAATTTAAATAAACCTAAATCGTGATTAAAAAAAATAATATATATATAAAATAATTACAAAAATTATAATATAATATTAATGACAATAAAGTAGTAACATAAACCAATTAATCGAAATCAGGTTATAAAATTCATTACAAATTGATAAATGTTATGTCAAACCCCTCATAGATGTAATATTTTAAACTAAAACTAAAAATTAGCATAATTATTTAAATTTAGGGCACTAAATTTGAAATGGGATTTTTATACACCATATAAATAATATTGGTTCATAACATAAAAATTTCTTCAATTAACTGATATTGAGATACAATCCCTTACCCCATGCTTCAGTTTTATGGGATGTTCTTTAACCTCTAATATATTTATTTTCAACATGTTATTAAATTATTATAGAAGCATATTAATATTTATAATTTCATATATGGTGTTTTCATAACATATTATCACCCATTAAATATTAATTTTTCATTATGATCATTCTTTCAGGTGTTAGTTCCCTTATTTTCCGATTCATTATTTTTCATAAATGTTATGATTTTTTCCATTTTATATAGTTTAATATTATCTATAATAATAAAAATAATATTATGTAAGTTATAAATTATTTATACTCTAAACTGTATTCATGAAATGTAGTTTTGATAAAATAGAGTATGATACGGTCATTGACATGATATACTGTAAATATTCATGGGTAACATTTCCATTTTTCAAGGATCAATATAAAATTTAAGTAAAAAATATTTTAGCATTGAATAATGATAATAATATAATATATACCATATTATTTCTTCGAATATATTCATATAAATAACCATTGTTGTTTGGTGATGAAAGGAGAGCCACATCACTTCAGGAATGTGGAATTCCACATGTATAAGAATAATATTTTCCTCTTTAAGTGAGTGAAAAGGTAAGAAATATAATGATATATTATCCTATAAAATGATAAATATTTAATTAATATCATAATTAATTCATATTTATAATATATCTGTATTATATTTATCCATATTTTATTTTATTTAAATTGTTAAAGAAAAATGGATCACATCACTTGGTGATACTGTACTCCAGAGTACACAAAAGGGGAATTATTTTTTCCCGTACAAAATTGGAATTAAAATTGTATATAAGATATATTTTCCCCATTAAAATTATTATTTTATAAGTAAAATATTTATAATTTATATCCATCATTATACCCATGCATGCATGATGATAATGTAGAACCATATGACATCGGTTTGTGAGGCTGTTTTCCAATGTATATAAAAACCATGGATTTGTAAACTATTTTATAGAAGTGAGGATGGTGATAGGTCCTGAAAAAATTAATAAATATTAGTGTATTTAAGATACTATGACTATTATATCATTAATTATGAATAATAATTGAGTGAGGTTGCAAATGAAAAAAATTACAAATCAAGTTGATGATTGTTACTTCGTCCTTGGGTATCCTCCTTAGGGTTGAACCAAAACCCTTTCTAGGATTTATGTCATAAAAAATATGGCTTCTATAATAAGAGAAATGATATTGGTTGGGTAATTTTTAATTTATTGGTATAATAAAAATGGTTTTAATGTTGTAATAAGAGAAGAGAGGGGTGGCATTTTATATGTTAGGTTAGTGGAGGACTTGTACATTTTGAAAAGAAAATGTTATACCCATTCTTATCACAATAAAAAATGATCAAAATTGATTTTGAAGTGAATTATATATTATTGTCTCTATGTATTGAAGGAAATATATTTTTATCAAGTGACAATTTCATTTTCACCCTTATATTTTTTGTTTCACCACTGTAAATTCAATCTTTTCCATTATCGTGGTAATTGAATTTTACTATTTTTTATACTAATTTTCTTCAATAACTATGTAATAATTATTTAGTAATATTAATTATTTGGATTCTTAATATGGGATATAATTTTTCAAATTCAATACTATAAAGTGGATAATATTTATTTACTATTAATTCTATAAAGGCAACGAGAAAGAAGGTTTTCAATGGGAAAATATTCAAAAGGTAATGATGTTTTCATGTAAACATTAAATATAAAATTCTTAAAATAAAAAATGGATTAATTTATATAATTAAACTAATTACAATTTAATTAAAATTTATTATTTTCTCTATTTATCAAAAAAATAATCTTTTTTAGTAAAGTTTCAAAAATTTACCCTTACATAATTTTGATATAATGTCTTCTAAAGTGAAATTTATTTTAAAAATAATTCTAAATTTTATATAACATATTTGTAAATAATGTTATTAAATAAATAATGAATTATCATTTACTAAAAATATAATTACTCAAAAACATTTTATTTTCAATTAAATGATTGTTATTTTATTTTGAATTAATATATAACCATGTTTTTTTAAAATTTATTAAATATTATTCATACCCAAAAATTTGATGGCGTTCTTATAATGGTATTCTAGATAATTGTTCATTTACACTCAAGGTTCCATATTCCTTGATCTTTCAAATCGAATATATTTTAAGAAATATATTTTTTGGGTTATTTAAGCTCAGTGTTTCATGTCACATATGCTATAAAATAAAGAGTTTTTATTTTAGAATATTAGGGTGCTAAAAAAAGAACTGAACATGTCAATTATCTCCCAAAATCACTGTGGAGTCCTCTCCAAAAAACAAATGAAATGTTTTAAAATAGTATACATATTATAAGAAATCATGATTACACCCAATACCTCCCCCACTTGTATTCCACTCTCATATCCCAATGTAAAATGTCACGTGATTCCATAAAATACATATTTATCATCACATAACCAATACAAGTATAATATAGGTTTGGCATTAACCCAACCAATACCAACCTCCCACGGGGTCCAACATCATAATATGGCATCTTCAAATATAAACATTCCTCGAATAAAAACAACCTCATCATCATATATCATTATATTGTTTCAAAATCTCATCCAATATCTTTACATGTCCTATATTTTAGTTTATCATGAAAATGAATGATATCATCTTCATGAACACCCCCTTACATGTATAGTATCCACTATGTACCCTTATCTTAAAATATTTCCTTCAACCAAGTACAAACACCATGAACTACTACTAAAAGGAGAGAGGGTAATATGGGTAGCTAGCCATCCACATTTTCCAATATGGATATTTTGGAAACACAAAAACCCAAAACTATTTTGTAATTTTCAGTTTATCCATCTCGGTGGGGGGTTTTTTTATGAAAACAAAAGAAAATACAAGTATAATAGGAACTCACGAGAATATCAGATGAGTTCCGACCAACAGAAACTTCTTAATCTGTAGCACATCACCACCACACTGCCACACTACACAACCTACATTATTTCCATATTCCAATAATTGTTTTCATGCACTAAACCTTCAACAATCACCATATCTAATATATAACATCCTTGACAAGAATTAAATGATTCCAATTTAATCAGATCATGGAAACATTCCCATATTTCACTATTTTCCACCATGATAAAAATCATCAATCAATTATCATTATATTTAATGAGAAACAATTCTAAACCAATGGCTCTATTGATACCTATTAATAATTATCTTATATAAAACATCTTCATCTTAATTTTTCAAAAAACTATTCAATTCAAATCTACACCCAATTACCATTAACAACATTACCAATCAAATTCCATTGATATTGAAAACCTATATAATTATCCCCAAATAAAAAACATATCATACTAAATATCACATATATATTTCAGTAATCATCACCATATCTCATCCACATAACATAAAAACCATCATCGTATTATACACATAACATTACAATAATTCCACATTAAATCCACCATTCATTACCAACCACGTTAAAATTTCAATAATGCAAACTCAAGGAAACTATACCACTAGTTCGTCTAACAAATATCCCCTCACAACACATTAAAACCACAATATACCCTCCCAAATATTTCATAATTTATGTTACATATCCATAGTAAAATAAAATAATATAAACACAATTACTCTAAATAAACCCAATATGAATGTTCTGACTAATCTTATTCATCATCCCTAGAAAGAGTTTTGACATAAGACTTATACATTTCAAAACATAATAATCAACATATTTAAATTATCAAAATTTTATGGAAAAATATTTTTTGGGAATATCCCTATAAACTATGTATAAACACAACATCAATAATTTCACCCAACAATACGAACATGTTACTAAAAATAATGTAAGAAAAGGAAAATAAATTTCATAAAAACATTTGAAGTCACCATTTTACCAATTAATTATATTTAATACGGTTTATTTTCATCATTAAGATAACTCATGCACTATACCTAACAAATTAAAATTATACAAATTCAATAATGTATGGTGAATGGAAGAGATTTTCTTGATCACCTATCTATATGAAGATTTCAATGATAACTACTCAAGACACAAGTGAGGAATATATTATCACCTTTTTGATCTGTATATGGAAATATTAAATCAACATTGATCATAGTGATCCTCCATTGAAATCATTTCCAAAAAAACCCAAATACAGTTAGAATATCCTTTTATAGTTTTAATGAAAGAATGAACATAAAACCAATGGTATGGAAATGGAAATACTCCTAACATTTCTGGAATTTTATTTCAAAAATACAAAAATACGATCCCTGGATCATATATATAAGATAAAATAAAAGTAGATTAAGTATTACCCAGTAATATTGTAGAGTAAAATAAAATATAATAAATGTTTGAGGGAAACTAGAATTTATATCTAGGACATATAAAATTACATTGTAAACATGGAAGATTCTTTCATGCATTGAATTATTCATGAGTCCACCCATTCATGTTGAGGGTAGTATACTTCACAATACGAGCATATCAATTCAATCCCCCACCAATATTTATGTAGTTGGATCCATTAAATGGGTAGCTTTTCATTCCACGAAGGGAGGGGTTCATGTGGTGAATTCATCTTGAGATAGATAAAAAACATGAAAATTGAAGTTCCATGCTAGGAAATTCACATTCATACAATAAACCACAACTAGTAAATCGCCATAAATATTCTCAAAATCATATTATCATGATCCATCCATACATAACATGAACCAAAAATGTAAATACGACACACATAGAAACTAAATATTAACACCATGAATTAACATCTCTAGCTGTAATTCTATATCCCAATAACTCATCATTCCATAATCGTCCATTAATCACATCTGTAATTTATAATTTACGGTGTAATGGGACAAGAATTTCTGATCCATTATATCATACATCACGTGATATTCCACAAGGTGGATAACACATACAAAATAAATAAAAATTTATTTTATGAATTAAGTATATATTATCAACCTTGAGATGTACCTCAATATCATGCTCTATATTTTTCATTAGTTTTATCATCGTTGTCATACAATGTTTGGAACCATTATGATCTATTGAATTTACCACTATCAAAATGAAATAAGACCTATGGTCTTCACAAGCACCAAAGGTGAATGTGATTTTGGTGGTAAATTAATATTTATATGGAAACCCCAAATGATATATTTATCATCAAATGGAATATTAATGGGAATTATCACATGAATTTCCCAACATAGTTGTGTAATATATGAGAGTTTTTAAATGAAAAATAAATCAATATTAATCCTTGGGTTCTAAAAAAACATATTTTATTGGTCATGCCATCTTCGGTTAGTGATAGAGTGTCTCTGAGGACGCCACATATTCTCATGGAGGGATACATTTCTTTTCTAGAGATCTTATGAGTGTTTATATACATGATATAACACTATATCCATGTTTATCAAAGGAAATATATATCAAATCTATTTCATCATTGCATCCTAGAAATTCTAGGTATCCCAAATATTATCAATTATTATTCTAGATCACAACAATTATAGGAATGTTAATAATATCATGTATACAAGATGTATACTTGGAATATTATGAATATTATCTATTATCAAACATCAATATCGAATCATAGGTTTTTCTATTTTTTTTTGAAGATGAGTTATGTTCAATAGTCTAAAACCTTGCAATTTATTCAAAATAAAAGAAGCATAAAAATTACATGAGACAAAATGAGGGAAATTTTCAAGAGTCTCTAATAAAAAAGGAATCAAATCCAGATGGAGATCATTCCTCTGAGTGATCTCATGAGAGACTCCCATGTTGGTGAGTATATCAACGATCTTGTTTTCTTTATAGAAGGTGTGTGTAGCAATGAAATTTAGACTGTTGAGCGAGTTGAGGCATTTAATCCATCGGGGGGGGGGGGGGTGAAGGGCGATGCCAGGTGAGTCTCACCCTTCCAGATGGCTTGCACAATGGTAGATGAGTCGCTCCCATTCCAGATGTTGCTCGAGATGAAAATTTTTTCAAAACAGATGGATTGGATGAGACCCTACATTTTAGCCTACAGAGTAGAAGTAAAACCACTGATTCCATAGAAACACCCGAGAATATGATCAAGATGGTCTATTAAAACACCTCCACATTTTGAAGGTACCATGATTCCTTTTGAGGCTCCATCAATATTGACATTAATCCATCTGGGAGGAGGAGCCTACCAGAAGACTCAATAGTGTATTTTTGTTTTGGAAATATACCACTCACACCAATCTTTCGGAGGGTTTCATGATCAATGGCAGAATTGTCAAAGTGATCTTTTTGGTTCATGGAAGCCTCTTTGATAGCAAGACAAATCCTCATTTAAACAGCATTTAGTTTAAATGAGATATTTTTTAAAATGAAATCATTTCTACCATACCAGATAATATGCAGAGTCTCTGCAATGACAGCGAGAAAAAAGTTTATAATTTTTCGTGACCTCGGTAGCCCAATCGTCCTTTTCAACTATGAGAAAATAAATTTATCCAGAATCCATCTGCACCTAAAAAGATAAAAAGTGTAGTTCCAAAGAGCAGTAGCCGTCCGACAAGATAAAAAGAGGATATTTATTTCCTCCCGATATTGATTGCACAAACAACATTTAGAGAAAATATTAAAACCAGAAGACTGAAGAAAACCGTCAGTAGGAATATTTTAACGAGCAATTCTCTAAATGAGGCTATGACGTGAAGGTTTGATCCCAGCCTTATTGATATTGGCTATAGAAGTGAGATTATCATCAACATTATAGAGATGGTTCTTGTAATATTTTTTTTAGTCTAAAAACAATTTTTAGCGGGTTCCCATACTAGAAAGTCATCATTCGAAGTGAAGTAATAATTTTCAATGATCTCTTTGATAGGGTCTGGAAGGAGTGGGCCAGAGGAGTTCATCAATTCTCTGATGGAGTAGTTATTAGGATCAAGAGTAAAATAATTAGGCATTTCCAAGACAAGAGGGAAATTAGTCCAATTATCAAACCAAAAATTTAAATTTGATTCTTTAATGACAATCCATCTATAATTTTCCATGATAGAAAAATAAGATGATTTAATCGAGGGCCAGATAGGGGAATACATATAGTGAAGAGTACCAGATTAATGTTTATTAAGAAAACATGTTCTGAGGAAATTTATGCGATAAGAGATATTATGAATGTGGGACCACGTAAATTTATCTTGAAGAGCCTCACTAAAGGTTTTAAGTTTTTTAATTTTGATACCTCCTTCTTCAATAGGTTTACAACATGAGGTATATGAAACCGTGACCAATTTTCCCTCAAGGATGCTACCGCTCTAGATGAAGTTCCTTATGTTAGAATTTAAGCGCTTAATAAGACTAGTAGTCCACTTGTAGACCATCATGGAATAAACCAACATAGAAACAATGGTGGATTTCACAAGGCAAATCCTTCCAGCCATTGAGAGGGATTTTCCTTTCCAGGGTAAAATTTGTTTATGAATTTGATCCACTATGTGCTAGAAATAAGAGTATTTGGGTCTTCCTTAGAAGATGGGGACAACAAGGTAAGTGAAGGACATAGAAGCTTCCTGAACCCCGAAAAAATCAGTAATATGAGTTTTTCTATTGAGGTGGAAATTTTTACCAAAATAAATAGAATATTTATACCAGTTAAGACACTGTCCAGACACCTCTTCATATTGAGAGATGATGGATTTAAGGTTATTGATATTTCTTCTCTCCCCCTGGAGGAATAAAATGATATCATCGGCATAAAGATGGTGGGAGGGGGCATGTAAATTGCTAGAGGCAAGAATTGGATTGATCTTTCCTTGATCAACATTAAGAGTAAGCAATCTACTAAAATAGTCTTCCGCAATAGAAAAAAATGATAGTAGAGAGAGGGTCTCCTTGTCTGATAGGTTTGGAGCACTGAATGTAACCTCTAGGGGGGCCATTGATCAGAATTGAAATATGTTCTGAATTGAAAATGGTTTAAATTATATTGACCAAAGTTGCATTGAAACGAAAACCAGATAGCACTTTAGAATTAAATCCCCAGTCAACAGTGTTAAAGGCTTTAGTAATATCAAGTTTAACTGCAATATTTCTATCTCTAGTGTTTCTATTCAATAAATTGGTGGGTTCAGATGCAAGACAAATGCAATCTTGTATAGATCTCTATTTAATGAATCCAAACTGGTTCCATGAAACAATTATGTTGCTAATAGCAGAGAGTCTATTGGAAATGATCTTAGTAATAATTTTAAAAAGAGAGATTAAGAGGGAAATGGGTCGGAAAAGGTGAATTTCATCAGTATTTTCAATTTTGGGAATAAGAGTGTGAAATTGAGAATTAAGACCATGAGGAAGAACCCCATTTTCCATGAAGGTATGGACTAAATGACAAAAATCATTTTGAACGACATCCTAGTGTTTTTGGAAAAAACTATTATTAAAGCCATCAGAACCAGGGGAACTATCTGGAATAAGGCCAAA
The DNA here is from genome assembly GCA_963277665.1 of Viscum album. NCBI lineage: Eukaryota > Viridiplantae > Streptophyta > Magnoliopsida > Santalales > Viscaceae > Viscum > Viscum album. The sequence goes on along the minus strand of OY728155.1, from coordinate 1,733,489,952 downwards.
CATAGTGTCTTTAATTTCAAAATCAAGAGGGATTGAATTATGAAAGAGTTTATCTGCCAAAGTAACAATTTTTGGAATTATATTGGGAAGAATTTATTTATTGGTATTGGGGCCATTGAAAACGTCAGTGAAATAGGAGACAACATGGTTAGAAATCCCTTCCTCTGTATTGTTGAGGTTACCCTCATACCTTAATTAGGAGAGAGGCCTACTAGCATTCCTAGATCTTTTAAGGGAGTTATAAAATTTGGTGTTCCTCTCACCATCTTTGATCCATTTATCTTTGACAATTTGTTTCTTTAAATTGTCCTTAAATATGAGCAAGGAGATTAATTTATCAGAAATATTGAATTCATTTTGTGGGTTAGTATTAAATCTGGTTGTGATATTATTATTTTGAATAAGAGTCAAGCATTTCTCCAAATTATGATTGTCTTTATCTATTAATTTAGCTTTGGTTTTGCACAACTTTTTAAGAATCAGTTTGAGATTTTTCCACATAGTGGTGAAAGAAATGGAGTCCATGGAGTTACCCATTGAATCCCAGGAAGTGTTGATTAAAGTGACACACTCATGGTCCAAGGACCGAGCCGAATTAATTCTAAAAATAAGAGAGGGTTTCTGAAAATTTCGAGGGAGACTCACTAAGATTGGTGATGTTCTGAGGCATGTTAGTTCAGAGTAACACTAGCGATATGGTTCCATTTGTCAGGGGATAATTCATTAGTGAACGCTCTATCGAGCTTACTCGACATAAATCAATTATAATGATGTCTATACTAAGTAAATTGGTAGCCTACTAGGTTAACCTTAATAATATTATTGGCTTCTATGGAGTCTTTGAATTCTCTAAAAGAAATGGCAGAGAAAGGTTGTCCAAGTTTTTTAGAGGGAGAGAGAATAGAATTGAATTCACCAACTAAGACACAGGGGTCCTGTATTGTGGAATTGATAGTGGAATGTTCATCCCAATGAGGTCTTCTATACTGGTAATTATTTTTTGCTTAAGAAAAAGTATTAAAAATATGATTGCTATTGAGGTAGTAATCACATGTCAAGGCTTCCTTAGAAAGACTGAAAATATTGATATTTTGAAGAGATGAGTGATAAAAGATCCAGAGAGAGTCTGTAACATTACCATTATTATAGGAACCTATGAAGGAAAATCTAAAATTGCATAGATCCATAAATGTGGGGGGGAAATTCACCTTAGGTTCAACAATAGAATGAAGTATTGGGAGATGATTATTAATAAATATTTTTAAGACATTAATGGTGTCAGGATTGGCAATACCCTGATAGTTCCAATAGAGTAAAATCATTAATGTTTGTGCTTGGGGTCTATCCCCCCTTTCTTTTTATTTCTATCTTTTTCTCTGCTTGTTTTCCTAGGGGATGTATTCATACTAGGGGTGCAAGAAATCTCAATATTGCCAGAATGAGAGGTAGATTTTTTACCTCATACCTTGTTATTGGTAGTCTGGATACCAGAAGTGATCTGATCAGGGCCATGAAAAGCCTCTGAATCTGATGAAGTTTCAGAGGGACCTGAGACAAGTTATTTTTAAGGGGAGGAAACGTCATGAACCCGTCTGGAAGGCACCTCGATGATTGGATCAGATTCAGAGGGACCCGAAGCAGAAACAGCTTGGGAGTTGCCTCTAACACAAGACGGTGTGGGAACCTGCAAGTTTTCTAAGACCAGACAAGCTGAAAAATCTGTATCACACTATTCATTGGATGAGGGAGGATAGTTGTGAGAAGAAGATAAATTTTCAGTGACCACCAGATCAGTGTGGATAGCATTATGACTAAAACTAACTACATCTCGATTGAAATCCACATTATCCGTAATGATCACCTCTTGTGAATAGTCAGGGGGGCTGGTTGGAATAGAAATGGAGGGTGAGGAGGAGGGTTGAGACATAGAAGCAGATCCAACATCTCCTTTGTTCATAGGTTTCCCTCCCTTGATCATGTTTGGTTGTAATGAAGCCAGTGGTGATGATTTAGGTATATTACCATGACCCAAAGTTAGGGAAGACTCAAGAAAAGTTTCTAAGGGGGACACTATTATATTAAGAGGATTCTGTGGAAGCGGAACAACCTCATTTTCTAGATTTTTATTAATGTATTGTTCCTCCAAATCTTTTTCCTGCACTTCCACTATGTCAACCCAAGAAACCCAATGATTATACGTAGGTTTAGCAATCCATTTTATAGGATAGTGAGGTTCTGGTTTATCTAGGAAAGGGGCCCTCTCTTTTCTATTTTTCCTTACTTCATTCCGAGGAGAGGGATGGTGATGGTTGAAGAATCTATGAAGCATTCTACAATTAAAGACTGAGAGTCCATAAATCTTACAGTAATCACAGAAGGGAGGAATGTTTTCATATCCATGATTGATTATAGCCTTATAGTCCCTATCATTGAGAGAAATGGTTTTAGGTGGTTTGTTCTCAAGGTTGATTTCAATTAAGACCCTTGAAAAAATTTCAAGATCTGTATTTATGATCCTTTGATCAATTTTTTAATGGAGTTACAATACATCAGGAAAGATCATTAATAATCCTAGGATGCCAAAAAATAAATTAAGGTTATGGAATCTAACCCAAACCTAGGCATATTTTCATCCTTGTGTATTAGGGTTAAAGGAGAAATCCCATTCGGATAGTCTTAGGAACCTAGTTTTAGATTAATATTTCCTATTCTCCAGACTCTGTCAATATCCTCTTTTGAATTTAGGAAGAAATGAAAAAACCCTCTCCCTAGCAGGATCGATTTGCAGTTTTTTATACCCCAGAAAAGTGAAATTATTTGCTTCAATTCAATACAAGTCCTGGGTTTTTCCCGTTTATCATAAGAGAAACGAACCATCACAGAGAACTTACAATGGTTTTGTCACTGTTTAATCACCTCTAGGTCAGCTTCAACGGAAAAATGCCAATCATCCAGACGTTTCACCATCGAGGGAGTTTTAGAACCTGCAAGAGAGGTGGAATGGGAACCTTTATGGGATTCTAGAAATGAAATACTTTGTGGGTCCGCGTTCGAAGCATGATATAGAGGAGAAGCTTCTTGATCATTCCCCAGCTCAGGAATGCCCATATTTGAGAAATCCTTTTCATGGTAACTCAGTGAAACCGTGGGGAGCTCTCAACTAGGGTCGAAACCATCCATGTCGAGTAGAATCAAATAAGAGAAGAAAAGCTGGGAGAATTTTCCCTCAGATTATGGTTTGTCGAGATCATCAAAACGCGAGACCATAGGTTTTATATGAATATAATATAAAACAATTGCTTAATATCCAGATCATAGGCATATTAATAATCTTCCTTATCATTAAATACAATGAAAAAATTCTATAAATCACAATTCATCCCATAATATTCCTATCCATCCCACCATATATTAAAAACCCAATAATCTATCAAATTAAGATAGAAATCCCACTGGATCAAAAGAATCATATGATTTATATAATAATATTTGTCTCAATGTCTAGATTGTTGGTATCATATTAAGTATATCATAAAAAAACCCATGGTCCATCTTCTCTATGTAAAATTAAAAATTAATGGGGGAAACCACAAAATAGAATCATATAAAATTGATCATAGGTTTTCAGGATCCACCAATGGAATCTCATAATTAGTGGGGGATATAATCTACCTGACGATATCATAAAAATGAATATAACAATAACTGTAATAAAAAAATGTTTTATATTGGGTACCTCTTTAACCCACCACACACATCCATGTTCAACCCCTATAGTGAGTGACCTATAATCATTAAAATGGATATATATGGATCACATAAATTATCTAGGTTCTAATGTAATACCCCCAATCATTTATAATCATTATTCATAGGAAGACCTTATGCGAATAATATATCACATAAAAACTATTGTTTCCCATGATACAAAAAAGAAGGACAAAAAATATGGGTTATTTTATATTAAAATCATCTCAAATTCCAAATTTCATATAGGGTCCTCCAAAATAAATCATGCCTTTACACATAAATATCATTCAATATCCAATAAAAAATATTTTCTCACATCATTTAGGGTAAATATGACTCCATTCTTAAGAGTTCAGTTCAGGTCCATGTTAGAATCCCACATCACAACTCAGTATGATATCCCAAGACTATCAAATATCCCTTATACCAACAACCTTGATAACATAATTCCAATTTATAATCTCATTCTTATGGACAACACCTATGTCTCATTTCACATCACCCTGATGATTGATTAAAACCCATAAACTATAGAAAAATCCTATCTAACATATCTTATCTACCTAATAATATCTTTAAATAAATATGATAACTGAGAGGGACGTACCATCACATTATATATAGAAAAAATAAACACGATAAAATACCCATGTGTCCAATTCTATCTCCAATGTCTAAAATCATGAAAACCCACACTATGGGAATTGTAAATACTTTGTACCACTTGGTACAGAACATGCACTCCTGAATCGCTCCTCAGGCCATGTTCCTTAGTAATCCTAGAATTTAAATCAACCATAAAAATTATGTTCATTATTTATATTGAATTTAATTTACACAATGTTTATTTTCATGTGCCTTACAAGGCCTATGTATTAGTAATAAAATGGTCATTTTTTGATGTAACACACATGCGGTCTAGCCATGTACCATAAATGTCTATATACCCAATATTGGTGTGTATGGACAAGACTCAACCATATCATGAGTAATACTATTTAGTGTTTCCCCATATACTAAATCTAATTTATTATCCGTCCTCTAAAATAGACCATAGAAAAGAGAAAAAAGTTTTTGTTCTAGAATTTTACATCGTGTAAATGTGTTTCCCAAATGGAAATCCCATATGATGAACCCAAAAAATTTTCTCCTCTAAGATGAAATACATAATGACCCTCAAGGGACCCTCAAAACATCATATAATGAATTTAAAATTAAATTAAAACAATATGTATGGATAAAGGTTACAAACATAAAACCTTTTCCAACCTCAAGAGAAATCGCTATAGCATCAAGCTTGGATGTTCTTATTGTGTCTGTTTCAATCCAGTATAATAATGGTCTTCTCCATTGATGAATATAGCTATGATTATATAATATTATCCACTCATATTTTCCACTACCCAATAGGGAGAACTAATCCCCCTAAATTTACATAGGAAGGATTATATTGTACCTGAACTAAAAGTAAATATAAAATGAATTACCCAAATAAATAAAACAAAATACACTCTTAGCGGTCTAATTGGACCATATAACCTTAACAAATGTAATTCCCATCATGGGTAAAATACTCCATTATGGGATCAAAAAATAATTCATAATTGTATTCTATAATTTACATTATATTATATCATTTTTCACACACATAACAATTAATATTTATTTATTAAATAATTCAATATTCCAAAAAGTACCATCATATTTGAATTTAACTAAATTAAAGAGATAACATAAAAACCCCATCACAAAATCAATATGAAAATCAAAAGAATATTATAACATAGTTTAGTTAGTGAAATTACTATTTCATCCATTATAATCATTTAACACCCAAAAATTGAAATTTATCCTAAAATTCATGACCCAAACTAACATTATTTATTGAATTAGTAATCATAAAAAATAAATATAATGTCAAAAAATAATTTTAAAATTATTATCTACACTGATACCACTTGTTATCCAACAATGGGGCATATATGGGAGATTAATTGAGTGCGGGGGGGTGGGGGTGGGGGCGGTGGGGGGGGGGGGTGTTAATCAATGAAGGAAGTATTTCTTATTTTATAATAATTATAAAAAATCTCACTTTCCTAATTGATATCAACCTATTAAATATAAGGTTATTAATAGTTGATCATAAGATTATTTTGATCCAAATATATCACCTCCCAATTTTATTAATTTATATTATGGTATTTCTGTATCAATTTATTATTAGGTTTCATAAATAATGTAATGACAATATGAAAAAGTACATAAAAATTTACCTTTCTTGCCACTATGGGATAATCCAAGTACTATGTAGTTGAAAATGTTTAGATGGACCAAAATAAAAATGAAACGTTTATATGGGTTGTTGGATAAGACACTCCTCATTATGTTCACACACTATAAAAGGGGTATGTGATGATAAACAATCTACCTTGGATATCTTACCTCACACTTCACTCCTTCATTCAATAATACATTTGAAAATAGTGTTAGCATATGGAGAAAAGAATAATAGAACCTATTTTTTTCATATTGCCTCAAGTGTGCATTGTTTTGTTTTTTACTCATCTTGTTACTTCACCAGATATTTTGTGAATATTTCCATAAATATAATCATCATCATCCGTCCTTGATGTATTTTAGAACTAATTAAATATTTTAGTTTCTTTATAAAATATTAATAGTCGTATTCAATATATAAATTGTTCTATAATTTCCACACATTCATGTTTTGTAACTGGAATACACCACAATTTTACACTTGAAAAACTATACATATATTTAATTTATTAGATGGGTTATTATTAATTATGTTTTATTCATTATTAGTAATTTAATTTTTCCATCTAAATTTTTTTGACCATGATTTTCAATGTCAAGTTACCTTTAATTTAATTTATTTGTTGGTATCTTGATTTAAAACCCTTCCATACATTTTAATCTTTTATAATATATTATTCGTACATAATATGAAAATACTATTTGTTTTCTACATCAATATTTTAAAAATAAAAAAACACATTCACTCACATAAAGACCACATTTCTCTCTATAAAACTATTTCACTTTTGATAAGACCTCTATAATAAGAGTCAAAGATGACACTTAACCCCTTCAATAATTATTAATTGGGATTTCTTAAATATTACTATAATAATTAATTTAATATATTAAAATATAAAACAATATAAATACATCCATTAGAAACATTACATCAATATGTACCATGATATTTGTGGACATCCTCAAAAATTTTAAGCCATCAAATCACAATTAAAATTAGTTTCCAAAATCCACTTCAAGATCCTATATTATCAGTCATGGTATAGTAGAGGATGTTAAAAAATGTTATTATTAAAATATATAAATATCATAATAAAATGATTTTAAATGTTTCAATATCATAAAATAGATATTTCCATTTTGATCATTGGGTATCATGGTGTTTATTGAATTTATTTAAATTCATGAGTGTTTTTTTGAGTTACCCTATTGATTTAATAATGTCCTCCAACTCTCAGAAATTAGTAATAAACCCTAGGATTGAAAAATGGTATTATTATTAAAATAAATATGTTATAAATAATGTGTATGAACCTTATATTAGGGTTCACATCACCTATTTTATGTGATAAAGATTCATCGTAGGACATTATTTAAGCATGAACTGAACATTGAAAACATTATATTGTACATTAGATTACTACGAATCAACAAATTAAATTCTTATGAGATTCAACAATCCATATGTTTTTTAAATCCATTCAAATGAATATCAATTCAAAAAAATACAACTTCAATACAAGATTAATTATCTTGTATAATGTTAAACTATTACATATGATGTTTCCAAATGTTTCTTAAATTGATTAATTATCATTTGGTTTCCTATGAATTATACTTCAAGTTATTGATTTTTAAAGACTCCAACCACTTATTCATGAGGTTAATTTAATGATATATTATTCTTTAGGATCATAAAACTCTCATAATCTAAGTCACATACTGTTTCGTCAATGATATTTTCATTATAAAGTTAAACTCACAGAATTTATTGTGATAATATTACACATACATAATTATTTTGGTGTGAAATATGTAACATAAAAACATGTAATAGTATTCATGATTTTCCTGTATTTTGATCTAATGATTGATGTTTCAATATCACTATTGATGTTCAACGAACATCATTAATTTGTATAATAAAAAATTTATATCATGGCCTTCAGTATAATTTTATTTTCAAAAATTCCCCATATATAGTATTTTTAATCTCAATGACATAAAAAACATGATCGTGATGTTTTCCAATTTTGACTGAGGGTGTTGTTTCTCCATACATGTATAAATCCACATTGCATAGATCGATGAAAATGGGTCAATGTCTTTTCTTTATATTTAATTCCATTTTTGAATCATATATATTATCCATGAATATAAATCCCCTATAAGTTTCTCCATTTTATTATCATGTTATTTGTATTAATGGATATTTTATTGGTAGGGAGTCAAATCCCTTAGGGTTTCCTCACATAGTGGTCATCATTTCACCCCACATGATGCTTATTATTCCACTATACTATGATCATATATATTTTTGGAAAATGATTCCCCTCTCTCAACATTATTTTGACTCTACTATTGAATCAAGGTAATGTGGAATGAATTTAATTACTCTATTTATTCTGTATGGGAATCATTGTGATTTATAGACACTTTTCATAAATTAAAATTTTAAAAATCCCTTTAAAATATTTATATTTTTTCTTATTTTATCCATTATAATGAAATTAAATGTCACAAATTTCTTAATTTTTGTCAAATTTGACCTCAAATTTGAAAATAATTACCATTCTACATTCATTACGTTATACATATTTTTTTAAAAACCCATTATTAATCATAGTCTTCCAAGATATTAATATCGCTAAATATGAGATATAAATAAAGAACCATAATCAGACATTGTAATTAGACATGGTATAAAAAATGTGATATGTATACCACCTATGGATAACAAAAATTATAAATTACACATTCCAACAGGATTAATATCGAAATTAGTTTAAGTCCAATGTTACAAATAATAACATTTATATCAACTCAACTATTAGATATATAAATATATCCTATAGGTAATTTATAAACATATCATCCCTCCACAACTATAGAATAATAAATGATTTTATTAATTTTTGAGAAATTAAATTTTTCCCATCTCCTATAAATAATTAGTAAATGTATCCACATTTCTTGATATCATATTTTTTATCAAAAAAACCTAAAATGAGATAAAAATATTATAATTCATTGTACAAATTAATAACATATTGATATATTTGGAAAATATAATTCTTAAATCACATTTTTTTTATTTATCAATAGAAATTTATATTTAATATTATAGGGTTTCTTGATATTTCAATAATTTAATGAAACAACACAGTGTATCACTTATATAAATAAATTGTTAAATCTAATTATTTATTGATCAAGAAGATAAAATTATAAAACATACATAAAAAATAAGAGAACGGTCATTTTTTATAATTAGAATATTAAAAATAAATTTATATGACATAGAGATGAATACTTTCATGTTGTTCAATCTATTTTATTTTAATTGTTTAATTATAAGAGTATCATGATTTCATTTTAAAAAGATGTGATTGGTACAAAATTACAATTTCTCTTTGTATACATGCCCTTAATGGAATAGCCTTGTAGAAACTCTAATAATATATTTTATGTTAGATTACAATTATTTTATATTAAAATATTATATTATATCATTTAATGAAATCAAAACAAGATGATAAATTGAATCAGAAATTTATTCATTAATAAAAATTAATAGATAATAATTGAATTGTAAATTTCAATATTTATATAGTAATATTAATGATATAAAAATAGTCCAAGAATATTTTTTATAAATGGTTTCCCAAAAATTTGAAGGAATAATTAATCCTAGTGAAATGAATCAAAATCTAAAACAGTTTATAATATTCCGGTAATAATTGAATAGGTGTGGTATTCAATTTCTCCTTCATGACCCAAAAGGATACACAACACCTCAATATCCTCATATATTAATGAAATATGTTAGTCAAAATGGTAATATGTACCATAATTTTATAATTTATATATAGTAAAAATAAATAATATAATGTAAAACACAAGAAAATGGATACTTATAAAACACGTCATTTTTGAATAAATTAAATTTAAACTTAAATTAGGGATAGATTCATAAAAATATATGTTTAATAAAAAATAATACAATAAGATTGAAAATGTTTTAATAAAATTTAATATTAATTGTCTGTTTATATAATTGATTCATCTTTAGCATCTCAGAATCCATTTTATTGATTAATTATCATTACATAATATTTAAATATAAAAAAATTCTCATTGTCGAATATAAAAAATATATATTTTAGAATGGGATAACATTTATTTGATAAAACACATTTTTATTATATAAATTATTAAAAATATATGTTTCAAAATGTTCACAGATAATATATGATGTACAATATTAATAATTAGAAATGTTAATGAAAATAATTCATTAGAAAAAATGATTAATCAACATATACGGCTCCTATTTGAAATGATTACTATAATTTCAAACCACTCACGAAATATGTTTAACATTAGTGTATTATAGAATGTTAGTAAACAGAAAAGAACGATATCACTCCTTGAGGTTCAAATTCAATGAAACAAATTTATGAGCCAATTCACATATTAATATTTTTTACTCAGAATCAATATAATAAATGATTACCCTTATTTGATAAAATTACTCCCAATTCCTCACTAAATATAACTTAACCATTATATGGAAACAAATACATAATTTAGTTATATAAAAACAAATGTTATTTTATAATCTCAACATTCAACCTTGATGGACTTCTAATAATCTCAACTAGACCAAACAATACTGTATAAATTATTAATCAATTAAATAAGTTAATCTTATATATTAAAACTATATATATATATTTTAAAATTATTTAGAATAAATTATATAAATAAAAGTATATTTATGTGCCTAAATTGGAAAGGTGTATAAAATTAATGAACTAGTTTTATAAACCATGTTGACTTCTATATTATAAAATAGCTAATGAATAACACATAACCTATAAAATCACTTCAACCTATGTCTTATTTGTCTCTACTCCATCCCATGCCCCTATTGATTAGGATATTTCATGGGTTATCCTATACTAGGGAAAATGGTATTCTATAATATAATAAGTTGTTAATCAAGATATAGTTATGTATGTTTTTTAGATAATATGATTCATTGGTTATTCCATGGGTTACTAAACAATAAATCAATATACTTAATCAGTCTCATTATATAGGATAATAAATGTTATGAAAAAATATATTATAATTTATATAGTAAATAACGGATCAATACTTTCTTGATGAATAAAAAATAGCAGTAGAAAAAATTAATTGAAATATAGTTGATGTCATTGTAAGAATCACCATTTGGAATAGAAATTTAAAATTACATTTATATCCCCAACTAAATAAAGGAAAATTTTATTCCTATATGTTATGTTTTATTTCCATATAATTTTTTCTCAATTCCATCATCATTCATAAGTAATTATATTAGAGTGTTCAACATATATGTATTAACCTAACACAAAATATAATGTTTTAGTATATGATCAATGTTATGACTTATCCTCCTTTGATAATATTCGATTTAATTTTAGATAAAATTAGTATTTTAATCTATCTATAAAAATTCATAAATTAAAATCTCTCTACTAAATTATCAAACCATTTGATCATGCTCTAATAAAATTATCAATAATTTGAAACCTACTATAACAAATTGTCTAATCATACAAAATAATATTAAAGTGGGATCATGATCACTAATTAATTTAATTATATTTTTAATTAGTTGGTACACAATATATCCCCATATCTATTATAATCCAATATTAAAAAATTATCTGAAATATTTAAATATATACCTAAAATTCCATTATAAAATTATTAGCACCGTTATGAATGAAAAACACCCTATAATTTACAAAATTCATATAATGGTATTACTATATGATTATCCTCTCATAATAATTTATATATCAGTATAATTATTTTGGAATTTCTAATTTATTCTCCCAAACCACATATATTAGGACATCATAATTTTTCCTAAAAATCGATGCTCTATAATTATAAATGATAAGTCATCCAAGTAGTATTAAAACAATTATATTATTTTAATATTCAAATAATTATTGAAAATACCAATACTTTAATATTTGTCACACACAATTAGAATGCATTAATATAATAAAAATTTTAATCTATAATGACCCAAAATAGCTAGTGTACCATTATCATGTAATATTGTGTTTATAGATATTGTTTTTTCATAGAATCAATGAATAACTCTATGGAATTATCTAGTTTGCGAGAACCATGTTACCCACCAGGTAAAAATAATATAGTTTTATAAATAATATAATGTATCACTACATTGTTCTTACTAAAATCACATTCTTCAAACCATTACATTAGTTGTTCCATAACCATTATAGCATCACTTTGGTCGGAGGTGCTGAATCATGGACCACTATTACATTACAATATTGTTTCATTACGTGATATTGAAACCTTTGAAACCTATTTTTTTTATATTTTTATTCACCAAATATATAAATCTCAAAATCACCTTTCATATGAAAAAAAATATAAAGAGATATCAACATATGATATTTAAATTTATTGTCACAAAGAAATACTCCTTGCCATGTTTTTTATCCCAACCAAACATGGATTACTTTTCTAATATACATTATTATTATAATAGAATTGTATATATTGGGTTCTACACCACATAATATTTTCTGAAATTATCCTAGGATACAAGCTCTAATAATCATCTCTTCCAAACAATTGGTTATACCACTCAATTTTTCTAAATGTGTCAAATTTCATAACATATGTTTATACCACCATTAATAAGAATTATTTGTAACTTGTTATACCCATAACATTAATATCATTCCCTTTTTATTCATTATATAAATATAATATCTTTATTCATAAAAATGTTTGATCACCATTACATGTGTATAATTTTTAATTTCAAAAAAAAATCTATTAAATAATTATTTTCCAATGATAATTACTCTTGATCATACGAAGACTACAATATGGTCAATCACAACTCTTAAAAAACATGTTTTCAAAATATCATTAGCAAAATCTGTCCAATAAGCCACTTTATTGTATTCCCTTGGTATGATGGTTCTTTATTATGATTGGTCTCTATCAAATTCTTCTCAAATAACTGAGCTTCAGTCTAGTATTATCTATTTGATGCCCCAGAATCTATGTTCTTAGTCTGATTTTTCTATATTGTATAATTTTATATTAGAATATTTAACCATATTAAATTAGGTAGGAACTTTGATAAACAAATCACTAACAAATTCCTCTTATTTTGATGAATCTTGTCCTGATGAAAGATCTAATCTTTCTAATTAAACTCAGTCTGGTGGGACGTTTATGTAACCATGTAGAATCCATGTTTGATTCTCCCAAAAAATATATCATTAATTCCTCCACTATTATGTGTATGAATAACTTATTTTATTCTTATTATACTAGCTCCCACATTATATTGGTATTCTTCTGTAAGATTGGATGATACTAAAATATATTCTCTCTCATAGAAACATTGAATTTCAATTCCAACTTCTTATTTTAATTCTATTATAATACTTTATATCTCTTATAGAAAATTATAGAACACACTATATGTTTCTTTAAATGTCCTCATTTCATCAATTATAACTTAAATATGTGTTATGTAACTTCTACAAACATCCTTAAATTTATATACATATAAATTATTGATCGACCTTCTTATTATCATTAAATCAAAATATATTAAAAATTTTATTTAAATAAACAAAAAATACTCTATCATTTGGAATGATTTCAGAATTATTAATTTAATGGACTCACAATATTTTTACATATTATGTGTCAAAATAATAAATTTAACGTAATTTTTACAAATTAATTTAATCTTTTTAACATATTTCATTTGACGCAGCACTTAATTTGGATTTTTTATATTGAAATCAATATGTTTAGTTTGTGTTTTTTGAAATAGAAACATAATATTTCCCAAAACACAAATTTTAATTATATATAGCTACTTGAGAAATTCTATTTGTCTTTTGTTACACAAAATGTTGAGATCCTTCAATTTCATTCATTACATGATAGGCTGAGTTTTACTAAACAAAAATTATTATTAATATTTTTATTAGAATATTATAATAGTTACCAGATATAAATTGGAATAGAATTTAAAAATATTATTAAATAATTTTTGAAAATATTATTTACCCATGTATTTAAAATTATTCCATTGGATATCAATTAGTTTGAAATGAAACTAATAACTGCTTGAAAATAAATAAATTTATTTTCCAAGAAAAATATTTCCCTATGTAAAAACAACATTTTATATAAAAAAATTAAACAAGGAACTTTTGATGAATATTTTATTGAAAAATATATCATGAAATAAATAAAAAAATTGACACCCATCGAATTTATTTTATCGTTTATGATATAAATACATCTAATTATATGAATAAAAACATGTTTTATTCTAAAAGGTAATATTACTACATTTTAATTTCTCCCCATTTAAAATAAAACATTTTATGAATATGAATTATTATTTGAAAAAATAAAATTAATTTATTTAATCATTATTCCAAAATTTAATTTGGGTGAATTTTTCATATTTTTTGCTGATGGTTTATATTTTGATGAAATGTGAAAAAAAAACACTCAATTGTAAATGAGAATTACATTATCATATACAATATCTATATAGTTAAATTATATTTTAAATTCATATTAATGGATGATTAGATAAATTATAAATCATATAATAAAATTTATGTCATTGTAACCAATTTCACATTGAAATATTCTTTAAAATTATTTCAAACATTTGAACATTTTACTATAAAAATAGCCTTTCCCTTCATGTATGTGGGAATACAATTAAATTAATTTCATCAACCTATGAGATTTGAATTTTGTGATATGGGTGTTTATATTTATAATAAAAATAATATCTAATATCTAATAATTGAAACATATTTTTTTAAATAAAAGATTAGTGAGAGTTATTAAAATTCACTACAACGATTATAATAAAAATGAGTATACATTGTGGTAAAACATTATCTTAAGTGTCCATATAATTTGGAAACACATAGAAACCATTATATTGGAATATTTCTACCATATTACCACATTAATATAAAATAAAACATTATTAGAGGCACATTATTTACTTGAGCCTCTCAATAGTGCTTATATTTTTAAAATTCAAAGAATGTAAATCCACTTCCATAAGAAGGAACTCCACCAACCCCCATTTATTCACACTTATCAACCCCTTTTGATATTATAAATCATATCATTATAAGCACATAACTTTTCAATGTTCATCTTATATACCTCAATTTGGGAGTAAATTCTACCAAGGCATCCCTTTTGTTAAAATCAAACAATGTTACCTAAAAAAAAGTTGTTACATTATTTAACATGAATTTTTTTCCTATTTCCTTCTCCAACCAATAATATATTATTTTTATATGATAATATAATAATATAATAATACAAATTATATTGATATGTTTTTATTCTTATATTTTCACCTACACCTTCACACACTTCCATCAAATGGGTAATAAACATAATGTTCTTCAGTATGGTGGACTACCGACTCACGAAATGATGTCGTTATTTTCTCTTTTAACACCAATAATGTTTGGAAATTATCATGTAAATACAATTTTTAAATTATATAAATTATAAATATTCTATATTTATTTTTATGGGTTTATTATATAACCCATTCCTTAATTGTTTCCATTTTGTGTGAATACAATAATTTCATTTTTGGACGGTGGACTACCACCTCATAAAAGTAATGCAATTTTTTCTCAGGTTACATAGAATGTATTATAGATGGGATTGGTAAAATAATATGATATATATGAAATAAAAAGTCTACTATATTGATAATATATATTTTCACATTTTAATATTTTCATTATTTATTTGAAAATCACAAGGAAATAAAAAAATTGTTCATTAGTACGTACGACCAGTCATCTCTTTGAATGGTGTATTTCATTTCATATTTATATATTTTTAATATTACTATAAATATTTATATACAAAATATATATGATATATAATAATTTTAATAATTTCTTTATAAAATTAAATAATAATATAGCTTATGTGATAATGAATAACAAGTCACACATATAAGGAAAACAATGCATATATCTCCTAAATTGCAACATTAACATTGAATTTCTATCAAAAAGATAATATAATTTCATAATAAATTAATATATTGTATTATTTATAATAATATGGATATTTTATATGAATAATAAAATTATATTTATTAAATATGAGGTTTTAATGTGTATGAATTTATTCATGACTTACGGTAAGGTTTTTCTCATCTCACTTTTATCTCTGTGTGATATATTGTATATTCATAACATATTCTTTTTCTGGGCTGTATATATTTCCCTAAAAAAGTTTTTTTCATGGGTTTCTATTTTATAAATATGTCAAATGTATTAATTGGTTTTATACTTTCATGGGGATCAATATTCAAATGTTATTCATGTAGTATCATTTTTCTCATCTCACTATATTTTTTTTGTGAGACCTGCACTTTATTAAAAACTCATATAAGTTATGTTTTGTATATACATCCTATGAATGTATTATGTGGTTATTATAGAAGCTTTTATGGGTATTTACATATCCATATTATTATTTCTATTTCATGTGGTTTATAGTTAAAGGATAACAAATCAGGAAGGTAATTTTGTCTCGATTTTCCTTCTTTGAGATACATGATATGTTATAAACCTATATTCCTTTATAAGGTGAATATATTAACTTTTGAGAAGTTATATCATGAATATACTTATTTGAAAGATTTTTTATGATTCATGTAATGTTATTATTTAATGGGGATTGTGATTCAATGTTACCAAAGTGGTAACTGTTTATTATTACAATATCATCATTTGTCTGGATTGTTTTTTATTATGCTTTAATTAATGAAATATTATGATATATATATCAATATAATTGTTTATGATTGTTTACATATTGTTAGTAAATATATATTTATATAATGTTACTATTTTTTCACACATTTTTACATAAAATAATTTATAATATATTCTAATAAAATATTACATTTTTACTCTTTTCGATCTGAAATTTTTGTTCTTCTAATACCAGGCTTTCTAAAAATGGTTTCAAAAATTGTTATACTATTCTCCTATGAATAGAAAAAAAATACCCTTTTATTAAATTTTTTAGAAAATTATTTTTAAAAATTAATATTCATTTCATTTTCAGTTCATTGATATTTTCAATACATTTAATGATATCAGAGGAATGTTTAGAATGTATAGATTTATCTAGAAATATCATTGTCAAATCATTGAAGCTTATTTTATAATCATTCATGGTTATTTTAAAATAAAATCTTTTTAAAAGACATTTATGGTTAATAATTGTTTTAAATTATTTTCATATCTTCCATTATATTTTTCACAGATGTTATTTTTATAGAAATGGTTACCAATGATTTCAAATCATCTTTTATATGATTTAAAAAATGATTTCAATGAAAATGGATTCTAATTTTTTTATGTTTTATAAAAAAGTTTTCTTTAAATTGGAATAAATATTTTCCTCAAGAAATTTTATATATTGTTTTTAACTGTTATTTATTATGTTTTCCAATTTGTATTTCAAATAATTAATCTTTAAAATATTACATTTTTTCAAAATTTATTTTTTTGAAGAAAGGATATTTTCCCAAATAAATGATTCATGTGATTTTTCAAAATTATATACTATTTAATACAATACCATATTATATTGTTTATGATTTATTTGGGAAATTATTCCAGGAAACAATTCTTGTTAATTATTTGAATGGTCCATGATTATAATGAAAAGTTTATTATGAAACCCATTTTTCTTCCCCATGTTATACAATGGTAAATTTCTTATGGAACTCACTTATTTTCAAGTAATATTCAATGATGAAAGGATTGTGAATCATGTATCTTGTTCATTGGTTATTATTGGATGTTTTGTTTATAATATCGATTTTTTTCAAAGGGTTATGATATCTGAAACCCATCTCTTTTTATGGGTCATGATATGATAAACATTCTTTTATTTTGTGGCACATGTATTCATGATATTTTTATGTTATGGGTGGGACCTATGTCTCCCTCTAATATATTTGATAACAATGTATGAATCATGAGTATATATGTTATGCAATAACCATATTAAGTGTTCACAATTTCAAGATTTAACATTATTACATGATCATAATGATATTAATGAACTTGATTACATGTTCACAATGTTATGAATGGACTGAGTTTCAGGTCCATATGTTTATGTGTGAACATGATTATATTTTCAAAATGTTATACATGAACCTGATTACATTTTGATAATGTTATGCATGTAATTGGTTTCATGTCCATAAGATTATGTATAAAACTTTTTACTAGTTTATAATGTTATTTGTGATCCTAATAACTTGTTAACAATTTTATGTGAGAACCAATTTGTGAGTCCATAAGTTTATGTGAGGGATTGATTTAATTTCGTTAAAAAAATTACTAGAGCTATATATTTTTACACATATTCACAATATTATAATTAGTTTTTTATGAAATAAATTCTATGTCTTATTCCTATGTTATGATATCATGATTTCTACTCATGATTCCTTTATGATTTATGTATTATGAACTTCCAATATATATTCTATGAATTATATAAATGATAATTGATATATAGGATATATACTTTTAATTTTATACCCATTTTATTATTACTTATATTATTTATTTACACTTATTGATCATTTTAGCTCACCCACTTTTATGCTTTCTTTCCCCGGGTTTTGATGAATGGTTTTAAGTAGATGTACTAATAGGGAACATTAGTTTGAGAAACATTGAAGATATTTCACCGATTCATAAGATAATGTTACAAGCAACCAAATAAAATAAATTATTACATTACTTGGGTATTTAATTTTTTAATGTGATGAATATTCATCTAGAATTAGGTTATATCCATTAAGGGTCTACATGATTCTCTGTAGTTGGTATCAAAGGAAAGGTTTAGTAACCCTTTGTAAATTTTGAGGAGAAAAAATTATTGAGATCCCAAGGTATATTAATAACAATATGTGTATGGATTTATCTACGTATAAGCATATGGTGTTATATATTTAAATTTAGGTTACCTGATTTAGGCATACTAAAAGTATTTTTTAAGAATTATATTTTTTTCTCATGTGATAAGTGTTTCTAACATTATGATTTCTTTTTTTACTCAATGAACGTAACTATGAAAAACTTTTTTAGCATTGAATGTCTCAGATGAAGAATTTATTGGATTTTTGAAATTGTATTCCCTAAGTTGAAATTTCATAAAGATAATAATGAATATTGTACAAGTATAGGTTATAATTTACAAGAAAAAGGGACCTCAAAAAATGGGAATGTTTTGGAATGTTATAACCATGTTATTTACATTAAACATAAGAAACATGATTATATTGATTTCGTGGAACCATGAGACATGAATCATAATTCATATTCGTTAAATTCATATAATAAAATTATATGATGGCTCTTTTGTAATGGTTTAAAAATAAATATGTATTATTGAAGTGGATATATTTTAAAATTAAAATAATATGTTATATGAATCATCATATATATAGTTATTATTAGTATACATTTTTCAGTATGGATTGAAAAATATTTTTAATGTTTTTGAAGACTTATAATTTTTATTTAATGGAATGGTGGTATTTTGATTCAAGGGAGGTAACCCTTAATGTGTTCCTGATATTGAGAAAACTATATTTAGCTTGGATACATAGATGATTAATCTTGAAAATCACATTGGATTATAATGGTTACCCTGGAAATGATTATTTATTTGTTAAAAAGTGTGATATGTTTTCATGGATGATGTTTACTACTTATTTTATTTATGGAATTTATATGTTATTCATTAGACTAAGGAAGAATTATTTTTTTCACCATGAATTTATACATTTTCATGTAGTCACTATGTTTTAATAGAATATATATTGAGGGTATTCAAATGTATAGAATATGACAATCAATGGATTTATTTTGATACATGGGGATCAATGTTAATCTGATTTAGTGAAATTATTTCTAATCTTTTAGATTTTATTATTTTGTAAGGGTTATGAGGTTAACCATTTATGGAATGTTTTAAATAAAACCTCAGATAAGTTTTTATAGAATAATTATTAACTCATCAAATGAGGATATATGTAAATTAAAAAATGTGTGGTAACAATTTTTCTAAGTTTCTAGCTAAAGATAGATTTAATGACTCATCATCATACCTCCTGATATTTTTGTACTTTAGGAATTATATATTCACCTTCATTTTTGAGTTAGAGATGATGTTGGAATTGAGGAAGGTGCAAACAATGGGATAACTATTTTATATAGGTGGGAATTGATTTTAACGGGTGTGGAATGTAAAACCCTATTATTTTTTGAATTTCGATTCAAATTATTTTAATCATTCAAATATTTTTCATTTCATGCAACACTAAATACATATTGTGTTATTAAAAAAGACCTGCATTTTGATTTTATGGCTTGAAACACCATGTTAATCATGTGGTACACACATTACATTGATTATATTTCTCTGCACAAAAAATCTATTTTTGTCTTCTGTTACACACTATTCCGATTTCCACTGATTGATTGTGTTGAACACAAGGTTGTGGTTTACCAAACTAAAATATACTATTAATATTGGTATAAAATATTATTATAGTTACTGCATACCTATTGGAATGAAAGTTATGATTAATTATAACTAATGTATAAAAATATTATTTTACAATTTATATAAAATTATTTCTTTAGTTATAAATTACATATTAATGAATGTAAGAACTATTTTAAAATAACGAATTTCCTTTTCTAATTAAACTATTTATCTATGAAAAAAACATTGTTTGATCTCAATTAATTTTATAAATAAAAATAGATGAATGTTTTTAATAAAATTTAGATTTTATGATTTAATTATAATTTTTTGACACACATACAATAGATTTTATAAGCATAAGTTTAGAAAAAATACAATGATATAAATAAACAAATGTATATTTTCAAAAGGTATTTTGATCATATTCTAATGGTGAAGCCATTTTAAATATAATTTTTGACAATATTGTAATTGTAATTTTATAAATTGAACATATTTTTTGATATATGGATATACTTATTTTCTTTGGGTGAGTTTTTGATATTTTTCAGAGATGTTTCGTATTGTGATGAATAATGAAAAAATATAGAATTATAAATGAAAAAAAATTAAATCAAAATTATTAATATAGTTTTCAAAATATTAAATTTTGTTTAAAAATTATTTAGAGAAATTATGAATAAATTAATACAACTTCAGTCAATGGAACCAATTTCACATTCAAATCGAACATAAAATTTTTTGATCTTTTGAAGTATTTACTTTCAAAACCCTATGTTTTTTTATATATGCAGGATTAATTTCAAATTAAATTCAGCTAAATATGTGATTGGAAATTAATAAATGAATTAAATATTTGGAATATAAATAATTTCTAATTTCTAATAATTCCAACATTGTTTCTTGATGATAAATTTTAGTGAATGGAATTTAAATTAATTACAATGACAGAGATTAAATGAGTTTACATAACCGTTAAACATTAACTTAAATAGAAAAATAACCAAGTCACATGTCTATAATTCATTTTACATCCATATATGTACAACTTACTCCCTTTTATATAATATTTACCAATATTTTAGACACATTATTTAACCTACAAATCATAATTTTGTTTACATTCTAATATATACTAGACTTCTACTCCTCCTCCACTATAAGAATCTCCACTCCCTAACATTTTCACACCACTCTAGATCTCCATATCATCATACCCCACCAAAATAATCTCCAAACATATCTCCCATAATAATAGAGGCATAAATTTGTACACAAATATATCCAATTAATCCTTTTTGTGAAAACCAAAAAGAGTTACAAAAAAATAGAGGTAATGTTCTTCCACATTCATTTATGCCATTTTTTTCTCCACCATTATATTTATGTTATTACATGGTTATAAAATAACCTTAGTATCCTAAATAATAATGAAATTTTTTATTTCAAATTATAGGTTTATGCCTATACAAATTTCTATCAAATGCATAATGAATTTACAGTTCTTGTGTGACGTGGACTACCTCCTCAAGTAATGATGACTTCTGTTTTTTCCTTTACCACTTCTCATGGGCTTGAATTAAAATTAAGAAAATATTTTTTTATTATATTTATTATATCTTAATTCTTCTAAAATTATTATATATCCCATTCCTTCATGATTTCCAGTCTATGGGAATATGAAAACTTTTTTTGGATGTGTGGACTAAAACCTCCACAAAGTGATGTGATTTGTTATCATGCTGTATAAATGTGTTATGTAATGGTTTATCAAATTTATATGATATATATGAAATAATAATTTAACAATAAGTAATATATATATATATTTCATTTACAATCTTTTTTCAATTTCCATTTTATAATTCTGTTTTTATAGATTGTTATAAATATTTATGTACTGAATATTTATTATATTTCTATCAAGTTTTATATTCATGAAATAAGTAAATCGTAATTTATATAAGAGGATCGAGAATGTGAAATCAAATCATATTCAAAAAACAATTTAGGTATTACCTATAACATAACATTGATATTTAATTATTAATACATTGGTAATAAAATGTCATAAAAAATCATATATTGTATTATAAATAACAATTTATTTATTTGGTAGATTTATAATAAAAATATATTATTATAAAGGATGTTTTAACACATCCGAATAATGTTAATTTATGTGTTTTCTCATCTCACTTTTTCTTCTCTACAATATATGCTATATTCAACACTTAATCTTGTTTTAGGGTGTCTATAGTTTTCTATGACAAGTTATATCATGAATTTAATTTATTTAATGTTATTAAATATTCAAATTGTTTTAATCCATTCATTGGGATCATGATTAAAAAATTATTTTTGTAGTAGGGGTTTTCTCATCTCACTTTTATATCTATGAGACTTATGCCTTATTCACAAATAAATTATTTTTTGTGGTTTATATATGTCCCATTAATGTATTTTGTGTTTTTTATAAATAAAGTTACGGGTATTTACATATAGATTTTATGATCTCAATTTCATGGGTTTTATGGGTTAAAAGTGACCAACTCTGTAAAGTAATTTTTCCTCAATTTTATTTTTTGAGATGCATGCCATGTAATGCACATGTATTAAACTATGTGGTGTATATAATACCCATTGAAATGATATATAATAAATTTCATATTTTTAATTATATTGTATACTTCATTTAATGTAATTATTTAATGGGTATTATTATTCAATGTCTCCTAAGTGTAAGAAATTTATTGTTACAATATCGTCATTTATCGGGACTATTTATGATTATGCTTTCATTAATATAATATTATGATCCATATCACGGTAAATCTGATGAATTTCATTCTAATATATTTATTCATAACATATTCAAGTAATGGTACAATTTTTACACTATATGATACTTCTAATAATTATGAAGGGCTTTCTTATGAAAATCGGACCTTGTCCCTCAATTCTGTCAGAAATATGTGTCCTTTAAAATACCTTGTTTTCACATATATTTTTTTCAAAAATGTTTTATTATTATTATATAGTCTTGAAAATATATTTTTTCTCTTTTTTACCTTTTTAAAAAAAATTATTGAAAAGGAATATTATTATAATTTTCTCATTTATGCACTTTTCTAGACATTTTATAGAATAAAACAAATGTTCAGTATACACATATTTATCTTTTGTCATGGAAATCATTTCTTTGAAGCATACTTTAATAAATTTTCAATTTTATTTTAAAATAAAACAAAATTAAATAATTTTTTATGTTTGGGAATTTTTTAAATAATTTTTAAATCACCCTTTATATTTTTTCAAAATATTATTTTTAAATAAGTACATATCAAGGATTTCAAATCTTATTTTTTATGTTTTCAAAGCATGTTTCCTATGAAATTAGTTTTCAAATTAAATTATAATATTTAAAAGTATATTTAATAGTGGAAAAATTATTTTCTTCAATAAATGTTTTAAATTATTTTTAAATTGTAGTTTATAATTTTTCAAATTTGTTTTTATAAAAAATTTATTTATAAAATTATTTTTTATAAAAAGTTATTTAAAAAGAAATTTTTTTTACCTTAATGAATGATCCAATTGATATTTCAAAATTCCCCTTCATCTAAGATGAAATAGTTTTATATAGTTTATGCATTATTATAAATATGATCCATGGACACTATTTTTATTCTTTCTTCGAATGGTTTATGTTTATGATAAAATGTTACTTGTGAAACACAATATATTCCATGGTATATAACATGATAATATAATTATGAAACACATATATTTTAATGGGTTATTCTATAAATAATTGACTGTGAATCCATTATCTTTTACATCTATTATGAAAGGATTATATTTTATAAAACCTATTTCATTTCATCGATAATGATAAATTAAACCCATATCTTTTAATGGGTTATGATATGATGAATATTTTATTATTTTGGGTCTCACAGATTTTCTGATTTTTGTATGTTTTGGGTGGGATGAATATGTACCTCCATTACATTGGGTAAAAATGGATGACTCATGAGTATATATATTATGCATGAACCTGATTACATGTTCACAATGTTATGATTGAACCATATTATGTGTTCAAAATATAATGTGTGCCCCTAATTACATGTTCACAATGTTATGAATAGAATTTGTTTCATGTCTATACGTTTATGTGTGAACCTGATTACATGATAAAAAAAATTTGTGTGAACTTCATTATATGATCACACTGTTATGCATGGTCCTGGTTCCATGCCCATAACGTAATGTGTATACCTTATTACATGTTCTATATTTTATTTATTAACCTAATTTCCCATCCAAAATTTTATGCATTGACCTGGTTTCATGTCCATATATTTATGTGAGAAATGATTCCATGTCCAAAAATTATTTAGTGGACATGTATCTATTTACACATAGTCACAATGTTTTAAGTTAATGTGTATGCCAAAAATTATTTTCATTATTCCACTATTATGATCTTATGGATGTTGCTACTAAATCCATTATGATTCATGTCTCATGAATTTCGAACATTCATTAAATGACTAATTTATATGATCTATGGTATGTATGGTATGATTTTAAAATGTTATTATAATGTTCTCATGCCCTTATTCCCATTTTATGTTTATGTATCTCATTTATGTACCCTTACTGTTCATCTAAGAACACCCTTTCTTATGAATCACTTTTCCAACATATTAATAGTAGTTTTATGTTGAAGTACTAAATTGGAATATCTATTTAGGTAACATTGAATATATTTCACCATGATATCATATTGTGTTCCATGTTTCTAAAGACACTAAATTGTTAGGGTCTATTTGTATATAGTTTTTTTATTATTAAAATTTATTTAAAAATTATATAATATTCATTTATGATAAGCCTCAGATTCAATATGATGGAAACACATTCACATTCTCATTATTAGGAATCATAATTCCTATAGGATCAACATTCCATTGTCTGATGACATCACAAATATCTGATTGGTTGGTCTTTATATTGATCTATGATCAGTGATCTTCATATGTGACTTATGAGTCATGATCATCCATCTAATAGCATCACATATCATAGTCAGATGTCTGAATTTCCAATTCCACTCAACTAAATCTAAATATTTTTATTTCCTTCTTTGTTTAGAGGGTCATTAAATTTCCCTATTGGATGAAATCACAAATCTCCTCCTATTGGATCTTTTGAGTTTATGAAAAATTAATCTTCATCCATTTAAACATCATAAACATCTTCATCTATTTTTCAACACTAGTTTCCTCTATCTAATAGAATTGACATGTTATATTACGATCTATATTTATATAGATTATGAAATTAACATTTCTAATTATTCATCATAAATCTGTATCTTAAAACATTGTATCGTGGAGAATAAACATCACAATAGAGTCTCATTGGGTATGACCATATAATACATTTACACTACCACGGAAACATCCCCTTATTTTACTTTTTACATCTCACCCATTAAACATATATTTTACAAATTTTAGCATATTATCCATTTTTCTTTTCACATAAAAACTATTTAAACATTTTCCCGAATAATTATTTTCATCCTGATTTTAAGAACATGAAGATCAGAATAAAATCATCTAAATTGCTAAAGAAATTATCCTACATTGACTCTCTAAATCTTTTCAAACAATATTAAGTAACTTTCAGATAAAAATATATTAATATATTGAAAAAAATCAATGAAAATAATATTAGACAAAAGATCTCCCTTTTTTTTATCACCATAAACATAAAAAATAAGACATATTTGAAGTCAATATGTGATTTCAAAACATTCTCCCCATATGATGTTTTAATTATTTGTCTCCTCTGATGTTATTTATCCCCCATATTTTCAGTCATATGAAAATAGTAAGAAATGGGTCATCTAAAATCATCCTACATTATCTCATAAACGTGAAACTATTTTGAATGAAAAAAATGATATATCATGGATTTCTTAAGAAATATTGTCTAACTAAATAACATTTTGTCTAAATGGGTGAACACAATATCGAAAAAAAGTTTTTATAATCAAGGTGGTAATGTTTACCCACAACACAAAATTTTATATAATTACATCCATGATATCCTTCTAAAAATATTATATCTTGTTCAATATGAGTATGTTTGATAATATATAAACATATACACATATTAACAAAAATAATGAAATTGTTTATGTGTATAAACAAAAAATCCCCAATATCTCATCTTTCCTTACATAACTACATTAATTTTGAGAAAACCATGGAACTCATACCTTGGCTCTAGTTTTTGACCCAGATGAGGGTGTCCCTTAATTCCAAACCATCATTGGAAAATGTTCCTTGATGGATAACTCTTATTACTGTTAATAATCAATGAAACATAGTCATATTCCACACTTTTCTCCAATAATTACCTACAATTTAGTAAAAATAAGCATTAATATTTTGAGTAAGGGGTAACCTCAACGTTCTTTATATGGAATCAGTAGACTTTTATTCTCCGACAAATATCATCTTATTATTCTTATTATTTGTTTTGGAAATGGATTTTATATCTTTTTAGACTCTTTAAATACATTTTTCATTTTTCATAAAATTTCATAACATCTTTATTATATTGAGATTGTAACATCCTATTCATGATTTATTCTTGGGATGTTCATAAGTTTATAATTTTTTTTATATTACCATCATGCTCATTGGTCTTTCATTTATAATGAATCATTAAATTTTTATTATTTTATAGTTTATTAATTAATTTTTTCTAATTTACTAAAATATGATTCATTGGTTTTACTTATGAAATTCTTTTGATTCCTCCATGTTTCTAGAACAAGATATAATATTTTTAGAAGGATATCATGGAATTAATATCCTTTACCATCTAAAAATTATTTTCTTTCTCAGAAAGAAATATAAAAAAAACATATTCCTTACTCATTATAGGACTTCCTTAATAATTTTTTTTCTAGAATTACTTTATCATGCCATATATGGAATACTGTGTTTCATAGAGGTCTACAACACCAGTAGTCACATGTAAATTTTGATCTTTTTGATTGATCGTAGAATTTCGATGATGTTTTTTATTGTTTTGATTCTAAAAATAGAGGGTGATGTTATTTTGAGAGTTATTTTTATCATGAAATACACTCTTTTATAATAGAGGATGATTTCCCCCAAATCATTAATTTGGAATATAAAATTTTAGTAGATGAAGATGTACATTGAAATTTCTTGGGAATATAAATGCTATAATAAACCTAACTTTCCACCAACATGATATTATTCACCATTAAACAGAACTATATTAGTAAATTCTTCATTCATGTTTCATACCTCAATTATTATTATACGAATCCTATATTTGTTTTGAATATATTTTATTATTTCTCTTATAATAATTCATAAAAAACATTTATAATTTTTTTTAAGATAAAATACATATTTCATGATTAAATTCCTCATCAATTGTTGTTTCTTCGTTTTTATATTGTTCTATCCCATAATTTTTTCTTTACAAACATTCATATTCTGTTACTTCACACTAACATTGATTTTAATGGATATATTATCATTATATTTTATCGCCTTATTTTTTATTCTCTTAACATTTTCGAATGATATTTACTTAATATCTTTTATAAAATTATTATTATCCTTTTTGATTTTTGAAATTTTATTAATAGAATGTACCATGATTTTATTTTATAATTCACATAAGTTTTATTGTCTATTCACCAACAACATAAATATTGTATGATTCTATTATTCTATTTTAAATTAGAAAATATGTTTATATGGTAATAATATTCATTTCATGATTAATATTCACCTTAATCCCTTCTTCTAAAAATACATTTCTTTTCATTATATGGAATCCTATTTTTACTCACAAAATTTTGTTTCTCTAACATTTTTTTCCTTCAACTCATAATATCCAATCATCTTATTAGGAAAATATACTACAAAATTACATTTATCATTACAATTATAATATTTAAGAAAAAAATTACCTTTCTCATTTTCCCATTTATTATCTCTTTTTAAGAAGAGTAACGAATTTTTTAGACTCATGTTCTTTTTTATCTTCCTCTAAATAAATTGATTATTCTCCGGCTTCATTATCTCTAATATTATCTTTTGATAATGCTTAAAAATCTATTTCATTAATATCCATCTTATTAAAGACCATGTAATTTAAAATTTAATATGTCATAAGAATATACTGAGGTTGTTCAATAAATAAATTTCTCCAATCATCTAACGTTTACACTGTAGCATCAATTCTATATGAAAAATTTCTCATTAATTTATTAATGATTTTAGAATGCTTTATGTTATCAAAAAAACATCTTCTGTTACTGGAAATATCATTTAATCTTGAAAATTATTCATTAATATATTCTTTATCACCCACATATATGTATTCAAATCAAATTCTATATTTTTATTCATTTCTTCCTTAACATTTTCATTGTTTTAATATTTACATCTAAACTTATCCCATATTTTTTTATCCATTTTCATCCACATAATATTTTTATATAATTTATATATGAGGGACCTAAATATTAAATTATGATCTCTTAGATCAACATAAAAATTAATCTTATCAACATCAATAATAATAAAATCAGTAGTGGATGGAAATTCCACTTTTACAGCATCTTTTAACTTCAAGTAGATGTCATATAAGATAGGTTAAAATATAATTATTCTATCTATGAGTGTTTGTAAATAAAATATAGAAAACCCATTATATTTCAATGAATATATATTTTCTATCATTACTAGATAGTAGGATATTTTCTAGAGTACTTCCTTTGATACCAATTGAATTTCCATGGTTAATATAAGACTTGTGAGAGGAGGAGATAGGGAAGTAGTCATCACTTTTCTATTAGGACAATGTTTCATAACATGGATAGGATTATTTTACAATACTATAAAAATTAATATATATGTGATATAATTAAATATAAATAAATAGATATCTTTCTTTATGAAATAATTATAATGATATCATTGTGTAATATATTTTCAAGTTTCATTGCAATGACAAGTTGGATCCATACTGATTGTACCCCCTATTTTTATTCTTTAACAATTTTTTTTAAAAATAATGATCCATATGAAATAACAACATATAATACATTATAATAATTCCCCCATTTTACACTGATTCAACCCTATAACAGTCAATTATTCTATAATGTTTTTATAACCCCCAATTATTATAATTGTAACCAATTTATTCGGAGCTATTAAGACAGGCCCCTAACTACATGAAATTTTATAAACTGTATATACCCCCATCTATAATCTAATTATTTATTAATTTATGATCCAATGTAAAAAGGTATTTTATATATCTAGAAGTATGTTAGATAATCGTTCTTTGTGTATAGACTTCATGATCTTTAATAGCTCTCAAAAATATTATGTTTTCGTTGAAACATTCTCTAGGTCATTTGAAGACAAAGGTATTATCAATAGTAAATTTTATAAAACTTTTCCAAAAATAATTAATTATTATTACTTATATGGTTGAACTCAATTATGTATTCCTTCCATCAGATTGGTCTCCATCTTATACTTCTGAAAATATTAAGAATCAATCCATCTTGCATTATTCAATGAACCTATTTCTGATATTCTCATTCTCATGCTTCTTTATTATAAAAATAATCCCCATTGTGGAAATCCATATTCAAAAATATAAGAACTGTGATCTATAACTATGGAATTGTATCCTTTTTTTCAATTATTCTCATTCTGATTTAACTTTCACTCAATCTATCATAATTGAATCAGATGGAACTTTTCATCAACCAAGTAAGAACATTAGGTGGATTCCCATGGAATATATCATTCATCACATATAGTAATCCATTTTTCTGAACAAGGTTGTTAATCCATACTATGTCATCACCATATTTAAATATAAATGCTTTCTGACGAATGGGTCAGAACTCAAGTGTTTTCCCAACACAATTATACATTGAATATTAAATAAACCAACTAATTTAAATTTCACTAAAACTCTTATAGTCACTATTGGAGAATTATAAAACACAAATAATGTTTATTAAAAGGCCCTTATTTCAATTAAATTACATAAAATTGTGTTAATTATCTTATATAGACATCCTTGACCTTGTAATGATATAAATTTTATGACGATCACGTTATCATCATCATAGTTAAAGAATTTAAATTTTTATATAAAATTCAATCAAACTCATCTATATGAGGGTGCACTCTAATTATTATTCTACATATGGATTCAAAATATTTATATATATATAATGAACAATAATTCAGTTTACCTTTATTACAAATCCTCCATCCATTGGGTTTATTATATCTTTGTATAATGAAAACTCAAATCCTTATATTGTTGATCATCATTATTCAATCTGACGGATTCTCTTCGTATGTGACCTAGAAATGGTCACCATTCATTATATGACATCATAAATGTAAATATAATGTTATAATATTGGATTACACTTAACATCATCTCAAACTTTTTACTCCATTATCTTTTTGATATTCCTTCACATTTCTATGTCTAATGACATCACATATTTATATCCACTATATATTTTGAGAATTTGATTGATGTGACATCACCATTAAAATAGTATAGCAATTTAAATATATTTATCAACAATTTTAAATCTTTTTTTGATATAAATGACATGTTTTCACGGATCATTCATTTCTCTCACCCTCATATCGCTCTTGGATCGACCTAAGTTTTCCTCTTAAAACTTCTATTCTAGGGTCAACGGTGGATTTTAGTGGTGTTTCTATTTTTTACATACATTTAAACCCTATTTTAACCTCCCACATCTTTCCTCCTACTTATTCTACATGTATTCTCTATGTTATACTTTTTTATCACAGTGATGAATACTTCTATAAAGAGGTTTACATGGTCTCAATGATGGTTGTTGGATGTTAAATCCCTTTGTGCTTCCACAACTCTGACCTCATGTTCCACTTCCAATATCCACATCCAATATGGAGAGGATGTAATGAAGAGGTTATGGGATATGTGATTCATAATATGAAGGGTTTAAAGGAACTTCTAATATCATAATGTTTTTGTTTTATTGGATAATGGTTTTCTACCTCAATGGGGTTGTCATTTCTTGGATCCATTAGCCTCTCAAATCTATGCTCTGACCTCTCATTATGCTACTCTACTCCATGTTAGATCTTGAGTTTCAATAATAATGAATATTTGTGACGTTTTTTTTAGTATCCATCAGTGTTACGTTATAATATGTTTTGATGATGGAATCATTTAATATTTTAAATGGCTATGTAATTAATGAAGTTTCTTGTGTTGTGTTTCTCCCTTAAGTAAATCATGATGGGTTTTATTTTTTCTATATGAATTTGATTATAGATCAATGATTATGTAGTATTTTTTTGGGGTTAAGATTTTTTTGTGGTGGATATTGATCTCCTCTCCATGGATATGATGGTATATGGGGGTCTGTTTTGGGTATTTACAGTTGAATTGATGGGGTTTGGTGGATGGTATTCTCCTACGTATCAGTGTGGTGTTTGTCAACAAGGATGATATGGTGATATGATGGTTACACTGATTGGTGTGACTCATGAGGATGATGGACGGGGTCCTCTCAGCTTATGTGGGTTTCTCACTATTCGAGGTCTCATCATTTTTTGTGTCGGTGATTTTTTTTGTTTAATTTTTGAATTTAAAATCTGAATGTTATGATAGGTAACTCATATTATGTTCTGGTTACCACTTAACCATAAAAAATTAAAAATATAACAAAATAATTTTTTGTATAACACTATCATGTGATCTACTATTTTATCATTCTATATCCCATGACAATAATTTTAGTATACAATGTTTATACGTCAAATTTGTATAACTTTGTAACTTGTATTGGAAACATATCAATATAATAAGATCCTATTAGTCTGTATGATTTCATTATACAGTCATTGAAACATCAAAATCAATAAATTTGTACCTCTCCCCATTTATAATTATTTTAATAGATGTTTTTAACTTATCACTTTATACATACAAGTACAAAAACATTTTATCATTTGAAAGGAACATTACTTTATTTGTGAGGTTTGTAACTCGATGATGGGGACATGTCATCTGAAACATAAGGAATCCATCTTAAGTAATGTTTTATACATTTATTATCTCAAATATCACCATCATTCTTACGTATATTTCACTACAAATCTATATTTATATATCGATGATAAATTCAACATTAATATCATTAAAAACAACATTGTTATCATTCAATTACAACTACCTTTTTTTATAACCCTACCCTTGCATGTATCATAACAAGAATGAACATAGAAGTCCAAATCCATTATTATATTGGTTAGTGTGATTCATTAATGTTATAATTATATAATAATTGAATTAATATATCATTGAAATAAAAATTAAATAATGAAAATAATATTAAACATTTTATAATAATAATCATATAATTTTAAATAAAACTGAATTATATAGTTTTATGAAAACAATAATTCCATAGAAAATCTAAATAAATATGAAAATTAAATAATTAATATTGATATGTATTTACTATACATCATTACGATACAAAATATTTCATAATAAAATATAATCACCACCATACTAAGTGAAAAAATATATATATTAATTTTGATAATATAAATATATATAACAAACTCTAATCAATGAACTAATGATTAACTATGATACATCGACATAAAAACATTTAATAAAAAGGAAAATATAAATATATAACTCAAACCAGTATGAACTATCATAACTATCCATATATAACCTCATTCATCCATTAAATTTATTTAAAATAACATATTTATATACACTATACAAAAACCTGACACACCTATTTAGAAGCCATTCGTAGATCACCCAAACATCATTTATAACTAGATGATGTAATCATATTCATTTATGTATATATGACTTATTTATTACATTTATTGATTATGTATTTTATAATATTAAAGAAAAAATCCACTCCCACAGAAAAAAGAATAACTATGTTAGAGAACAAAAAAATCACCAATATTTTCACAATATCATAATGAAATAACAATTTCAATTACATAAAACACATTTTAACCCAATTTACTAATCCCAAAGATTCATTTAAATCCCAAAAAAATAATTTTTAAAAAAAATCCCATCTATATATTTCTTAAATATTATATGATATTTTCTTTTATGTAATAAAAAAGAAATTGGAATTATTAAACAATAAAATTAAAAGAATATTCACATTGTAATATCAAAACCATCACTTCATAATAACATCAAAACAAAAAAAAATTAAAATTATCAAATATCTTATTTTAATTTAATTTATAGTTTTGTAATCAAATAAAAGAAAATACAATATAAAAATCACAAATCCCAAATAGATCCTCAATCAAAATACAATGATCATCATAATTTAAAAACTGTAATAATTTTTTTCCTTTCATGATTATTAAAATAATTTATGGATATATATTAAATCATTATAGGAACCTTCTATATTCCATAAAAAAATTTGAACATGTGATTTTATATTCAACTACTAATTTCACTATATTCAAAATCTATATGTTTTCATTATATAAAAAAATATCTCAAAACCTATCATAAAAATTATATAAAATATTTAAAATTTCTAAAATTATATTTTTAATTATATATATATTAAAAAATTTATCATATAATATAAATATCTTAATGATAAAAAATGTCATAATATACAATATATTTTTATTTTGAATGATAATCGTTGTTATAAAACTCATAAACTCAGTCCATATCTCATAGAGTCTATGTAATTAAATCTATTTCCATTTTAAATAATGTATTTAATATTATAATTTTAATATTTTCTCAATATATTCTATCTTAATGAAAATAATTAATTATTTAAAAAATTGATAAAATATTTTCTATTACCAAGTTCATCAACATGTTATCATAGGGAATGCTTTGTAAAATATAATAATTTCATATGTGCACACAAATCCTGATCATAATTACAATCCACAAATAATAAAATACATAATAATAAAATAAATCACAATACAATAAGTAAAATATATCACGATAATATTTTATCATATTTTAATGAGAGATAATTATTTTTAATTAGAAAAATATATCTAGTTACATTTTACAATTAATTTGATATTCAATTAAATAACAATATAAATATTGAATCAAAATAAAAATTTAGATCTTCAAATCTATCCAATAGTTTACATTAATCATTGATGAAAATTTTATTAGGGATTAAAATGGATACATTGTTATTAATAAATATTATCATCTATTTATTTACTTTTTTTTATTAAAATGGTATTTTTTATTATTTAATTATTTAATAATTAACTTATTTATGAAACCCTTTGTATGAAACATTTCATATAATAAATAGTTGTTCCCTATTATAACTTAATCAAGAAGCTAATATTTTGATATGATATACCTTTAAATCCTCTTGATTTATTTTATCTCTATTGTTATAAAATAAAATAGTGATTCTCTATAAAATACCAAAACTATAACCAACTTCTATGAATAATTTATTCTGTCACAAATAATGAACAACATCATAAATACCATATTACATACAAAGTGAAACACCTAAAATTATATATTAGGATAATTTAATTTAAAATTTAATAATTAAAGATAATACTAGATAAGTACATCATGCTTATCGGATGGTAATTTGAAAAAAACATTGAGGTTTCTAAAAGTTTATTAAATCACATATTTCTAAAAAAATTAATATTATTACAAAATTTAATATTGTTTTTGTAACACCATGGGACATTACATTATTTTTTAGTTAGAATAATTTTTTTCCGAGATTTTTTTATGTGAAACAACATTTTATAATCATTTTACAAACAACATAATGTTTATCTTTCACTACAAGTACCCCTGAGGTTAGATTGCATAACACTCAATAATGACACTCATCAATTTTTTGAGTAACCCATGAGGCTGAGTTTTACCAAACAATATTATATTATTAAAAATATTTTTATTTAATATAATAGGTTATATCATATACAATAATTTTTTTGTTTTTAACAGCATTAAATAAATAATAAAAACATTTATTTTATTTCATTGGTTACCAATTAATTTTTATTGAATAGTAAAACCAAATAAATATAAATTGAATGAAATTTAAAAAATATTTTTATTATTCAAAGACATTTTATCATAATAAATTAAATTAATTACTATTACAGAATGATATTAATGAAATATAAAATGAATATATTCCATAAAATATATTTTATATTCATTTAAAAGATTTTATAGGCACACTATTTGAATTAATCTAGTTTTACGCTTAAAAATTATATTTTTATAAATAATAAAAATTTCCCACCATTTAATGGCACACCTATTTTAAAAATTAAACA
Source organism: Viscum album (assembly GCA_963277665.1). Taxonomy (NCBI): domain Eukaryota; kingdom Viridiplantae; phylum Streptophyta; class Magnoliopsida; order Santalales; family Viscaceae; genus Viscum; species Viscum album. Next base: position 1,733,453,761 of record OY728155.1, on the reverse strand, counting down.
TGATACTATAATAAATTTAATATAAAAAAATAGTTGTTTATATTTCATCATAAAAATTAGTTTTGTATAATTTTTTGGTATCTCCTTAAGAAGTTTCAACTTTTGAGTAAGAGTAAAAAACAATGAATTTTAATTGAAAAAAAATTATTTGTTTAATTTATTTATATTTATAATTAATAGTTTAAATATATATTAACGAAATATTATATCAATAATAAAAAAATTAATCCAATTAATTTAATTTTATTAAATTTCAAATTGAAATTTTAGATTAAAACATTTTATTCTTTTCAATATTTTTACTTTAACAACATGTATGATATCTAATTAGTATGATTGAATATAAATAAATTTAATACATTTATGTGATTAAAATTTTAAATAAATTCTATATTTGGAATTAGAATAATTTATAATGTATAATATGATCAAATTATTTTAGGAACATAAATATTATTGATTGTAGTTAATATTAATTATAGTAAATAAGTGAAAGTTTAGCATTAGAAATTGACTAAAAAAATCTTAAGTGCCAAAATGACCTATAGAATTTTCAAAAATACATATAATGTACATATTTAGAATATATATTCTCATAGGTAGAATAATAACTTCTATTAGTAGAACATTATATAAGGAAGACTACCCAATAGTGTTTACATTTTAATCTTTACAAGAGTCCCACTTCTCCTTTTTACATAAATGCAATAACGCCTACCACATATTAACACCTCTCAAGCCCTATGTCTCATCCAATACCTGAACAAATAAACTCCCAAAATCAATACAGTCTCCCTATAATCCTAACATTTTTAATAAATTCAACCAATGAATTATGTTGTTATAAAAAAATCAGTTAACTAATTAAGAGGTAATATTCTTAAAGAATCTCTTATGATTCATTTACTTATCCTCCCATTGAATTATTTTTAAATCATTATTATATAATAACAATAGTATCGTAAAAATAATTATTTTTTTATTCTATGTGTTAAACTACACTTTTACACACATCTATCAAATGAGATACACAATCATCGTTCATGTGTACGGCTGACTACAACATCATGAACCGATATTGTTCGTTCTGGCATTACAACCATTAAAAGTTGTGATAATGATAAAATTAGAGTTTATATATGATATAAATTAAATTTTTTATTTATTTTATCATAAATACTTTTTAAATAACATGTAAAATTATTATTTTCTTTTCTAAGGGAATATGATAACTTTGACTGAGGACATGTGGACTACCGCCTCCTCAGAGAGATATGATTCATTCATACTGTACATGGAATCTATTAAGGTTGGTTTTAATAAACATATTTAATATATATAATATAAATAAGATACTTGAATTATAATACAAATATATAAATAAATCACTCACTTTCTAAATACACCATCAAAATGGATGTAGCATCCATTATTATATACGGAGTACCATCTCCATGAACAGTGCATTTCATTTGAAATATCCAAATTGTATGGATAATTATAAATACACCTATTATTAAGTTATATTACATTTAAATAATAGTTTAAATTATGGTTAGGATTAAATCATAATCTAACTAATAGAAGCAACAAATAAAAATTTGAAACATTCTCGAGAAAGTAGGAAATTAACACATGAAATTCTGAATATAATGAATGATTGGTAAAAATGGGTAATAAGATATTATAATAATATCAAAGATTATATAATAATTATTTATATTATTATTTAACAATTTATTAACATTATTAAAGTGACTATACAAGTGGTCAGATGTTGTTCATCAAAAAGTAAATGCAATATATGGGATTTCACCTCAATTTACATTCCATTGAGACTTATTTTTTTATGCATCAATTTAGATTAATGTGGTGTGAATATAACCACTTTGTAATTTAATATCATGATTTTATCATAATTAATAGTATTTTAATTATCACTTTATATTATATCACCCCTGGGGCTTCTCTTGAAAATTACCATGTGGTATAAATTATCTATACAATCTCACTTTCTTTTGTTATTGTTAATATTCTCTTGAAACAACCACTGTATTGTAATATTTTTTCATTATAAATGTACATAAATGTACACATTATAGGGTGATGGGCATTATTATTTCCTAATACATTCACCATCTTAACATTTCTTGTTTAACTTAATATTTATGTAATTGTCTATGAAATATTAATACACAAGTATTATTAACTTAATAAAAAAATTATATAATAAATTTAGTTTATTAATTTAATATATCTCACTATATGGGTAATTATTTGGATTGGAAATGATGGTTTGGACCTGGACTTTATATATCCCCTTGGTGTATTAATGGTTCTCATGATCTAAATTAGTTATACATATTAAATGGGTTTCTACCTATAGTTTTATGTTGTATTATGGAATGTCTATATAGTATAGGTTTTCATGTGACTCAGGGAAGACGTCCAATAATTAATAATTTAATTCACTGATATTTTTATTATAATTATTATCCATGATATTTTTATATGATAACATTTATTGAATATTTTTATTAAAATTTTATTAATAAAATAGAACATGTTATAGTTATTTCCATTCTTATATTTATTGTATCATTTCCAATTATTTAAATGTAATGTGTTCTTAGTTATTTATCATTCTATATGAATTTATTTTTGTTGATTAATAATTACATTAACATTATATACCCCTACTTAGAATTTTATCTAATGCATATTATGTTTCTATTACTAGGGTAATGAGGAGGAATCATTTAACTAGGTTCCATGGAGGGCGAGTTCTTACAAATGTGATTCCATATTTTCTATAACCAATGTATTATGGTTATCATGTATGTAATATGGTTTTCCAAAATTGTAAAATGGATTAGTCCTTCAGTATTTTATTCCATGTAATATTTCCAATGTAAAAAAATAATGGACTATCTACGGGCTTCCAGGGTTGGGGAATTAATGTTCGTATTGAAGAACATTTAGTATAATCCTTTGAAACTAGATTTAGGAAAAAGTTGATTTGAGAAAATAGTCATATGATAAATTTTTTGGATATGTATATAACAACATCCAATAATTTTGTTGGGATAGATATTATGTTAGTATTTCGAGAAATAAATCCCTCTCTAGATATTACAAGTTCATGTGCATTTGGAATTGATTAACATAAGGGTAATAACTCTGGAAAGGTGTGTTGGGATTGACTCAAGTGTAGCCTGGTACAGATCCTTGAGACTTTCTATTAACCTATTTTGACACTCCTAGGTGGTATTCTATGTTTAATTCACAATTTATTTATAACCCATTGTGGATGATTAGAAAGTAACTATATCCTTAAATAAAACATGTTTATTATTATGAGATTAGTTTTTGAGATTTTATTCATTTTTTGTGAGTATCAAATTTTTTGGAATTATACATTTTGTAACATAAGGTTATTATCTAATCTAATATATTCCCTTGTAATGAAATGGCTCCAAGAAGGAATAATTGTATCAATACTCGTATATTATATAGAATTTCCCTACTAATAAATAAAATATTGATATTCTAGGAACTCACAATGTTATGGATATATTAAGGAATATTAATATTTTATGGCATATAATTGTTACTGGATGGGTCAAAATGTTCATCAATAAATATCTCTAATGTTCTATCACTATATGTGACAAAGGCCACCATCAATTAGTGGGTCTACTAACCCAACAATGATTGAGCAATGGATTTATGTCATTGGATAATAAATTCAAGGAATTGGGGTGAGGTGAAAAGGAAAAGGTGAACCTTACAATGTATTGTCCCAATGTGGATTCTGAGTAATGGTGTCCCTTGATCCATAATATTATGTAGGAATATGAAATATAACACCTGTATTGGAATTCAGTTAAGGAAACATTTTTTGACATATATATCTTTCATGAGTAACAAACTAAGATGAAGATAAAGTTATTTATTTTAACAAAAAAGGAGGTAGAATGTTTATTGGAGGTTTAATATAACATTAAAAGGTTATGAAGGTATTAGATGGATTCCAAATGCAACAAAAAGTGAAATATTTATCACTTCCATGAAGGACATAAGAAAATTATCGAAATGGTTCGAGCATATCTAACCATTTTTATATGATAAAATATTTTTATATAGTATCAATATATATAAATAGTTCTACATGTCTTATTACATAAAATGGAATAAAGGGAATAATATAGTGAATGGGAAAATAATGGATAAATAGAAGAAGAATAAAAGTGGTTTTCCCCAATGTGACAAATATAGAAAGATTCACCCTGGGAAATGAATGAATGGATTAGGAGGTTGTTTTAACAGAGGATTGAATGGTCACTAGGAAAAATAATTAAAATTAAATAAAAAATGATTCTAAGCATTGTTACATCTACATGGAGATGGGGGGTCCTCACAAAAATAATCCCCAAGCATCAAGAGAATATACATCATAAGAAGATAACTGATAAAGATTAATCTTATATTGTTGACACTACTAAAGTGGAATGATAAATATGTTTTAATATTTGGATAAATGAGATATGTATTAAAATTATTTTATCATATATTTCCTCATCATATGGTTTATAAAATATATATGTATTTTTATTAAATTATTTTTAATTTAATAATTGATATCATATGATAAATGGTACCAAGAAAAGTGATTTTGTAGAAAGATAAACTTTTCGAAAACATATGGTTGGAAAAAATATAACCCTTCACATGTACTTTATTTTTTAATAATAATTTTTGGATAATGAGAATTCTCATATTGATAAATTTTATTTGATACTACAATCTACATTATAATATATTCTAGAGTTTTGTATTATTCTATATGGAAGGATCATATGATCAACCATTTATAAAATGGTTTTTGTTGAACGTTGGATGAAATATTAGAGATTATTGTATTACTTAACCATATTATAGAACATGTTCTAGTAAATGAAGTTTAAATAGTATAAGGTATGACCAACGGATAATATTTCTCTTATATAAACATATCAAGTATGTGTGTATACTTATATTCATAGGGATTAAAAGTATTCTTCAACTCCAAGAGATATTCTCTTGAAATAAAAATGTTTCCCTATTTTATTCATTTTTTATCATATTAATTAAATTGCATTGGACTTATCGTTCGGGTTTTGTGTTAAACATCATTCTCATGAACATATTATCTATCATTATCCATCATAACATGGTAGTAATATTTTTCTTCCATGTCCACGCTTTGACTAATGTTCATTTTTTCGAAAGCCTGTAATTGTGGTGACCTTCACATTTACTTTTACATATTATTAATAATATTCATTATTAGATGTATTTGGGATGTGTACATTTCAAAAATATATTATCTTCAATTATCAATCCCTTTGTTATCGAGATCAAATTTGAATTGTGAGGATGAAATTTATATAAGGTGTGGAGAAAGTAACACCACAAGACTTTAAAATATATTCCCTTTTGAAAAATTTGGTTCCTAAACATATTTATATGAAACACCAAGATAATATTATGTTACACACAAAATAAAATTTATCTTGATCTACAAGGAATAACTAGGTTATCATTCATCACATGTAATAATAAATTTCATTGATGTCTTCTGTAACACAAAAGACCGAGTTTTTCCAAATAATAATGTATTATTAAAAATATTATTAGTTTATTTAATAATATATATCCTAAAAGTTGAATTTTTAGTTAGTAATAGTATTCACTATCCTATAAAAATAAAATGTTCTATTCATTAGTAACCAATTATTTTTAAATTAATATAGATACCAAATTAATATAAAGTTAATGATTTTAAAAAAAAAACTATTTTTATTCTCTAATGCTTCTATATCTTGATAAATTAAATTATTTATTATTACTGAATGATATTAATGAAATATATATTATATATTCAATAAAATATTTTTTACTTTTATATATATATTTTATAGGCACATGATAAGAATAAATATAGTTTCACACTAAAAATTGTATTTTTCTAAAAAGGTAATTTTCTCATATTTTAATGGTGTACCTATTTGAAATATTTATTTTTACACTTTTATAAAATTATTAGGTAAAGTAAACATTATTTTTGAAATATAAACAATAGTATTTGGTTAGGGGTATGTTGTCTTATTTTTCTGAGGAGTTTAATTATTTGATGAATGTTGAAAAAAAAACTAAATTTTAATTCAAAACTAATTTATCTTTTTATTTATTTATATAGATATTTAATATTTAGAATTTTTTTTAAATCCAAATTATATCAATTATAAATAAATTTATCTAATTTATTTCTTTTAAATCAATTTAAAAATTAAATTTCTTGTATAAACATTTGAAACCATTGAACATATTTCCATTAAAAACTCACTTTGTTGTCTCGTTTATAGAATTATATTAATATAAATTTCTACCACTAATGTCATAGGAATTTTTTAAAAACTATTAATGTTTTTCAATTATAATAATTATTATAATATGAAAATTTCATATTAGTTTTTTAAAAATTTGATTAGCGAATGTAGTTAAAATTAATTACAATGATTAACATAAAAAATAGCTTAACATGGGACTATACCTTAAACATAAGAACCAAAATGACAAAAAAAAACATACCGAATCGAAATGTTTTGGACTTATTTCGACCATATTCTCACTTTTATTTAATATCAACCATTATTTTAGGAACATTATGTAAGTGGTGGCTCTCAATATTGTTTACCTTTTTATATTTACAAGAACACCACTCCTCCTCCACTATAAAAAGAACTCATCCCTCCCACTTATTAACAGCTATATATTCAATTTTATCAACCAAAAACATCCCAAATAATATCCATAAATATATAAAATCCATTTATAATACTAAAATTGGTCCTTAATCCAACCAATGTAGTCTCTCGATATAAACCAAGAGAAATTTCTTGAATAAGTGGTAACGTTCTTCAATAATCACTTTTGTTTCATTTACTTCTCAACCCCATTAATAATTTTAATATCATGCTTATATAAAACATCAGTATATTAAATATAATGATTTATTATGCAAATAATTTAACTTATAATTTCACACACTTGTATCAAATGGGATATACAATCATCGTTAATATGTATGGTGGACTACATCCTCACGAACAATTGTTCTTCATTCTTCCCTTAAAAATTTTTAGGTTGGAAAATTATAAATTTATAGTTTATATGTGATATATATGATATTTATAATATTTTTATGGTTATTTAATTTTCATATAACACATAATTCTATGCTTTCTATTTTTTGGGAATAAGATAACTTTGTTTGTCGACATGTTGACTACCACATCCTCCAAGTGATGTGATTCTTTGACTCTATACATGGAATGTATTAAGGATGGTTATAATATAAATATTATATATATATAATAAATATGATTATATAAAACAAATATAAATATATAATTTAATATCTTTATTTTTCAATTTGAAAAAGAAATGGAAGTGGTTTACAGACGTACGTACGACATGTTGTCTCTATGAACGGTGCATTTCATTTCATATATCAAAATTTTATGAATTATTATATATAAAACCATAATAAATATATATCATATTTAAATTATGTATTATAATATATTTATGGTAAAATTATGATCTATTTAATCATAAAAAAAATAATTCATAACATACTTCAGAAACCATGCAATTAACAACCGAAATTATGAAAATAATGAAATATTACTAACAAAAGGGTAATAATATATTATATAAAAAATAATATATGATATAATAAATATTAAAATGGATTTTAATATATTATTAATATTATTTAAACCATTATACAATATTTTTAAGTACGTTTACCAAAAATAAAATGCATTGTAATGGATTGCGTCTCAATTTTCATTCTATTGGGACTTATTTGTTTTTATTAACTAATTCACCTTAATGTGGAATATATAATACACCATATTAATTTAATATCATGAATCACTAATAATTAAAATTATTTTATATTTCATTTTGAATTATCTCACTCAAAGAGGTTTAGTATGAAAATTACCATCTTGTAAAAATTATCTTTGTAATCATTATTTATTTTGTAATTGATAACATTCTATATAAACAATCACTTTATTATATTAATTATTCATTTAAAATTTAATTAAATATCCACATTTTGTGGTGATTTTTATTATTCTTTCTTAAACCACTATCCATTTTAAAATAATTTTTTTACATTGACACTTATTTAATTATCTGGGAAATATTGATAAATCCCTATTATATATTCTATATAGATATCTGATAAGGTTTACTTTTGATTAACTAATTAGATCACATGATATGAAGAATAATTTGTATTGTAAATGAGTGGAGTTCTTGGAAATTATATATCCCCTTGATTCACTGACATGTTCTCATGATAAAAATTAGTGTTCCAAATTAAATGTTTTTTTCATATAGTTTCAAACAATTTTGGTAATGATAATGATGATATATGTTTTCATGTGCCTTAGACATGACTTCCAATAATTAATTTTTTATATCATAGATATTTTAGTTATTATATTGATTATTCATGATATTTACATATGAAAAAATGTATGGATGTATTTGATTCATATTTTATTACCTAAGGGTCATGTGTTTCAGTTATTTACCTTTCCATATTGTTTATACATTATACAATTATTTAAATGGAATTTCATCTCTATTATATAAATTTCCATTTTGATTTATTCTTATTGATTTATCATCTCACCTACATAAAATTCTCTTAGTGGTCATTTAATGTCACACTATTTATTTTTCCTTTCCCTGTGTTGTGAATATGAATCTATTGAATGAGTTTGAAGGAAATTAATTTCATACTTATTTTATTATTATTTTTCCAATATATTATGGGAATCATTTATGTCATCTTGTTTTCCAAAACTACTAAAATAATGGGCCCATCAAGATTTTATTCCTTGTAATCATGCCAATTATATAATGTAATTCACTAGATCTTGGCATATAGGATCGGTGAATTGCATTTTTATTCTCTATATTATATTTTCATTAACTATGTTGGGACAAATTTTCATATATTATTATATTATATTATATTATATTATATTATATTATTCTAAAAAAATAATTATTTTATTATTATTTTTTGACATAATTTTATTTATTTTTTTTTAAAATATTAATTAAATATATATTTTTTCAACATATTTTATTAAGAATAAATCAATAATTCTACAGATAAATGATCAAGGATTGATCTTATTGAATTCCCATGGAATTTTTTTTATAATAATGAATCATAATGTAAATTTTTAATTTATCATTATTGAATGTTATAATTTCCCAAGAGATTCATCATAAAAAATTAAACTATTTCAGGAATACTAGGATATTCATGAATGTTGATTGATGATTCAAAAATTATTTACCCTTGGATAAAACTTTTAATCCAATATATGGATTATCCTGAATATTTACAAGAATAATAAATCATTATATTTAATGTACATTTTATTTCATTATAAAATAATCCCAATCATATTTTTGACATCGATATTATCCTTTGTAACCACTTTAGTTTTTCCAATATAGGTTAATTTTGTAGCTACAGGAAAAAAATATACATCATGTGAAAAGATAAAAATTATTTTCAAATTTGAAATTTCATTATTAAAATAAAATATAAATATTATTATAGATTCCTTACAAAAATTTTATATAACCTTGAATTGATATAAAATCGTCAAGATAATAATTTTTAGTAGAGTAGAATTAATTTTATGTATTATTAACTTTAACTATTTTTTTATTTGAAGAATTTAATAGTATAATTGAATTTTTTTACCCATACTTATGTTTTATTGAATTACAGGTTTCTTAAAAAGTGTGTTATTTTGAGTTTCATCCTCATTTAATTCATTATCTATCTTTTTATTGAGTTATTAAATTTTTCATTAAAAATATTGAAAAATAAAATAATCTCATCTGGAATAAAATTAAGACTATCCTTGACACATAAATCTATGAGTGGCCTAAACTAAAAATATCTACTAAAGTAGAATGAAGCCACTAGTGGAGGAGGATTGGATAAAAAATGGATTAAAACCATAATTATTAAATTGATATTCGTTATTTAATGACATAAATTAATAAGAGGAATGATGAGAATTATTTATTCCACAACCATATGAGTAAATATATCATGAAAATTAACAAAATTAAATAAACTCTATCAAAATGAGAGAGAAACCATAATCGGGTTAATATGAATCTATTTTATAATAGTAGATATATATCAAAACAATCATTAATAAACCATATATAAATTCAATAAATGTTTTACTAAGTGTGAGGTAATAGAAATTGATAATTTAGAAGAAATAAATTAAAATTGAAATAAAATTGTATTGTTCTCAATAAAAAGAATACATCAATCATTAAATTGAAGAAGATACTAATGAAATGATCTGAATGAACTATTAGTGTCCCTAGATGTGAAATTGCTATTATATTTTATGATGATATAATGATGAATTAAATCATTGAAAAATTCCACTATAAATTAATTTCATTACGAAATCATATAAAATAGATCATACCTCATTTAATATGGTAATTACTCAGGGAAAATATAATAGATCATATGGTTATATGAATAATGTGAATTAATAAACCAAGGATACATAAAGGAAAAATAATTCTCAATGTATTGAAGAAATCATATCTCATATGATGAGGAACAACATGAAGATGAAGAGATAATAGTGTCAAAAGACCTAATATATAGTTGTTGAATAAATTATTTTCGCTAACTATAAATGTTATCTATGGAATTATTACCTTATAACATTACATAATATTAGTCACCAAATAAAAAAACTATTCTATTAAAATAAAAATCAAATTTTTTAGAGTAATTTAATATATATATATATATATTTTCACAACACTTTGTATTTTATAGAATCAAGAGAAAAAAAATTTATTCCAATTTTCTACAATTTTAATATCAAAAAAATTAATCAAATATCATATCCATGAATTTATAAATTTTTTATATTTTGATGTTATTTTTACATAAAAATTAATCATCATATATTATATTGGTATATTAAAATTTTATATTTCTTATTTCTTAGGTAAACATAAATTTTTAAGTATCATAAATTTAATTATATTATGATCCTTATCATTAAATGTGGAATCAAAAGAATAAAATCCTTCATGTATAGTTTACCAAAAATATTCAAAACTATTGAATAATATAATTTCTTATAAAATTTTATAATAGTTATAATAATTTTATATAACATGATAAATAATTAATTGAAAATATTAAATTTTATAAACAAAATATCATAAATCTTTATATCTATATATTTTTCCCTTATAAAAATATTATCACAATGATACATATTTATCAACATATCAAATTTTTAATTTTAAAATTTTATTATTCCCTCAAATAATTCATATTCAAATAAATATGAAAAAAATTCCCATCATTCAATGTATAATTTATTATTTGAGTCATAATTTTCTTTATAATTATTTAGTAATCAATATTTTAAATAAAAATAATAATATATGACCCATGAATTATGAAATATGAAAATATATTATTCTTAAATAAAAAAAATTAATCATTAAATGGATTAATTATATATTTTTTGGATAATTGAATAATCCCTTATTTACAATTCATCAGCACAAAAATATAATGTAATATTTAATTTTCATTAAATGAAAAAATGGAAATTCAGTATCATATTTGAATAAAATGTTTTACTTATGATAATTTATGAATCATTTGGGAAACTATATACCTTTTTATAATTAAAATTCAAATAATCTACACAAAAACAAGATATCCTTGATTAAAATCTATCCTTTTAGGTTTTATACAAACACATACATAAACATATATTACCATTTATAGTGATTCTACAATTTTACCATTTTTACTCAATTTTTTAATTAAGTGTTATGTTATGAATTAAAAAAAATTATTTTTTCATACGATAATATCAATTTAATTATTATATCATTGTTTTTTTTATTTCTATAAAAATTTTAAGAAAATGTACTAATTAGTTTATAAAATTTTGAAGTTACAAATTCATTAGTCACAAGGGAAAAAATATCTTTATGGGAAATCATAAGGGGATAATGATACGACTCTGATGAAAATCATTGTAAATATAGCACAAAGAATCGATAATGATACTATTTTATTGGTGTATGTATTGAGCTGAATTAATTTATATGAATAGAAATAAGATTTTATGACACTCTAAAAATATATTTCATACCTCTTATATGTGGTTTCAGTGTTTCATGAATTTATTATTAAAAATATAGGTTACTATAACATATTTTAAAATTTCTAGATTCATTTATTATTTGTAAGATAATTATTCCATAAATATCTAATTAATGATAAAATATATCACGTAACATAATTGTATAAATTTTTCCACCATTAATCCCTTTGATAACTTTTTATATTTAAAAAAGATTATTTATCGCAGTAATTTATATTTTAATCAATATTAGTAATCATTATAATTATTTTACAAAATATCATATATATTCCTATGAGTATTTTAATTCACATACAAATTGTAATGATACATTCATGTTAAAAAAAATTAATAGGCTTTTTAATACATATATAATAATTTAATAGGTATAAATATTATTACATACACTAATGTACATAGATATGACCTCATTAATATATATTTCAATATAACAACTATATATGGATGATTTGATGTACCATACATATATACATTTTAAACAATTATATTATTTTATTTCCAAATTCTCTATAACATATATTTATTCCATTACTGATAAATCCACTTTCTATGGTTTAGTGGAAACCTATAAAAGATAACATTTAGTGTATAGAAATTATGATTAATTGGACACCAATGTACAAATCTAAAAAAATTCATGGGTAATAATTACACACTGTCAACCCTATAGTTAATAGAAAAATCCATTTTATCTCCTTAATCACTAATGAGGACCTTATATAAGTATGTAATATTATCCCATGATTTAATATACTCTTCTATACATATCCTCCATTCATTAAAACCATTGATCGGTTTGGGATCATGGGTATTGATCCATGATTTTTATTCCATATTCATGTTTAATCAAGTCTCTTATTATAAAATTTTTAATATTCCTTCTAAGAGACATTTATATATATAATTTAATCTATAATGTATTCTTTTTAGTGGATTACATGGTCCAATTTGGTTATAGATTTGCTTCTATCATCATTCTCATTAACCTATGATCGTTTGCCTATAATCAAATGTAGTTTGTACATTTTGAAACACATGGTTGACAGACCATGTTCTAGAGTAGTTTAGACTTCCTTAGGTTTAGAAGCCTTATGTTAAACAATAATACAACAACCTCTAGGAAAAATCCCTTTGATATCCTCAATTTTTGGAACCTTGAGTTTAGGTTTTCGTTTTGAAGGACATTTTATCCCTTCCTCAAAACAATTGTTTCTACCTTAATACTTTATATGGATTTCCTTTTTCCTCTGTTAATATTATTTTCCATTATTGAATGATTTAACCTAAAATAGTAGTTATTATAAATTATTTTATGATATGGGGACTATTAATTTGGGGTTAATTGTGTAACCCTTCTTAGATCTTGTTTTCATAATTTTTTTAACTGAGAAACTCTTTAAATCAAAGACTTTAGTCATTATTTTTTTCATATAATTTGAAAATCCTGGTATTATATATTTCCACTTCATTGATAACATTATCATATTGTGTATTTTTTTAATACTTGTTAGATCTTCAATAGATTATTTTTATCATGCTTCATGTAATTATTTTATATTATCAACAACTACGTTCTCATTATAATTTTTTTTACCTTTCCATCCCAATAATTTTCCATTTTTAGTCATTGTATTTTTTATCAAATGAGGATTTAGGAGGATCTATGGTATTTTGAGGTGAAATATAGGTTTCATGGGATATTCCTATTGTCATATAAGTACATATAATGAATTTTTGTTTTGTGGCTGATGTAGTTGGCATGTTTTCTATCTTGTTTGAGGGATAAAGAAGAGTAAATTAAATGGATTCATGTAATGAAAATGATTCATGATGAATAATTAAATCCTGTTGAGGTGTCATTAATTTCAATGTAAACTCAACATATGACATTTTTATTCCGCATATATGGTTCATGTATTGTAAACCATGGGACCCCATAAATTATATGTCATGAAATGTTAAGGGTTTCATTATATAAAATGATTTTCTAAGACATTTTTCTTTCATATTAATATAACTCTCTCGTATAATATTTTGGATGAACTGTAGGTTGATCTCTATGGGTTTTCATCCACCTCAATCCTTATTCATTCTATTTCTTCCGAGGGATCCCCATTAGGGATTTTTGGGGAGTTCACATACCTTTCAAATGTTTTTTTCTTGTTCTTCTCTTAAAAATCATCTTCGATGGTGTGGTTTTGGTTTGGTTTTTGATTTGGTAAATTAATTTGATAGCCCTAAATGTTTAATCGGTTTATCTATGGGTTTTCAGGGTGTTTTGGTATTTTGGGTGTTTCTTCTTCTCCTCACGGTGCGCGGTGAGCTGAAAACCCTTCTTTTAATTAAGAAATACCTCTTCTCCTAGTTTTTTCTATCATATTGGATGGGATTAATCTATTTTATCTATGGGTATAGTTTTCACTAGACAAATAAAGATAAATTAAAAATTTAATTGAAGTAAATTTTTGATGGGAATGATTCTATTTCTTTTATAGCTTAATTTTAATCATGATACTATAGATTGTACGAGCTTCATAACCCATGTAAAAATTGTGGCTTCAGGGGGATTTTTTTACCAAATGTTATGTTATGTGACTATTTTTAATTTAAATTTTTGTTATATCACCATTAATAGAAATTGTATAACCACTTATATTTGGATAATAAAATATTTACCCTTGTATGTATGGATTTTGTGATAACACCCCTAAAATAATGTAAAATGGGATAAAGGCCTTATTTTAAAAATTTTAAAATGTTAATTGATTTGTTATGGGTTATTTATCATGATTTCAGGTAAATTTGGTGATGGTATGTTTGAATGTGCTTTTGGAGAGTGGAGAACATGGTTTGATGGGGATGATGAGCTACTTTTTAAAATAGAATAATTGTTCTATATGCCCATTTAGTGATGGAATAACTGTATAATAATGATTCAAATGTTTGTGGTTTGGTTTGGTTAATGTAATTGAAATGGTTAAAATACAACTAAATTAAGGGATGTTTGTATGAATGATCATTATTTTTATAAATTAATTGAATAATTAGTATAGTGGAATTGGATGAAAATTTGATGATGCAGATTATGGTTTGTGGGGTGCTATACATTTAGAGGTTGTGACAAATTAAATGATATTTTGAGTTTGTTATTTTCTTTTTGAGAACCTAAAGGTTGGTTTCTGGGATGAATTTAAATATTTGTATTTATTTTTTTATTTTTTATATAAACCCCACAAGTATCGATCACTATCTTCCAACACCTATATTTTCACACCGGGGGTGTTTTTTCCAACATCCCAGTAATGTTGAAGTATGGATGGAAACCTAGTAATTCTTTCTATCTCTCTCTCACCTACAGATGAGTAGATATTTATTAGATATTATGGTAGGATGTTTATTACTTTACTAGGTGATAGTCTTAGTGTCTACCAGTTAGATGTGATATGACACCGATTTGGTGTCGTGGACAAGGTTTTTTTTTTGTGAAATGTGATATGAAAGTGTTTTTAAATAACCTATTGTGGAATTCATGATAGGTATTAATAGTTAATAAGGTTAATTTATTCCATGATCAAGATACAATATTACTCTTGTTATGTCAGTGGTTATGATGTGATTTCCTAGATGTCATTGAGCAAGATTTAATAGCCTAGATTTAATTAGGTGGGATATGATGTCATCATGTTGTGGGAAGGTGGCTTAAGGGTCATTGGGAAATATGTGATGTGATTATAAGGTAGTTTCCTAGGTGTATGAGGGATATGTGATGCAACCATATTGGGGTGTGGTGTTATATGTAATTTTGAAGATATGAGAGAACCAATATATACAATGTTTTGTTATGATTGTAGAAAATTAGCTGGATATCAATGCATGGTACCATAGATCTATATGATTCATATTTGGTAATTATACTTGGATTCATTTGTTATTTTAGTGGGCCTTACTGAGATTGGGTTGGAAAAATATCCTATTTAGGCAAAGTTTTCTCTCATGTTTTATCATGGGTGCATTACTATTATTCTTTCACATATTCTAGCGGTAAATTGGATTTCTTATTTTGTAAATTTGTATGATAACCCTACGAAAATAAATTAATTTTTTAGGTTTTTGGAGGACCAGGTGGGTTGTTTTAGACATTACTCGGAAGACCCATGTGATGTTTTTTTGTTTTTTCTACCTTAGATTTTATTTTGGTATATTTTATTGGAGACATTATTTGTAACTATCTTATTTACCACATAATTGTGGGATGATTTTGTGTAGATATATATATTATGTCATGTATTATCCTATGGTTTATTTATCATGTCTCATTGTATATTATTCTTATTTAGGGTAATGCCTCTTATATGATGATATTTTTATACACTCTATATTCATTGAAAATCAGGGCATACTGGAGGCGGAACTCATGGGGTCATTATCTATGTTTCTTTATTAGTAACTGATGATGGGTAACATTATAGGGATGTGTCAATCATATAGTGGTATAAAATATGATGACTGAGAGATAATATAGACTTTGGATTTAGACATGGTGATTCTTTCATATGCTAGAATGGAAATAATGTTTGTTATCTTGGTGTGTGATATGAGCTCAGTAAAAGGGCTAGGATAAGTTATTTTAGGGCCCATTTTCATCGAGTGAAAGGAATCAAAGATTATAGAATGGCCAATTTATTTGGACCTTTTTTAAGGTATAGAAAAAGGAGATGTGTATTTACCTTTACTTGTTGTGTTCATTTATGAATTTGGTGTTTTTTGTTTAGGTAATGTTTAAATAATTGAAAATGAATTAATTAAATATTATCAAAATTCTATACTAACTGAAATTGGAACTCCTTTTTTACCATTAAATTATTGATACAAGTTTTCATACATTTATAGATTACGAATTAGATTTTTACTAGGCTAATATGTTTTATCTTCATAGGATTGATCTTCTTGAAAAGTTGATAGTGTCAGAAGACGCTACACGCTTTTCAACAGTAGTATTTTGTAAATTATGAGGGTAGTGTTGCTGATGGGAAGATAGAGATTTGGATAGAGAATATAGAGATTTTTTCAAGTTTTATCTAGGCCCCAATAGAGTAATATGTCCTATTTTTAACACCAATTATTTTATTATGGTCATTATGTTTGATAGATTCTATTTCATGGAACACCAAGCCCAAATGAACTTAAAAATATTACTATTCATACATGACCATTATAAAATAGTTGTTAAATTAGTGGCTCCGAATAGGGTTGACAATATTTTTATAAATATATGAACATCATGTTAAACAAAAAATCTATTTGTACATATTAAATAAACATGAAATTATATGTATAGTCATCTTATTCATTAAATATATGTTTTCATTAAAAAATTATTTTTTTGACTTATAAAAGGAAATAAATTTAATAAATTTATAAAAAAAATAGAGAATTTATTTGATATAATTAATAACAATTTTTCATTCACCATGAAACAATTTACTAGGAATGAGTTTTTCATAATTTTCTGCAAAGTTTAATTTTTTATTGAATCATAGAAATAAAAATGTTTTAGTAAAAATGTCATTTCTTTTAAATGAAAATTAAAATTTGAATGATTTATTTAGATTTTTATTTTATTTAAAATTTAATAAATTTTATTTTATTATATTTCCTATACTTAAAATCATTTTTATCAATTTTTTAAAATAATTTTGTTTTTTCTTCCAAAACGTTATTTTTCTGAAGAGTTTTTAAATTACATAATGTTTACCCTTTTAAATTAATTAAAATAATACATAATATGGAATGTTTTATGTGAAATTTATTAACTATATATCAAAAAAATATTAATTTAGTTTCATACAATGATAATGATTAGTCATAAAGTTAATATCAAATATTTTTTTCATGAAAAAAAAACACTTCTTAGAAGACCTAATTGTCATCTTGTTTGTGAGTTTTGTTTTAAATGTAATATTTATATTATAAGGTTTTAATTAGGTAAAATGGATTTCATATTTTGAATCAGAATTTAAAAATTATTTTTTAAGGTCATTTTTTTATTTATGCATGAAAAATTTACTGTGGTAAAAAATGATTTACTATAGTGCAGGTAATGTAATTAAATGAATTCAACTCAAATGGTAAAAGATTAAAAAAACTACAAACTACAACATTAAATTGTTCTTTTTTTATAATATACCATATTTTTCCTTTAAAAAATAATTTAACAAAATTATTTTTTAATTAATTCCACCCAATTGTGGATAACATTAATGATAAAATTATAATAACCTAATAAATCAAAACAACCCCTCATCATGTATAAATACCACACCTCACATACCCCTCTCCCATCACTAGCACTGAAGATTATACAATCTATTACAAAACCAATAATATCCACAATACCCACATTTCTGTTCTTCTAGTCTCAACCGAATACCAAATCCATTGTATTTATGGGATATTTCAAGGAGGTGATATTTAATAGGTAATTTTCTCAGACCAGCTCTCTTATTTTCTTTTTTTATTCTAATATCTTCCCGTATAATTCACACATAAATTCATAATAACTCAAAAATCAGTTATATATTTGAATTTTGTATTTGTAATTTAATTTATTATCCCCATATAATTTATAACCTCCTCTTATTCAATGAAATGAATCCATATTATAGAAAATGGTTGTTAATCGTCTTAGTGGATAACGATATTTAATTTAATATTATTACCTTCAAGGATGGACAGAAAATTATTATTCCTCTTCAATAATATTTTAATATATATATAATTTATCATATTTAATGTTAGGGAAATAATATATATATATATATATATATATATATATTTTTATAAAAATTAAAATAATTCATGTTGTTTGAAAAAAACAGAAAAAAATAAACTAAACATATATCCTTAAAATTTTATTAAATGAATTATCCTCATGTATGATATAAAAATTATATATAAAATCATTTAAAATTATTTAATTTTTTTAATAATATGTAATTTCACTTCAATATTTTTATTTCTTATTGACAAAAACACCGATAATTATACACAAGTGAACCAACAATGAATCAATTAAAGGAATACACCTGAAACAATGAAAATAATCAAATATTATTTATTGAATGGGTGGTAAGTTATAATAAATGAATCATATATGGAATTAGAAATATTAATAAGGTTTTTTAAATAATTAATTACTATATGTAAAACTTTATACAAGAGATTAATGTACACAAAACTAAATGGAAGAATGAGGTAATGGTTTCCCATATTACATTTTCTTCTCTGAGATATATGACTTATTCACCACTTATATATTATGTGTGGTGTATATAAAACCCTTTCATATACAATATCATGAATTTAATTATATTAATTTTATTCAATGTTTCATTTTATAATTTTTACTTTTATGGAGGAATATGATTTGATTGGTTACAAAGTTGTATAGTAATTATTAACCCAATTTCTATTCTTTGGGTTAAAATTCTAATTCTTTGAATATGTCATGCAATGACTGTGCATGGGATTAAATTTGAATAACATATGTTTTTTCCACTATTTGCTGTGTATTTTCAGAAAATACACATTATTAGATACCATTTTTTATGCTCACTATAATGACATGATATTTATAAGGTACTTTATTTTAAAAATTATCTTTAAAAATTTTACCTTAAAACACTATTTTCCTCACATTGTGATGTTTTATAAAATTATTTCCTATTTTTTTACTATTATATAATAATTTTTTAAAGTAATTTATATTTTATATTGGACTTTTTTCAAAAAGTATTTATAGGATTCTTTGTTCATTTTCTAAGTGAGGTTATTTATGACTTTTCAACAAAAATATATAAGTAATGTTATTTTGTTTAAACATCATCACTGTATTTTCACTCCATCGGGATTAATTAATTCCAATAATCATACATGACCAGTATATAAATTATTTTCATTTAATTTTTCATGATGATGTGAATTATGGATATGATTAGTGTCTTTACCACTATGCTTTTTCGGTTTTAGAAACAAGCTAGAACCAATTGGATTCATGTTAATGTTGAATTTAATGGACAGTGGAATGATCTTCCTTCTGAAAAATATTTGAAATGGGATTTGAAAGGTGAAACATGGTTATTATTATTAATAAAAAATATCATGATATAATAAATAATATATACATTGGTTAGTTTCTTAACCATATAATATGATAAATATGGAGATTAATGGTGACCATTGAGGAAAAAATATTCAATTTCCTTATATATATATTTTTCTAAAATGAATCAAGATAAATATTTCAAAGGAAGTGGAAGAATAATTTTTTGGGGAAAAGAATAAAAACATGTAATTTCAATGGAAATTTTAAATGTCCATTTAACACATTAGATTATAATAATTCTATTATTAAGACATCATCGATAGTTAAATGATTTAAATATGAAATGTATGGGAATTATGAAAATAAATGCACTAGGGGGAAGATCTAGAATAAAATTTCAAAGTATATATGACTTATGGTTATATTTATTATGATGAAGGGACCATGAATGAAATATAATATGGAAGTAGTTTCAAAGAATAAGGAAAATATGTGTGTTCAATTGTTTATAAAGGTTGTGAAAGTATATGTTAAAGGGTAATAGTAACCGTGAAAAATGATTGATGTGGTGAGGTAATTTTTGAGGAAATCACCCGATTAAGGGAAATATTACCCTTAATATACACATGATGTTACATCATAATATTTTATGAAATAATTTTTTTCTAATTATTGTATTCTTTTTGATATGTCTTGTTTCACACAACATTAAATATAGAATCTGTTATATTAAATAACCATGTTATTATTTGTTTTCACACAAAAACCAAGGCATCATTTAATTTCCAAGAACACATAGATTACCTTTTGGAAAAGACAACACAGTTTTTTTCTTGTGTTTCACATATTTATAAGTTCCTTTGATATCTTTCATTACATGCAAGACCTTGTTTTCCCGGAATATTATGTATTATTATTAAAATATTATTATAGTTCTCTAATAGACATTGTAAATAAGGATATGAATAAGATAAATTAAATTATTAAAATATGTTTTACACATGTATATAATAAGAATTATTTTGGGACCAATGAAAATAATTCTATTTTAAAAATGTTGGAAATATTTTTCTCGAGAACAATATTTATCCTATAAAATATGTTTTACCTAAAGAAATTAATTAAAACACTTTCTTTAAATTATTTTAATGATATATATATATACATTATTCATTCATCTATTTGAAATTCATATTATATGTTTTTTAGATAATAGATAATAATAAATCCAATTTTACACATAAAGATAAATATTATTTTTAACAGGTAATTTTATATCCTTTTAATAAAGAACCTAAGTTAAATATAAATTTTTAATCATTTATAATTAATATTACATAAAATTGAATTCATTTTTTAAATAGTAACATAAATATTTAAAATGGATAAATTATTTCATTTTTCAAAGAAGTTTTATTTTTTTGATGAATAATGAACGAACACTAAATTTTAATTGAAAATAACTATACATTATTTCTGTAGTTAATTTTTTTAAACAATAAATATATATATATATATCATAAATAAATCATTACAATTTAGTCAATTAAAATAAATTTCACACTAAAATTGTATATAAAAACATTTAAATATTTGAAGCATATTTTACATTAAAATTATTTTATCTTGTCCCATCAACAATATTAATTTTAAATTAATTTATATCAATTTTCTGTTTATAATATATAAAAAATGGATTCCATAATTAGAATCTAAATAAATTATAGATTATGGTATGGTTAACAAAGATTTTATCAAAAAAATATTAGTGAAATTAATTAAAATTAATTACCATTATTAAGGTAGAAATGAGTTCCCTTAGTTGATAAAAATTTACTTAAAGGGGATAGATAACCTATAAACGTGTCCAGAATACATTTATTTAAAATATTTTTACCTTATCTTATTTTTTCTCTAAAAGTATCCATTATTTTTTGCACATAATTTTAGGTATACCTCAGAATTTTTTTAACCATTTTATATTTACAAGAATCATACTCATCCATAATAGAATGGCACTCCCCCTACACTTAATCACACCAATCAAAACATTTTTTATAGTGAATGGGCTTAAAATACATTTATATTACATCATTTTGTACTAAAATTTAGTACATTGAAAAAATATATGCATGAGGATCATAATTGTTTAATTTATTTGGAAACGTGGAAATAAAATCTTATATCCTGGTGAAATATCATCAAAATCTCTCATAAAGGTCTACCCCATTATCAATTCTACCAAAAACATTTTTTTGTAACCTGGATAGATGAAACATAACAAAGGGGTTATCACATATTCTATATAAGGGTAAATAAAAAAATTCATAAGAACAGTATGAATAATAGGGTATGGAAGATGAGCATAACAGTTGAAGGTCATAACATACATTTCAGAGATCATAATAATGATTGGAAATTTATAAAACATGAATAATAAAGAAATAATTTACAAAATCCATGAGATCATAACATATCAATAAAACAAGGAGTTTTGGAAAATACATATACAAACCCTATGTCAAGGTGGCCAACCAAGACCTTTGTAACATGTTACGGTTTGGTAAATCACTTGTCCACCTACTTCGGGATTTAGATTACCTGTCATGTAACTTATTGTTTATGAATTGTTATGTCCTCTTAAATAACCTAATGTTTTCATGTTGGGATTTCCTCCTCTATATCCTCCTATTTTTGTATTGGTATGTCATTTATATACTATTTTCTTCTGGGATTGGGATTTCCTCTTGTGTACCCTCTACTTTGGTATTGGAATTTTCTCTAATGATTCCTCTTATTTTGGGATTTTGATGTTCTCCCATTTCCCCTCTCATTTGGGGATTTTCATGTTCTTCTATTTTCCATCTTCATTCAGTCATGGGATGTATTCCTCTATCCCATCTAGTTTCTGTCTTGGTATGTCCTCCCATTTACACTTTTATATCAAAAAAACATTTGTCATTACACAATGATTTTGATAGATATATAGGTCCCACACATGTCTTATATTATAACAAAACATTCCTTATATCATGACCCATAAAAATACATAGGTTTTATAAACCTGAAATCAAAATGCATGAAACAAAATGGGTTTCATTAAAATATGATCACATCATAACATATGGAACAGTGATTGGTTTCCTACACATTTCATCAAAACATAAAATATCAAAATAAGAGGGATTCATAAACATGGGACCCATAGAAAATAAATTGATTCCATAAACATTTAACCCATATAAGATAAACATGTTACATAAATTCTATGATTTAAATTATAACCCATTAGTAGAATGGATAAGAATAGAACCTTTATATCATTTACTATAAAGAAATGAGTAATATTAATGGATGTCATACAAGATGGAATCTAATTTTGATATGTATTTAAAAAATTGTTATTGAAGAAAATATCAATTCTTGTTTGAATTTTTTTCAATACCTAAATCCATTTGAAATACATTTTCATAGAAAATACCATGAAAACAAATAAAGAAGAAATTAAATTCTTTTGAAAAACATTGTACTATAAAACATATAACAGAATCATGAAATCATTTTGAAATCCATTTTTCTTGAAAACATATAAATGAATATTAAAAAATTAAATATATTTTCTTTGAAATTATCATTTAAAAGTATTTTATTAAATATTAACCCTTTTCAAAATGAAAAGGGAGTTTCTAAGAAATGTTGGAACATAAAATCGTACACGCCATACAATGTCAAAAGAATATTTATTTTACATGGTAATTTTTTTTAGAAAAGTGTGTTATTAAGAAATAAAAAAAATATTACCTTGAATAAATTAATAAAATAAAAAATTGTTATTTTTTTAAGCTGATAGGTTAATTGTATAATATTCTTCGAAATTATTTTTTGAATACATAGATTTCTGACATAAGAAAGGGTAAAGATGGGCATTCCTAAAAACACATTCTTAACTATCTTCTATACCAAAGAGTATAATATGGGGCCAATATATTATTATATCATGAAATAACATGGGGTGAGTATAATCATGATTATTATTTTTAGATGTATTATAATATTTTTTTAATGGAACATAAACATATTAAATCTCGAAAAGTAATGAGATTGTATCAATAAACACATATAACTTGGTGACCTGGGAACACACTCTCTATAAAGGAAAATTAAAATAAATAAATATTAAGATATCATGAAAATAATGGTATTCATTATATAACATGTCAAATAGAATTTAATGCACCTTTAAAAAGACTTTGTGTGCATAAAAACATGATTCACAAAGAAAGAATATTGAGAAAAAAGTGTTTTATCGATTTGATACATTTTTAAAGTAAAACCCCATAAAAGAGGGATAATCGAATAAATATTTGAATACCCATAAATTTTTGTACAAGATACATAGAATAAAACCGTGGGTATTAAATACACCACACAATACGAAACAGTGGAGAACATAGCTTGTATCTCAGAGAAAATAAAAGTGAGATGAAATCCGCTTAACTTGTGTCAAGAATTTCTCTACACTCATAAAAGCTTCCGTTAGAATAAATATCAGTTTATTTTAAATATTATAAATAATAAAATTAATTTATATATTTATAATATGGTTTTATTATGACCTTATATTACCCTATTTTTAATTATTATATGCTAGGTTTTCACTTCAGGTAAAATTCTCTTTGCTCTTCGCATGTGCCGTAATTTATTATATCATTGGACCTTATACATATATCATGATACTAAAATATATATCATGATATAAATATAATATATATTCATTATATGTATATTATAATAATATATATCATAGGTAAGTATGAAATGGAAAACACTATTTCTAGAGATGGTAAATTGTACATACACATGAAAGTTGTTTATGTATTTATTGTCTTACTAAAAGAATGTATATAAATGACACACACACATATATATATAATTATGAATATAAATATAATTAATAATATATCATTAAAAGTTATTATATTTCATATAAAGTTATTAAATCAATCCTTAGTACATTCCATGTGGTGTTTGAACGAATCGCATCACCTTGAGGGGATGGTAGTCCACACATCCTCAATTAATATTATTATATTAAAATAAAATGGAATATAAATATATGTTTATTTTAAAGGAATAAAAAGGTGTAAATACAAAATAAATATAATATATGACATATATAAATATAATTTATATCATAATGGCCACCATGATTGGGGGTAATGGATAAATGAACAATCATCGTTTCATGAGGAAGTATTTCACCATACAAATAAAAATTATATTCAATATCTCTTAGATTATTGTGAGAAAAGGCATGGGTTGAACCCTTTTCCTTAAAAACCCAATTATATTTAGGGTACTGTTTTTTTCATTCAATAAAGGGATAAAGTGATTTGAGGGGGGTGAATAATGAAAATAATGGAAAGAAGGTTGAGGGAAAACGTTACCTCTTAATCGGGTAACTCATTTTCACTTATGTTAAAAGGCATACATGATAGGTTTTATTCACAAATGGATAATTAATAGTAGAAGGGAGTATTTTTTTAGGCTATTTGGGAAGATAATGGAGGAACAAAAAAGGATGGGTAGGTATGAGTAATGGATAGAGTTGGTGGAATTTTATAGGGAAGAAAATTGACTCACTTGGAACTTTTCAAAACAAGGTAGGTGTTCACATGTTATTACATAAAAAAAGTAATGTAAAACCAAACTAAATCAATAATGGAAGGTTTGGGGACTATATATTTACTCCCAATGGGTGTTAGACAGGTGTTTTGGTAATTTGGGCCCATAAATTTAAGGTTTTGTCCCAAAATAAGCTTAATTTGGCCTTAAATTCTATGATTAATTTTAATAATGTTTACTAATCATTTTGGAAAAATACTTACATGGAATTATTTGAATATAAATATCATACATAATAAAATTGGTTATTAATTTTTAAAAAAAATCAATTCATAGAAATGGTTAAGTTTAGATTACATCTAATCTCATAGACGGGGTGAAATTATAAAGTTTTGAAGTAGAAAAATATCCAAAGTTACTTTAGAGTTTGTATTCATTTTCAAAATAAAATTGATACTAATGAATTATAGAGTATTAATGTATTTAATATTTACATAATTTTACCTTACAAAATTTCTTAATGTCATTTTTATTTAGTAATTAATTTGACAAAAATGCAGTTTTTAACTAAAAGCATAATTTTTCACTGTTCATCAAAAAATGATGTTACTCAGAAACATATAAAAAATAACACATTATATATTTTTTGAGTTTTTAAGTTAAAAAAATATTATTTTATAAATTTAAATTTATAAATGTTTCTAAATTCTATTTTATTATAAAAATTATTAAATTCAAGAACACCGTATTTTGAACATAAATGGACTTCACCAAAAATATTATCTTTCATGATAATTATGTTTTATTTATATAAATTGATTATAAATAGTATTTGAAAAGTATTTATTTATATTCCAATAACATTGTTTAAAGGATAGGTTTTAACTATCTCATTTAAATAAATATATTTATATATATAAAGATATTTTATAGAAACTGGATGTTGTGTGCATTGTACGCCATGTTAGTGTTTCATATATGGTAAACCAAATTGTACTCCAAGCCGGTGTGACATATAATATACACTAAGACGGGGGGGGGGGGGGGGGGTTTGTAATATACTCCAATTCTGAATTTAATGTACTAAAATCCATGTCATTATCACGTGTTGCGCATGCCATGTCGGTATTTTGTGTGAATGGAATTTTAGACTTCTTGTTTTAATATATTTATATATATATAAGTACTAATTCCAGTTTAATATGAAATGAATATATAGAAAATATAAATGAATTCAAATAATATATTTCACAAAATATAGGGTTGTTACATTATACACTCCTAAAAGTGAATTTCTCCATCGATCTTTCTTTGGGTTATAAATCGTTTAATATTTTAAAAATTAATTTTTCAAAACCCAGATCATAAAAATGGATACTAAAACATCCCATAAAAAGGGATATTTTGAAGCATAATGGTTAACCAAATTAATATATAATTGGTTTTCCACATTTGAGATCATATGTTGGGGGTGAAGATTATAATGGCTGGAAAAATAGATATTCATAGGAAGTGATAGAGGTCATCAATCATAAACAAGAGAATGACCAATGAATGGTTAATACACACTAATTCATAAATCTATTATGATTCACAAATTTATTGGTTCATCATAATTTATGGTACTATGATAAGATGTTTTCTCATATCATTATCCTATCATTGAGTAATTATATTAAATGACCAAGAATATATGGAAATAATATTAAGTTGTGTTTTAACCTTATACACAATCACAAACATTTGTTATGCCTTGATAAATTCCCACTTCATATCTTACATTAGAAAATTAATGTGATTTTTTCAAAAGTACAAATAGAACATGATATACATGATTTGTCTTCTCATATGTCATTAGTTTCCATCAATGAAATGTTGTTCGAACATGCTACCTGATATACATAAATATTATATGCTGATATCAAACATTAATCTCACAAACTCTATTCATTGTTTGACAGAAAAATTAAAAAATTATTTTTCCATTTAACCCTTCCAAAATATAAATCACCCATTATTCTTTATATATTTTCAAAAAAAAAAATATTAGAAACATGGGTTCATGATTATACCGATAGAACACTAAATGTGCTTTTATTATTCTATGATACATGTTAGGAAAGATAGTCTCATGAAATAACACTAAAGAATATACAATAAGACTCTCAAATGGATTATTCATACAAAATAACATATAACATTCCCAACTAAATACTTAAGGATAAGTACTTATTAATTATCTTAGTTCACCTCACCACTTATGATCAAAAAAACATTCACATTATCATTTTTGTAATAGGGTTTTGTGGATTATCATTCACATTATTCTTTAGATTTGGGAAGTTGTTAGAATAATTGAAAAACTCAATGCAATTGAAACACTGAATTATGGGAGGTACATTACGTGGGTATTTCTCATTATTTTCATCATTATATATCTTCCTACCATCAGTTAGACATTCAAGTACTCGATAACCATCCCTTCCACAGTTAAAACATTTTTCAGTCCCTTTAAGACAAATCCCTCCATGTTTCTTCCCAAAATATTGGTACAATGAATGGTTCATTTTCATTTTTCCATGGTTTGATTTTCCATTGAAATAAATATTCCTTTTCTTGAGAAAATCACGAGATTGATAAGTAACCCCAACCTTCATTTCAAAATTCATTCCACAATGAACAATCTCTTCGTACCTACTAAAGTCTCTTATGGATAACACCCTTCGGAGAATTGGCTTTAAGCCACTAAAGAACCTGTCAAAATTACTTTCAGGTTGAATGATAATACTAGAATAATACCTTGTATGTATTGTGAAATTTTCCTCATAGGTACTGAAAAATTGATCATCCTTTTTGTTCCACATAATTATCTCCTTTTCCAACTTCATTCAATGAATATATGGAAAGTACTTATTGAAGAGTAAGTTCTTGAACTCATCCCAATTCATTGATTTAATTTAATATTTCTTCCTTATATTCTTGATTACAGTCCACCACTATTATTCTTCACTTAATGACTAAAAAACATCTATAATGGCTTTCTCATAATCCAAACACATGAAAATAGATAATATATTTTCAATGGTACTAATCTAGTGATCAACAACAAGTGGATCTAATAGCCCATTGAAAGAAGGTGGGTGATGCCTCATGAAGGACACAATAGAATATTATTCCATATATTTTTCATTTGGAATTTTAACATGATTCATATCTTGGGAAATATGTGAAATTATGGAATAGAGTTGTTCAATTCAATCCCCATATCATTAGTATCTTTAATAGGTAATTCATTGCATTTTCTATCATGATCACCATGATTTTGGTTCCTTCAGGTTCCATCCATTGTCGAGAACCAAATTCATAGAGTAATAAACAATTATTATAATGAGGAACATTAAAATCATGAAATTTCACCTATAATATGTCTATTGTATGATACCATTTTTAATATATGACACCATAAGTTTATCCTAGGTTATTAATATCTAACATTGAGTTAAATACTTCGTTATGGTTTGCGAAGAGTTTTTTAATTCCCAAAGAATATCTCACATGACTGTCAAACAAGGTGTGCAGAAAGGCTCATTTTCATATACCATATTACCCCGAGTCAGGATCAGAATATCATTCCAAATTTGTTAACCCATGGTACATCAATTCTAGATTCACATCCACATGTAGTATCTTGGCTGGGATGTATTTATAGGAAACCACTTACTATACTGTTTACCAAAATTCTAGGACATATTCCTAAATGTTAACACATTATTATACTTATCCATAGAGACATCACAAGACATTTATTTGATATAAAAATTGTTATATCACTAATTATTTCTCATCCTAGTTTCCAAAGGATGACTAAAGCATTCCTTTAATACCAACTATAGCAACCCCAACTTAAAAAAATTGATATTACATAATTTTAGAAGAATATTTACTATAATCTAAAAAATACAATCCCAGTGATGGTAATAGTTTAATGTATTTGGAAACATGGATACAAAATCTCTAGTCTTGTTGAAATATCCTCAACATCTCCCATAAATATTGGCACCATTAACACTTCTACCTAAAACCTTTTTTATAACTTGGATAGATGAATCACAAGGAATGGTTGAGAACAAATTCATAGTAATGGTAAATAAAGAAAATGTATAGGAATAACATGATAATATGGTATGTAACCTGAGAATAACAATTGAAATTCACATACTACATATCATATATAGTGTCTAACAATATTTTTAATTCATAAGACATGATTCATAAAGAAATAATGAACATAATCCATGATATCATGACATAGGAATAAAACCTGAGATTGTGGAAAACACTTATAAAAACCCTATATTAAGGTGGTCGAACAAGACCATCGTTACATGTCAGGCTTT
Organism: Viscum album; assembly: GCA_963277665.1. Taxonomy (NCBI): domain Eukaryota; kingdom Viridiplantae; phylum Streptophyta; class Magnoliopsida; order Santalales; family Viscaceae; genus Viscum; species Viscum album. The sequence goes on along the minus strand of OY728155.1, from coordinate 1,733,423,303 downwards.
AGTTAATCACCAATGTACATACATTGGCCTTTGGATGACTTCTTGTGTACCCTCTTATTTTGGGATTAGGATGTCCTCTGACATACTCTTTTGTTTCGGGATTCTGATGTCCTCCCATGTAATCTAGTCTTTTGGTTTTGGGATGTCTTCCCGTGTGATCTCTTATCTCACGATTGGGATTTTCTCCCATTTTACCTCTTATTTTAGGATTTGGATGTTCTCACCATTTACCTATTATTTCGGGATTGGCATGTCCTGTAGTTTTCCCTATTATTTTGGGCTTGTAATATTCTCACATATTCTCTCTTGTTTTGTGTATGGGATGTTCTCCCATGTTACCTGTTTTTTCATTCTTGGTATGTCCTCTTATTTACCCTATGAGATCATAAAAAAAATTGTCTTTAACCAATAAAAAATAGATAGATATTGGTCCAATCGATCACATAATAAAATAATTCATACATTTTCCACATGATAATAAAACATTAATCAAATTATGATTCATTAAAAGACATAATTTTTATAAATATTATATCACAAACCCTAAAATGAAAATGGTTTTGTTAATATTTCATCACATCCTAACCTAAAAAAAGAGCTATAGGTTTCATAAAATTTTCATCAAATCATTACGCATGAAAAGGATTATGATATATAAAAATGGAACCCATAGAAAAGAAACAAATTTCATAAATATATAACCTCTAGAAGAGAATTTATTTGATAAAGACCATATAATTATGCATAACCCATTAATATAAAGGATATTAACAGAACCTTTATATATTTCCCATGAAATCCTTGACTAACATCAATGGATTTCATCTTATATGGAAAATTATTTTGAAACAAATCTCAATAATGATTCGTGACAAAAATATATTTTCTTGTTGAAAAAAGAATTTTAATACATAAAACCATTTAAAATTATTTTTCATAAAAAATACATTGAGAACATTATAATAAGGCATGAAATCATTCGGAAAACATTTTTCCGTGATAAAATATAAAATAATATCCAAATAATTTTACAACTAAAATGATATTGAATATGTTTTGAGAATAATTATACTTCAAAGCTTATTATTGAAGATTAAATATATTTTGAAACCCAATTTCCATAAAATCATTTAAAATAATAATGAAAACATTTCTAAAACACTTTTATTTGAAAATATAAAGTAGAAACTTTTTATTAATTATTTACTCTTTTAAAACATCTAATGGATATTGACATAAATGACGGTTTGAAAATCCTTACATATCATATGAGGTTAAAAGAAATTCTTTTTGTGTGGTAAAAACATATAAAAAACTACCTTGTTAAAAAAGTGAAAATAATATTCCCTTAAATATATTGGTAATATGAAAAAAGGATAAAAATTTCTTTTAATGGTTATAGGATAATTGTATAATATTATTGGAAACCATTTTTTTTAAACATAGATTTCTGGCCGAAGAAAGGGTAAGATCTGTCTTACCTAAAAACACATTCATAAATATCTTATATAACAATGAGTAGAATATGGTAAAAATACAAGAGTATATTATGTAATAAAATATTATTATTTTAGTAATTAATATTATTTTTTGAAGGATCATAATATTTCAATAAATGAAGCATTAACATATACATTATCAAAAAGCGATAAGATTTTCTCAAAAAACTCTTATAACCAGGTGAATTAAAATCATACACTCCATGTAAGAGAAGAAAATTAATTTTAGGATAATATATCATGAAAATAATGATATTTAAGATATAATATGTATAATGGAATTATATAGAACTCAAAAAAGATTTTAGGTGCATAAAAACATGAGTCCTAAAGAACGTAAATTTAGAGAAAATTATTTTACTGATTTGGTACCTTTTTCTAGACAAACCACCTGAAAGTAGGATAATAGAATGGATATGTGAATAAAAAAAATATATGTACAAAATTTATATAATAAAATCATGGGAAGTACATAAAAAACCCAAAAGGAAATAGTGTTGAATGTATCTTGTATCTCAATGAAATTAAATGAGAGATGAGATACCCATATGTTCTATCTTGACTATCTTTGTACTCATATAAGCATATTATATAATAAATACAATTTTATTATAAATAGTATACATAAGAATATTTTTATATAAATTTTTATATATGGTCTAATGAAGACATTATGTTACCATTTTTTATTGATCATGTGTAAAGGTTTCACTTCGGCTAATATTTGCTTTTCTTTTTTACATATGTCTTAATTTGTTCTATCATTTGTCCTAATACATATATCTTGATTCCAAAATGTATAAATGAAAAATCATTAGATTTAGGTGTGAATATGTTTGGTTTGGTCATTATTTTAGGTAAAGGGGAAATATATTTTATATCATACTTTTTACCATGACAGGAGGTAAAGGAAAAATGAACAATCATTATTTCATAAAGAAGTAGTTCATTATTCCCAGAAACAGTATGTTCAACATCTATTAGATGTATGTGTGAATATGTGTGGTTTGGAAATTTTTTATTGAAACAACCTATCATTGGTTGGATAATTATTTTGTCCCACAATAATGTAATAAATATATTTATGGGGGAATAAAAAAATAATTGAAAGGAGCTTGAGATAAAAAGTTACCTCTTAATCACGTAACTTCTTTTGGTTTATGCCAATGGGTATCCTTGAGATGGTTTCTTCACAAAGGATGACCTCAATGAAAATGGGATGATTTTCTGGAGGCTATTGGGTCATATATTTTATGAACATAAAATTTTATATAGGATTGATGAATTGTTGGATGTTGTGACATTTTATACATAAGGAAAAATATTCACCTGTAATTTTTAGAAAGAAGTTATGTGTGACCATGTCATTACCTAAAACAATCCATTCCAAAAAAAAACAACTCTGTAATAGAAGTTTTAGTGATGAAATATGGATATAAAATGGGTGTTGGAAATGTGATTTGGTCATTTGGTCCATTAATTTTAATGTTTAGTTCCTAATTATGTTTAATTTGTCTATCACTGATGTGGTTACTTTTAATCAATTTTACTAATAATTTTTGTCAAAAATTTAACATGGTCTTCTTAGAATAGAAATATTAGACATAATTAAATGGTTTATGTTAGATTTATTAAATTCAATTCGTGGAAGTATAAAAATTGTGATTAATTTTGATCATGTAAACATGATGAAATAACAAGGTTTTATCATATGAAAATGATCAAATGTTTGTTAGGATTTTATATTTAGTTTCAAAGTGACATTGATTCTAATGAGTTATAGTGTATTATAAGATTTAATATTTTTCTATTGTGACCTTGAAATAAATATATATTATCATTTTTAATTGATAATTTATTATAAAAAATTATTTTTTAACAAAAACTAGTATTTTTAACTATCTATCAAAAAATAATGTTTCTCAAAAAAATCTCAAAAATCAACATTGGATATATTCGTCATTTGAATCTAAAATTCATGTCAATTTTATAAAATTAAAATTATAATTAACTCTTACGTTAATTTTATTTAAAAAAAGTGAATCATTCATGAAAATATTATTATTAATATAAATGAATTTAACTAGATATATTATCTTTCATTTTCAATATATATTATTTATATAAATAAATTTTCAAAAATACTAGAAAAATAGTTTTTAAAATTCTTATAAATATGTTTAGAGGTTAAGATAGAACTATCCCATTTAAATAATTATATATATAAGAAGATATTTCATATGAACACTGTGTTGTGTGCATTATATACCCTATCAGTGTTGCATGTAATGTACGCCATGTCATATGCCAAGACGGTGTTGCATGTAACGTATACCAAGTTTGTATTTCATGTAACGTATGCCATGTTAGTGTTTATTGTAAAGCAAGACAAGTGGGCATTGCATGTAATGAAATCCAAGAAATTGTTTCATGGGAATGGAATTTTTGGATTAATGTTTATATATATATATATATATATATATATATTATTATTATTTCCAGTGTCATGTGGAATGAAAAATATCAAAAAGATAAATTAATTAGAAATTAACTATTTTAGAAAATATCATGGTGTTTAATTTTTCTCATAAAACACCTATGAAAATATTCAACAAACTTCCATATTGTAATAATAAAATGGTATATTTTTGGTATAATTTCATCCATGTTAGTATATTGGTGCATACCAAAAGAAATTATCCAAATAAGAGGTAACATTCATCGATAATAATTTTTTTTATTCATCCACCATAAAAATTATTATTATTACAGTATTATATAATAACTGTAGTATCTTTAACCTACTAATATATTTATATGTCAATGGTTAGACCAACTCTCACCGACACATCCATCAAATTAGATACATTATCATTGTTTTTTATTACAATAGACTGTCGCCTCACAAAAAAATGATGTTCTTTATTCCACTACCACCTTTCATGGCAGGGAAAAATGTTTCTCCTACAATTTTTTATTATATATATTATATTAATTATTTATTTATGGTTATGGAATTCTTATATAACACATATATTAATGCTTTCAATTTTTTGGGAATGTGATAACTTCGTTTGAGGATGAGTGGACAACAGCCTCCTCAAAGCGATGTGATTCATTCTAAAATTACATGGAATTTATTATAGATTGGATTTATAAATTGATATTATGTATATGAAATAATTATTATAATATAATTTCAATATATAAATATATATATCATTTAATCTCTTTCTTTTAATACAATATGAAAAATGAAATAGTGTTCATGCGTACGTACAATATACGGTTTCCATAAAAGGTGTCTTTCATTTAATATTTAAATAATTTAAATATTATTTTAAAAACCAATATAATGAATATATATTATATTTATATCATTTTTCACATTCATTAAATATGTTAATCCTAACTTAAGCAAGAGGATAAAGAATAACATTTCTAATTTTGTACAAAGAACAAAGTTGACATTACATGAAACATAACATTAATGTGGAATTGTTAATAAATGGGAAATAAAAGTTATAATAAAATAATATATGTTATGATATATAATTATATGGGTATTTTAATGGTTTTTAATAAACATATATTTTTTATACAGGAAGTTTTAATGTGTACAAAGAATATCAATACTTAAGGGAAGGGTTTTCTCGTCTCAATTTTATTTCTATGAGATATATGATATCTTTGGTTTTTATTATTATTATGTGTTGTATATAATTCTATATGAAATTTTATATTATGAATTTACATTATATAATTAATTTAAAAATCTTAATAAATTTTATTCATTCAAGGGGATCATAATTCAAAAGTTACATAAGTAGTATGGGTACATATAGTCTTACTTTTATTTCTATGATACTGATTCCATATTCACTACTCATTTAGTTTTTGTGGTTTATATACATTCCATGAGTTTATTCTATTATTATTATCCTTAATTTAATTATTTTTACATACCCATTAGATGATATATTTTCCATGGTATTTTTGGTTCAAAATCTACCAAATCAGAAAAGTAATTTTGTCTTGATTTTCCTTCGTTGAGATAAATGTCATGCTGCAAACCAATATTATTTTATATTCTGTATATGCTGTCCATTTACAGGTTACACAATGAATATAATTTTTTAATTATATTTTTTGCTTCATTTAATCTTATTATTTCATGGGGATTATGATTCAATGTTCCCTAATATGGTAATAGTTTACTGCTACAATCTTCATATTCATAAAGTTTTTTAGGATTATTAATCCACTGATGAAATAATATAGTCAATATATCGATATAAATCAATAACATTAGGCACATATAATTATTCATTACATATTCATGTAATATTACTAGTCACATCATGTTTCACTACATTATTTCACCAGTACATCATTGTTTCAAATTGTATTTGTATTTAACAATACAAATTTAATAACAAATAAAACATCCCATTTTATTACATTATGAAATATTAATAAAATTAAAATGGAAATTCTAGTTGTTTATGTTATTTTATTGTAGGATTGGGTGATTTCTTGGTTTAGGGATGTCCCATAAAAAAATTTTGCAAAGTGCATCGTAGTCCAAGGACACATGTCTATGTTTCTCACATTTTATGAAATATGTCACTCCAAATGGTGTAAATGTTTTTGAATGGATCTGGAATTTAGTGGATATATCTTATATCCAGACACCCATGTCCAATTAACCCATCTCGTGGCCCATCCAAATTTATCTCTTCAAGGAACCTAATATGCACAAAGTCAGAAGTTAGGTTTGGTATTTTTAAAATATATCCCATTATAGATGACCAATGGCCTACAAATTTGACCTGGAGACATTATGGAGGCCTAAAAAATTTCCTGTTATTTTAATTAAGAGGAATTCCATTTTAATAGTCCCAAAATAAATCCAAATGTTTTTTCTCAAAAATAGGGTTCCCAAAACCACTTCTCATTTTTCCATAAAAGGAAACCATCTAGACCATATTTTCATGTTCAAACACAGATTAGATTTATACAGTTTTTGAGTTTTAAATGTTTCATCTCCTAATACTACAATTTATAGAGGCCCCTATCCTTAAACATGGAACTAGGATGAATAAGAATATCTATTCGATCATCCTTCTCCTCTCGATGTCAGGTAAAACTGGGGGAATTCATTGTGAGGAATATACACACATGTCATGGAGGTTATGATGAATATATTAGCTACTATTTTGGATTATTTGGGGTTTAAATCATTTTATTCCATTTATCATAAATTATTTAAAATTTTAATGCATTTATTAAGTCATTTGATTGATATGCTATTAATTTCTAATTGATTTGTGTGAGGTTTTTAGTGTGTGACTTGTGTTGTTCCGATTAGACAAATAAAAGAATTCATTTCGTACCCACATTCTTGAGAATTAAATATTATTTGGATGCTATTATTCATAGAAAAGGTTATATAACTATTAAATACTATTGATATGTCATGGTTTGGTTCTTAACGTAATGAAATAAAAGATTAGGAACTAATCAGTAATCCAAATAATTACAACCAAATATTTACACCGTACCAGAATTCATCTCTATGATAAATGAACATGAAATGTTTTCAGTGAAATCGCAACAACCCATTTATCTCATATCATTCAAAATGAACATTTTTTCATTATTAAACTATTTAAATTATGTTATTTACTTAAATCTACTTTAAACCCCCCATATCATTGAGTACTTTTTATTAAAAATACACACTCGAAACAAATAAAATCTCCTTGAGACACAACTTAGGTTCAACCTTATAATAAAAAATCATTATTAAATCAAAATCAATTTGACATGTCGTGAAAATGATTCCAAATTGTGGTTCATTTCAAAGGAATGTTTCAGTTTTTTAGTGATTATTTTATGATATATTTTTATATTTTTTGAATATTTGTTTTTTTATATTTTACCAGTACATATCTTTTTGTGTTTAGATTTATTTCTTGTGTGGGTTCTATTCGTGACATGTTATACATTGAGTGATTTACCTCCTTTTAAACCCAAATAGGAGAGGTTCATATGAAATAGACACAATTAAACATAGGACAACCCTCTGAAGAATGATACATCAAGACATGCGACTTTTCTAAAACCCTATATATCTAGAACCAAACTAGAAACTGATCATAATGTGGATAACATGGATGAATATAACTACTCATTAAACAAATAATCATTAAAATAACTAACCTCTCTTGATGTCAATACCCACCATTCATATAGCCACATACAGTGGGAGGTACCAAATTTGGAACATACATATGTGTTAATTCACTTGTTATCATGTTTCCATAGACTTATTGATTTTGAAAAATATCGGATCACGACACCTCATGCCACACCCATGATCTAGGTGGCCATGGCCGGTTCCTCCCCCCTCCCCCATCATCGAGGGAGGGGGATTCTCTTCCCATCCAATGGATAAGCATTATTCTAATTCCCTTCCCACATTTTCCTTTTATTTTTTTTTATTCCCTGAAATCACGATTTTCCCTATGGTTTTGGACCTCTGCGATAGTTTCCCTCACCTAGATCATTCAACATCAGAATTTATAGATGAATCTCCTCTTCTCTCCCATAATTTGGTGGCTCGGTTCCCTTTGCCACATCCTTCGGTCGAACTCTTTAATATGTTTTTTCCAATAATGGGGGGGGGTTCTAAAATGCACATCTATCGAGATCATGGAAAATCGACATATTATGATTTTTTATCATCATTAGAATATCTCATCCTCACATGGTTATGGGATCCTCGATCCTACACTAGTTATCGTTTTCATCTTTTGATGTGGTCCTTTGATCATCATGTGATGTGGGATGCTCTGACAACGGCTTTGTGGGTATGTTTTTTTGTGCTCCCCCTCCCCTTTTAGAACCCTTATATCTTCTAAATGCTTGATAACCTGGTAGGACACTTTCTCTATTCGGATTCTAGGACAAGTTAGGTTTGTCACTCAATCTTTCTTCACATCTACATTGATGTCGATGTGTCAAGACCCCCAGTCGAATGCCTTTATATTTTGGTAGGAGATTTATATCACTTGAAGTGCTGGTTGTGTTTGAGTCTTGGATGCAGATCTATTCGTTGTGTCACCACCTCAAGAACCTTTCCTATTCCATCCTGTGCGAAAGGAGGAACCAATGAGGTCATGGTGTCATTGACCCTTCCCAGGTCGGAGTGTGGCATTCTCATCTGAGGATGGTGTTGGACCGCTATGTGATAGATGAGTGTGTGCGAGACATGATCAAGAAGGGGTCAAGAGGGATGATAGGGAGGTTAGATTGGATGCTTCTCTGGCATTGTAGTTGGATTCCCTAAATCCAGTCAATGTTGATGTAGTGGATAAAGTTGTATGTGGGGATGAGTACACTGATGTGGATTCCCAGTGTCCAGTTTAATCTGACATTTCAATGCATTTGTAATTCATGGGTTGTGTGTTTTTTCATATAGGATCCCAAGATAGATTGAAGCAGGTCCTACATGTTTGAATTTCTTATGTTGAAAAGTTTAACTCTATAAATAGTTCTACAGTGTTGGGATAAGAAGATAGACTTACTCGTGAGGATCCTAAAGAGGTGGAGGTCACTCACGGAGAAGAAACCTTGGTGGGGTGGGGGTTCTTCTAAAGAGTACATGGATGGTGCTTTTAGATCACATTTCATCCAAGAAACTAGACATAGTAGAGGAATTTCATATATCCTTATCACGAAAGGGAAATAACATTATTGTGGATTCTGACTGCTTCATAATGAAAATTTGGAGGACACGGCCGAGGGGGGACTACCCCGACCTTCCATGTCTTCCAGTTACAAGATCTGAACATAAGTGTAAGATTCCCCTAATGTGCCTTATAAATGTATACATAATCCCCTCGATAAAGTTAAATGGTGACAAGCTCGAGGTGGAAAAATCCTCCATCGAACCCATGCCTACATGATGTAAGGATATTGGTCTATTCATCCCCTCGAGAGATGCATCAATGTTGGATTAAGAACTGAAACATCAGATAGGCCTAAAAGTTGAAATGGATTTTGAAGCTCCAGCCATTATGGAATTGAAGAATATGGAGATGGTCTCGCTCGAGGATACATTGGAAGTTTTAATCCATTCTGAAGAAGAGATGTTCAAGATATCGATTTCATTCAATGCCTTGAAGGAAGATCAGGATATGATGTTTGAGATAACTCATGATGTGGATACTAGAAGGATTTAGATGGAGTGGATTGTTAAAAAATATTGTATTTGGGAAAGAGTGTTTAATGTATGGTATTTAAGAATTGTAATGTTCATACAGACATAAGAAAAGCCTTCTATTTTTTAAGATGATGTCATCAACTATGATTTGGAGTTAGAGGTAAGTAGGATTCTCTGGAAACTATATAGGAACAATGCATCTTATAAAATTAAACATGATTTAAATGATTCATCTGTTTCTTTTGTTGTTTTATGTTTTGGATTTATAATCAGACCTAGGATCACGAATTCCCTTAAAACTATTTGAAATTAAAATTTAATTTTTGATGATGATGATGATGATGATTCCATAGTCTCCAGAAGAAGATCTACATAAGAACATAAAACAATTTCATATTGTGTATTATACATTAAAACCTATTAATGTGTTTGAAGAATAATTAATTCTTAGTGAATTCCATTTTCATTAGAATATGCTACAAAATATAGGTTTTATTATGATAATTATCCTATTAGAGGTTGGGTGGATATGAAATTCCATTTTCATTAAAAATACAACCCATCCTCTCAAAAAAATACTATTAGAATTTTTTTTGTGATTAGAAAATTGTAAGGGGAAACACTTCATGAATTCATGGAATGAATTAAAATATTTTTTTTGTTCCCACACCACCAAATTAGTTATCAACATTTAATAAAATATTTTTTTGAATGATTATTTTCTACTGATAAAACCCGATTGATGATGTAGATGGGGGTGTACTAGTTGATAAAACCCCAATTTCTACATGGACCCTCCTAGAGAACATGGAACAGAACACTCAACAATTTGTTTGGAGGTCTATTGTACCCATTAAATGTGTCCATGAGGTAAAAAGTTCCATATTTGAGAAGAATGTGTACATAATGTTTGAAAACATACATACTATTCACTAACATCATGCTCTTTCCCATGGAAAATCACAATCTCTTCCCCTATCCTTTTTTGTGTATATTTTGCGGTAAACCATTATTCTGAAAAAATCCCTCAAAATACAAAATATTCTATGAGTATTGAGGCAGACCTTCTAAGCCTCCCATATAACCAACCCTTTATCCAATAATAATACTAATCATCAAACTCTTATTGGGAATAAAATAAATCTAATAGGTAATGAGTTATTCAATCCAACCTCATAAACCCTATAATTAACTAGTGAAATGTATTCATCCACACCCACCCATAAATCCTCAACCACCACAAAGGCCTTTCCATCAACCCCCTCCCAAATCCAAGCATATATTTGAGGACATGATAAATCAATGGATGAAAATCACCACCAATAACAAAAAACCACTGAATCTTCAATAAAATTTCTAAAGACACAATTATGCCATCTATCCCACTCTATGGTGCAATTCAAATGTCATATATTGGGTAAAATTTTCTCTCAACCACTATTCAACCCTATGGATAATGGAATTTCAATTCCATCGCCCTTAGAATTGTAACTCAATTTAAAATCCAAATGACCCTTTCAATAAAGTAATCCCCTCTTAAAGAAAATCTCATTCCAACTATCTCAAATGACCCTAAAATGAAAAGAAAAATCCTTTTCCTATTAAAAATACCAATATCTGAAACAGTTTTTCATTCCATGAGCCACCCAGTCAAAAAATTCCTCTTATATTTCCCTAAAGTTCCACCCATCCACAAAAATAAAATGAAACTATTCTTGATAATAAATCTTGTAAATTTTCAAAAAAATGTATTATAACATTTACTTGATGGATTTCATGTAGAAAATTCCAAGATACCCCATGTTTATGAATAAGACATGTACACGGAAATGGTGACTTTGAAGAGATGATATGTGAGTGTGGGGAGGAATGTCACAACATTTATGGTGCCTTCACTTCTCCTCATATTCAATGATCCTTGAGAATTTGAGATTCTATGCACTATAGGGGTGATTCATTTTCCAACTTTATGATTGATTTGGGTTATTCTATAAATTTAATACCTCACACCATATGTTATTTAATATAGTTTGGGGAACTGAAGCCTATTGGTAGTGTTTTTATACTATAAAACTACAGTATTCCACAACCTACTAGTGTGCTAGTAGATGTTCTTGTGAGAGTGAAAAACGTAATTTTTCATGTAGGTTTTTATGTGGATAAAATAGAAGATGATATGGTGAATTGAAATTCCACGATTATATTGGTGAGGTATTTCATGAATCTTAAAAAACCATAGTTGATTTTCATAATGGTGAATTTTCAAAATATTATTGTGGTAACTTTGTGCACTTAAACATCCTTGATTCAATGAGGACCCCTTTATAAGAATATTACTCACTTTCAGTCTATTTAGTTGATGTACACCCTTCCCCTGAAAAATTTATTTTATTTACCCTTATCCCATTTTGAGTATTCATTATTTACAAACATGAAAGATAATAAGTCTTTCATTGAATATTTTTGTGGCATAGAATAATCTTAGGAATGATTTTAAATAGATGATTTCTTGAACATTGAAGATTCAATGACCATTTATGATACTACTATACTTGTAAAAGTGCATTCCTCATAAGGGGATGTTACCACTAAGAATTTATATGAGATAAAGGACCTCTCACTATCACATTCACTCCCATGAATCCTAAAACCCCATGATTTGGAATTTAACCCACTTATTATAAATTGGAATTATTTATATCATGATAATGGAAACATGTTTCCTTCCATAATTTCTACTACACTCTCTATAGAGAATTAATAGCACCATATTGACCTTTTGAGGGATAATAAACAAGAATTGTGATGGAAACATAATGACATTCTTAGTATTATCTTATCAATTTTCATACATCATATATTGTTAAATAATGTGGTGACACCTATATTGCCCGAACAATGTCGACTAATCCCAAACCTCTTAGATGTTTTTAAAATTGATGTAACAAAATTACTAGCTCCTAGAATAATTTACCCCATCTTTGAAAACCAATGGGTTATTTTTCTATAAGTGGTTCCTAAAAACTAGAGTAATGATAATTAAAAATGAAAAAAATTAATTTTTTCCAACCCATGTGAAGAATCATTAGTATGCTTATATAGAATATCTCTAACTAAACAGACTCACTAGGAAGGATCATTTCCCATTATATTTCATTGAATATAGGCTATAGATAGTTGGAGGTAAGGCCCATTAATGTTTCTTTGATGGGTATTTTGGATGCATTCAGATACATTTTTCCCTTGTGGATTAGGAACAAACAACCTCCACTTTGACCATTGGTGCATTTCATATCGTATTATTCCATTTGGTTTGTACAATTCCCTAGATACTTTCTATAAATTCATGGTTAATATTTTTTCTGATTACCTAGAAAATTTGAATTATGTTTTCATAGATGATTTCATTTTATATGGATCTTTCATTGATCAGCTTTTGAATTGTCTTGGTTTTATCATATGTTGATCTACTAAAAAATAATATGTTATTAATTATGAGAAATTCCATTTCAGGGTGGGATAAGTTATAGTACAATGAAAATTAATATTTGGTGATGGTATCCAAGTTGACAAATCAAAAGTGGATTTCATTTATTCCCTACCCTTCCACAAAATTCTGTGGGATGTTCAGTATTTCTTATGTCATTCTACATTTTAACATCACGTCATTCATGAAATTAGCAATATTTCAGTCCCCAATCATAACTTAATCATAAAAGAAAAGGAATTTATTTTTTTAATGAATGTGAGGCAGCTTTTACAAATTAAAACAGAGTCTCACAACACACCCAATAATCCAACCACCTTGGTAGGATTTACCATTTGCACTCATATTTGACACCTTTAACAATGAATTTTGGGATATCTTTTCATAATATGATGATCAAGTTCCACATGTCATTTCTTATGCCCCAAATACACTGGACCCTATTCAAGAAAACGACATGATAATTGGAAAATAATTACTTTATATTTTGATTGACTAGGAAAATTTAGGTCATACCATTTAGGGTTCAAATTAGTTTTTCCCCCAGACCATATCGCCCTCATGTATCTCTTTATTAAACTAGAATCCAATCTACCACTCATCTGTTGGATTTTCTGACTTCAAGAATTTAATCTAGATATTAGTGATAAAAATAGAATATATTATTTTGTGAATAATGATATTAGATGGATCCTTCTATATTAAAACATTTACTAATCCCCTTGTATTCCCATAATTGACATGCTTCCTGATATACAATTGTAACGAGTGATAGATGTCATTACTTGGTATTCCCAGATTTCAAATTATTTGGTATAATGTTTCATCATGACTAATTTTAATAGACACCAACATGACTATCTAAAACCTGAGCCTCATTGGTATATTTTGGATTACCCATACATTTAGATCACATTTAGTGATCAATTCCTTAGGCATTGAGTTTTTGATACTAATTTTCATTATGTCCTTTGGTTCTTCCAAACTCTTTATTATGGGGGACACTTTAATTTCTATTGGGATGGACACAAGGTCTTTGATTTATATACCATTTCCCAACATTGTTTTCAGATTCCCACGATTTATGTAAATATTTTCTTTTCTATCAATGAATAGGGAATGAATCTAAATGAAATGAAATTAAATAAAAAAACATTCTCATTCATGACATATTTGATGTTTGGGGAATTGAATTTAAGAGAACATTCCCTATTTTAATTCAAAGCTTTTAAAATCTTTTGGTAGTTGATAATGTTTCAAAATTCACAGTGGTCAAAATTATTTGGAGAGATGATTCCAAGATGCTTGAGAAATTTTTTAGAACCCAATTTTTTTAATGTTTCATTTCTTAATCTCATCATTAGTGAATATGTTTCTCATTTATATAAAAAAAATATTGCAATAAATTTGGCATCAGTATGGGTTTGGGCATCAAGTACATACAGTATATCACTCATAGACTAATGGTCAAGATGATGTTTTGAATAGAGTTGTAAAACTAATTCATGAAAAAATAGTTCTTCCAGATAGAAAATTTTGGATTCTTATACTAGATGATTCATTATGATCTCAATTTACTTACATTAAAACATTCATTAAAATGTCACCATATCAGATAGTTTTCATAAAGATTTTTCACCTCCCTGTTGAGATAGAACATTAGTTATGTTGGGACATTAAATAATACAATTCTATTATTTACGGTGTTGGTGCTCAAATGAAGTAATAGATTCAATATATAGAGTAAATGAATAGAGATTCAATAGATAACTCATAAATTTATTAGTAAAAAATGAGGCCACCAAATACCACCTCATCTGTCATCTTCAATTCCACATTAGGTTGAATGTCATCTTTCTTAAAGCAAGGATGAAGTTTCATCAATGTAAGATTCCTTAATATCGGTTTATACCATATATTATTACTAATGATTATCCATTTAGGGCATTTCAGGGTACAAATAATGAACCAAAACAAACCTTCAAGGTCAATGGGTGGTTATTGGAGGACCTTGATGAATCCATTATGGAGTCCTTGATGGAGAAACTGTATGTTAAAAAACCATCATACATGTGACACCCACTAGTTTTTATCCATTCTTCCAACATTATCTTTTTTTATAGTGAGGACACAATATTCTCTAGGTGTGTTGGGGTTGGTATATTCGCAAGTTAGTTTGTAATTTTTAGTATATTTTTTAGATTTCTCTTTTTTTATTTTTGAATAATATTTTTAATTTACACATTATCCATCCACATCTCTTTTGTACTGGATTATTAATTTATTATACCTAATTAATAATGAAAAATGATTTCCTCCTAATCATATAACATATTTAAAATGTATAAAAAATTCTTTATTTCATGTTCTTTTAACAAAAAGCAACTAATAGAATGTGTTATTAGGTGTGAATATAACGTTATTTGTGAATTTTTCTATAAAATTCGCTTTTTTAGTATATAAATAATTTTGTCTAATTAAAACAAATAAGAAAAATGGTACCCATTATATCTATACAATAAGGGAAAATGATCCATTTAACTTTTTCACACATTTTTATCACCTAAGGATGAAGTGTGAATATTCATTACAGAATAAAATTCAAATATAAGTTAGTTTAACATTTATAGACTTAAAAATTGATTTTTACATATGTTAATTATTTATCAGGTCATATACATTAGATTATTAGATATTCCTATGGGTGTCTACTGTTGTATGCCCTAAAAACTAAAATATCAATAAAATAAATTTTAAAACAAAAACAAAAAAATATTTCTTTTGACTTGATAGGGTCAAAACCAACTCTTCCTCACCAATTTATATTGTTATAAATATTACATTTAGATTCATGAGGATACCAAACAAGGGTTGAGTGATGAATGTATGATTTATCCTAATTTAATCCTTTGAAAAAAATGAGTGGAGTGATAAATGGAAAATAATATGTATATCGAGGTCAGTAGAAAAATATTTGACTTTTAGAAATGATTATGTGAGTAGGACTTGAAATTTTATTCTAAATAATTCAGGACAGGTTCAGTGGATAGAATCATTTATATAGATTTTTCTTAAATAACCTATATTTTTTGGATAGAATGTGGAATGAATAACATGAATTGGTTTTCACATATACATGTCGAGAGTTAGTGAAATTTTTTACTTTTGAATCATTTTCACAAATCATTGTTATTAATAACCTTGAATCTCTTTCTAATAAAATTTATGAGAAAATTTTTTTCACTTATAACAGAGAATAACTCCTTGATGATATTTTTGATATGATCACATGGTTATGAAGAATTAAATATTCAATGACTATTAAATCTTAATGAAGTTTATGATATCTACAAGCATAATTTTTTTCAAATATTACATTTCATATGACTAAACTTGTTTTGGTGTGGGGATGTGATCATACCACGATTCACTACATTATTCTACCATTACAAAACTATTTTATAATGGTTTTTTATTCAAAATTTAAAATACAAGTGAAAATTTAAATTCCCATTTTATTAAATTATATAATATTTTTCACTTTCAAAAAATTAAATTCTACTTGTTTAGGTGACTTATTGTTAGAGGGGGTGATTTGGTGGGTTAGAGCTGATCCGGAGGGAAAATAGATCAAATGTAATGGAATCCCATGGACAACTATCCACTTCTTTCACATTTCATGATATCCATGCCTCGAAATGTTGGAAATTTTGTGTTATGTACATTAATTTTGTTGGATCAATTTCATTTCCAGGATCCCTAGTCAAATTATTTGATCTGGTGTGCCATACGAACTAATATTTCTTGGTAATTGAATCTTCATGACGTACGATGATAGGTTCAGTATTATAAAAATATATACCAATTTAAATTTCCAATGACAGCAGAATTTTTCCTAGAGATATTAATGAGGCCATACAAAAACTCTCCAATTTTTTCCATGTCGAAATATGGACGTTTATGGTCCCA
Source organism: Viscum album (assembly GCA_963277665.1). Taxonomy (NCBI): domain Eukaryota; kingdom Viridiplantae; phylum Streptophyta; class Magnoliopsida; order Santalales; family Viscaceae; genus Viscum; species Viscum album. The sequence goes on along the minus strand of OY728155.1, from coordinate 1,733,406,118 downwards.
ATTTAGTGACACAAATGGTATCTCAGAAATAGGGGTCCCAAAAACACTTTCCATTTGTCCTATAAAAGGGAGCCATGGTATCCTCGTTTTCATGTTCATCCAAAAATATAATTATTTAAATTTTGGAGTTAACTTGGAGTAATATCCTTATTCTAGAACATACTGAGCCCCTATACACATAAGAGTATCAACGATGAAGAAAGATATCCACCTGAGCTTCATCCTTTTCTCTATGTTCTTCAAAATTATCGATGTTCATTGTGAGGGATCTGCACACATGTAAAGGGAGTATTGATTCATATGTTATCTATGATATTGGATTAATATGGGTTTTAAAAAATTTCATTCAATGTCTCTTTTTTTATTCATATATCAATTATTATTTTGATGTGTGTGATTGATATGCTCTTAATTTCTAGCTGATCTGTAAGAACCCAATTCTTCTTCTCAGGTATGTTTTTCCTTTTCAAGTCGTTTTTGAGAAAAAGAGGAAAATATGGAAATTTTCAAAGTATACGCTGTGTACTTTATGAGTACAAAACATTTACTTCGATGCCACTGGAAGTAATGTGTGGGCCATGTCATGGCCACACACATGACCATATAAGGGTGACTTGGAGGCCACCTAAAGAGGAGTACAAAAAAGGAATGTACACACCGAGTACTCCAAAAGTGCATGTCGTGTACTTTATTTTTATTTCATTAAACTGACTGGGGTCGCGTCTAATCCACATTTCCATCTTCTTCTTCACCTATTTCTTTCCAGTGCATCTGAGGAGGCCGAATCTTCTCTGAGCCACTGACCGTTTATCCGAATCCAACACCGTCAGTTGCAATAGAATCTTAGTGGTGAGTTCTTGGTTCTTCTTTGGCCACGTTTCCAGATTCTTCCTCTTATGAGAGTTATAGTAGGTTTATCATTTTAGATGTTTATGTAAATCTAATTTATTCTAGGCTGATTCACAGTTCTTCGTTCAAGTATATCTATCTCCTAGGATCGAGGTAGGCTGTTTTTTTCCTTCTGTTGAATGTCATTGAGTTTTTGTGCAAAAGTTCTGGATTCCCATGTTTCGGGTATCCCGGGTTATGGATTTTTGTATTATTTTTTGATTTCCTTAGATATGATGTTAGCTTATGGTTAATTGATAATAATATATTCTTGTTCGGATGTTTGAGGATCACCCATGGGTGTTATCCCTATTTGGATGTTTATCACCGTTTGGCACAGTTTTCCTGAAAGGAAAACCCTATTACAATTGATAGTTTCCTTTTTATAACTGATTGCATGTCTTCCATACAGTTTTAATTCTTTGGATGCTTTTTGTCTTTTGGCCAAGTAGTTTCTAAACTTACTTAGGGCTGTTGACAGCCGATTATGCACAACTAAACTGCATAGGGCTGTGAGAACCTAGTGTATGAAACCATAGAGGGAATACATGATTAAGTGCTTCTCTAGGGGGTCTATTGGAATTAGTTTCACATGCAGGACCTATAGGAATTTTACTTTTTTCATCCAACGAGTGTCCTTATATTACGCACCTATCGAGACTATAGGAGGAATTAGCCGTAATAGTTTCCTTGTAGAGTCTGTAGCATTCATTGCAAGACCATAGGGCAATCGACATGAGTGATTCCTATAGTGTTTGTTCCTTTTTATGTTTACTTGAATATTGGGGTATACTAGTTTGATCCACCCAGAGAGTTAGTGTGAATGAGGATTTTTTGGATGGTTTAGAAGAGTCTACCAATCCAAAGAACTCGCTTGGATCTATTGGCCTGCTTGTCTGTTTAGGTAGTCTTTTGATTCCTGCTGTGTTACCTGATTACCTTGGAATAGAGAGCATTCCTAGATTTCAATGGTTGTTTAATTCAATGAATTAATTAATTTTTAAATGATTATGAATGGAAATTGGTATGATTTTATAATTTTTCACTCATAGTTCATTACTACATTTACATTTATTAATTCTGCAATATTATTCACTGATAGTAGGGAACAGATCTTGTGGTGGTTGCCTACTGAGATTATTCTCACACCCAGTTTGGGTCTAACTTTTCGTCCCAAACAGGTTATGTGGTTGTAGGTATGGATAAGGACTGTGGCCCTTCTACTTCATGTATATGATTGCTGGTTGGAGATATAGAGCATAGGACCGATCATAGGCTGGTGATGCTATTGGAGTTACTGTTTACTTTTCGTAAATTGTTTCTCAATTGTATTTCATCACGTTGTTGTGTTTCAATCTTTCCTTAGATACTTGTACCTGCTGCATTAGTATCATCATTACAATATATTAATTTCTTCCTCTATTTAGTATCAATTATTGTATTGTTTTTACTGCTTCCGCTATTGACTGTTATTTCCTTTCCCTTGTATACCTTACCAAATGAGGGAATCGTTTCACCAATGACTCACCAAGGCCTTCGCTGCTAGTCGGCATCCTCTGGAATTTGGGGAAATGTGCTTGAGATTATGTGGCGAACGAGGTACGGAGCACCATATTGAGTGGATCCAGATTCGGGTCATTACAAAGTGGTATCAGACGCGGTTATTTTCTTTTCTATTGACTTACTGTTTAGCGACATTAGACAAGGATAGGACAAAATAGGTGAATGGTAAATACCTATGCCCGGGAGTTCTAAAACCCATGTACAGGGGAAAATCCAAGTTACCTTGAATATTTCAATTTTATAGTTTCTCAAATGTTACAGTTTAATTGACTTAACCGTTGGGTGGTGCACTTTTGTTGTGTTGTTTCTGTTTATATGATTGTGGTTCTATTTTGTTGCAACCCGATGAGATGAGGGTATGCCATCTCATGCATCATATAGGCACCTGTTAGAAAATCACATGTCATGCATTTTCCCATGCCATCTAAATTGCATTAGAGGATTCATGTTGTTGTGATATATTTTTTGATAGACTATGCATGCTGTCGTGATAGCTGTTGTGATAGAATACCTCATATGAATATAGGGTATCGTTGGTTTAGAGCTTCTTTATCATGGATGCCAAACATTGGTCTTAGTTGTGTTATGGGCCCTCAAGGATTATAATTTGTAGGATCGTGAGTTTTTTAAACTATTTACATGTTATATGCATTCTTAAAGATTCCAAACCATGATTCATGGGGTGTATGGGCCTTCATGGATCGAAATATGGCACCTTATTTCTTGTTTTTATGTGTTTTCTGGGCTCCGATGCAGTTATAAGGCTACTTTATAGAAAAAACCAGAATAAACAATGTGTATATTATGAATACACGCAGTGTAGTCTATAGACATGTCGCTGATTGTGTGATCAAGTACACGAGGGTGTGAAAAATCATATAGGAACACGTCGTGAACTAGTTTAGTATGACGTGTATTCTGAAATAGGTACCCCAACCGTGTCACGAACTACACGGTTCATGTTATCATTTCACATACATGTTGTGTCTGAATTTTACATGTTTTATAGTTTGATATAGGTATTTGGACATGTCACGAACAACACGGGTCGATGTTATCCTTTCTCATAAATATCGTGTCCTCCTGAAACACATCGTGTAGTGTCAGCCGTGTAGTCATCCATTTAGCTAACCACATGGATTGTTAGTACTTCTTAGTACACATCGTGTCCTTCTGGAACATGCCATGTAGTGTGACCTGGGTACACAGCTTGTGTCACTAACAACACGGGCCATGTGATGCTTGTTGAGTACACACCATGTGTACCTTGAACACGTCGTGTAGTTTAGTCTTAGGAGAGTCGTGTGGCTTAACCGTGTAGAAGGAATCAGGCAGGGAAGTGAACTCAAGTACACACCATTTTTTGGGACAAAAAATCGTGTATTTGGGGTGTTACACGACCTGTTTAGGTAGGAGTACATGCCCATGAAAATGACTTAAGGGAACACGTCGTGTAGTCTTCATACACATCGTGTGGTGATGTTTTTTTATTTTTTAATGCTTTCCTTACTATTTTCCCTTCTTAGACTCCTATTTTTCAATCCTAGGTAATTTGATCTAATGTGTGTTTTTCCTTGTAGAGTCATGCCACTGAGAAGTCCTCCCGTTGCATGTTAGGAACAAAGCAGTGACCATACACCTGATACGACAGATCAGGGACTACCAGTAGTTGTGCCTATCAATCTGCACATGGCACCTATAGTGATTCTAGACACAGGTGATGATTCATAGTTCAAAGAAGGTTTAGTGAGATTCATGAAGACCATCCAAAGATCCCAACACCCTACCTCATCTATGGAAGAGCTAACACGGGTTTTTCAGTCGCAGCATCCTCCCACGTTCACATGGGATAGAGGACCATAGGCTACGGAGTCACGCACAGAATCCATACTATCCATATTCGACCACCAGGAGATGCCTTCGGAGAGAAGAGTGGAGATCACGACTTCTATACTGCGAGACTCCTCCAAAAGATAGTGGGATATGGTTTCTTAGGTAGGGCGTCAACATGCTATGGCTTAGGACGATTTTTAGGGTACATTCTACGATTACAACTACCCGACGAAGCTAAGGGATGATAGAGCCAGAGAGTTCATGAACCTACAACATGTTACTCTCATAGTAATGTAGTATTCCTCTCACTTCATAGAGTTACAGTGTTTCACTCCCGTTCTGGGGAATGACGATTTGTTTTAAGCAATTAAGTTTGAGGAATGTCTCAGACCGGACATCAGATCACAGGTGAACGTCTTTCAGTTGACTTCTATTACTCTGATAGTAAACGAGGCACTTATCAAGGAGAGAAATATAAGGGAGACTGGAGTTGTGGACCCGGGTGGTTCAGCATCCAGGGATGATTCATTTCAGATAGACAACAAGAAGCGCCACCGAGAGTCTACATGAGGTGACTTGAGGAAGCGAGGTATTTATTCTGGCATATGGGATCTTTCTTTTGGAAAACATTTGCTGTTCTATCAGAGTAGAAAATGTAGGAATTAGAAGCCTCATTCCCTGAGAGACCCAGTGGAGTGCCGATCTTGCGGAAAGATGGGTTATATGCATCATTTCTTCAAGGTTTTGCTTCCAGTGGCTAGTGAAGGATGATCTATTTCGACTCCGGGTACAGGAGAAAGATTATCAGTTCTATAGAAGACTGGTGGATGGAGTTCTTCAGGTCATTAATGAAAGGGTAGAGGTTGTGGATGCAGTGGTCAGGCTCGTGAAGGGTCTGCTCAGGGATCTTAGGCAGCTACAGAGGGCCGCCGTGGAGCTTAGACTTTTGCGGTATAGCAGATTCATTAGGAGCAGGATCCTGGATCTTCTACAGTTCAAGGTAAGATTTAAGAAGCCTTCGTTTTATCCTTTTCACTTTTCGATGTATTATCTTCTCATAGCTTTATTTCTGTTCATACCGTGGATAGCCTTAGACTTACTGTTTATAGTTCTGAGTATATAATGACGCTAGACACTCACTTGGGAATTAGAATGCCTAGCGGGAGTCAGTGCTTATACTGGTCCATTGAGGTTGTTGGGTGTTGTTTTTCATGGAATCACTATGTTTTAGATATTACAGGATATGATGTTATTCTCGGGATGGACTGGTTGGTTCCCTTCCAGTCCTTTGTCAATTTCTATCATCATAGTGTGAGTTTCACATCAATAGAGGGTGGATCTTTTCTTCACAAGGGCGAATGGGATGTCGACGTGATAGAGCGGGACCAGAGCATCATGGGTTGGGCGGTGTTTCAGACTAGATTTCTAGCATATATCTGGATGACCGGGGGACTTCTCAGATAGAATTTCCTCTAGTGGTTGATCACTTTCCAGATGTTTTTTCAGAAGACTTTTCTGGTTTACCTCTAGAGTGAGAGGTAGACTTCTCTATTGAACATGTTCCAGGAGTAGAACCGATATCCATACCTTCTTATAGAATGGCTAAACCTATGTTACAATAGCTCAAGAAGCATTTGGAGGAGTCACAGGAAAATGGTTTTATCCAACCCAGTAATTCTCCGTGGGGTTCGCCCGTTCTATTTTCAAAGAAGGCAGATAGTACTTTATGGCTTTGTGTGGATTATTGGAAGTTAAACTAGTTGATATTCAAGAACCAATATCCATTTCCAGGGATAGATGATCACTTCGATCGGCTTCGAGGAGATAGAGTGTTCTCGAAGATCGACTTCAGATCTGGATATCATCAGTTGCATGTAAGACGATCAGATATACCTCTTATAACCTTCTAGAGTAGGTATGGTCTGTATTAGTTTTTGGTTATGTCGTTCAGTCTCATGAACGCGACAACATTTCTCAAGGCGTTGATGATCATATTGTTCCATCCATACCTGGATTCTTTCGTGGTAGTTTTTGTGGACGATATCTTGGTATACTCTCACACTCGACAAAACCATGCTACCCATCATGAGATCGTTTTGAGTACACAGAGGGATAATCCGTTATATACTAAGCCCTCAAAGTGACACTTTTGGATGGATGAGATTCGCTTCCTAGGTCATGTCATCTTAGAGACAGGATTGTCAGTAGACCTAGAGAAGGTGAGAGTAGTAGTTACCTGGGACCAGCCAAAGAATGTCTTCGAGGTACGCAGTTGCTTCGGGCTTGCTGGTTAATACATGCAGTTTATACAGGACTTCTCATGATTAGAATCTCTGTTGATGGGCTTGAATAAGAAAGGGGTGAAGTATGTTTGGTCATAATCATGAGATTCAGCCTTTCAAGAGCTGAAGGGGATATTGAATTCAGCACTGATACATGTTTTTACAGAGCCAGGAATGAGTTATATAGTTTTCTATGATACATATGGCATCAGGAATGGTGTATTTCTTATGCAGGAGGATCGTGTTGTTTCATATGGATCTTGAAAGTTGAGGCCACCTAATAGGAACTATCCAACGCACGACCTGGAGTTGGTTGTAGTTGTTCATGCTTTGCGTTGTTGGAGACATTATATTTTGGGAGATCATTTCGTTGTATATACTTACCACAAGAGTCTGAAGAATATCTTCACACAGTGTGACTTGATTCTAAGACAATGGAGGTGGCTTGAGTACCTACAATCTTTTGATTTTGAGATTTCTTATATGCCTGGTAAAGGCAACGCTGTGGCAGACGCACTGAGTAGGATGACACAGATACAAGCAGTTCAGGAGGCCAGCAGCGAGTTGCAACTTATGGTTTTGATCTCTGAAAAGCATTTGGAGGTACATGACAGACAAGGTCATACATTTCATTCTTCTTTATCTATTATGTCTACCCTTCTTGACTGAGTTTGAATGAGGTAGTAATCAGATTCTGATGGCCTAGTTCTATGGGAAAGCGTGTCATGAGAGGACCCTCTTCCCGGATGGACCGTAGGAAAGGGTGAGATCTTTCATTTCCAGTGACGCATATGGGTTCCAGTAGATATACGTGAGAAGATGATGTAAGACTTTAATTCCTCAGTTGGGGAAGTTCATCCTGGTGTCACCATGATGTATCGTGATCTACACCGCCAGTATTGGGGTCCAGGTTTGAAGAAAATTATGCTAGTTTTGTCATGAGGTGTTCCACCTATCACTAGGTGAAGGTGGAGAACCAGCGACCAGTAGGGATTTTACAGCAGCTACCCATTTTCGAGATGAAGTGGAATGATGTCGCGATGGACTTCGTGACAGGGTTACCGATATCGCCTTGAGGGAATGATGTGGTTTGGGTTGTTATTAACATGCTCACAAAACTTTCTCACTTCTTTTCGATTAAGGAGACTTTGGTGTTGATTAGCTTTGAAGGTTGTACATCTATGAGATTTTACACTTGCATGGGGTTCTGAGTAATATTATTTCTGATAGTGACTCCCTCTTTACATCTCATTTATGGCAAGGGCTACAGAGGTCTTTGGGTACATAGGTACTTCTGTGTACAGCTTACCATCCCCAGACAGATGGCTAGTCAGAGCACATGATTCAGGTGTTAGAGGACATACTACGAGCATGCGTCCATGTTTTTTGAGGTTCATGGGAGAGAAATATACCCCTAGTGGTGTTTTCCTACAATAATTGTTTTCATTAAACCATTCAGATGTTACCTTATGTGGATTTTTTGGTAGACCATGTCGATCACCCTTGTGTGGGCTGGAGGTAGGAGAGGCATCTATATTGGGACCTCGTCTAATTCAGGAGACCACAGAATAGGTTGAGTTGATTCAAAAAATTATGGTTACTGCAAAGTCTCAGAAGAAATCTTATGTTGATCATTGGAGACGACCTTTGGAGTTCAAATTCAGAGATCAGGTTTACATATGTGTTACCCCGATGTTGGGATACAAGAGTATCAGGGGACTAGTTAATCTTTCACCAAGATAAGTCATGCCATTTTAGGATCTAGATAGAGTCGGGATGGTTTCTTATAGGTTGCAGTTACCTCAGAGGTACCATGATATGCACGACGTCTTCCATGTTTCTCAGCTTCGACGCTATTTCTTAGACTAGTCTCATGTTTTTCAACCTGAGGAGGTTGAGCTAGAGCAGGATGCATCATTTGGGGAGCATCCTATCAAGACTTTTGATCACAGTGCAAACGTACACTGTGGTCGGTCTGTTCCTCTAGTATGGGTTCTATGGCAGCACGGCCGTGTACATGACGAGACCTCAGAGAGGGAGGCTGATATGCGATCACAGTGGCCAATGTTGTTTGACATTTCTTCTTCCCTACCAATTTGGGGAAATTCGGGGATGAATTTTTTTAATGTGGGAAGTTTGTAAGAATCCATATCTTTTTTAGGTATGTTTTCCATTTCTATTAGTTTCTGTGAAAAAGAGGAAAATTTGTAATTTTTCGAAGTACACGCCATGTACATTGATAACACTGGAAGTCATGTGATGGTCGTGTCCTATCCACACACCTGGCTATGTAAGGGTGACTCAGATGCTGCCAAATGTGGAGTACGGAAAAGGCTAGTACGCACTATGCACCCCATAATTAAATGCTTTATAAATTCTTTTTATTTCATTAAATGGACCAGGGTCATGTCTAATCCTGATTTCCATCTTCTTATTCTCCTATTTCTGTCCAGAGCATCCAAGGAGGCCGAAACTTCTCTGAGTCGCCGATCCATAACTAGTTATTCGAATAAAACACCATCAGTTGCAATAGAATCACAATGGTGAGTTCTTGGTTCTTATTTGGCCACATTTCCTGATTCTTCCTCTTATGAGAGTTATCATATGTTGAACATTATAGATGTTTTTGTATATCTACTCCATTCTAGGAGGATTCTCAGGCCGGGGTTCATGTATATCAATCTCTTAGGATCGAGGTAGGGGGTTTGTTTCCTTACATTGAATGTCTTTGAGTTTTTGTGAAAAGGTGCTGGATTACCATGTATCGGGTATCCCGGGTTTTGGATTTTGTCATGTTGTTTAATTTCCATATATTTCTTGTTAGGTTAGGGTTAGTTGATAATAATATATGATTGTTTTCATGTTTTATGATCACCCCATGGGTGTTATCCCTGTTTGGTTGTTCATCGTCATTTGACACAATTTGCCTGTAAGCCAAACCCTATTGCAATCGTTAGTTTGCTTGTTATTACTGATTTTTTGTTTTTCCTACAGTTTTGATGCTTTTGATGCTTTTTATATTTTAGCCATGTAGTTGATAAACATACATAGGGCTGCTGACCGTTGATTATGTATGACTGGACTACTCAAGGTTGTGAGAACCTGGTGTGGGAGACCAAAGAGGGAATAGATGATTAAGTGCTTCCCTAGGGGGTCTGTTGAAATTAGGTTCATACAATGGACCTACTAGAATTGGACTTTTTTATTACTAAGAGTTTAATTAGTTTACGCACATATCAAGACCACAGTAGGAATTAGATGTAGGAGCTTCCTCCGGGAGTCTGTAGCTATCATTGCAAGACCACAGGGGAATTGATGTGAGTGCTTCCCAGAGTGTCGGTGCCTTTGTATGATTAAGTGACGGTAGGGGTTTTCTTGTTTGAGCCACCCAGAGAGTTAGTGTGAATGAGGATTGTTTGGTTGGATTATATGAGTCTACCATGCCAAAGCACAATCTTCGATCTGTTGGCCTGGTTTTCTATATAGGTAGTCTTTTGATGCCTACTGTGTGAGCTGTTTACCTTGGAATAGAGAGATTTTCTAGATTCCTGGGTTGTTTAATTAAGTGAATTAATTAAATTTTAAATGAATGTTAAGGGTAATTGGTAGTATTTTATACTTCTGTACTCCTAGTTCATTACAACATTTACATTCATTACTTCTGCTATATTACTCACTAATAGTAGGGCACAGATCTTTTGGTGGTTTCATACTGATATTAGTCTCACACCCTGTTTGGGTCCTGCTTTTTGGCCCAAACATGTTATATGGTTGCAGGTGTTGATAGGGAATGTGGCCATTCTACTTCAGGTACATGATTTCTGGTTGGATCTGGAGAGCATAGGACCGAGCTTAGGCCTGTTATGCTGTTGGAGTAACTATTTACTTTTCATACTATGTTTCTCAGTTGTATTTCAGCATGTTGTTGTGTTTGATTTTTTCCTTAGATACTTGTACCTAGTGCATCATTATCAACATTAAAATATTTTCCTTGCTTCCGCTGTTTAGTTTCATGTATTTTATGTTGTTTACTGCTTCTGATATGGACTATTATTTGCTTTCCCTTATATATCTTACCAAATGAGGTCATACTTTCGCAATTGACTCACCAAGGCCCAAGCATCTAGTCAGCAGCCTCTGGTATTCGGGGAAATGCACTTGAGGTCATGTGGCGAACCGAGTACGGGGTACCAGTTGAGTGGATCCAGATTCAGGTGGTTACATGATCAGTGTGTGGTTTTGGGTATGTGACTTATGTTATTATGATTGGACAACATAAGAATGATTTCGATTCCCCATTAATTTTTATTTCAATATTATATTGTATCTCTTAGTCCATTCATATTTTCTGTAACGTGGATATACCATTCTTATGTCATGGTTATGTTCTTCAAGTATAGAAATAAAAGAATAAGAATTAATGTGGATTCCAATAAATTTCAACTGATGAATTACTCCAAATCTAACTGAATCTCCAATAAAAATGAACATGAAATGTGTAAATTGAATTCAAAACGAACCCTTTATCTCATATTTATAAAAATACACATGGTTTTTCATATATTAAACTCTTTAAATTAGTTATTTTCTTATATTTATCTTCAAAATATCCCCCCATATTTTAGTACTTTTATTAAAAAATAGACACTCTAAACCCATAAAAACTACATGAAATACAACCTAGGATCTTATATAGACTATAATATAATCTTTAACTATTAATCAACTTCACATGTTAAGAAAATGTGATTAGGTACCATTTTTCTACATTATATTACCTAATAATATTATGAAATTATTTATAATTGTGGTTACGTTACCTCTCTCTTCAATCAGAAATATGTGCTCTTTCAAGAAAATATATTCAAATTAAAGGTTTTCAAAAATGTTCTTATATTATGAAATGATATATAAAATACATCTTACCCATGTTTTAAAATTTAAAAATGTTTTTTTTAAAAGTAAACATATTTTTGTTTTCTAATAGAGGTGATTTTCTAATGTTTTTATAGTGTAGAAGGATTGTTTGTTATGTATAGATTTATTAATTGTCATTACAACCATTTTTTGATGATTCATTTATAATTTTTCTAGGTTATTTTCAATTAAAAATGTTTCTTACAAAATTTTTATGTCTAAAAGTTGTATCAAATGATATATTTCTAAAATGATGTTATAAATTATTTTTAAAGGTTATTTTATGAGTTTTGATAGTGGTTTTCAAAGTATAGAATTTTGAAAATGATTATTCCTTAAAAAAAATTCAATGAATGAGTTCTACCTTAATAAATTCAAATTGTTATATTTCAAAATAATTCTCCATATAAGATGAAATCGATTAATATAGTTTATGAATTACTGGGGTTTGATATTAGAACACCATTATAATTATTTCTCAAATAATACTATGTTTAATATGTCATGTTTTTTTAAACCCATTTTCCTCCTGGGTTATAACATAACAAAAATATTATGAAAACCATTTATTTACATTGGTTATTCTATAATGAAATGAATGTATCTTTTACAAATTTTATAAATCAATGAATATTTTACGATATCCAGTTCATTTAATGGGATATGATATGATGTTTCTTAATATCATATATTCTTATGGGTCATGATATTAGGAATGTTATATTATCTAATGTCACACATAAGTATGTTTTAATTATGATATGGTGACACTTTTATCTCCCTCCCATGGATTGGGTAAGGAATTATATCTCATGATATTTACATGGATGAAATGGAGATTCAAGTTGGTTTAGTATGGGACATTTTCTATTAATATTCTCTTGGGAGTGAACGTTGACTAATAATATGGGCATTAGAGAGAACCTTGGTTACAAATATGGTCTTCAGATTAAACCATGACTTCTAATATGGTATTGGGAGTGATCCATGACTACAAAGATATGAAACATGTCAATAGTCTTAACCAACTCAGGAAAGAAGTTGTAATCTAATCAAATATAATAAAAGGGTTGTGACTAGGGATATTTTTATATAATACCTTTTAGGCACAACCCCATGATTTTCATTGAGATGTTATGTTAATGAGCCTTGAATTATAAGGAATAACTTTAAATTCTTATGTTTATTCCACAAGTTCATCTATTATACTCATAATATTATCATATTACATAGGCTCTTTGATTTTTTTATGATTCATATCATATGATATACTAAATATTATTTGATTAATCGTTATTATGATCTTTGTTATGAATTATATTTTTTAAAAATGTTATGGTCTTGATCTCATACCTTTATTTCATTGTTATTCTTATGTGTAACCTTTATTTTTACCCTCATTGACCATATGATATTTCACATTATTAAATTTCCTTTCTCCAAGTTAAGAAGAACAGTTTTAAATCAGTGTACTAAAGGGGAAGTACATTTCTAGAGATGTGGAAGTTAATTTTCAAAATTAGAATAATCTTTTACTGGATTCTAAATACACTGAACTATTCTGTTCTTTGGTAATATTTTTTGGTACTCTTCTAAATTCTCATATAAAATGATTTAATATCCATGTATGTAATCATTGGTTCTCAATACCAGATGATTGGATAAAAATTATATAAATAGATTCATATTTTTGATAACATAAATGTGACAGTATAAGTGACCTTGAAACTGATTGGTAATATGGTGAAGATGTTTTTTTATGGGTGGAGTTTATAGAATTTTTTATTAATGGTATAAATAATTATTGAATATTTGGAGGCATGAATGTTTTCACGAAATTTTTATTGTGATTTAGGTTATTAACAGGATTCAAGATAATAAATGATAATGATATTCACATGTTTAGTGATATAAAAGTAAGATAAAAATCACGTTGTTTTAGGGATTAATGATAATTTGAGTTTCAAAATACGCTGAACTTTATTCTAATTCTTTTTTAATTTTTTTTTTAACGGTAAAAATTTAATAAATTCTTATAACTGAACTCAAGATGAGGTTTGAGTGATTATTTCACCACATCACTGTATGAATATCTATGTGTATTTAGTAATTTTGGCTAACCATTTTATTATAACCAGTGATAAAAACTAATGAATTTTTAACCCATTAGAAATCTTATGATCCACTAGTTATTTAGTCATTATAATTTAAACATAATTTCATTGAATAAGAAATAATGAAGAAATTAATTGAGGAGGATCCTATGAGTGTGATTATACTTATTATTTAAAATAAAGTATGTTTGTATTCTCAAATGATTTGGAAATAATGTATTATTATACTATGATAATTTATGATGATATCAAATATGTTTTTCATAAATTATTTGTCTATTTATTTTTGGTCAGTAAACTTATCTCGACCATGTTATCTATCATTATCCAAAAAAACATTATTGTTATAAATCTCATTGAATTATATCTTTTCACATTCAATTAATATTATTCTAATTAGAATCCTAGTTATGTGGTGATATCCTCATTTTATTTCCTATCTTATATGTAGGAAGTTATATTAACCCTTTTTATGCTATGTGTTTTATAAAAATTAATTTGAAAATATTATCCTTTTATTTTTTGACGTTCAATGTCAAATTATAAGAAAAACTTTTTTTGAACTTCTACACTCTGTTGGGATACTAGCTTATTGTTTGGAGCTTCCACCAAATATATCCCAAGTTCAAGATGTGATCTAACTATCTATCTAGGTGAATTACATATCTGATCCTTCTCATGTACTAAAATCAAAGGGCAAACTAATAGAGAATAATCTATTATATGAAGAGAAACATTTATAGATTTTTTATCATAGAGAAAAATTTATATAAAACTACACCCCTCACATAGTTAAATTTTTGTAGATAAACCACCAATTTGTGTATGATACATGGATGCCTAAGGATTTTATGACGTATAGATATCCTAATCTATTTACATCAAAGTAGATAATTCATTGGGTGAAATTTATTTTAAGGGGAGAAGAACATAACAGTTGTATATTATAAAAAGAACATTATGATCGATTACCAACCATACATTAAACACTGTGATTAAAATAACTCTATAGTATTATTATAACTAAATCATAACAAACTATACACTAAATTAGTTGGTATGAAGAGCATAAAGTATATTTTTAAATATATATTAACTTCATAATATCTAAAAATTTATTTATTATTATTAAATAAAAAACTATTACTAAAGTGATTTCATAATACACATATATATTTCATTAAAATGGGGATTTTTATTTCATTATATGGTAAAATAAATATGATTATTTTTGTAAAAATTTAAAAAAAAAATTAAATAAAATTTAAATAATTTTTAGATTTATTATCTCAAAAATATCATTAGATAAACTTTTGAGAATTTTATAAAATGTTTAATTTTTCACTGAATTGTAAAAAACTGATAATTGAAAAATAAATTATTTTTTATAAAATATAAAATATAAATGAAGCATTAAGTAGCCCAGAAATGTTTAAAGATACATGTATTGTCAAAAATGTGTGTCATATTATATTATTCGACAAAAAACCTTGTATTTTTTAAAGAAGTTAATAATATTTAAAATATTTCCATCTAGATTCAACAGTCATATGACTATTGGTCAACTATAAACTTTTTCCAATATAACCATTGAGAAGTATACTGTTGATAATAATTTTAAAATTATCAATAGAGTTTATATTTAAAATTTTGACAAACGAAAATTGATATATAAAGAATATTCAATAGCCTAAACTAGTAGAGTCATTCCATTTGAATCATATCTATCAAAAATAAAAGGGGTTATTATCACTTATATTTTCCCTTTACCAATACCAATGAAATATTCAATGGGTGAGGTTTGAACAAAATCACTTTTGGGAGAAGTTCATGTTAGTGGATATTACCACTTGGTCGATGTTAGACGAGGCACCCCACGAAACTACCTCCATCACACACCATACTCTTAGGGAGTATGTGGGTGTAATAATGGGTTTCAGGTCCATGAATTAGTTACATCACAAGTAATTACATTTTAAAAATAAAATTTCTCTCACATCATTTCCACTATAAGAATAGTTTTTCTTAATACAATTATGATGAAATTTTATTAATTTATTTTTCCGATAGAGATATTACTTATTTGTAAAGAAATAATTACTATAATAAACAATGGTGTTATGAATAATGCTAATTTTAGGTGAAAAGTGTGGTTAGTTCACTCTTCTATAAAAATAAATGATAAAATAATTTTTATTTTTTATGTATCATAAATTTTACAATGCATTTCTAATCCGATATTATTTTAAATGACTGTGTATTTTATATTTAAAAGTTAAAATTCTAATATTCAGATAATTAATATGATAATATAATTCTTATTTTTTAAATAATCACACAAAATTAGATTTGGGTCAAATTTTTAGAATGCTCTAAAATACATTATTTTTCAGGAGTAGTAAAAATATAATATCAGTTATTCGGTATGTCAATGAAATCTTATTTACATCATAAAAATTTAATCTATAATAAACCACAATATATGATAGTTTTAACTCTCAATTATTCTTACAAATGATTATTCAAGTCCCCAAGGTTCCAATCCTCATGTTTTAGAAGCTCCTCTTTAGGGAAGGGAAGTATCCTTCTATTCTCTCTGTTGCAGGAATCTCTTTTGGTATATTTATTATAAATGATATGTTAAGTCTATATAGTTTACATTATACTCATTAACATAATTCTAAATTAATTTATATAAATAGGAGAACCATGTACCCTTTTTTTAACCTTGTCTAAAACCAAGTTTCATACTTGTTGTGTTGCATATTTCACATCTCAAAATATCTCTCTCCTCCTCAAGAAAATTCATTTTATTCTCTTTTTATGAATTCTAAAACATCATTAGTTTCCAAAGGTATTCACCAATATGTATAAAGAAATTATTTGAAACTTATATTTACTTAGATAAAACCTTAATTCCATTTTTGTGTTAAAAATGGTATAATGATATTGTTTTTAAAGAACATTTGTGACACCATGATGTTCATATAAAAACTATTTTAATTTATTATCAACAGTGTTTATGAATATTTTCAATGATATATGTTGTTCACATAAAAATTAATATATATGAAGTTTGTTCTCTGATAGTTCTTTAATTCATTTGGTAATTAATTTAATCATCTATATGT
Source organism: Viscum album (assembly GCA_963277665.1). Classification (NCBI taxonomy): domain Eukaryota; kingdom Viridiplantae; phylum Streptophyta; class Magnoliopsida; order Santalales; family Viscaceae; genus Viscum; species Viscum album. The sequence goes on along the minus strand of OY728155.1, from coordinate 1,733,389,390 downwards.
GACCTATTTTATGATACATTGGTGAAAAAAATTGGTAATTTTTTGTAAAACTCAATGAAAAACCTAAGAGATATTCTTATGAATATCTCATGTAAATTTTATAGACACATTTCCATGTAATGATTTATATTATTTTCATTTTGATATTTATCAACACATAATGATATTTCTCATGATATAATTAATATTCTTCAAGATCACTTGAAAATTGTTTCCCTTTCTTATTCTCTTATAGGGACTTATTCTCACCCTTTGCTTTGATGAATGTCCCTAGGTTCTAATTTGTAATAAAAATACTTAGGATGAACCAATGAAGAATCCATTCATGTTCTTTGTAAGAATTTATTATGTTTTTTTATTATATACCTTTCTTCCAATAAACTAAACATTAAAAATAATATTTGCTGTATAATGTATTGAACTATTTTCATAATAAATAGGTGGGGTGATATATTTTGTATCAAGTTATTGATTACTTATTTGTGGAAATTTGGATTTTTAAATTTTAAGAGTAACACTAGGTATAAAATAATATATATTAAAATGTCATGATATTTTGAAAAAGTTTTAAGTAATTGTTTTTTGAGCCGATAAATCCCTCTCTAGATATAAACATGTGGATGTGCCTCTCAAAGAAATGTATCGTGGGGTAAAAACCTAAAACACCTCTATGGGATATACACGAACATGAACAGGTGGAGAACAACTTTCACCACATCAAACCTAGTTTGACACTCCTTTGGGATATGCTTGTTTAATCACATGTATTTTATGTACCATTATAAAAGATTTATAGAAATTGTAATTGTTGTTAAAAAATAATATTTTTAAGAATGGTTTTTGAAGACATATCATTTATTTAGATTTATAGTATTCCATACAAAATAGTTTCTAACTATGTATTACTGTTCGAGAAATTTTGCGAAAGATAGAAGAAACTATGTAAATGGTTAGCACAATAAACTATTCACTGATGGGCATCAGGAAGAATATGAAATGTTAAACATCTTGAGAATGATGAATTAACTAACTCGAGTATTGAAAAATAACTTGCATCGATCCAAGTGAAATGATTCAAATAAAAAGTCCCAATATTACATTTATTACTTTATTATTCATTTAACACCATTTTTTAGTGGATCAATCCATGCATTTATTTTTTAGTCATGGATAAACTATACATAAAATATATTTTTGTACTCTACTGTTCAGATTAAGATAGTGCCACACTAGTTATATTTCACTTTTGGGGAGAATCTTATCAGAATTGTAAACTGGTTAAAATCATGAATCCAAGAAGAGAGATTGATGTTATGATGTTTGAATAGTTATAGGGAACCTTTTAAAAAAGTATTTCCCTTGTTTAATTTGAATGAAATTAGAGAATGAATTCCAAGAGAAGAATTATAAGGAAAATGAATCTATAAAAATCTATGAGATGAACATTACAAGGCTTTCTAACTACTACACTAGATTTTTCTCGGATCCTATTGAAAATTATGATAGGTTATTTAATGTGATATAACCACATCTGTATAATAATATATCCAATAAAGACTATGATAGCTATGAGGAGATAATAAAATGTGATATGAAGGATGAACCAGAGTTTTGAGAGATGCAGTGGTCCCATAGATCGAATCAATGTAAGAGATCAATGGATCTAATTATATGCACGAACACTAATCACATATGTGGAGGAAAAGAAATAAAAATTACATGATGAAAAAAATGTGGAAAAAAGTATTTAGGTAATGGATTACATGGGAGTGAAAAATGTTACAAGTGTGGAAAATGTGACAATATTTATAAAAAATATTATAGTTAGATGATGTCTCATCTAGTCACCACTAATGAAGAATGCAGTATAGTGTAGTCATAGCATGAACTCCAATTCATCAAGTTTGGATATCTTGGGAACTTTTCCAATCATTTCCCAAATTAGAATATTCTTGTAGGAAAATCCCCATCAACCTCATCATATTCCAAGGGGGAAGATTTTTCATTTCCTATCACAGCGACAAATGTTTAATCTTAAAATGATGTGGTGGATGTTACTCTCTTTGTTCCTTCAAAAGAAGAAATTTATTTTTTGTTTCTACTTCTATACATTCCTTTATTTCCTCCATGTTTGAAAATAATATAGAATCAATCCTCCATCTACTATAATTAGTGTTAAGTATCATGACTCATGGATAAATTATCCAATAATAAATAGTGAACATAAACTCTAGTATTTACTATGGAATGAATGATATCATCAAAATCCTATAGTTATCCCCATTATGGAATTTGATAATAAAAAATGGATGGACTGGATCCTAATATATAACTCTAAAATAAAATTTAGAATAAAGGAAGTGTCAATAGTCTAGAATGGAAAACCTACGATAGTTTTCCATGGAGAGATATCTTATCCTAAACATTGTCTAGAAGCACCTCCCACAACCTTCATTATTTAAATGATTGTAGAATATGACGAAAGAACAAAAGTATAATAATAGAAAATGTTCTCATCATTTCAGAATACATTGAATTTTTTCCTGAGGTGTTACATGGATGTCTCTAAGAAAAAGAGGTAATTTTTTCTATTGAACTCATGACTATATTGAAGACAATATCATAGACTATGTATAGAATGAAAATTGTAGAGATGATCGAATAAAAGGAAAAATTTATTAATCTCTTAGAGTATTGTTCAATCTGAACATGTGTGTCTCCTTGGGGAGAAAATATTATCTTTGGTAATAGTGGGATATATCAATGAGGTTCTTCAATGATTATATATAACATAACATGGTTCCAGAAAAGAATAAGTACACTCTTCCATGTATTGGTTATTTTTTTGACCAGCTTCAGGGAGCTCAATTCTTCTCTATGATTGACCTTCGACCTGGTTATCATCAGTTGAGGGTGAATAAATAAAATATTTTAAAGACATTTTTATGGTCAATATATGGTAATTATGAGTTTTTTTATATTCCCTTTATCTTGACTAATACTCCTACTATATTTAATAATTTTATGAATATATTCTTTAAAGGATACCTTGTTGGAATTGTGGTAATTTTTATTGATGATATTTTATTATATATAAATATTTGTGATGAACAGGTGGATCAACTAAGAGGTATATTTCATAATCTATAGAAGGAGAGTGAATTTTTGTTACAACAAGTTTCATTTCTAGGGATCATTTAACAAATGATGGAATCTGCTGGGAAAATATCCATAAATATATCATTGAAGCTTTTTTGAGGTGATTGTGTATGTAGACAAATCAGGCCTCCATGTTGTGTTTGTTGAAAAAGCAGACCACTATATATATATTTGTTGACAAAGGGGGTTTACAGAAGGATTATTTAAGTACAAGGGATTTTGAAAAATATCCATTATTAATTGATGAACCTGTAAAAAGGAATGGATGATCAAGAGGCGGTAAAAAAATAGCAGACACAGGGTGGCACTGTTTTCCAATATTTTCCAAATTTTTGGGCCTCAAAATCGATAAATAGAGAAAACTGTTTTTTTGGAAATGGGACACGTGTGATGGTGTCTTAGAGGCTTGGAAAGATGTGCGCAATATTTTTTTCAATTTCAGAACATCAAAATATTGAAAAGGAAATAGGGGATCCCATGGTTGGGTTTGGGTGCGCAAGGTGACTATGGCAATAGAGACTAGGGCCGCTGTACTTGCACACCATGAGGAGACTTGCGCACGGGCTCTCAGGGTACCCAAAATGACTACAAATAGAGGTCCACCCCTCTTCTTTTAAAGATAATCTCAAAACTTATATAAAATCAGAGCTCCAGTTGTACTGGAGGTTTGGGAATACAAGTGGTGGTTGGTTTGTGCAAGTATAAATATATTCAAAAGTTGTGCCCCAGTTGATATTTGTGCACTAATATTGGTTTGGACATAAAATGGAGTGAGTCACCCATATTTTTTGTTTATAAATGGAGGGTTTCACAAGTTTATAGGTGACACATGTGTTCCATTCTTGTATAAGCATGAAAAATCATAGAGTAGTGCACATGACATTAGATAAGTGCACCAAGAATAGAAAACTATTCTAGTCACTCCAGGTGTCTGAAAAAGATGGGGAATTTCCCGTTACATTCAGCGAAATGTAATATTCATCTATGAGTTAAATTTGGTCTTCAACCGAGTATCTACATACAGAGAAAGACGCATTCATTTCGGATTATGAAGGGACCTACATGTCATTAAACTATGAGTGGATATTTTGAAGAAGCAGTGTCCACTCTTCAGTTGGGAGAGAAGATAGATTTCATATTGTGATATTTTGTAAACCAGATGGGACAATGAGTCATCAGTGATCATTGAAAATTGTAGTTCACTTATAGTGGATTTAGGAAATCATCACATCTCTAGTGTATGCTCCATGCACATAGCCCAATGAGGGTGAACCAAGTAAAAATAGTAGTGTCATGTTCATAAATTAATATCTGTATATACCTTTATACGGGAAAGGGTGAGTAGAGAGTTTTTCGTAACAGCAAAATAAGATCCAAAGGGGATAGGAATAAATCATCCATACCTGGATTCACGCCCCACCCCCACCCCCCACCCCCCCCACCACAGGGTATTTGGTCTTATGGTTGTAACAGATTCTACATTGACCTTTTATAGACCCTGGTTTTTGTGGAGTGGTCAGAACGTACAATTGTTACTAAGATTTATAGTTACCTTGGTATAGAATGATTTTATGGCGGGTTTTGGAAAAAAAATCATGAATCTATAATACACTATCCAATTTAACTCAAAAATAGGATAAGTTAATATCAATAAAGGAGTGTGAAGAATGTTTCCAAAAGTTAAAGATGAGATTTGTTACTGCACATATGTTAATTCTACCCTTTATCAAATAAATTTTAATTATTTATAGTCTTTTGTCTATAAAAGGGATTAGGTAAGTCCTCATAAAAAATTAAAATGTTTATTACTTATTCATCTTTATATTTCAAGAATCATGAGAAAAATTATCCCACTAATAACCTAGAGCTGGTTATGGTTTTTTTATTGATGATATGGAGGTACTATCTTTATGGAGAGAAATGTGATATATATATATATATACCGCGATTGTTGGAATCATATTTTCATGCATAAGTAATATAACTTGATACGTATGAGATGGTTAGAACTTAATAAATTATATTATTGTTTAATTCATTATCAACACAAAATTGAAAACAATGCCCTTGATAAAATGAGTAGGAAGGGGCCTATCATGATACAAATTCTAAGGATTCATAGATATACTTTTATCAAATAACTAGTAAAACATGACATTGTAATTGCAAGGGGAGGGACACCATCATTCCTATCCCAAAATTATTTCTCAATGATAATTAATATAGAATGTTCTTTCTATATAATTATATAAATGATATAAATAATGAGATGTTTCCAAAGTAAAATACTGATCAAGAAGGTGTACTGAAATTTCATACAAGGATATGAGGTCCATTTATTCCAGATATAAAGAAGGATGTAATGGATGAATAATATATATCTGTAATATTTATACATCTTGGAATCAGTGAAATGTATAGGTACCTCTGTGATTATTATTGGTGGGATAACAAGTAGAGGGATATTATTAACAACACTATAATGTTCATGTTGTGTCAAAAAGTGAAGGCAATGAAATAACTTCCTAAACGGTTATCACAACCACTCCCTATACCAATATGGACGTGTGAAAATACAACTACGGGCGCATTCATTGGTATTTTGAATAAAGAAATAGGAAACAATGTTATTTGGGTTATAATATATCATATAACCAATATTTCCCATTTTATTATATTCGGTGGGATTAATATCTATACCAACATAGAAATATATACATGAAGGAAGTGGTAAGGATTCATGGAGTAATATTCTATCTCATATATGATTATGGTCGATGTTTCACATCAATATTTTGGTGGAGTATTCAATAGTTACATAGTACAGAATTAAATTTCAGTATGTCCAATCAACCCCATACCAATGGACAATATAAAAGGTAATTTTAGAGGCTTAAGGAATTGTTGAGACCATTCTGAATAGATTTTAAATGTGTATGGGACTAACATCTCCCATTAGTTTAGTACTAATACAATAGAAACATCCATTATATTATTCAAATGGATCCATATAATGATCTATATGGGAAACAATGTAGAACTCCTAATTATTGGGATGAACATGGTTGGAGAAATCCTCTTGGGACTGATCATGTGAAATAGATAAAATAAAAGGGTCATGAAATTCAATAACAAAAAAAATCTACTCAAATTTTGTACAAGATATACGGTGACAATCTATCATGGCCCCCTCCCCACAAAGTGTACCGCTCCTAGGTCGGCAATGTAAGAAGGGAGATAATGACCCCCGAGTCCCACCTCTAGTAGGCCCTCGGTTGGCGACTAGCACCGAGGGTATAGTAAAACACAAATGGAAGGCATCACCCTCTAAGACAACACATGTGGAAGAGAGAGATAAGATAGACACCAACCAACTCCTACATAGAACTAAAGTATAAAATTGAACCCAAGTGCACTTATGTAAGGTCATGCAAAAGTACTACAACTGAAAGAGAAAACTGCAAGTACCCAAAAGAAATTAAAAACAGCTACAACCACAAGCCTGGACAGCTCTTGCAACCCTAAGCTAGTAGAAACAAGCTCGATCTCCAACCTTCTCCAAGTAAGCGGAAAAACAGTTTATACATACATAGGGTGAGTATGACAGTATACTCAGTAGGATCCTCCCTGAAACCTCTCATGAAAGAGTAAAGGAAGCATGCTAAAGCCCAGTGAAAAACAAGTGAAAACAACTCATCACCTAAATTGGTATACTAAGTTCCCAACCTCACCATAGATAATGTCACCAAGTAATGCATACAAGAATATATCATATATTAAAGAATATCAAGGGTACCCCTATACTACTTCCCCACTGGTTTGCTGTTGTTCCCCAAAGACATACGTCATGTGCATCTCTCTCTAAAGGCTTTCCTGCAGACTCCTAGGCTATGCTCCACAATCTGCACCACGTGCACCACAAATCGTACCCACAAACACCTAGTCAAAGCACCACACCATCCTCATAATCAAAAGTAACCAAGTAGTTTCTGAGAGCACCATAGCTCGAATAGCATGTATCATACGTCTGGTGTTATACCTCAAGCCATTACAACCCATACACTGAGTAAGGATCCTCAAGCCATCACAGTCTATACACGTTACACCTGTTGTAGTCCATATGATATTATATCCAGAATATATGTGTGTGAATAAACACAAGCCATTTCAACTCTCTACACACATATAAGGGGGAAAACTATCTGTTGTGCCTAATTCCACAACTATCTACCAAGAGAAGAGAGTGGGGCCAAAGGGGGTAGTTAGCCATTCATCCTCCCACCGTAATGTTGGGGAAAGAACCCCCCAGGGCTCAGAATCCAGGGGTGTCAGTTTCCCTTACTGACAGGGTGGAGTAGCGTATAGATACACAAAAAGTACCGAATATATTATAACTCACACCCACACTATAGACATAACCTAGACTTAGACAAAACTGCAGCTAATGTCTCTCGGTCTCCAGGCTACCACTTCTAATAATAGGTATACTATAAGAACACAACCATTTAAAGTGATTTATTAGAATACTTCATTCCTTTTTTATCAATTCCACTGTATGTTAATTAATTCTTTAATCATAAATAACCATGAAAAAAATACACATTAAATGTCATTAGCAACACTAGAAAAGTTAACTGCTCCTTCAATAGTTTTCAACCTCATCATTATGTTTCATAGAACTCCAACCCCATGGGTTAACACCATTTATTCAATCATTCATTGTAGAATTACATTCCCATATACCCAGGTACTATAGATTAGAATACTATGCTACTGAACCCAAGGGGGAACAATATGGTGGGTAGATGTACTACCCATCGAGTCTTTGCTGGCTATAGAAGGAGTGTAGACCCATTCTCCCTTGAGAGGCTAAACACAGAAAGTATGTAGTAGACCCTGCATGAATTCGCCTCTTTCAGAAGAAGGGTAAGAAAGACCAACTTCCTTTAGCAGTGGGGGAAAGTAAATAATATAAACAACCAAAGAATCAAAAAACATCCAACATCACATCCAACCCACTCCATCATCCCCAGTGTCCTCCCTGACACACAAATGCATAAACTAATGCATCTCGCCACTCTAGGCGTCATCTGTTGCCACAACCAAAAGTCCTTTATGCCTCCACATATTACAACACCCCTCTAGGGTCACATCACAGCACAAGAAGTACGAATAAGACATCACATCAATTGGGATATGGCCCTTTAAACAAACAAGAGGGTAACTATGAACCCTTCAAGGAATTATCAAATAATAACATTATTTAAACCATCTTGAATTAACAAATTTAATCAGTTGGTTCCAAAATCAGGAACCTAACCAGTATGCTATCACAAAAGATTATACATGCTTACTATGCCAATTTTATTAACATAAAATTAAAATAGGAACTATATTTGTTCACATGACTCTTTATCTTTAGCCAAACAATTATCAATTATTCCCATTTTACGTTCTTTAACAATTTCCACAAAGAACAACTGCTATGCAAGGAAACCATAGATATCACACTATCTAGAAAAACATGAGACAATAATATACAATTGATATGATTTCTTTATCTGGTTCCAAGTATTTTATTAGGTCAATTCCATTGTCATCCAGTGCAATTCAACATGCTAAAAATACTGTTGCACATAAAAGAAATAGAAGCAACAAATCTCCTAGCTCAGAGGCCTTTGATGAAAACCCCAACAAAAAAATAATGATCAAGAAACCTGGGTCGATTCTCCAAAACCCACCTTAGATATCTCCCCCCAGCAATATCAAAACCAAAGCTCATAATATTTGACATCCACACACTTGGATCTACACATAACATGTGTATATCTAAGAAATTGAGAGAAGAGGAGGAGTAGATGTAAGTAGATCTAAGAAACCAAACAAGAACGATCACATACCTCTAAAAACCAGCTTTGATTCTCCAAGAGATTCCTTAGATCGCCTCCAAAAAACATAGTAGAGGTTATCCGAACTTCAAGGGAAATCCTGTGTTATGGCCGCTTAAGGGCTTAAAATAACCATTTAGAGGGAAAAGGAGTTAGATCCACAATTTTTGGATCTAGATTTAAGTGCCCATGTGGTTAGTCCGCACGGTTTGACTAATCATGCACTAACCATGTGTTAGCTTCTGCCTTTTCAAACACTCCTCACACGGTTAGGTCGCACGCTTAGACAAACTTTGTGATAACCGTGTGTTAGCCACTGTCTCCAAAACCAAACTTGAACGGTTTGTTCGCACGTTTTAGGAAAACTGTGCACCAAATGAGTGAATGTTATTGCCCATTAGATTTCTGTAAAAGTCCATCCAAATGCACCCCCAAGTCTCCTTGACACCCCAGAACACCTCCAGCACTAGATTTTCACAAAGGAATGGACCGGAGAGGTCTGATCCATTAAATCAGATACCTATGAAAACATTCTCATCCTCGAAAATCCATAACCCACTTAAAGAAAAAACGAAACAGGGTCTGAACAACCACCCATCGAGATACCTATCAAATGAGACCAAGCCACAAAAGTAAAAAAGTGAGCCATCTCATAAACATGAATGTTTTGTAACCACATTAGCTACAACGATACATAAAAAGAGTTAAACATCAAAATGATCTGGGTAATCAGCACATATTTGTGACTCACGTTCCTAGGTACACTCCTCCAACCCACTCTGTCCCCAAAAGACATGAACTAAAGGAATAGAATGCCCGCACAACATCTTATCCTTGTTGTATGGGATCTCAACAGGTCACTCCTAAAAGGTGGCATCATCATCAACATTGATCTCCCCCAATCGATGATGTGAGAGTCGTCATGAAGTTAACGATGGAGATGTGATACATGGGAACCATCTTGTATCCGACTCATCTGAGGGGTAAGTTCTACTCGAGACACCACAATACCAACATGAGCTAACACCTCGAAAGGCCCATCCAACCGGAGAGAAATTATACTTCCACGACCAAACCTTTGCTGCCCACGAATTGGAGGCGCCTTTAGAAACACATGATCCCCAACATTAAACTCTAAGGGACTCCTTCTTTGATCGACATATGATTTCTGACGATCTTGCACTATCTTTATCCTCTCACAAATCACCTGAACCATCTCTATTGTATTCTGTACTAGTTTCGGTCCAAGAATTGCTGACTCTCCGACCCCAGTCCAGCACAATAGAGAATGGCAAGGCCGACCATACAAGGCTTCAAACGGTGCCATGCCGATGGTGGAGTGAAAAATATTATTGTAAGCGAACTCCACCAAGGTTAAGTTCCTTATCCATGAGTCTCCAAAAATCCAAAACACAAGAGTGTAACATGTCTTCATGATTTTGTATGGTTCACTCTATCTGACCATCCGTTTGAGGATGAAAAGAATTGCCAAGGTATAGTTGAGAACCGAAAGCATGTTGGAGACCCCTCCACACTCTGGATGTAAAATAAGGATCTCGATCAGAAATGATCATCCTAGGGACCCCATGATGTCCCACCAACTCCTCTACATACTGCCTCGACAAAACATCCACAGATCATGACACCTTGAATACAATAAAGTTGGTCAATTTTGTTAAACTATCCACTACCACACGAATAGCATCATGTCCACCTGGAGCTCGAGGTAAAATAGTAAAGAGGTCCATTGAGATTTCCTCCCACTTCTAATGAGGAATCTCTAATGGCTGGAGAAGGCCACCAGGAACATGGTGTTCGACCGTCACCTTCTGGAAGACTAAACATTAAGACACAAACATCCCAACTGTATGCTTTATCCCATGCCACCTCAAGGATCAGTACATCTTTGTCACGCTAGTATGAACTGCTAAGGGTGAACAACAAAACTCTATGAGAACCGTCTCGTGCATCGACATAGGTACAAAAGTCCTTCAATGATACAACACTCAGTGTTGTTCATCTTCAGTCAACCCATCATGGGCCTCACCACAAAAAACTCAGTCTCTCCAAACATCCACCTCTAGATACCCCAACCGAGACTCTTCTACCTTCTGCATCAGGGATGACTTTTCCGTCATTTGAAAAAGACGGCCTCTTCCCCCAACTTATCACAAATCAATATATAATTCTGACAGTTCTTCCATTACACTCCATGAATCACCAGATTCACGCACAGCATCACTACGTGACTTTCGGCTCAGCGCATCAGTTGCAACATTCCCTTTTCTAGGTTTATATTATATTTCACAGTCTTATTCCTATATGAAATAAATCCACCGATGATGTTGTAAGTTCAAGTCATGCTGGGAGAAAACATACCTCAAACTCTTATGATCGGTGAAAACCACAAAGCACTCAGCAATGAGGTAATGTATTGACAACTTCAGACCAAACACCATGAATTCCAACTCGATATCATGGGTGGCATAGTTGCGTTTGAGGGGGCATAACTGCCTAGACATATAAAAACAACTGACCTCTACTACATGAGAGCACAAACTGACCCCAGATTTGAAGCATCACAGAAGACATCAAATTGAACTCCCTCAGCTGGAAGACAAAGGACTAGAGCACTTACTAACTTATCCTTTAGATACTCGAAGGCTGCCGGACATTGATCAATCCATATGAATGCCTGATATTTCCTGATAAAAGCTATCAGAGGTGTGGCAACTCATGAGAAATTTGCTACAAACCTCCTGTAGTAGCCTGGGACACCAAGGAAGCTTTGCACCTCTGATACTGTCTTTGGGGCTGCCCATGACACAACTACTTCTATCTTCGATGGATACATATCAACTCCCTGTTAGGACACAACATTCCCCAAGAAACGGACTTCTCGAGTCAAAAACTCACATTTCGAAAACATACCAAATACCTGATGCTGAAAAAGAACTCCCAAAACGGCTTGTAGATTCTCTGCATGTTCCTCTTCAGACGTGGAGTACACAAGTATGTCGTTGATGAAAACTAACACGAACATGTTCAGGAATTCATGGAACACAACATTACAATGAACTCATAATGCCCATAATCTCAATGGAAATCAGTCTTCGGAATATCCTCATCCTTCACATGCATCTGATGATATCCCGACCACAAGTCGATCTTTGAGAACCAACTTTCACCCTTCATCTGATCAAATAAGTCATCAATCCGAAGAAGAGGATAGTGATTCTTTATTTTCACTTTGTTTAAGTGATGGTAATCAATAAACAACCGCAGACTGCCATTAGCCTTCTTCACAAACAAAAATGGTGCACCCAATGGTTACACACTTGGGCGAACAAAACTGCACTGCAATAGACCATCAAGCTGTATACATAGCAATCATGACACGGAAGGGGCCATCCTATATGGATACACATAAAAATGAGACGCTCCTTGCTATAGATCGATTCCGAACTCTATCTCTCATTGAGGGGATAATGCTACCACCTCTTCTAGAATGACATTAGGGTACTCCTCTACGACCCTAGGAAACAACAACTGTTGAACCTCTGAATATCTCAGCACCATCTTAGCCATCATGCACGATAAGAATGATACACACCTATGACCCATATGAGGATCTCTCTCACCAACAAACACAACTTTATCTCCATCTGCACCAAGTAAAACGACTTTCTTATTGAAGAAATACATGATATAATGTAATGAATACAACTAATCCATGCCAAGGATGACATGATATGGTTGTATTCGTAAACATAGGAAATATCTCCAATAGAGGTGTTTCCCCAACACTGGCTCACAGTCTCTACATATTTCAAACAAGTTATCTTGACCTCCAACTAGCGTAGTCAACGCCAAGGGCATTGGAAGCCTCTATACCTCAAGTACCAAAGCATGGAAAAGGGTAGGTGATATGAAGGATTGTGTCACTCTGGAATAAAACAAGGCATACACCAAGGTAGAAAACAAGAAAAGGGTACCTCGAACGACATCAGGCTTGTCTGGTGTAGGAAACGCTAGAGCATGAAGCTGACTATGACTTCTTCCATGTACTATCTGACCCTGATGACGACCACCATCATGGCCGTGTTCTGCTCTCTGAGGACGGGGAGTGTCATGGGGTTATCCTCTGCCTGCCCCATCTACCCACTTCTGATCTAACGCTAGTGGAACTGGCTTCTGTTTCCTCGACTGTAACTGCCTCAGTAGAGGAACCTGGAGGGTAGGGCTCGGTGCATGATGACTACTCTGAAAGGTCAGGCACTCCTGCTGCTGATGGCCACAATCACCATAAGAAAAACAAGTGCCAGATCCCTTAGCATAGGCCTGAGAGTTGCTGCCTCAGGAGAAACGAGATGTGAAGGGCTGGGACCTACCCCCGGCTGAACAGAAACTCTTCTTCCCAGAAAACCGGGAACCCTGGACCACAACCTTGCTTCATGAGGGATCATGACGATCTCCCTCTCGTATTGATCTGGTCTGGGCCAAAGTCCTCTTGGAAACCTCTACCCTTGACAGCACCTCATGAGATGTCTTTTGCATAAACTGGGTGATCGGGTACTAGATCACTGGATGCAAAGCCTCCTCGAAATGCCTCGCCCTATCCTCCTCATCTGGTAACAAGTCTGAAGCATATCGTAAAAGGTTCATAAAATGGATTCCAAAATATTGAACAGTATAGCTCCCCTGTCGAAGGGTAAGAAGCTCATGGAGACTCTACGCCTTCGTAGTCATAGAAATGAACTTGAATCAAAATTTGTCTCGGAACTCCTACCATGAGATCGCTGATTCCCCACGATCCCTAAGGAATAAGAACCACCATTGCCTCGCCACTCCATGTAGAATCTCCCTAACTAAGGACACCCAGTGCTCCTCCCGAGCATGAAACGAACTGAAGCCGATCTCGACCTCCTCTAACCAGTCTTACATGACTACATCTAAAACAGAACCCTCGTACTTCTGCACACTCTGGTGGTGAATCTTTCAGAGTGTATTCCTTAAAGTGTCGCCATCTCCAACCTCTACCCTGCGAAGATCTGCTGGAACATCTTGCTAGACATTTTCTGCGCAATCCTGACAATGACGTCGACCTGGAGCCATACCCATAAAATAACAATCACTTAGAGCTCCCTTGCCTGGAATATGGAAGACTCGATGTGAATTAATTAATTTTTTTCTTTTATTCATTTTAGGTTAACCTATACCAAGGACTACATATTCAAACATAGGAAAAAGGAAGAATGATGCATGAACCTTTCCTAGTTCTCTACCCTATAACGAGAATCACCTTGTTTAATAGCCATTGTAAACATAAAGGTCCGTACATCAGATCATAGGGGGACCTAAATTCATATGTCCCAGCCGATCTCCAGTCTTTACCTCACTTTCTAAACATGAATTACATCGTTGCCCTACCAACCCATGAATCCTCGCATGTGACTAACTCCAAACTCCATCATATCCCTTAACCAGCCCTCTAATACCACTATGTCAGGACCCCCTCCCCACAAAATGAACCCCTCTTGGGTCAGAAATGTTATAAGGGAGATAATTACCCCCCAAGTCCGGCCTCCTATAGGCCACGGGTTGGAGACTAGCATCGAGGGTATAATAACTCACAAACGAGAGACATTACCCTCTAAGAGAACACATGTGGAAGAGAGAGATAAGATAGACACCAACCAACTCCAACTCAAAACTAAAGTATAAAATAAACCCAAGTACACATATGTAATGTCATTCAAAAGTACTACAACTGAATGGGATAACTACAAGTACCCAAAAGAAAGTAATAATAGCTGCAACCACAAGCCTGAACAGCTCCTACAACCCTAAGATAGTAGAAACCAACTTGATCTCCAACCTGCTCCAAGTGACCTGAAAAAAAATTTTATATATACGTAGGGTGAGTATAATAGTATACTTAGTAGGATTCTCCCCAAATACTCTCATGAAAAAGTAAAGAAAGCATGCTAAAGCCCTGTGAAGAACAAGTGAAAACAACTTATCACCTAAACAGGTATACTATGTTCCCAACCTCACCATGGCTACTCTCACCATGTAACACATACAAGAATATATCCTATAGTGAATAATATCAAGGGTAACCCGCTACTACTTCCCCACTGGTTTGCCACTTTTCCCAAACGACATACATTCGGTGCATCTCTATCCAAAGGCTTGCCCGCAGACACCTGGGATAAGCTCAACAATCTACACCAAGTTCACTACAAGGCTTGCCCGCAGACACCACGGCGAAGCACCACACCATCATCACAACCAAAAGTAACCAGGAAGTTTTTGGGAGCCACCACATCTCGCATAACATGTATCATACGTCAGGTATTATACCTCAATCGATTGCAACCCATACACTGAGTAAGGATCCTCAAGTCATCACGGCCTATACATGTTACACCTATAATAGTCCATAGGATATTATATCTAGAATATATGTGTGTTAATAACCACAAGCCATTACAATCCTCTACACACATATAAGAGGGAAAACTAACCGATGTGCCTAATGGCACAAGTATATACCAATATAAGAGAGCGCTACCAAAGGGGGTAGTCAGCCATTCATCCTCCCACCGGAATGTTTGAGAAAACACCCCCCATGGCTCAGAATCCCTGGGGTGTCAGATTCCCTTAGTGATAGGGTAGAGTAGAGTATAGAAACACAAAAAGTACAGAATATATTATAACTCACGACCACACTATGGGAATAACCTAGTCTTAGACAAAACTGCTACTAACATCTCTCGGACTCCAGGCTTCCACTTCTAAGACTAGGTATCCTATAGGAACACAACCATTTAAAGAGCTTTATTAGATTACATCATTCCCTTTTTTCAATTCCACTGTACGTTAATTAATTCATTAAACATTAATTGACAATGAAAAAATCCCCATTAAATTTCATTAGAAACACACCCAATGTCAACTGCTCCTTCAACAGTTTTCAACATCATCATTATGTTTCAGCGAACACCAACACCATGGGTTAACACCATTTATTCAAACATTCATTACAGAATTACTTTCCCATATTCCCAAGAATTCTAGAAAAGCATCCTATGCTACTAATAACAAGGGGGATCAATACAGTGATTAGATGTACTACCCATCGAGTCCTTGCCACCTATAGAAAGAGTGTAGACCCATTCTCCCTTGAGAGGTTAAACACAAAAAGCACGTGGCATATCCCACGTGTGTTCGCCTTTTTAAGAAGAAGGGTAAGCAAGACCAGCTTCCTTGAGCAGTGGGGAAATGTAAAGAAGATAAACAACCACATAATCAATAAGCATCCAACATCACATCGAACCCACTCCATCGTCCCTTATGTCCTCCCCGACACCCACATGCATAAATCGACGCATCTTGCCACTCTAGGCGTCATCCGCTGCCACAACCAAAAGGCCTCTATGCCTCCACATATCACAAAACCACTCCAGTGTCACATCACAGCACAAGGATAAGGAATCATACATCACATCCTTTGGGCTATGGCCCTTTCAACAAACAAGAGGGTAACTCAGAACCCTTCATGGAATTATCAAACAATCACATTCTTTAAACCATATTAAATTAACAGATTAAATCTGTTGTTTCCAAAATTGGGAACCTAACCAGTATGCTATCACAAACGATTATACATGATTACTATGCCATTTTTATTAACATCAAATTACAACAGGAACCAAATTCATTCACATGCCTCTTTATCTTTATCCAAACAAATATCAATTAGTCCTGATTTATGTTCTTTACTAAATTCTACCAGGAACAACCGCTAGGCAAGGAAGTCATAGATATCACACTATCTAGAAAAACATGAGGGAGTAACATACAATCGATACGATTTCTTTATCTGGTTCAAAATATTTTATTACGTCAATTCCATCGTCATCCAACTGAATTCAATATGCTAAAAATATGGTTTCATGTAATAGAATGAGAATCAATGAATCCCCTACCTCAGAGGCTTTTGACAAAAACCCCAAAAAACGAAGAACGCTCAAGAAACCCAGGTCAATTCTCTAAAAACCCACCTTAGAGATCTCCCCCTAGAACGATCAAAACCAATGCTCATCATATTTTACATCCACACACTTAGATATACCCATAATAGGCATAGATGTATGAAATCGGTAGAAGATATGTTGATCTATATAGATCTAAGAAACCAAACAAGAACGATCACATACCTCAAGATACCAGCTTTGATTCTCCAAGAGAATCCTTCGGATCGCCTCCAAAATGATTGGGAGAGGTTTTCCTACCTTCGAGAAAGGGTTATCCTGAGATATGGCCTCTTAGGGACTTAAACAAACTATCTAGAAGAAAAAGGAAATAGATCCACAATTTTAGGATCTAGATTTAGGTTCCTTCATAGGTAGTCCGCACAGTTTGAAAAACTGTGTGCTAATTATGCGTTAGCTTGTTCCTCGTCAAACACTCCTCGCACGGTTAGGCCACATGGTTAGACAAACAATGCACTAGCCACTGTCTCCAAAACCAACCTTGCACAGTTTGGCCGCACGGTTTAGGAAAATCGTGTGCCAACTGTGAAAAATCTATTTCCATTTATCTTTCCTTAAATGTCCTCCCAAATGCACCCCCCAAGTCACCTTGACCTGTCGGGACACCTCAAACACCACATTTTCACAAAGGAATGGACCAAAGAGGTCCGGGAAATTACACAATCATCGAAGGGACATTGCGTTTTATGTTGGTGACAAATTATTTCTTCGAATATCCCCACGGAAGAGTTTCATGTGTTTTGGTAAGAATGGGGAGATTATACATAGGTATGTTATCCCGTATTAAATATTGGATCGAATAGGAGAGGTGTCCTATCAGATAAAAATTCAACCAAACCTTTCTTAGCATCATGAAGTAATCTATGTGTCTCTCTTGAGGAAGTACATGTGTTAGGTCCACAAGGCTGAATACCCTGAGAGGGGGGTGAATCAGGGTATGACTAATTTTAAAATTAACGCCCGTTATGATCTTGTATCGATGTTAAGGAAAACACTCTTCTCTCTCTTACCTATTGCACAAGGTAAACATAAAGTAAAGCATGCACAGGACACCGTGATTTTTACTTGGTTCACCCTCACTAGGCTATGTCCAAGGAGCATACGCCGACAAGTTGTCGGTCGAACCAAATTCCACTAAACTTCACTAGCTATGGATACAAGGTTCGGGTACAGTCACTTTGTCCCATGTTCACGGCCTTTACAAAATTTATGGTCAGCTCAAATCATTACCATGGGTCACTCCCTGTTTCTCTATCTCTGTCTCACTATCGGTGGAGAGGATCACCTTCTTCCTCTTCCTTCTCTCACTGCTCTGGAAAGGATCTACTCATAGTTGATAGACCTATAGGTCTCTTCATTTCCATGATGGAATGCATCTTCCTCTGTATGTAGATTCTCTGTTGAAGTACAACATTCAACCATAGATGAATATATCTTTTCACTGAAGGTATCGGGCATACTTCCTGCTTCCATGCAACCCAAAAAATCACTGCTGGAAATAAACCTTACTTGGTGCGCAAGTCAAACTTGGCGCACAAGTATCGGCGCGCAAGTCACAACAGGCGCAGAAGTCTTCCTCAACAACTTGTGTGACTCAAGCTTATGCAACTCCAAACCTGCGCGACTCACATCTTTCCTCACCTAAACCACCTCAGGCACGCAACTAACACATGGCGCGCAACTTCCAATACTGACGTGCAAGTCCCACTTGCGCGACACACCACTACCTGCGCGACCAGCACACCTGCACGACGGGAGATCTGAATCAACAAAGTGTTGAACTCCGGTGAATAATGAGAAGGGGTGGTCCAGTATTTATAGGCAATTTGACCAACATGCATGACGGTGCCCATGTCAACCCTCGGTGCGCAAGTCTCGGCGCGCAAGTCTCTGCGTGCAAGTCTCTTCCCATGAAAGTCACTAGCGTGACCCACTTCCAGACTTGCACGAACCTCTTTCCTTTTCCATATTTTGATCTTCTGATCTTGAAAAACCATAGGCGAGCATGTTATCAAGCTTCCAAGGCATCGGCGTGCAAGTCACTTCACAGCGTGCAAGTCATCTGCGCGACACCACCAATACTTGCACGACACTTATCCCTTTGCATATATTTATGATCTAATCATGAAAAACATATGGTTCTCGCGTTTCCAAGAACTCATGTACATGGTGCACAAGTTCCTTTGTCAAAAACCAATTTTGTTCATTTGTCGATTTTCAGTCCCAAAAATTTGGCAAACAGTGGAAAACAGCGCCACCTTGTATCAGTTCTTTTTTTACCACATCCAGATCATCCATTCCTTTTTCAAAGTTCTTGAATCAAACATTGATCGTTGACCACAACTCTTGAACTCTACATTCCACCATGAGATCCCCTTTGTCAACATATTTTTATGTCATGGTTTTCTTTGTCAATAATCACAACATAGTTTTCCACTTTGTCAACAAACACAATCACCTCAAAAATGCTTCCATGATGTCTTAAGGGATTTCTACCCAACAACATGCCTAACATTTCATATCTAATAAATCATTTGGTGGTACAAAAGGAACATGACCTCTTATGTGAGGATCAGATAGTAGAGATAATTGACCATAGATATATGTTTTTATGAAATAATACTACCCACCATGTTAATGTGTTGTGGAGAAACAATATAAATTAAAAAGAGACATGGGAACTAGATGAGAAAATGAGGCTAAAGTACTCAGACATTTTCTCACTTTAGATTATGAGTTGAAATTTGGGGGATGAAATTTTATAATGGGGGAAAAATGTAATGACGAAAACTTTTTAAATTATCATTATTTCCTAAAAATGTGTGTTATATTATATTATTCTCAATAAAACTGTGTCTTCATTAATGATGTGGATATAAAGAGAATTTTGATCATCCATATTCAACTATTATATGAATGTTGGTCAATTATGATCATTTTTTAATATGACTATTCAGAACTCTACTATTGAAAATAATTTTAACATTATCATTAGAGTTTATATGTAAAATTTTGATGAAGGACAATTGAATAAGAAGGAAGTGCTGATAGACTCAACTAGTAGAGTTGTTCCATTTTAATCTTAAATATCAAATCAAGAGAGGAATGTCTTATCATTGGGTTTCTCTTGTGACCATTATCGATCCTAACATCAAAAACGAAATCTTGAATAAATTTTGTAATAAGAAAGGTGCATGTTAGTAGAGATGACAACTTGATCGATGTTAGCGGAGGAAACCCACGAAACTACTATCATCACACTCTTAGGGTGTATGTGGGTGTAATAAGGTGTTATTTTTCCTGGATTTATTTTCCCAATTTTTTATTGTAATGTATAAATAAAATTTTTATTCAATTATTTATATTTATGAATTTTTTTCTTAATAATATTCAGACTGAATTGGTTAAATTGATTATTTGGATAAATATTATACTTTTAAAGAAACAAGTAATTATTATAATAAATTAAGGTATTATATATAGGTTTTATTTAAAGAAAATATTATTCTTAAAACACTCTTATTTAAAAATAAATGATAAAATACTAATTATATTATGTGATAGAAATTTTACAATGTATTTCCAATATGATGTTATTTTTTACAAAAAAAAAGGATTTTATTTTGAAAATTAAATATTATCATATTTTGAGAATTTTTTTGAAATAATAAATATATTTTTTGAAATCCATATGTAGACGTAGGTTTGGTTGAATTGGTGGGAATTTTCTAAAATATAATATATCGTCACGAATAATTAAAATACCATTTATGTTTCTATTATTTTAATGACTTCATAATTATTTCATAATGATATAACAACTAATTGACAACAATAAAAGCCCTAAAATATTATATTTTATTAATATCAGTTATTTTAGTATATTTAAATAAATTTCGAAATATTTATTTTTCATTCCTTATTAAAAAATGGAAACATTATCATTTATAATGTAATTATATAAAATAATTAATTTTCCAGTCCAAAATAAGTAATAAAAAATAATGGTAGACACTTTTGGATTAAAATAACATAAATTTTTCCCCAGCTTTTAAAGTCCATGGCAAAATAGAATGGAAAATCTCATTTTTTTTCATTTACCACTAGCTAGGTTTCCAAGCCCTATATTTGGAAACAAATATACAAAACCTCCATTTTTTATATAAATACTCACCTATTTCTCCATTTAACATCACTCATAATTATTCATGTACTAATATGTAATATTATTTCCTCCAATTAGTCCTTTTAATATGTCTTAAAACCCCTAAGCTCCTAATCCACATGTTTTTGGTGTTACTCTACATTGTAAGAGAAATATCCTTCCTTTCTCTTCATTTAAGGAATCACTTTTTTTATATGTCTTTATAATGTTAAGTAAACTATATATTATTTACTTTTTCATAATTTAATTTCTTACAAACTATTTTTTATTAAAGAAATTCCGACATCCCCTCCCTTTTTCCCTTTTCTGAAACCATATTTTATACCCATTAAGATGCCAATTTTACTTCTCAAAATTTATGTCACCTCCTTAAGAAATTGAAATATATTACCTCTTTATAAACACCCAACACATTCTATCTTATATGGCTATTA
The DNA here is from genome assembly GCA_963277665.1 of Viscum album. Taxonomy (NCBI): domain Eukaryota; kingdom Viridiplantae; phylum Streptophyta; class Magnoliopsida; order Santalales; family Viscaceae; genus Viscum; species Viscum album. The sequence goes on along the minus strand of OY728155.1, from coordinate 1,733,367,684 downwards.
AAATGGATTTAATAGTAGTTTATTTTATTTTATTATTGACATGCATAAACCCCACATTTCCTTTCTATGGGTTAAAAATTACAGAATGATCATGCTTTGAAATAACTTTCGAAATTCCATTATTTTGATATGAAACCCATTTTTTTATTCTCTATTGGTCATTTATGAAATAATTTATTATTAAATATTTCTATCATAGGAAAATTAAGACATATTAATTTTATAACACCATGGTGACAAACCATGTTGATATTATTTTGAATGACTCATTTAAAATTTTTAGCCACATTTATACACTATGATTTAAGTTATTTTTTATGATATACCATAATACTTAATGATATTCCTTGTGTTCTTATTTATATTATTGAAAATCAGTTATAAATAGTTTCCCTTCCATATTACCTTACTGATCGTTATGTACACCATTTATATTGATGTACGTCTACTAGTTATTAGATGCAATAATAGTAATTATTATTAACCAATTAATAACACTTTCATGTGTTTCATAATATGTTGTAATTTTTTATTTTATTATGTACCTTGATTTCAATAAAATAAACATTAAAAGATACTTTTTTTTAGAATAATGTAATGAAACATTTACGTAATACAATGGTTGGATGATATATCAATTATGATCTAAATTTTATTTCAAATTACATAACTATTAATTTTTTATATATCACACACTTACATTCTTTTAAATCAATATTTTATTGTAAGTTACATTATGTTTATTTTTTGTGTAAAAAATAGTGTTTTTTGGGAACTATTTGAAATTAAATAATGTTTATACATATTAAATAATTAAAATAAAAAATAATATATAATATTTTAAATAAAATATATATATTATATATCATTAATTATTTTATTCCCATTCAATTAAATTTATTAGTCATAAAGTTAAGGAAAATCATCTTTTTCATCAAAATTACCCTTCTTGAAAACCAAAATTTTTTACATATGTGTGTTTTTTTAAAATATAAATTTCCCAATTATATGAATTGAATTTTGTAAAATAAACACCATATTTTGACACTATTTTTTAAATTTTACTTTTATTTTCTTGGTATTAAAAATATTCCGTGGTAAAAAAACAACTACCATAGTATAGGTAGACAAATTAAATATGTTAAAGTAAAATGGTAAAATATTGAAATAACTAAAAAATTATACATTAAATTGGAGATATATTTTATTATATATAAAAAATCCTTTAAAATTTTAATTTACAATATAATTCCTTGAAAATTATTCTGCCAAATTTTTGATATCTTTTAATATAAAATAATCATAACATATTGACTTAAAACCACTCCTATAAATATAAAATAATCTTTACATAATCACATAAAACCACTCCTCCTCGTGTATAAATACCACTCTTCACCGCACCCTTTCTCCTTCAATAACTTTTATATCCAAAGAACTCTTATAAAAACATTACTCACATCTATCATAATTTCTATTTCTTTCCGGTATCCCCGAAATAAAAATTCTAAGGTCTTTAAGGTATCTATTGAATTAGTTATATTAAATAGTAAATTTTCTAAAACCACCTCCCTTATTTTCATTTTTTAATAATTTATCATCACCTCCTTAATAAATCATGTGATGATAACATAAAAATAATTTAAAAAATATTATTTTATGTTTATATATAAATTTATTATTTTCATCACTTTTATTACCTCCTTTTATTCAAAGAAACAATACCATTGTCCAAATTATTGTGGTTATCCGTCATTGTGGATAATGATTTCTCGTTTTCCATTAATAAATTCATGGATTCTCATAAAAGTACTTTTATAGTTAAATAATACTTTAAAAGATATGTTATAACATATTTCATGTTCTGTATCTAAAATATATAAACATTATATTAGATAAAATAAAACTAGTTCATGGTTGATGGAAAACCAACTAAGAATAAGATTAGCAATTATTATATACATTTTATCAAATTAAAAATCCTTGTGTAAATGAAATATGGGAACATTTAAAAATTTATAGGTGTGGGAGTATATTTTAATTTATCCATTGTATTATCATTTCAATTTGAAATGAAACCCAATAATTTTATATATGTTAATTGGCCAAGAAACCAGGTAACAAATGCACCCAAAACAATAAAAAACATGAATTATTATTCATAAATTGTTGGTATGTTGTTAAAAAAATATCATAAAGGGTTTTATATATATTAATATGATTATATAATTAATTAAGAAAATTTATTAAACTATTATATATGATTTTAAATTACACAAACTAAAGTAATGTGATTGGTAAGTGTTTATCATCTCACCTTTTCTTGTGTGATATATATTACTTATTCGCAAATTCTTTTGTGTGTGTACTATATGTACTACCATTTTATATATAATATCATGAATTTAATTATCTTAATTTTAGTAAAATTTTCAACCAACAATTATAACATTTTGGTAAATATAATTTGACTGACTATAATGTGGTAAGGGAATTATTAACCCAATTTCCATTCTTTGAGTTAAAATTCTACTTCATTGAATATGTAGTTCATTGACATGGTTTGGGATGAATTTTTGTTAACTTATATTGTATTTACAATTTTTTTTATTTATTGTGAATAAATATAATCGATTAATTTTATTTTTTCTCACTTTAATGATATGGTATTTATAAGCTACTTTATTTTAAAAATAATCTTTTTAATTTTTCGCTTAGAAATCTATTTCACTCCCATGATGATTTTTTATAAAAAAATTCTAATTTTTTTTACCATTATCTTATTATTTTTTAATGTCATTTTAGATAATATTTCACTTTTTAGAAAAGGATTTTAAAGGTTTTTTTCATTTTCTAATTGAGGTTCCATATCTTCAGCAATAATACTGAAGGAATGGTTTTTTAAACATATATGTCATGGGAATATTTTACTGACATAATTATGCATTAATTATATGAAAATTCTTTTACAATCCTATTAGGTAATTTTCAATGAAAATTGTTTCTTTTATAATTATACACTATTTTAGAAGACAAAAAATTAAAAATTCAAAGGATATATTCCTCAATTAATATTTCATGTTATCATTCAAAAAAATAATTATTCAATATCAAGATAACAATATTCTATTTAATATATGATTTAATGTGGTAATTATTTAGGGATATTATACTTATGCTTTCCTTATTTGGTTAATGTTTTTGATGGCATGACATTTATGAATCCCGTTGATATTTATTTAGAAATAATATAACAAAAAGATTATGAAACCCATTTCATTTCATAATTTATGAATGATGAATGATTTATGTAATTTTGGAACAAATATGAATGATTTTATTTATTTGATGTCTGTTACTTAATCTCTATCCAATGAATTGGGTAAATAAGGGTAACCCTTTAGGTGAATATATTATTCATGATATCGATTTTATGTACACAATTCTATACAGGGACCTGATTTTCTTGTCCATAATTTTATGTGTATACCTAGATATATTTTTCATTATATTATTCATGGACTTTTTTTCATCTTCATAAGTTTATAAAGGGTCTTAATTTCATATCATAAACTTAATGAGTAAACGTGTTCCTATATATACATGTTCAGAAATGTTACAAGTTTATGTGTCTGCCACTATTTCTTGTTTCATGTAAACATTGTGCTATTATGGATTATGTTCTATTATTATTTTTTGATAAATTTTATATGTACTTATATGATTTATTCCTTGACTTATATATTATGGTCATTGATTAGTAGGGTATAATTTTCATATTTTATGTTCACGTTCTTATTAAGTTATGGTTATGTTAGGATTGATATCTCCTATTTTCCCTTACTGGGTATATGAAGTTACCCATTTCTTATAATAATTTTCCAATGTATTTAAACGTATGAATTTATTTTGACATAAAAAATGGGTTCTAGTAATTAAGAAATAAGTGGGATATATTATAGATGTTTTATGAACCATTTTTTTCATTTTAAAAAATTCACTAACCCCATTCCATTTTGGAATGGTTATGTTATGTTATTTAATGAACAATAATATATATAGTTGAAATATCTATGTATAAAATTATTAGTTCATTATATCCCTATTAGTTAGTCCTATGAGGGGTGTTGTGTGTCAGTGCTTCATATTGTACCTTGGATAGTAGAAGAATGGAGATGGTTAATAAATCGACATTCCAAGAGTGTTTTGGGTAGAGTTAATATCATTGACCATGATGGAATTTAAGATTCAATATCATTATTCAATTTTATAGGGGTTAATTTCACTACAAGGGATGAGAATCATTTTTAAATTCCCTCTTCTTTTTACCCTAGATATTTTTCTAGATGAGGATACTCAAGTGAGATGTCTTGAGGTTGTTCTTTGTACTTCTATCAAATACTCAATTACTCCCTCTATGTTTTCAAAGTATATGGAGGTTCAGAATAAGGTATCGGTTATCGAGAAAATTTATATCCAATGAGTATTACTATAAGAGAGGGTAAAGAAGGGTTCTATAAGGGGAAGAGTATAACGCCCTATGAATTTTTGAATCTTTTTTAATTAATCTTTTTTATTTTTAGCATTTAACGCTTCATTGAGAATAATTTTTTTATATTTTTTTAGACATAAAAAAAACCAATTTGAACTTGTACTACACCCAACACTTATCTTTTCATTTGGTATATACAACACTGAGTTAGCTCATGGTACACGCAACACCTAATTTTACCATCTTCTCAGGGAAAACAAATTTTAAAAATAAAATTTTAAACTTTAAGAATTTTATTTATTAAAATAAAAATGTTTTTTGTATTCATAAAATATAAATTATCCTAGGGTTAACATTTGAGATTTTTCAGAGAAACATTAAATTTTGATGAATAGTAAAAACTACAACATTTTTTAAAAACCCTCATTTTTGTTTAAAAAAATTATTATTACTAAATTATTTTATATATTTTTTTAGAGTCACATTAGAAACATAATACATATATTTATACAATTAATTACATTATACTTAATTTTAACTATAATTTAGTATAAAACACTTAACAAATTTTTATCGTTTTTCAAACTTACAAACCTATTATTTTCACCTGTATTTGGGATAAGCAATACACTTAATGTTTGAACATATGTGATTAAAATTCTGAAAATATAACTTAAATAATGTAATTAAAAATGATATTGTTTTCAAATAAGATCAACATAATGAGATGGCTTCTCTCGAGAGCTTTGCTGTCGTGAGCGCCCTAGGGTTTGGGCAAAGGTGTGTACTGTGTGAACTTCTACAAAAATCGGAAATGGAAGCACTGCCCCTTTATTAGCGCTTCTTCTAGTAGTGCTCATAAAGGGGGGATTTATCATCACTTATAAAATTTATGATTCAAAAAAAATCATGAAAAATTAATTATTGTCATATAATTATATTTATTCGTATATAAATATAATATATATTTTCTAAATATGTTTTAGATGCGTATAAATGGAATATTAAATTTAATATATAATAATTTTAGTGGAAATGGATTTAAAATACTACAAAAAATATTATGAATTAATAATATTCTAATTATTTTCAATTAAAAATCATTTAATAACAATTTGAAGCCACAAAAAATCAAAACAATTAATAAAAGATCAAAAATATGTTAAAAATGTAACTCACACATCAAATGACAATAACTTTTGATCTATGTGTCTTTTTGAGCTCTACATCATATCATATTAAATCCTACGACGAGATCTTCCCGATGGTGGATTAGTCAAAGCCTTTGTCACATTTTTAGACCCAAAAAATGCCCAAAAGGCCTCCAAAACTGAGTTTTTAGTCGGGATACCCTGATTTGTTAACATTCAAACAGGTAAAACATCTAATCTGGATGTCTGTTAGACCTGTACCACATATCACATCGAAGAATGTTTTATTTTCTTTGATTTAACAGGTTATAGAGTTAAAAAGGGCATATATATTATATGTTATGTACATTCTAACATTATATGGCTTTTCAAATACACATATATATGTATTTATTCGTAAATATATTTGTGTTTGTGTGTGTGTATATGTGTGTTGTATATATATTTATATATATGTATTTATGTATTTATTTAATTATAAACACACATAAAAAACATATTTCATAAATGTGTTTAAAACTAATCTTATAAGTATATATTAATATACAAATAAATATTCAGAAAAAATTAAAACTAAATATATATATATATATATATATATAAGTAAAATAAATATATATTAATATACGAATGGATATATATACTAATATATGTATAAATATATTTATATTTATATGAATCTATATAAATATACGAATAAATATAACTATATATATATATATATATAAATAGATATATCATTAAATAGAGAGCAAAAACAAATGGCTAAGTGGTAAACGTGCATCCCCGAAAGGGGGAGGTATCTGGTTCGATTTCAGGTGGAAGAAAATGGGTGCACACGTGTGCAGATGCGTGGGAAGGGAATCACACGAGATACCCTTACCACTGATAATGTTGGGGGGGTCAAGCGCAATTAAAATATCTCACATAATTATTTAATTTTTTTCTTTGACCTTTTTCAGCGCTTCTTAATATTGCTGATAAAGGTCCATTTTATCAGCGCTAAAAAAAGCACTGATAAAGGGGTCTTTTATCATCACTTTTTTGTAGTTCTGATAAAATGGGCCTTTATCAATTATTTTTTGAGCGCTGATAAAAGGGCCCCCCTATATTAGCACTGATCTTTACAATGATTTTTTAGCTCTCTTAAAGCCTGTTTTGAGCACTGATATAGACCGTTTTTGTAGTAGTGACGTTCTTAGGTAGGGTGATTCAGATGGTTCAGGGTCTCAGTGAGATTGATTCTGCACAATTTGGTCAAATTAGGAGGTTTATAATTCATAAAAAATGCTCACATAATCCCTTCGTGGTAGGTCCCAGGTGGAGATGTCTCTGGGTTTTGACTTTGCTGGATTCGGTCTTCAGTTGCAGTTCTCTTTTCCAAATAGAGGCTTTGGTACTCAACATAGCTTAGGCCGTTGAGGGGATTATTTCTCTCATCAGAGGAAATTTGGTGTCTCATAAATTCTTCTATCTTTTAGAAAAGGTAGTGATGGGTTCTTGAATTCTAGATCTCAGTGGCAGCATGGGAGGAACTTTCGTCTTGCCTTTGAGTTTTCTACGTTAGTGGGTTTGTTTCATCAGCATCAAGATCATCTCTTCTTCATCCTCACAATTGGTTCATATATGGAACTTTTATTTTTATATTTATTGATTTAATTAGGTTATGGTAATGTATTTTGTTGGTTATTAGGGTTATATTTTGTGAGGATGGTCGACATCATCTTCAATCAATGGAAGTGTTTCCTTGAGATTTGATGTTTTCTACCCATCACAGCAACCTTCATATTAAGAATCTTGTTTTGGTTGAGGTAATTTCTCATGTAATTATCGGCATTGTAATTTTATTCTTCTAAATCATTCAGTTAAGTTTTTTTCTGTGGGTATGGAAGTGGTTTTATACTTGTAGTTGATTGGAATTCATTCTATCTCATCGTCAACATTTTTCCATGCATATATTTTCTTGGTTCTCTACTCAAGTTCTATGATTCATCTTTTCTCTCTGCGGTTGATTGTCATGGTAGACATATTGATCATTTGGGATGTGATTTTGAGTGAATAGTTTAGGTAATCAGTCGAGATGATCGATTCATTAGATATTTGGAAAATTTTGGATTTGGTATTCAATATATTCTCAATGGTTTTAAGAAACTCCAAATTGGTGTAATACAAGGAAGTTCTGTGTATTTGGTTTTACTCTTAATTTTAATATTGGAAACAACCATCACACTACAAATATCAGTGTCAAATGAGGTTACAGAGGTGGAAACCTCTATCTTTTTATGGCCATTCAGATTTGGATAAAAGAATGGCTATGGTTTTTCCATAGGTACCAAGCTCGTGAAACCCTGGATGAGATTTTTTCATGTTGTCATGTGAGGAGGAGGCTTAATATTATGTTTTAGTTGATGGGGAGGGGAAGTTCCATGTTGTCATGATCTATGTAATTTCTTGTATTGGGTTTCCAAATTTTTCATTAACGGATATTTTGAAATAAAAAATTTAATTTCAATCAATAAAATGTGAACTAATAGTTTTACTGAAATTATTATTTAATTTTATTTAAATTAATTACAGTGATAAATTTTTAATTAACCTTAATAAGGGAGAAAACCATAATCAAAAGGACCAAAATGACATTGAAACTTTTCCAAAATCCATTGGCTATGAATATTTAAACCATATTCCAAAATGGTTCAAATATTATGGGTTATTTGGATATTATTAATTGGATTTTCCTTATATAAATGTTTAAGTATGAAAAAAGACAAAATCGAACTTTTTGTAACATTAAGCATTACAAAATAGTGATATATTTACAAAACATAATATTATAGATTATAAAAATCATTTTTAAATATATATGGGATATTTTTATCATAAAAATTTATCAATAATTTCTAAATATGGTTTAGTTACTTGAAATTCTTATGAAATGTCAATGTACTGATTATTTAAATAATAATTAACTTATATAAATGACACAATCAATATTAAACGTGAAGTTGATTAATTAAATTTTTTTACTAATATATCATGTTAAACATCTTTATGCTTAACATATTTTAATTCCAATAATATATTTATATTTTAAAATTAATATTAAATTAATAATATCAAAATTTACACTATTTTTATTTTACAATAAATGAAATATTATTAAATGATTTAATATTTATAAAAATACTATATTCTACCATGTGATTTGTAAGTGTTACTAAATATCAAATATGTTCAATTAGTGAACCAATAAATTTCCAAAACACATGGTAATTTTATTTTATGAATTAGATAAAATATTAACAATTAAGTGTATATATATTTTATAATAAATATCACTTTATTTTCGTCTTAATTTTTAAATTAATTAGATTAGAAATGTATATACTATAATAAAAAACCACAATGATAAAATTGAGGAATCGTAGACGATAAGAAACTAAATTATTAAAATGAACACATATTTGTGTGTGGGGATTAAGAGAACATTTATCCTTTCTATTCAATTATTTTTCCATTTTTTAGGAACTTTAGGTAGGGTAGACCACCCATTAATTAATACATTTTGTTAATTAAAAAAGTTCCACTCCCCCTCCACTATAATAAGACAAGCACTCTACCACTACGTCACACATCTAAAGACCCTTGTCTCGCAAAAACTATTCTTAAATAATCTCCACAATACATAACCATGACCATAAAGCCACTATTTTTACATAAAACACCTTATAGAACTTGTTTGAGACAATCCAGAATGAGTTACCCGATTAAGAGTTGACGTCTTCTCTCAAACTCATTTTATTTATTTTCCTTCTTTACCCCTCCACTCTATTTATTCCATTTTTGCATGAAAAAAGAATTATCAAATATATACTAGGATATTTTTATGAATATATTTATACCTAAACTTAAAAAATTTATAACTAATGGATATTGAACATACTGTTTCTGTGTAATGTGAACTACATCCACACGAAACAATGATTGTTCATTTCTCCTTAACCACTGTTCATAGTTCACATTATGATGAATAATACATTTATATATGTTATATATAATTATTATTATTTATTTATTCTCTTTTTTTATTTTTTACAACACATTCCTTTATTATTTCCATTTGGTGTTTATACAATAATCTCATTTGAGGATGTGTGGACAACCGCCCTCTCAAAGCGATGTGATTCGTTTGCACACCAACTAGAATGTATTGATGACTGATTTAATGAAGTTATATTATATATATGATATATTAATTCTATAATAATAGTGATATTTATATATATAGATATATTTGATTAATTTACCATTTTCATTCAATATGAAAATAAATAAAGGAAACAGTGTCCATGTGTACGTATCACATACTGTCTCCCTGAACATTGTAATCCATTTCATACATCATTTCTATATTAATTATTATCATATAGATATATTGGATATAAATTATATTAATATAGTTATTGAAATTATGGAATCAATATACTATTATATGAACTGTTGATATAACAAATTAAGATGCATGTGATGAACAAAGAGAATATTACATGAACTTCAACATTATCATTAGATCATTAACTAGAGGTTAATATAAGGTCATAATAAAACCATATATGGTAATATATATAAGAATATTATTTTTTAAAAGATTTACAGTAAAAATATATTTATTATTCTGGAATATTTTATGAGTAAGAAGATAGTCAAGGCACAAGGTACGATGATTTTTTCTAAAATTTAATTTATGTGAGATACTTGTTATGTTCACTAATCATTCCTTTTGTGTGGTGTACATACTGACATTGATTTAATAAATTTATATTATATTTAATTTTATTTTTATTTACCTATCTATTTTATGAACCTGGTTTCATGTGGTGTCAGATTCATAATTTTCCAAATCGGTAAAAATGTTTTGTCTCAATTTTCATTCTTTGATACTATTGTTTTGTTATGCACCTAAACTGTTTTTCTAGGTGTGTATAATTCCATTATACATGATATATCCTGAATTTTATTATTTTCATGATATTATATGAATCATTCAATTTCATTTATTTACATGGAATGTATGATCCCATGTTACCATGTTATAAATGTTTGTTGGGACAATCTTATTACTTTTAGTGATTGTATATGTTTATAATTAGATTGATGAAATCATATGATCCATCACTCTAAAATTCTCTTTAGTTTCATTCTAATACTTTTTTAATATATATCATCATGTTTCAGTATCATTTTCCACCATTTGATAATTAATATTATGTTTTTATGTAAAATGTGATTGTATTTCTCTTCAGTTAGAAATCAATTGTATTTAAAGACCATGTTTTCAGGGGAGTAATAAATTTTTTTTTCAAAATATCATTGAATATATTTTCCAAAGAAAAGGTATTTTAATTTTTCTTATTGTTTTAAATTCATAATTTATTTTCTTTAGAAGATATGTTCATGAAAAAACGTTTTCAAAAGGTTTTTCATTGTAAAAAAACCATTTTTCAATGAATAAAAGATATTTTCTTCGTGAAATGTATTTGAAAGATATTTCAAAATAATTTTCCATCTAAGATGATATCCATTGATGTTACTCATTCCCATGTAAGAAATTATCTAAATATTCCATTCATATCCTTTCTATGAATGGGTTTGTCTTAATGTCATGGTCTTTATGAATCCTATTTCCCTTTCATGAGTTATATGTTTCTGAAACCCACTTCTTTTCATGGGTTATGCTCCGAGGAAACGCTTTTGAAACCTATATTTTTTAAAAATGTTTTGATATAATGAAATGATTGTGATACCCATTTCATTTCTTGGTATATGATTTTATGTTTATAAAACCTATTTCTCTTTATGGTTCATGATATGATAAATTTTTTAGTATCTTGTGAAACATGTTTGAATAATTTTATAATGATATTCGTGGGACCTCTATATCCTTCCAATGAATTGGGTAATAATTGATGAATCATGAGTATAAATCTTACATGTGAACATGGTTACATGTTTACAATAAAATTCATGGACCTGGTTTCATGTCCAAATATTTATGTGTGAACTTGATTACATGTTCACAATGTTTTGATTAATCCTTATTACATGTTCACAATATAATTCATGGACCTTGTTTGATGTATATAGGTTTATGTGTGAACCTAATTACATATTTACAATGTTATGCCTGAACCTGATTACGTGTCCACAATGTTATGAATTGGCTGGGTTTCATGTACAGTAGGTAATTTTTGAACCAAATTACACATTCACAATGTTCTTCAAGGACCCAGTTTCTTATCTATTATGTAATGTTTGAACATTATTACATGTTCACAATGTTATGAATGGACTTGATTAAACATCCATAGAGTTATGTGTGAACCTGATTAAATATACACAATTTTATGAATAAACCTATTTTCAGGTACACAAGTTGATGTTTGGGACAAATTTATTGTTCCTAACTAAATTATTAAAACTTTTTTACATATAAATTTTCACAACATTATAATCTAACATGAATGAAAAAAAATTCCATTTGTTTTCCTCTACTATGATTCTCTGGCATATGTTCTTTTATTTCTGTATTATTGATGTCTTATGAACATCCATTCATTATTACGTTATCTAATATGCAGGGAATTTTCGTTAAATTTTATTCTCAAGTTCCTGAGCATTTGGTTTATGTTATGATTATGCATTTCTATTATTTACATGTTCTAGGAATCTGAGCTCATGTCGTTCTTGTGTTCCCTTTACATAGAGTAAAATAAAGGGTTTGAGGTATAACTACCAATAGTGGAGATATCTATGGGTGATGTGTTTGATCTTTCACTAGGATGAAATATTTTTTTTTCGAGATTCCAAAGACACTAAACTATTATGGTCCTCAGGCATGTATTTATTTATGTACAATATATTCCTCTAAAATGATGTAATATGCATGTATGTCAATCCTAGTCACTATATTTTGTACCAAGGGAATGGTTTAGTCAATATTTAGAAACTATGATGAGAAAACATTATTGAGATACCTATGTATATTTCTAATGATATGCCTTGAGTTTTCTCTAAGGATAAGTATAAAGATGAGTTAACACTACTAAAAAATATGGCTATAACCATGGTATAAATTAATTGCTATAGACCCTTAAACTATGTCTATAGTTTATAGACATGGTTTCACAAACCATGTCACCTATTGGTGTGGATATAGGGTAAAACATATTTCCTCGATTCTAAACAATTGATATTGCCCTATACCCACGGTTCAAATTATAGAAATAGCTTCATCTATGCCAACCTATAGCCATGGTTTTTAATCATGCCTATAGACCTTTGAATTTCATTAAAAAAATAGATGTAGCCACTGCCTCATAGAAAGTATCCTACATTGAATCTACATACCCACTTACCTACACAAATATTACCTCAACTGTAAAACCACATTTTTTCATAATAAACTAAAAAACATGGAGTGATAGTTCAATCCTTAAACACCATATATAAACATAATGTAATTTTATTCATAACATAGGTTACATAATTTTCTATAAAAAACAAAAACTCATCAGTTAATTGAGTGAGATACATTTTAGGAGAAAAGAAAACACATAATAATGATTACAGTGTGTCATAAACACCGAAAACTTCTTTACATCTAATACATAGACTCCAAAATAAAACAATCAATAAAAAATAGAAATTCAACTTCCAAGAGATGAATAAAGAAGCATGATCAGATTTTCTTGAACAATAAATTTTTCTATTTGATTCTAGCATTCTAGCATTAGAAGAAAAAATACTTAGAAGCTTCCTTTCTTAAATCCTACATATCCCATTCATTACACTTTATGACTATTTTCAACCATAAAACCCATAAAGTTCTGTACATAAGTCTAGAAAAAAACATGAAATCACTGTCCTCATATTATAATTTCAACCATACGCCTTCTATTTGAAAAGACCCTCGCACAATTCCTCAAGGATTCATATACTCAAAGAAATTGAGAAAATAAAATATAACACGATAACTATTTGGTTATAAATAATATCAGTCCCAATGAAAATGTCTCCAAGAAAACCAAACCATTTTACGGAGATAACTATCTACAAGTATTAAAACATGATTTTCTAGAGGGGTTATTCCCGAGTAATTGTGTTCCTTTTAAACTATAACATCTAGCATGTTGTACATATAATTCATAAGTTCAACCATTGGTTCATCAACAATGTTGTTCTCTTTATTAAATTTAAAATTGGAGGTCACCTATTTCAGATATGTAAAAATAGGGATTACAACATAGACACATATAAAGTTGAATATATTGTAAATCAAACATAACCTAAATGGAAATATTGTATTTTTATTATATGATAATATTGTGACACTAGCCACTATGGTTAATGGATTATCAAACTCATCTAGTTCCATTATATTCCCTTTTCTTACAAAACACAAAAGAGACATATTTATGACATCAATATATGACATAGCTAGACACATTGACGCTAAAGCCTCAATAGCATCATCTATACAATTACATTTATATATGCTATGTGAATAATGTCCTAAACAAATTAGAAACTTGATATCATGTCCATGATAATTTTTAAAACACAAATGAGAAACTAGAACCATTTATATAATAATATTTTAGGTTAATATATATGAATAAAAATAAATAAAATAGTAACAGTGTGTATATAGGTAAAAATGGTGGTATACTGGGTGATAATAATGTCACAACAGTACACAACCATGTCCCCATTCAAATATTCTATAGAAACATTTCTATTATAAATTAATAATGTTTTGATGGTGCCCTAGTTCCCATAAATTACATCCATATAATGTAATATTGAGATGGTATTATGGTTACAAGCCTTCTATCCATATAAATGATAAAAAATGATTTTTACTCTACAAACTATGGAATCATTATTGAAACCAATGTTCAAGGAACAAATTTTACTAAACCCAAACATCCTAGATGTTATTAAAAATGAGGTAAAAAATTAACAGCTCTTATAATCATTTATCCCATCATTTATATCCAATGGGTCGGTCCAGTGTAGGTGGTTCCTAAAAATAATAGACATACATTAATTAAAATTTTAAACAATTACTTGTCTCTATCCCTTGTGAAGAATCATTATAAATCTTATATAGTATATCTCTAACTAAACAAACACACTTGCAAGGATAATTTCCTATTATAGTTAATGGACCAGAGGCTAGAGGGTCTAGAAGGTAAGACCCAATATTGTTTCTTTGATGGGTGCTTTTGGATACATTTAGATCCACATTACCCCTAAGGATTAGGAAAATAGAACCTAAACATGGACCTTTAGTTCATTTTCATATAGGACAACTTCATCTGGTCTGTGTAATGCTTCGGGTACATTCTAGAGATGCATGGTTAATATTTTTTTAAATTACCTAGAAACTCCCATAGAAGTTTTCATGGATGATTTAGCTATATATGGTTCCTATTTTGATCATCTTTTTAGTTGTCATGGTTTTTTAATACTTAATTGTAATAAAAAACAATCTTTTATTAATTATGATAAATTCCATTTTAGGGTGTGAAAAGGTATATTACATTGGAAAGTAATTTTTTGGGTGGTATCCAAGTTGATAATTCAAAATAGGATTTCATTTATTACCTACCATTCCCCAAAATTATATGGGATGTGGGGTATTTATTAGGTCATTATAGATTTTACCATTGTTTCATTTTTGATATTAGGAATATTTCACTCCCCATCCCACAATTAATCCAAAAATAAAAAGGAATTTTTTAATTACGGAATGCGAGGAATATTCTATGAAATTTAAATAGAGTCTTACATGACCCCAAATAATCCATCCTCCTCAGTGGGATTTACCATTTGAGCTCATGTGTGAAACATTTAACTATGAATTATGGGTTTTCTCGTGACAATAGTTTGATCATGATCTACATGTCATTTGATGTGCCTCACATACACTGGACCCTATACAATAAAACTACACAACCATAGAAAAATAATTTCTATTCATTTTTTTGAATTGGATAAATTTAAATCATACAATTTAGGGTTCAAATTAATTTTTTCCTCATACCATGAATCCCTCCAGTTTTTCCATAATAAATTTCAATCCAAACCATAACTCATTCGTTGGAGTATACTACATTAATAATTTTATATTGAAATTAGGGATAAAAAGGATTAGATAATGTGGTGGCAGACCATATCAGTTGGATCCTTACATATTATGAAATTAACTCATCCCCTTATATTCCCATAATTGAAATGTTTCTAGATAAGAAATTGACAAGAGTGAAATATGTTATTCCTTAGTTTGCCAAAATTTAAAATTATTTGTTATAATGATTCATTCCAACAAATTTTAGTAAACAAAAATATTAGAATCTAAAACATGAGTCTCATTGGTATATTTTGGATGACCCATACAATTAGATCAATTGTAGGTATAAATTAGTTAGGCTTTGTGTTTCTAATAGTGATTTTCAAAATGTCCTCTGGTTCATAAACACTCTTACTTGTGGGGGCCACTTTGATACACAATGGGATGGTCACAAGGTCCATGTTTCAGGACACTTTTTTCTAACATTGTTTTGGGATTCCCATGATTTATGTAAAAAAATTTCTCTCTATTAATGATAGAGGAATGTATCTAAATGCCATGAAATTCCACAACAACCATTTCTCTTCTATGACATCTATGATGCTTCTGTATTGAATTTTTGAGAAAATTACACCATTAATTTCAATACATTTATATTATTTTTGATGTTGATTAGGTTTCAAAAATCAAAGTGATATAATCTATGAGGATATATGATTCCAAGATAGTTGTGTAATTTTTTAGAACCCAATTTTTTTGTCTAGTTGGATTAACTAAGTCTATCACTAGTGAATATGGTTCACATTTATCTAACCAAACAATGCAATCAAGTTGAAATCATTATGGTTTCAGGCATCGAGTGTCTTCTATATATCCATCATAGACTAATGGTCAAGCTATGGTTTCGAATAGAGAGGTAAATCGAATTCATGAAAAAAAAATTCAACCAGATATAGTTGATATGTGTCTTATACTCTATGATTTCTTATGATCTTACTCTATAACCATAAATACACCCATTGGCATGTCACAATATCAGATAGTTTTGAGAAAGATATTTCACATCCCTATTGATATATATAGCATCAGTACTATTGAGAAATTAAAAAGTAAAATTATAATATTTATAGTGGGGGTGATCAAAGGAAGTTATAGATTCAATAGGTAAAGGAAACATATATACATTCATTTGAGAACTTCCAAATTAAAAAAAATGATCCAAGGATTCCCAAGACCATGTTATATGTCATCATCAATTCTATATTTGGATGAATGTCATCTTTTTTAATGGAAGGATGATTAATCATCCATGTAATATTTGATCATTTTGGATTGGCCCATACATAGTTTCTAATGTGTATCCAATTGTTGTTGTTTAGGTAACAAATAAATAATCAAAATAGACCATCATGGTCTATTGGAAGTGCTTGAGGGACCTTTACGGATCCATTCTAGTGTCTCTGATAGAGGAACTATAGGTACAATATCCAACATAAAAATGACACCAACCGTGTTTTTTCCTTCCTTCAAACATTCTCTTTTAATATGGTGAGGACATTGTGTACTCGATGTTTGGGGGTATTGGTATATTCTTATGTTAGTTTGTAATTTTCATTGTATTTTTTATTTTTTCTCCTTTTATATTATTTTATAATATTATTAACTTACACAATCCACCTCCACATCATTTTTTTGGATTATTCCTTTTTTTCCTAATTAATCAGGAGAAATGATGCCCTCATATGTTATGTTTTTTATATTAAAAATAACTCCCATTTTAAATTTCCAATGACCATTGAATTTCATAAAGAGATAGTAATGATGCTAGATAAAAAACACAAATTTTTTCAATGTCTAAATATGGCAATTTACCATTCAAAATTAGTGAAAGAAATGGTATCTCAGAAATAGGGTTCACAAAACCACTTCCCATTTAGGATATACAAGTGAACCATGGGAACCCCACTTTAAATTTTGACCAACAACAGATTTTATTCCATTTTGAATATCTATTGTAGTCCAACCCTGATCCTAGAACTTTTAGAGTCCCCTATCCACATAGGGGATCAATGGTGATGATGGAGATCCACCCGAGCTTCGTTCTCCTCTATATATCATGCTAAATAGTAAAATATTTTTTTAAGGAGCTACAAAATTATAAAGATATAATTGATTCATATTTTATCTATGATATTGGATTAAATTTGTTTTAAAAAATATCATTCTAGGTCTCTTACTTTTTTTTTCAAATTTCATCTCTTATTTTGATGTGTGTGATTGATATGCTCTTAATTTATAACTGATCAGTGTGAGGTTTTAAGAATGTGACTTGTGTAATTATTCAGGGAAAACACAATAATCCTTTTAATACCATGTTTATTGAGATTTCAATTTTCCTTGGAATCTCTTATTCAATTAATAATTTCTATAACATGGGAATTTAAGTCTTTTTTAAGGGTCTTTTTTATAATGTATAGAAATAAAATCATAATAATTAATGAGGATTACAATTAATTTCATCAAAGGAATTACTAAAAATATAAGGGAATCTCTATAAAATGAACATGAAAAGTGTGACGTGAATTCAAAATTAACCCTTTATATCATATTATTCAAAATCAACATCATTTTTCAATAATTAAACTTTTTAAATTAGTTATTTTCTTATATTTTTTTTCAACCCCCCCCCTCTTTTAGTAATTTTTATTAATGATACAAACTTTTAACCAATCAAAACTGATCGAGAGATGTCCTAGAGTCTTCTATGGCCTATAAAATCATATTTAAATTTTATTCAATTTCACATGATAGGACAAAAAAATGGCGACCATTTTTTCACTCTGTTTTATATAATATCATTATGAAATTATTATTAATTAAACCGACTTTACCACTCTCTTAGATAAAAAATATGTGTTCTTTAAATCCAATATTTTCTAATTAAATTTTTTGAAAACTTTTCTAATATTATCCTATTATCTCTAATATAATTTTAATTTATTTTTTATGTTTTTAGAAAATGGTTTTTAAAAAATTATCTTCTTCTTTTCTAAATGAGGATCTTTTCTAAACTTTTTCCAGTGTAGAAAAATGTTTGGAATGTATAGATTTATTCAATATCATTATCAAAAGTAATTTGAAGTATCACTTAAACATTATCATGTTTAGTTTAATATAAAAATTATTCTGATAATATTTTTTATGATTACAATGTTTTTAAAATGGTATTTCTCTCATGGAATGTTTTAAATTATTTTTAAATGTAATTTTATGTGTTTTCAATGTGGTTCTCAAATAAAATTATTTTGAAAATGTTAGGCCTTAAAATTTTATTTTTCAATAATGTATTTTCCTATAAGAAATTCGCAGTGTAATATTTGAAAATCCTATTTCATGTACGATGAAATACTTTTAAATATTTTATGAATTACTTGGTATTTGATCTAAGGACATGATTATCATTATTTCTCTAAATGTTTTATGTTTAAAATGTCAACATGCTTTTGAAACCATTTTTTCACCTGGTTTATACCATGATAAAATCATATGAAAACCATTTATTTTTAGGGGTTATTCTATGAGGAAACAAATATATCTTTTACACATTTTATAAACTGATGATTTTTTTATATTCATTTCATTTCATTGGATATGATATGATGTTTATGAAACCCATCTCTTATTGTGGGTCATGATATGATGAAGGTTTTATTATCATAGGTAACCCATATGTATGATTTAATTATTAGATGGGTGAGTCCTATGTCTCCCTACCATGAATTTGGTAATGAATTATATCTCATGAGATAGACATGGATGAAATAGAGATTGAATCTGGTTCAGTATGTGAATTTTTCTGTTAATATGGACTTAGGAGTAAACTGATACTACTAATATAGTTTTTATAGAGAGAATTGAATACGAATATGTTATTAGGATTGAACAATGACTTCTAATATGGTATTGGGAGTGAACATTGCCTACTAATATGGGAAACATGCCAATGGACTTAACCTACTATGGGAAGAAAGTGTAACCTGATCAACTATAATAAAAGGGATGTGACTTTGGATTGTTGTATATCCCACCCAGTAGGTGCATCATTATGATGTTCCTTGAGATGTTTTGTCAATTAACCTTTCCTTATAGGGTAAAATTTTATGTTCTTATGTGTATACCCTAATTCCATGTGTTATGCCAATAATATTCTTTCATTACTTAGACTCTTTTATTTCATTATGATTCCAATATTATTAAATACTAACTTGAATTCCATGAATCAATATTATGTTTTTTGATATACATTCAGTGATCTACAAATGTTATGACCATGTTCTCATACCTTTATTTCCATGTTATGCTTGTGTATCACAATTATTTTTACCCTCATAGACCATCTGATCTCTCATATTCTCAAATTTCATTTCTCCAGATTAGGAAGAAGGATTTTAACTCATAGTTATAATGGGGAACCACATTAAAATATATGATAAAGATCATTCACCAAATATGATGAATATTTTACATGTTTCCAAATACACTAAACTATAATGGTTCTTGGGAATTTACATTAGTATTGTTCTGAATTCATTTCTAGAATGATGTATAATCCATGTATATATACCATGGGTCTCTATAAATGAAGATTATATAATAATTATATAAATTGATTCTTGTTTTTGATAACATAAATGGGATAGTAATAGTTACCTTGAAAGTGATTATTAATGTGATGAAAATGTTTTTTATAGGTGGATTTTATAGAATTTTATATTTATGGGATAAATAAAGAGTGAATTTTTTAAGAAATGAATGTTTTTAGTAAATTTTTATGATAATTTAGGTTATTAACATGCTTGTAGAGAATACCTAATAATTATCTTCACATGTTTTGTGTTTAAAAATTAAGAACAATAATAACTTGTTTTGGGGATTAATGATAATTTGATTTTAAAATTATTGGTGTCCTTCATTCCAATGTTTTTTGGTGGTTTGTAAGGGTATAAATTTATTAAATTGTGTTATTTGAACCTAGGATGATGATTGAGTGATTCATATTACAATTAACTATATGAATATTTATGTGTATTCAAAACTTTAGGCTAACCATTTAATTATGACCATAGATAAAAGGAATGATTTTTTATCCCATTATGAATCTTATGATCCACTAGTTCTTTAGTCATTATAATTTAAACAAAATTTCATGGTGTAAGATATAAAGTATAAATTGATATATGGGAAACCAATGAGTCTGATTATTCATATGATATAAAATAATGTAAGTATATATTTTTAACGGATTTGGAAATAAAATATTATTATATTATCATCATTTATGATGATATCAAATACCTTTTTCATACATTATTGGTTTATGAATTTCTGGTCAATAACCTTATCTTGGCCATATTCTCCATCATTATTCATAAAAACATGATAGTTATAATTCACTTTAATTTCCATGTTTTTGCATTCAACTAATATTCTTCTAATTAGAAACCTAGTTATGCAGTGATCTTCCCCTTTTATTTCCTCTCTTCTACGTAGGAGGTTTCATTGACCCTTTTTTATGATGTTGGTTTCTTAAAAAGTAATTCTCAAATATCCACCATTTATTTTTAAATCTCAATTTCAAATTATTTGATATTTTCTGAATTTAAATATTGTATTGCGACAATATCTTATTGATTGGAGCTTCCAGTAAATATCTCCCAAGTCCATGATGTGGTCCATGTTTCTCTTTAGGGGAAGTACAAATCTGATCCTTCACCTACAATAAAATCATATTTCATACTACTAAATCATAATGAATCATATGAAGAGAAAACTTTATAGACTTTTCATCATAGAGAAAAATTATTATAAAACAAGTCCATCCAACTTGTTAATGTTTTTGAATAAACCAACAATTTATGGAAGATACAAGGAAGCCTGAGTATTTTATGAAGTATAGTTTTACTCATCTATTTACATTAGAGAAGATAATTTCAATAGAAAATTTTCTTTTAAGGGGTGTATATTGTAACACCTATAGATTTTAAAATGAACTTTATGATTGATAGAATACCATGCATTAATCTCTAAGATTTTATAAACTCCAGAATATTATTATTCTATGAAAATCATTATAAACTAACAATTAAATTATGGGTTATGAATATTCTTAAGAATATTTTTAAATATATATTATTTTTATATTAGTTATAAATTTATATATTCTTAGTAAATAAACACATAATATTTTGTTAAGTCATTTTATTATTCAAATACATATTTCCATAAATAGGGATTTTTTTTAATTCTATGAGAGAAAAATACAATTAATTTTTTAATATTTTATAAAATACATTTGATAAAATGAAAATGAAATTATATTGATTATCCAATAATTATTATTGGATAATTTTTTTAGAATTTTCTGAATTGTTTAATTTTTTAGTGAACTGTAAAAAAAATGATTATTCTAAAAATTGTATTTATTTTTAATAAAATAAAAAATTTAAATGAAAAGTTATAAGATCTTAGAACTTTTTAACGATAAGTATTTTGTAAAAAAATGTTATATTCTATTATTCACAATAAAAATGTTTATTTGTTTTAGAAGTGAATAAAAATAGAAATATTCCTCTCTTGATTCAATAGTCATATGATTATTGGTCAATTATGAACCATGGTAAATATAACCACTGAGAACTATACTCTTGATAATAATATTAAATTTATCATTAGAGTTTATATTTAAAATAATTACAAAGATAAATTGATACAAAAAAGAATATTTAATGGCATCAACCAGTAGAGTCGTTCCGTTTGAAACCCATTTATTGAAACTAGGAGGGGGTATTGTCACTAGGGTTCTCCCTTTACCAATGCCAACTCGATAATCAATAGGTTATGATTGAATGAAATCACAAATGAGAGAAGTTCTCGTTTTTGGATATTACCACTCGGTCGATGTTAGATAATGCACCACATGAAACTACCACCATCGCACACCATTCTCTTAGGGTGATCATATGAGTAATAATGGGTTTCATGTCCTTTGATTAATTACTTAAAGTCTAATTAAATCTTATAAATAAATTTTTCTCACATAATTTCCATTATTAGATTTTTCTCTTAATATAATTGTGATGAAATTTGATAAATTGATTTTTCAGATAGAGATTGTAATTTTGATGAAAGAAATAATCATTATAATAAACTATGGTATTTTGAATATTTTTAATTTTAGTTAAAAGTATGATTAAAAAACACTTATTAAAAAATATCAACCAAAACAATTATTATTTTTCATGATTTATAATGTTTACTATGCATTTCCAACCCGATATTATTTTTTATAAATATTGATTTTATATTTAAAAGTTAAATTCCTAAAATTAAGATAATTTTTATCATAATATAATTATAAATTTTTAATAATCACACCAAATTAGATTAGGGACATTTTTTTATAATTCACTAAAATACATTATTTTTCACGTGTAGTAAAAATACTTTTTCAGTTCTTCCATATGTTAATGAAATCATAATTACATCATAATAATGTAAAACTAATTAACCTCAATCCACCACTTAATATATGTTTTTTATTAATATCAATCATTTAAATAGATTTTAGTAAATTTATAAATATATAATTTACATTTAAATTTATAAAATAAAAACATTAACATTGAAAATGTTATTTTATGAAAACATTAATTTTCATTGGGAAATTAAGTAATATAAAATGATGGTCCACTATTGTAACGTCCCGGTTTCAGGAGCCTCATAGAGGTGCCCCGTACTTGGTTGGTCACAAGGCCTCAAGATAATTTCCCCAAATGAAAGAGGATGCCGACTAGCAGTGAGGGCCATGGGTGTGATACCGAGGAATTGATTCCCTTATTGGTAGAGTAATGTATTGGAAATAAACAGAAAACAATAAAGAATGTAGTAATAACATGAAATAAGTAAACAACGGAATACTGGAAGTTATAAACAACTGAAGCACACATATATATAAATGATGCATGATACATATATCAATGAAAATATCCATACAAGTCACAATACTGGAATATAGTTCTAAACCATATTAAAAAGAAAAAAAATAAACTCTAGTAACATCCCAAGCATCATCTTGGTCCCATACTCTCAAGCTCCACGACAATTAAGTACCTAAAGTAGAAAGTTTCATTCCCTTATCTATAGCTAGAAATATATAATATTTTGGGTACAAAAGCATAACCCAAATAAGGTGTGAGATAAATCCTTGTAGGCAACCACCCAAATATCAGTTCCTAACAGTTAGTGAATATATACGGTAGGCAATATGAAAAATTATGCAGTAAAAAAGGAAGTACTCAAAAAGTATTCAATCGTGCAGTTTCAATTCCATTCCTTTTCATATATCATGTAATCAGATAATTAAAGACAAGTAACACTCTAGGAATTACTCATAGCCTAACCTCTCTGGTTAAACCAATTCAACATAAGAAATCCTCTTGGAAGCACTCACAATCTAACCCCTCTAATTCAATAATAGTAATGACTCTCTGAGAAATAACTCACTCTAAATTCCCCTTGTGATCTTGTATCGTTAAATATAGACACTCTAAATAATAACTCAATACCAATTCATTATGTGGTCTCACAATATGGAACTAAAGACACTCTAATGATGAATAATGTCCATCCCTTCTATGTTCTAGCAATGTAAAAGTAAACAGACACTCTAGAGATGCCATCAGGATCCATTCCCTTATAGTCTACTAGACCGGGTCCTCAAAAACTTGTTTAAGTCAATAATGCCCAATGATGTTCAATAGCAAAATTAAACCATAAGAACTACTTGGATATCTTCTTTCAAGAACTACTTGTCTAAAAAGCTACAAGAATATAACAACATCTGATAATATCACTCCATCCTAACTACACTATGCATGGAAAACATGTTGTCTAACCAACAAAGAAATATCAAATGGTAAAAATCAAAAATAATATGGGAAACACATTCTAAGACTGGAAAATGACCCTATTCACTACCAAAAAACCTCTACTCAGTTACACGAGGAAATTAAGTCAATAATAGGGCTAAAATCCTTAAACACGCAATATCCTATTCTTGGGTATTGGTCACTTTTGCAAATAATATTCAAGGAATTACTACAAAATGGAACAAAACACATTCCTTGAAATTGTACGATTGATATACTCCAGTGTCAGCCCTTGAATTGACTTAGAACAGGGTAGATCTACAAAAACGTCAAAAACGTTCAGCCGAGGATATCTCATGAAAGAAAATAAATCAGCAAAAGAGGATATAGAAGAAGGAAGAACTCATTGAGGAAATTCGAATTCAATAGAAGATTGTTGAATCAGATACTGGAAAATGGTTTGGTGGAACAGAGAATACTTTTTGGCTTCGATTGCTCCTAGATGTGATGGGAAAAGAAGAATGGGATTCTATGAATGAAACGTGACCCCCGTCCAATAAAAAAATTAAAAAATATGGACATTACATGTCTTTTAATAGTACATAGTGTGTATAGGCCTTTTCGGGAGCCCACATTTTGATGTCTCTAGGTCACCCCACACGGCCATATACTCAGCCATTACATGGACAGTACACGATCACTCATAGAAACTATTTGCACGGGATGTACTCAAAAGTACATAAAATGTATTCCTTAAATGTTCAGATTTTCCTGTTCTTCTCAAAAAGAAGAGAGAAGAAAACTCATATATGGAAAGAAGGTCCAGGTTCAAAAAAATTCCCCCTTAAAGAAATGTGTCCCCGAATTTCCCTATGATGGTGATGTAGAAGAGGAATCCTCGAACAGCTTTGGCCATTATGATCACACATCACCCTCCCTCTCCCATGTCTCATCATGTACTCTCATGTGCTTCCAACTCACACGTACTAGAGGAACATACCAACCACGAAAAACCTTTGCACTGTGATCAACTATCTAGATATGATTCTCTTCGAATGAGGGGTCGACTTCTATATCAACCTCCTTAGGTTAAAAAACATGATATGGTTCTGAGAAGTAATGTCGTAGCTGAGAAATGAGAAAGATGTCGTGCATTTCCATGTACCACTATGTTATCTGCAATTGATAGGAAACCATCCCGACTCTCTCAAAAACCTCAACCAGTCAAACATATCTCGATGAAAGATTGCATTTTCTATTATTACTTTTCTGTCCCAACTTGTGTGTGACACGTAGGGAAGCCTGATCCCTGACCTCAAACTCTAGAGGTCATCTTTGTAGATTAGCATTAGACTTATATCATATCTGTACTATGTCCATCCTCTTCTGAATCATCTTTATCTGCTTGGTGGTCTCCAAAATAAGACAAGGTCCCAGCATAGTTCCCTCTCCTACCTCCACCAAACATAAGGGTGATCAGAATGGCCTACAATACAAAGCCTCATAAGGTGTCATCTGAATACTTTCTGGGAAACTATAATTGTTTTAAAACTATACAAGAGGTATGTGCCTCTCTCAATAACCTCCAAAATCTGGGATGCATGCTCGAAGCATTTCCCCTTGTACCTGAATACTATTCTTTGACAAGCCATCAGTCAGGGTATTGTAAGCAGTATTCAGCTTTACCTGTGTATCCAAATCCCTCTGTAGTCCCTAACAGACCTGAGATATAAAATGGCAATCCCTATATGAAAAAATAGATTGTTAAAACCCATGTAAATGTACAATCTATGGGATGTACAGCCTTCCCATCTCATCCTCACTGAAGGTTTTTTAATCATAAATAAGTGTTAAACCTTCATGAGTCTGTCAATAAAAACCCAAGCATCTTCATTCCCTCGAGGTGACCTTGGTAAGAGAGTCATGAAGTCCATTGTGAAATAATTACACTTCTAATCACGAATGGGTAAATGCTGAAAATACTTTTTGGTCATTGATGATACACCTTCACCTACTGACAGGTGGAACACAACATGAAAAAAACTAGAAATATCTCTCTTCATATCTAGCCACCAATACTGAAGGTGCATATCTCAATACAACATGGTGACACCTAGATGAACCACCCAAACTAAGGAATGAATGTACTGCATCGGCTGCCTGTGTATGACTAATGACAACCATACACACCCATGAATGTGCAGGATCTCATCCTTGACCAAGGTCCATCTACGAATAGGATCCTCTGCTAACACACTCTCCCATAGGATCAGACCTTCAGCATATAAGAGCATTCACATTCGCACTTGATCATGTAGTGTAGAGGTAACAGCTATAAAAGAAAGAAACGTATGTCACTATTAGCATGAACCTTCCAATGTATCTAAAAGAATAGAGCCATGAGCTGACACTCACTCTCGACCTCTTTATCTACCTGTATCTCAGTCCTCCTACTCATCTCATTAGCCATAGCATTGCCTTTCCAAGGCTTTTGGGAAAGCTCATTGTCAAAATAATGAAGGTACTCAACCCACCTTAACTGTATCAAATTCATATCATGGTGAGTAAATATGTACATGAGACTTTTTTGGTCGGTTAAAACAACGATATTCTCTACCAACATATAATGTATCTAATAGCATAAGGCATGAACAACTCCAGCCAACTCAAGAATGTGCGTCAGGTAATTTCTTTCATGCAGCCACAATTGCTGAGACCCATATGCAATGACTCCTTCCCCCTACATAAGCACTAATCCCAGTCTGATACCTAATGCATATCAATATATAGTATATCTCATGCCCAGTTCTTGAAATACTAGTATTGGTGTGGAATTCAACCTCCATTTGAGCTTCTGAAAGTTTGAATCACAAAAATTTGACCACAAGTAATTCACACCCTTCTTAGTCAGGCCCTTCAATGGTGCTGATAAGCATGAAATTTACTATATGAAACATATGTAGTATCCACCCAGCCCTAGAAAACACTGTACCTCAAAGAATTTCTTCTAATGCTCCCAGGAAAATATTTCTCTTACTTTACCTAGGTATATTGCTACTCATGTCTCTGAGATAACATGACCCAGGAAGAGAATCTGGTACAACCAAAAGTTTTATTTTGAGAGCATAGCATATAACTAATGTTCTCCCAGTCTACTCAAAAATATCTCGATATGGGACCATGGCCTTGTCGAGTGTGATAGTACACCACAATATCATCCACAAAAACGAAGACAAAGGAATCCTTGTACGGAAGAAAAACTCGGTTAATCTGTACCGTAAATACAGCATCCACTTTTGTGAGTCCAAACAACATAACCACATACTTGTATAGACCATAAGTTATCTGAAAGGCTGTAAGATGTATATACAATTGTTTAGAATTCAACAGATGATAAATAGATATCAATTCAATCTTTGAGAACACATAGGCTCTTCGATGCTGATAAAATAGATCATCAATACATGGAAAGGGATATCAGTACATGACCATCAACTGGATCAACTTCTAATTATCCACACAATGTCTAAGGGTATTTTTCACATTCATTGCAAACAAGATATGTTAACCCCAAGGATAAGTATTGGTTTGGATGAAACCATTGGCATGTAACGCATCTAACAGCATCTTGAGCTCCTATAACTCTGGTGTAGCCATCTTATAAGGAGGAATGGACACTGGTGCCACTCCTAGAACAAGATCAATAGAAAATAAAACCTCTCTCCCATGGGGAAAACCAAAAAATTAGTCTGGGGAGACATCCCAGAAATGATCAACAATTGGAGGAAAGTACATATGTAAAGTCCCTTGGTCATCTAGATATAGAGTAGAAATTTGGGCTATAACTCCTCCCAAACCATGTTACATGGGTCCTACTCTTCTTGCATGAACATCCCATTTTCCATTATGTAACAATGATCCTATCTCCAGTGACATAAAACTCACCCTTCAATGATAGAAATAAATAATATCCTGGAAGGGAACTAACCAGTCCATCATGAGAATGATGTCATAGCCCATCATATCTAAGACATAAATGTCCCATGAGAAGTGACACCCACCACACTCTAGAGGGAACCCCTTGCACTGATGAACAATAGTATTAATAGTCCTTAAAAGCGTTTCTAGAATCATAACATTCTCAAAATTGATGATACTGATCCCAAGGCACTAATCAATAGCAAAAAATATGAATCTATGGGGATCCCATATATTGAAATGTGAAGAATCTTGAACTGAGGCAACTAGAATCATACATCAAACTATAGATGGTTCAAGATCCTACTCCTACTGGATCTGCTCCACTATAAAACACTAACCTATACCATGACCATGCGACCATTCCTGACCACTATGAGCTAATACACCCAATTTTTGCTGAAATCCTGGCCACTAGCTACCCCATCCCTGACCTTAACCGAGGCATAAACAGCCAAAAGAACACCAGTTCCCAGACTAATGAGAAATCGTCATCCTTGATCTAGTAAGAGGAGTCAAAACTGAACCTATATCACCAAATACTAGGGATACTCTAAAACAATTCCAAATATAATCCATCTTTCCATGTGATCGGAATTCTATTTGGACTCTCGGGCAATGTGGCCTCATATTCCTTCTCTTCCGAAACTGGTTTCACAACACCTGTCCACTAGAAGTAGTATTTCACCTAATTAGATATCGTTGCAAAGAGTCCTTTTGGCACTTCCTACTATTAGTATGAGGGGTACCAAGTCTGGATGTCGTGCTTCCCTAGCCCACAACTCCTGAATCCCTTATATTTACTATGTTATATGTGCTTAGTTGACAATAGAGGTGATGGATGTAGACCTAATGATGTTCACATGATGTCGGAGGTCATGTCGAGGACAATACTCAAACATCCTCTCCAGGAATTACTCATCTACCCATTGAATGGGTGTGTAGTGTTGAACCTTTGTGAAGTTAGAATAATAATCCATGACTGAGGGAGTACCCTACTCCATACTCATGAACACTTAGGCTCGATCGTCCCTCAATGTATCTGTGTAGAAGTAATCGTAGAAGGCATGTGGGAACTCATTCCAAGCCATAACCAACTGGTGTCCTTCCTGTGAGATAACATAAAAAATTCTCTTAGCCGACTCTTGTAGCATGTACATACCAAGCTTCACCCTCCTCACAGGAGGCATCTCAATATGCTCGAAGATCGAAATCATGGAATCTATCCATGATTCTTTAGCAATAGTTCCTCCATCACCTGTAAAGGTGGGAGGATGATGCTTTTGAAAACCACGTGTCAAATATTCCATATATGGGTAAGGAGGTGGTGCTCCTTAGAAGGTCTTCATAAACCTCCTAAATCCCTCTCAGAACTGTGCAACAACACCTGTATCTAGAATAATGTTTGGTGAAGAGATGAGCATGACTGGAGGATCTACTGGTAGTTCTTGATCTACTATGTCTGGTGTCTGGTCACTGCACTGTAACCGGCCTACACTTGGAGGAAATCTCTACGTAACGACTCTGCAAGGTCAAAAAAACAGTGAATGTCAAGGTTAAAAAGGATCGAAACATTGAATTTTAGGAACTATATAAGAGAAGAAAACAATCATGATTTATAAAACATGGATACATAGCGTGTATGACCACTTTACATTGTGTTCCCTTAAGCCATTATATTGGTGTGTACATCTACCAAAAATGGTCCAGTAACACCCCAACACACGGCGTGTTCCACTAATGGACACGACATGTAATCGAATATTTTACCCCCTTCCTGAGTTCCCCTACATGAATAACCCACATGGTTCTCTTATGACAAGATTACTCGGTGTGTTTGTTCCAGACATAGCGTGTACTAGAAGGAATCCACCGAAACTTGTCGTTAGTCAAACGACCAAATACATGGCTCCAAAGACATGCGTGCACATAGGATACACGGCGTGTCCCACCAAAATTTTCTATCTTCATGTCTCTGCTCTCATATCCATTGACATATTTAGAAACTACCTGGAGTTTACATAAAATACCTAGTGTGTACTTAGGAAAAACCATTACTTCCCTAATAGGAGGACACATGACATGTATTCTAAAATACTCATCATGTATTCTGGGTTTTCTAGACAGTAATCATCAAAAACTACTCTAGAAGCCCATAAAACACTGAAACCAACATCAAAGAGCGAAATTACTATCCGTGGGGGGCATACTCCCATAAAATCAAATCATGGAATCATTTTCATGTCATATACAAGGAATAACATCGCAATGATCCACCAAAATCTGATCCATGAGGGCCCATAACACCTCAAGAACCCAAGTTTGATGCACATTCAAAATATGCATTGTATATTATAAATACCCTATCAAATGGTGGGTATTTTATAAAGGCATCTATACAACAACATGAATATTGAGCACAACATCATTCATAATAACATGCAATCAGTAATTCACTCTAATGGTAATAGAAAGAATGCATGAAATGTGACCTCTAGAAAGTGTCTATATGATGAATGGGAAGAAATACCATCATATCCTCAGGTTTGAATAGAAATTGAACCTTGATAATATCAACAATGACATCACAAAACATGTGAATCACCCAATGATGAAATCAAATCTACTGTAATAATTGCAGAACCATAAAAATTGCTGTAAACAAGGTAAATTGCCTTTTCCATATGCATGGGTTAGATACTCCCATACACATATTATTACTACGTACCTATTTTATTGTATCCCATACTATAGGCTCCAAACTATATTTTAGGATGAAAATGATTCCTCTGATAGCACTTTGTAACGTCCCGGATCACAGAGCCACCCAGAGGTTCCTCATACCTGGTTGGTCACATTGACTCAAGCGCATTTTCTCAAACACCAGAGGCTTCCGACTGGTAGGGAGGGTCTTGGGTGTGATAGTGGGGAATATATTCTCTCTTTAGTTGAGTAATTCAATGGAAATATATAGTTAATAATAGAGGAAGCAGTAATAACATGCATTAAGTAAACAATGGAAGACTAGAAGTAATAAACAACTGTAGCACACATATATATAAATGATGCATGATACATATGTCTAGGAAAGCACCCAAACAAGTCACAATGTTGGAATATATTACTAAACCAATGTACAAAAAAAACAAATAATCTCCATCAGCATATCAAAGCCTCATCTTTGTCTCTTGCTCCCCAGCTCCACAACAATCAAGCACCTGAAGTAGAGTGGATCTTGTCCTTATATATACCTGTTGTAGTATATTCTGTTTGGGCCCAAAATCATGACAAAAACAGGGTATGATATGAATCCCAGTATGAAACCACTCAAGGATTTGTGCCTAACAGTCAGTGAATATATATGGTAGGAAATAAGAAAAATTATTTAGTAAACAAGGAAGTACTCAAAAGTAAACAATCCTACAGTTTCAATATCAATCATTTCCATATATAATGTAAGTAGCTAATAAAAAACAACTAACCCTTTTGAATGTATGCATAGATTAAACCCTCTAGTTAACCCAATCAAACAGAAGAAACCCTCTGGGAAGCACTCACAGTCTAACCCCTCTGCTTCATCTTTATAAAATACTCTCTAAGGAAGCACTCACCGTAAATTCCCAATGTGGTCTCATATCTGAAATAATAGACACTATGAGGAAGCACTCAAAATAAAATTCTTCATATAGTATCTAAAAGTGGAACTATAGAAAATGTAATAGAGAAAAAATTACACCCCCCACCTATGGTCTCACAATGTAAAAGTAAACACAAACTCTAGAGAAGACCTCAACGTCAATACCCCCTATGGTCTACAACACTAGGTTCCAACAGCCCTATATAAGTCAATCATGCCCAGTGATGTTAATCATCCAATGTAAAACATAAAAAATTCATAGATAATAGCTTTTAAGAACTACTTTTCTAAATAACTACAATCATATAACAGTATCATATAATATCACACCCTCCTAACAACACTGGTCTTGGGAAACAAGAAGCCTAACCGGCAAATCTAGGAAAAATGGTCCAAATCAATAAGAATATGGGAAATACATATATAGTATGGAACAAAACCATATTTATAAATAAAAAACCTTAAATCAGGTAAAATATTCATGGATGCCAATAAGGGGGATAAAATCCATAAACACGCAATACCCTATTCTAGGGTATTGGGCACTTTTGAATATAATATGCAATAACTAACTACGACAAGGAACAAATAGAATAAATTGATGTTGTATGATAAATATAATTTGGTTTCATCCATTTAATCATCCTACAATGTTGTATATCTACAAAAACATCTTCAACATTCAACCAATGATATCTCACGAAAAAAGACAAATAAGGAAATGAGACTTTAGAATAATGAAGAACTCACGGTGGAGATTCCAAAATAATCGACGGTGAATGAATCAGAGAATGGATGTAGGGTTAGGGTATTGGAGAAGAATCATCGACATTGGACACTTATAGATTAGTCAGGGCTGATAAGAAAAGTTATTTGTGAATGAGACGCGACCCTGGTCCGATAAAACAATTAAAAAGAAAAGTAAACAGTGTTTATTGTAAAAGTACATAGTGTTTATTTTCCTTTTCAGGGCACCACATTAGGTGCTATCTAGATCATCCCACACGACTTTGTACTCGAACGTTACATGGCTAATACATAGTCACCTGTGGAAACCAGTTACACGACGTTTACTCTTTAAATTTCCAGATTCTCCAATTCTTCTCAAAAACATTAGAAAAGAAAACTCATACATGAATAGAAGGCCCAGGTTCTAAAAAAAATTAATTAATTAAAATAATATAAAATGTGTCTTGATATTCTAATATCATGGGAAACTACCATGTTTAATCCATGGGTTCTTCATTTAACAATACCTAGGTATCTAAGGAATATATTTTGAAAATAATAAAAAAATCATCCCCTTTTTATTAAAATACCCTCCCATTTCTCCTTTTTCATTGACTAAAATTTCCTTATCCTAGAATATATAACAGTTTTAACTCACATGCATTCCTACAAAGGTTTATTCAAGCCCCAAAGGTTCCAGTCCACATGTTTTAAGAGTCACTCTTAATGGTAAGGGAAGTACACTTTGTTTCTCTCCATTTCTTGGATCACGTTTTATATATGTCTTATGAATGATATGTTAACTCTCCCCTATTTCCATTTTATTCATTTTCTTAATGAAAATTATGTATTATAAATTGGAGATCCATGTAATTCCTTTTTTAACCTTTTCTAAAACCATGAATCATAATTGTTATGTTGCAGATCCACATCACAAAATTTACCTCTCCTCCTCAAGAAAATACCGTATATTCTCTTTTTTTGAATTCATAAAAATCATTCATTTCCAAAGTTATTCTCCAATATGTATAAAGGAAATATTTTAAACAACTATTTAAATATATAAATCCTACATTCCCATTGATTTTATAAAAAATTGCATATTTTTCAATTTTTAAAGATCATATGAAACAATAAGATTTTTATATGTAACCCACTTTTAAATTATTCATGATAGTTTTTTATGAAAGTATTTATTATGATCTATTTTTTTCACATAAAAACTAATATATAGGAAGGTTGTGCACTAATAGTTCTCTAATTTATTCGGTAATTTAATTAATCTCTATATATGACATATTTTATGATACCTTAGTGAACAAATTTGGTAATTCATATAAAACCTCCATCAAAATCCTTGGTGGAATGATTATTAATGTATAATATAAATGATATATATTAATTTCCATATTGTGATTTATTTTCTTTTCATTATGATATTCCTCAAGACATAATGACATTTCTCATGTTTTTTTTGATATTCTTCAAGATAACATGTAAATTGTTTCCCTTTCATATTCTCTTAATGGGACTTATGCTCACCCTTTCCTTTGATGTATGTCCCCAGGTTATGAAATATAATAAAATTACATAGGATGAACCAACTAATAATCCATTAATTTTTTTTAGAATAATTTTTTATGTTTTCTTCTATTACGTACCATTATTACAAGAAAATCAACATTAAAAAACAACTTTTTTGTGTAATGTAATGAATTTTTTTATAACAAAAAGACGGGATGATATAGTTTGTATCAATGTATGGAGTAGTTATTTTTTGAAAATTAGATTTTAAATATTTAGGAATAACATTGTGTACATGTTAAAATATATTGAAATGTCTTGATATTTTGGTAAAGTGTTATGTATTTGGTTTTTTTATCAGAGAAGTCCCTCTTTGGATATGAATAGGCAGATGTGGGGCTTCCACAGATGTATCTAGGGGTTAGAACATAAAACACTTCTTTTTGATACAGTCTAATAGGAACTAGTTCCCAAAAACATGCCTTACTTCACTCCTAGTTTTACACGCCTAGGGGAAATGTTTGGTTAATGAAAATAATTTTATTTACCATTATGAAGGATTTATAGAATATGTTACTATTAAAAAAATATTTTATAGTGATGTTTTAATAGATAAAATTAATTAAAAATTATATGATTCCTAAAAAAATCATTTATATGTATGTTTTATTCTTTTAAGAAATTATGAGAAATCATAGGATCTGTGTAAATGGAGTGCATAAGAGACCATGCACTGATAGCCCTCTGATGGATGATAGAATGGCAGAGATCATAAGAATTATGAATCAACTGACTCGAGTATTGAGAAATAACTTGAATCAATATTAGAGGCACGATTCACCTCAAAATGGACATCATTCCATTGATTAATTTATTATTCAATTTCCACCTTCTTTTCATGGATCCACCAACCCATTGAATGTAAACAATGGATAATATCTATAGAAAATATGTTTTATATACTATATTGTTCAAAGTAAGATAAATTCTCCCTAGAAATGTTTCACTAATAGGGATAGATTAATGAATGGTGAAAACTGGTTTAATCATCAATCTAAGAAAAGATATTTATTTTTTGGAGTTTGAATAGTTTGAGGGAACCATTTAAAAAATGTTTCCCACTATTGATGGGAATGAAAATATAGAATTAATTCCCAGAGAAGAATTTGAAGTAAAAAATGAATATGATAAAATATGTGAGATGAAAATTATAAGGCTTCCTCGCTACAAATCTAGATTATTTCTGAATCCTAATGGAAATGTTGATAGGTTATTCAATGGAATATGACATATTATATTGAAGAATATATCTAATAAAGACTATGATAGGTTTGAGGAGATAATAATAAGTGCAATGAAAGACGAAATGTACTTCTTAGAGATGCAGTGATCCCATAGGTTGTGTGAAAGGAAGAGATCAATAGATCAAACCATATGCAGGAACACTGATAAAAAAAGAGTAAGAAAATTAATGAAATTTCCCACATGAAAAAAATATAGAAATAAGAATTCGAGTAATGTCTTACATAGGGACTGTGAAATGTTACTAGTGTGGAATATATGAAAATATTGCTGAAAACTATTATAGTGAGATAAAGTCTCAACATCTCAATAATAATGAAAAAGGGAATAGGATGTTGTCGTAGCCTGAAGTCAAATGCTTCAATGGTTTAAAACATAGTAACTTTTCCAATAATTTCCCTCATAAGAATATAGTTGTGGGGAATAACCTTAAACATCATCAAAAGATATGGGAGTAAGCCTGGTCTTTTTCTATCCCAAAGACTAAAATTAAATCTCTAAATGATGTGGTGGAAGTGACTCTATTTGTTCTCTCAAATCAAGAAGGTTTTTTGTTTGGTTATAGTTCTATTAATTCCTTTATTTCCACTTAGTACGAAAATAAAATAGAATCAATCCCCTAAATACTATAAGTAGTGTTTTCTATCTTGACTCATGGAGTAATTATCCAACAATAAAAAGTCTATATAAACTATAGTATTCACTTTAGAAGTCATAATATCATAATAAATAATATATTAATTCCCATGATAGAATTCTATATTATAAAATGGATGGAATGGATCTCAAAGGATAATGATAAAATAAACTATATATCAAATGAAATATCAATAGTTAGGAATAGAAAATTTACCATTGTTTTCAGGGGAGATATATCTCGTCCTGAGATTTGTTGAGAAGTACCTCAATGGCCTTCATTATTGAAATGATTAAAAAAATGAATAAGGAAAAGAATGTATACTAATAGAAAATGTTCCCATTATTGAGGAATACATTGATGTATATTCTGAGGAGATACATAGACATCACCTCGATAGAGAGGTTGATTTATCCATTGAACTCATGGCTGAATACAATAACATATCATAGACCCTATATATAATATATAGTGTGGCCCCGAATGAATAAAAGTAAGAAATTAATGATCTTATAGAGTATTGTTCAATCTAATAATGTTTGTCTCCTTGGGGATAAACTATTCTTTTTGTTAATATATGGATATATTAATGTGGTTATGGATTGATTATAGATAACTTAATATGGTTATTGTAATGAATAAGTACCATATTTCATGGATTAGTGATTTGTTTAACCCGATTCATAGGGCTCAATTCATCTCCATTATTGACCTTTAATCATTCTATCATCAGATGATGTTGAATAAATAATATATTTTAAATAATTTTTATGATCAATATATAGGCATTATGAGTTTTTTGATATTCCCTTTATCTTGACTAGTGCTCATACTATATTAATGGATTTGATGAATATAGTCTTTAAAGGTAACCATGATAGCTTTGTGTAGTTTTTATAGATGATATTCTATTATATTCTAAAATTCGGGATGAGAATGAGGATCATCATAGGGACATATTCCATAATCTATGGTAGGAGAGTGAGTTTTTCTTACAAGAAGATTCATTCTTGGTGAACATTTAACCAATAAATGAATTTATATTTAACCTACTATGATAAAGGTTTTTAATGAGTGGTTGCATCCAATAATTATTTCAGATATTTATATTTTTGTTTGTATAGAAGAATATTACAGGCGGGTTTTCAAAAAAATTAGGAATTTATAATACACTGTCCAATTTAACTCAAAATGTGGCTTAGTTCATCTCGACGAAGGAGTGTGAAAATGATTCCAAGAACAAATGAATTGATTGTTACAGCACATATGTTAACTCTACTAATAATCAAAGAAATATTAATTATTTTTAGTTATATGTCTATAAAATAGATTTTTTGAGTCCTCATAATAACTAAAAATGATATTACTTATTCATTTTGATAGTTCATGTCTCCTAAGAAAAATGATCCTACTAATAACCTAGTGCTCATTACGGTTGTTTCTTCTCTAAAAAGTTAGAGGCACTAACATTATAGAGAAAAATTTTATATATATATATGTAGACCACCCATTATTGAATTATATCTTCAACAAAAAATAATTGAATAAGAGAAAATGAGATGTTTGGAACTTCATTAAGTCTATGATTATTTAATTCATTATCATCCTGGAAGGGAAAAAATGTCATTGATGCATTGAGTATGAATGATCCTATAATTTTGGAAATTCTATACATTCAAGGAGATCCTTTTAAAAAATAACAAGTAAAAGTGGACATGAGAATAATATGGGGAGGGAAAACATCATCCATATCAAAAAATTATTTCCCAACCATCATTGCCATTGAATATTTTTTTTATATTATAAGAGAGAGGATGTCATTAATGGGAAGTTTTCAAAGATAATTTCTCATCAAGAAGGTGTTCTAAAATTTACTAAAATGATTTGTGTTCCATTTATTCCAGTTATAAAGAAGGATCTAATGGATGAATTCTACAGCTCAACATTCTATATACATCCTAGAATCACTAAAATTTATACAGACCTCTGTGCCCAGTAATAGTTCGATAACATGATGAAGGTGACTATAGACTAAACTAACAGGATTATGGTCTATCAACAAGTGAAGGAAATGTGAGAAATTCCCAAAGGGGTATCACAACCTCTACCCATACAACCATGGAAGAGGGAAAATTCCATTATGTGAACTTTCACTAGTTTCTTGTTGATATAAAAAGGAAACAATGTTATTTATCTTATAATAGGGCTTCTCACCAATACTTCTTAATTTTATGCTACTTGGGAAGATTTATCTCTTTACCCACTTGAAAATATATTATAAGGACTCAGCCTTAAACATTACATAATATTTAATTAAATGAATAATTCACATTGATGATCTTTTCAGGTTTAGAGTTTTAGATAATTTGGACATTTCATTTACATAACAACATAAATATTACATGTAGAGAATTCTACCTAGTATCCATTTTTTCTGTAAAATAAAAACTCATGAAAAAAAGAGTCATGTCTAGTTCCAGGTTTTAGACAGCATTAATTTTCCTTGATCCCATCATTGACCCTGTTAATCTTTATGTCCTGTGAAAAAATTTCAAAACTTGGGATGAGCATAAAAAGCTCAGTAAGGGTTATAAAACAAAGGATGAAAACATTTGTTTATAAATACACACCAAACATGGAACATTGTTGCTTACCTCATGAAATCATATGATTTATGAAAGACACCTATAAATCATATATCATAAAGGATACTTGTGGCATCCATAACATACTTATATTGAAGTTATCACAGCAACATAGAGAGTTACTTTGGACTAACCATCACATTATATTCCCTAAATCTCTTAGGAGAAACAATCACATTTTCCTCTATCACGTTACCCAATGCATTGTAGAGTTATCTCAGGCTCTCCGACCCTAGTTTTATCACAGAACCACCCGTATACATAAATAATGCCCAAGAACCATAACATGATCATAACACATAACATTAGCATAAAAGAAAGATAAAATTTCCAAATTGCAATAACAAAATATCATTTCAAGATATTTAAATACTAAATCCATTCTCAAAATCATTTTCAATAACAAAAAACATAAAAATATTATATGTTATTTATTTTTTCCTTTTAAAAACATTTCAGGTTGTTAAGGAAGCTAAAGATCAAATAATACTCGCGGTGGTGGAAGGGTTGTTGTCACCGCTTGCGTTAAAATAACATTCCTTTTTTTCATTTAGTAAAGTATTCATATAA
Source organism: Viscum album (assembly GCA_963277665.1). Taxonomy (NCBI): domain Eukaryota; kingdom Viridiplantae; phylum Streptophyta; class Magnoliopsida; order Santalales; family Viscaceae; genus Viscum; species Viscum album. The sequence goes on along the minus strand of OY728155.1, from coordinate 1,733,327,957 downwards.
AAATATTCCATTTGAATGATATTAAAAGTCAAAGGTGTTTATATAGAGTATAAAATAAATTCGTGTATTAAAACAAAATATGCCTCTGCGAAAGGACATTGAGACGAAGTCCCTTACCTCGTGTCCGACTTGACTTGATCATTTTTTAATCTCATGAATAATAAAGTAAAGGTAATTTATAATTTATTAAGAACCTTTTTTAGGTTTATTATTAATTTTATATCACTTATTACCATGTTATAAATATTATGTAAACATTTATATTAATAACGTCCATTTTGTCGATATTTGGTACATGAGTAAAAAATTAAAACCTTTTATATTCAAGTAGTCCATGTGGTAAATATCCCATTATATCTAGAATTATATTCATGATTAAAATATCATATATAACATATATATCCAGTATATACATGTATTTATAATAGTACATAACATTTGGATGTAAGATATTAAATGCACCGTTCATGGAGACGGTAAGCCGTACGTACACATGAACACTACTTTCATTTCTATTTCTTATTTTAATGTAATTAAAACATAATGATACATTATTATATTATAAATAAAGTATAATATCATATATAATATCATTAACTCTATCCTTTATGCATCTCAAATGAGGCATTAACGAGTCATATCACATTGAGGGGGAGGAAGTCCGCACTTCCTCAAATGAGATTATCGTATTACCCACTATGGGAACCATAAATTCGTGCTATAAATGGAAAATAAAAAATCATAAAGAAAACATAAACATAATATATATCACATATAAATATATTTCAATCATAATGTCCACCCTGAGAGGTGGTAATAGGTAATTGAACAATAATCATTTCGTGAGGCGTTAGTTTGCCATCCACTGAAACATTATGTTCTTCACCAATTCAATAGAGGTTTGTGTAAGTGTAGTTTGAATACTTCTCATAACAATATCCTTGTATATTGAGTATACTGGTGTTGTATGAAAATAAATTAATAAAAAGATTTTAGGGGTTGGAGAAGTAAAATAAAAGAAAACAATTTAAGAGAAATTGTTAACATTAATTTGGGTAACTCCCTTTGGTTTGAACCAAATGAATTTTTTAAGATCCTTATGACTATGTTAAGGCGTCTAAGAGGAGAATCAGGTTGTAGAGAGATTAATTGGGTAGTGTTTGGATGACCCAATAGGCTTGATAGGTGTGGAGAATTGGTTATAAATGGTCTCCTTTTGTAAGGGGGGGGAGGGGCTCTTTAGGAAAGTGTGAGAATATTAATTTATTATAAACTTATATCCGGATTATAAAGGTCCAAAAATAATTAAAGTCAAAGATAAGATGACTAATTTTCGAATTAAAATCATCCAATAAGAATTTTACATGTTTTGGATAATATTTTAATCATTATAATCTAATTTATTTAAATCATTTATTAATAAGGTAAACACAACATCATTATTGTGTCATAAATAATTTAATTTATTTAAGGTCTAAAAAATACAAAACAAATACCATGACGTAGGAAATATTTTGATATTTTAAATTAATACTTATAGTCGAAAAAATAACATATATATCACCACGAAAGAATTAATTTATAAAAAGATATTTGTTTATGTCATTTTTGTCTTTACTTTAAATTAATTAATCTAAATTGTCATTATCACTCCCAAGTGGGTCAATGGGGTCCCAAAATCAACCCATGGATTTCCATTGTCTTCTATGACTCATCCAATTGGATTATGACACGTTTAAGGGAAATTTTATATTATTATAATATTAGTTTTTACCCTTATTTACCTTATTTACCCTTTAAACACAATAAATAAAATATTTACACATGTAAATATTTAAAATATCTAAAAATAAAATTTACCTATTTACACAACATGGACCTCTTGATTATGAATATGGAATCCATTATTAAAAAATAAATACATAGAAGTGGCAGAAATTAATTTAATAATAATTCTCGTTGTAAAAAAGCGTGTTTTTTTAAAATTATTAACTATCAAAATATGGACAGTTGATTAAGTCCAATTTCAAAGTGAAATTGATTCCAATGACCAAAATTGGATTAAATGGTAAAAATATATTCTAATTAAACTTTAATAACAATTAAAAAGATAGTGAAACCCTATAAATAAATTATATTAAAAGTCACTTTTGAAATAAAATAATGTATATTTCATTATTTATTAAAAATGACCTTTATTAGAAAAAAATACCAAAAATTTACCCAAAGTATATTTTGATATCCCAATTATAAAACAGAATTTTATTTTGTTAAAAAAACATATAAGAATGAAAAAAAAACAAAATTTAAATATGGTTATCCATCAAAAGGCGCTAAAATGACCTTTTAATGAAAATTATTCTTAAAATTAGATTCATTCACATTTTAAGCCTCTAACCTTTAGTGGATAAAAGTAAATACATTTAAAAAATAAGTTTAATCATATTTTAGTTATTTTTGTCCATTTTTTCTAATACAACGGCTAGAAGTTAACTACCATTTAAAATAATAACATTCTATTATTATTGAGCAACATAAGATTTCAAAGAAACTCGTTGTTGCGTATTGGGTACACTGTCGAACATTGAAACCCTATTAAAGTAAAATTAATATTTAAACCATGAATATTATTAAATACAAAAATATCATATTCTTCATTTACCTGGGATGTTTCATCCTTCCCCCTTTTGGAAATTGTGCCCTCACAACTTTTATTCACTTATCAAAATAAGTGGAAGTATTTTCCCCTCATAGCATTTGAAGATTCCCATGTTTCCTCTTCAACCATATGGTTTTTCCACAAAACCTTTAGGTGGTGAATTAATGTATTCTGCAATACATGCTCTCCACGGTCAAGAATTTAGACTGGTTGTTCATCATAAGAGAGATTCTCTTCCAACAGAACTCTATTCGGGCTCAAAACATGAGATGGATCTGGTATATACTTTCTCAACATCGAAACATGAAAAACATTGTGTACCAGGGATAAACATAGAGGTAAAGCCATTCTGTATGCAACTGATCCAGCTTTATCCAGAGTTTCATATGGTTCAATGAACCTCGGACTCAACTTTCACCTCTTACCCAAACACATAACACTTTTCCATGGTGAAACATTGAAAAATACATGATCACCTACTTAAAAATAAAGACCCTTCCTCTGGTTATCTACATAACTTTTCCGTCTTCTCTCAGCTGTTCTCATGTGATTCTGAATCAATAGAACTTTCTCTGCCATCTCTTCTACCAATTCTGGTCCCATCGGCTTCCTTTCACCTACTTCATCCCAAAAATATGGATTTCGACACTTCATTGCATATAATGCCTCAAATGGAGACATATGTATACTAGAATGAAAACTATTATTATATAAAAATTCAACCAAAAAAAGATGTTGGTCCCAAATTCCCTGATAATCCAGTGAACAAGAACGTAGCATATCCTTCAAGGTTTGATTTTTTTTTACTGCCCATCTGATTGAGGTTGAAAAGCTGTTCTAAAATTTAATTCAGTACCCAATGTCTTCTTAAGGCCTTTAAAATTTTTTTATGTAAACCTGGGATCACAATCGGATACAATGGAGAGGGGAACTCCATGAAACCTAACTATCTCTTTAACATAAAACTGAGCAAGTTGATCTAGAGACAAAGTATCTCGAATAGGAAGTAAATGAGAACATTTAGTCAATCGATCACCTATAACCCAGATTGCATTATTACCTTGAGATGTATTTGTTAATCGCACAACAATGTCCATGGATATATTTTCCCATTTCCCCTCTGGCACCAGTAAAGGCTGATGAATCCCTTTTAGTGACTGTTCCTATGCTCTAACCTACTAACAAGTCAAACACTTCATAGTTAAGTCAGTAATATCTCTTTTCATTCCATCCCACCAGTAATACTCCAGAAGATCTTTGTACATCATATTACTACTAGGATGAACTAAAAACGGGGAACAGTAAGCTTCATATAAAAACTCATTCTTCAACATTGAATCAAAAGGTATGCATAATCTCATTCCGAATATTAAAACACACCATTATCAATGATAAATTTGGGCAAATTACCCTTATGAACCAAATCTACCTTTTCCTATAACTCATTGTCTGTTTTTTGTACTTGCTTTATTCTATTTGATAGAGATGATTTCACTGAAACCTAAAAAAACAAGACAATTTCCTACACCAAATACTTATATATAAATGATCATCAAATTAAAAACCAAAGAATCTCGTTCCAAACGTATCATGGTTAATGAAGCATTAATTTTTTGACTCAAATCTTCAACCACTTTATTTTCATTTCCCGGATGGTAATGGATCGTGAAATAATAATCCTTGATTAATTCCAGCCATCTCCTATGTCTCATGTTCAATTCATTCTGAGTGAATATATACTTTAAAATTCATGTGGTCTATATATAATTCACATTTTACTACATATAAACGATGCCTCCAAATATTTTTAGCAAAAACAGTAGTAGCTAATTCCAAATCATTTGTAGCGTAATTTAACTCATGTGGTTTCAACTAACGTGATGCATAAGCAATTACCTAATCATTCTACATAAGGACACATCCAAGTCCTTTCAATGAATCATCATTGTAAATAACAAACTGCACATTTCTGGATGGTAGTGCCAAAACTGAAGCATTCGCCAATCTTATTTTCAATTCAGGAAAACAATCATCACATTATTTTGTTCAGATGAACTTAACACCATTCCGAGTTAACTTAGTCATTGGACTAGATAACCGTGAAAAATTATCAACAAACCTCTAGTAATAACCTACGAAACCAATAAAACTATGGATCATGGTTATATTTTTGGATCTCTAACATTCTTCAACAACTTTTGTTTTAGCAGGATCAACCGTTATGCCATTTTTTGAAACAATGTGACCAAGGAAATAAATTTGTTGCAACCAAAACTCACACTTGCAGAATTTCCCATACATTTTCTTTTCATTTAAGTTTTTCAAGACAACCCTTTCATGAATTTCATGTTCCTCTTCACTTTTGAAATAAAAAAAATATCATCAATGAACACAACCACATACTTATCCAAAAACTCATGGAAAATAATATTCATAAGATCCATGAATACCATAGGTGCATTGGTTAAACCAAAAGGCATAAATACAAATTTATAATGGCCATATCTAGTAAGAAATGTGGTCTTTGGAATGTATTCTTCCTTTAATTTCAACTGATGATACCCCGACCTCAAATCAATCTTCGAAAAATAATTAGCTCCCTAGAGCTGATCAAACAAATCATTGATATAAGTAAAAGGATACTTGTTTTTAACTGGGTTGTTACTAAATTCTCTACAATCAATGTAAAGTCTCATTGGACCATCTTTCTTTTTAACAAACAAGATAGGAGCACCCCATGGTGATGTTCTATGTTGAATGCAAACATTATCTAATAAGTCTTTCAATTTCTTATTTAACTCTAAAAGTTAAATTTGAGCCATTCCATAAGGGAGTATTGAAATTGTCTTATCATCATGAATTAAGTCAACAGTAAATTCAGATTCCCGATCAGGTATAATACCAAGAAACTCATCAGGAAAAACATCAAGGTACTCATTTACCACTGGCACATCATTAATCTGAACAGTTCCTTTATTTTAAACAATATGTGAAAGGTAACATTATTTTCCATCTTTTACTAGTTTCTCAACTTCCTGATATGTCATCGAAATCAAGGGTTCATTTTTTTATACAAACTGAAAATCATTCTGAAAAGAAACCTCTTTTTCTCGGTAATCAATCTTAGCATGATAAACAGAAATCTAATTCATACCCAAAATAACATCAAACTCTACTAAAGGAAAAACAGTTAAGTTTCCAGGTAGATTATTTGCAAACACAAGGACATGAATGTTCTTATGTTTTCTTTTTCTCTCAAAATTTCCTCCAGGTGTTTTTACTGTATTTTCTGTATTCATATATTGAGATGGAATTCCAAATTTACAAGATACCTTCTCAGAAATGAATGATTGCGTAGACCCTAAATCAAACAACACATTGGCATAATCTTAAAAAATAAACAGTGTACCTGATACAACATCATTTGATGCCCCAACATATGCCGAAGTATTCACAAAGGATTTTACTACCCCGTTCTGCTTGTATTCTGGCTACTTTCCTTCGGTTGAGTTCTTTGTTGGACACTCATTTGCATAGTGATCCATTTCATTTCACATAAAACATTTTACTGACTGTAAATCATATTTAGTCTTACCTTTTCCTTGATATTTTTCAATGTAATTACGAGCCTTATGTCCCATTTTAACTCAATGGTAGCACTTAACAGAGTTCAGAAGACATTCCCTAGCATGATTTTTACAATCATTTTCAAAAAATTGTATACTTAAGTTTGTTACCATCAGACTTTTTTGAAGCGTTCTTCCCATTCTCCTGCCACCTCAACCTCTTATTTTTTTTGTTTGTCAATGAATATTTGATCATCGGCAAACTCCATTTACACCTTCTCTGCACAACGAACAAGTTTTTCATAACTTTTGACCTCACGAGAAGCTAAATCCCTTTGATACATTGTGTTTAATCCTGAGTAAAAACGGTTGATTTTACTATCAAGATCTCGTATGAAATATGGAGCATACCTTACCAGTCAAGTAAATTTTTCTTCATAAGAAGCCACTGAGTCGTCCTCCTGCCTCATATCCAGGAATTGTTTTTCGATCCTAAGATGAACAACTTCAGGAAAATATTTCTCAAGAAACATACCCTTGAATTCATCCCATTCAAGAGAATAAATCTCCTTACTATCCCAGATATTTTTCACCATCGACCACCACTGATCAGATTCACCTTCAAAGCAGTAAACATGATGACTGACCTTTTGATGTTCTGAACAACCCATGACATCAAAAATATTCTCCAGTGCTTTTATCCACCCTTCAGTTAACTTTGCATCAGATGATCCCCTAAATTATGGGGGATGTTTCCTCATGAAATGCTCCACTACTGACGTGTTCTTCTGTAGTAGATCTGGATAATCTCATGCATGGATACTACCACCATTTATATCCTGAGTCAATTGTGCCATCACTAAAAAAATTGTTCAGTTCCGATTCCGACCATCTCAGGTTGCTGATTTGGAAGGATGTCTTCCTCCTAATGTCATCCCAATATAGCTGCCATGTTTCCTCTACGAAAAACTATTCTGAACACAGAAATATCTTAGGTGAATCAATATGGTAATCTGAAAATGTTATATGATTTAAATATTAACATAAATTACTTTATGGACATTTATTTAACAATACCCTAACTCATAAATTTATCTAAACATACCTCTAATACCAACTATATAGACTCGACATTAAACATTACATAATAATTAATTAATTAATAATTCACATTGATGATCTTTTTAGGTTTAGTGTTTTATAGAATTAGTAAATTTCATTTACATAACAACATGAATATTACATGTAGACAATTCTACCCAGTATACATATTTTCCATAAAATAAAAACTCTTTAAAAAAATTCATGTCTAGTTCTAGGTTATAGACAACATGAATTTTCCTTTATCCCATCCTTGACCCTATTCATCATTAAGTCATGTTAAAACATTTCAAAACATGGGATGAGTATAAAAATCTCAGTAAGGTTTGTAAAACAAAGGATAAAAACATTTGCTTATAAATACATACAAAACATGAAATCTCTTACCTACCTCATGAAATCATAAGATTTATGAATGAAACATATAAATCATATAATATAAAGGTAACTTTTGGAATCCATAACATACATACATTTTAGCTGTCACAGCTACGTAAAGAGTTACTTTGGAATACCCATCAATGTATATTCCCAAAATCTATTAGGACAAACATTCATATTTACCTCCATCATGTTACCCAATGCATTGGAGAGCTATCTCGGGCTCACCCACCCTAGGTTTATCCTAGAACCACCCGTATACGTAAATAATGACCAAGAACCATAACACGATCATAACACCTAACATAAGCATAAAGGAATGATAAAAATTCCACATTGCAATAAAAAAATATCATTTCATGATATTGAAATAATATATACATTCAAAAAATCATTTTCAATACCAAAATATGTAATAAAAGTATATTTTATTTACTTTTCCTTTTAAAAACATTTCCGCCTGTTAAGGAAGCCAAAGATCAAATAATACTCGCAGCGGCGGAAAGGTCATTGTCACTACTTACGTTTAAATAAAATTCCTTTTTTTTCATTTAGTAAAACACCTCATATAAAAATATACCTTTTAATTAAATTAAAATTCAAAGGTTTTTATACAAAATATAAAAAAAATCGTGTATTAAAACAAAATATCCCTCAATGAAAGGAGATTGAGACGAAGTCACTAACCTTGTGTCCGACTTGACTCGATCATTCTCTAATCTCATAAATAATAAACTAATGTTAATTTCTACTTGATTATGAACCTTTTTCAAACTTATTATTCCTTTTATATCACTTATTACCATGTTATAAATATTTTGTAATCATTTAAGTTAATAACGTCCATTTTGTTGATATTTGGTACATTAGTAAAAAATGAACACCTTTTATTTACCAGTTGTCCATGGGGTCAATAGCCCACTATATACAGAATTATATTCATGAATTAGATATAATATATATCCATTAATTCCATTATATACATGTATTTATAATAGTACATGAAATTTGGAGGTATGAAATGAAATTCACCGTTCCTGGAGACAGTAAGTCGTACGTACGCATGAACGCTACAATGATTTATATTTATTATTTTAATGGAATTAAAACATAATGATACATAGTTATATTATAAATATAGTATAATATCATATATAATATTATTAACTATATCCTTTATACATCCCACATAAGGCATTAATGAGTCACATCACTTTGAGGGGGCCGTAGTCCACACTTCCTCAAATGAGAATATCGCATTACCCACTATAGAATCCATAAAGGCATGCTATAAATGGAAAATACAGAAGGATAAAGAAAAAATAAACATAATATATATCATATATAAAAACAGTTCCATCATAATGGCCACCATGAGAGGCGGTAAGAGGTAATTGAACAATCATCATTTCCCGAGGCGTTAGTATGCCATCCACAGAAACATTATGTTCTTCACCCATTAAGTAAAGGTGTGTGTATGTGTAGTTCGAATACTTCTCATAAAAACATCATAGTATATTGAGGATACTCGTGTTATTAAAAAAAGGAATAAAAAGATTTTAGGGGTTGGAGAAGTAAAATAAAAGAAAACAATTCAAGAGAAACTATTAACATTAATTTGGCTAACTCCCTTTGGTTTGAACCAAAGGACTACTTGAACTTTCTTCTGATTAAGTTAACGCTACTAGGAAGAGTATAGGGAGGTAGGGAGATTAATTGGGAAGAGTTTGGATGAGACAAAAATTTTCAGAGGTGTTAGGAATTGGTTAGAAGTGGTCTCCTTTTATAAGGGGGAGGAGGGGCTCTTTAAGAATGTGAGAAAAATATTTTTTTATTATAAACCTATAATCAGTTTCAAAAGGTCCAAAAATCATTAAAGTTGAAGATAAGATGACTCATATTCGAAATAAAATCATCCAATAAGAATTGTACTTGTTCTGGATACTATGTTAATCATTATAATCTTATTAATATAAATCATTTATTAATGAGGTAAACACTACATCATTATTGGGTCGCAAATAATTTAATTTAGTTGATGTCTAAAAATTATGAAAAATACACCATGATGTAGGAAATATTTTAATATTTCCAATGAATTTTTATAGTCAAAAAAATAACTTATGTAACAACATGTAAAAATTAATTTACCAAAAGATATTTGATTATGTAATTATTGTTTTTACTTTAAATTAATTAATCTAAATTGTCATTATCAATCCCAAGTGGCCCAATGGGGTCCCAAAATCAACCCAAAGATGCCCATGGTCGTCAATGACTCATAAAATAGGATTAGTACACGTTTACTTGTAATTTTATACTGTTATAATATTATTTGTTTACCCTTATTTACCTCATTTACCCTTTAACCACGGTAAATAAAATATTTATTGAATTAAATATTTAAAATGATTAAAAATATGTGTTACCTATTTATACAATTTGAACCTTCTGATTCAAAATATGGAATCTATTTTTCCAAATTAAATACACAGAAGTGGCAGAAATTAATTTAAAATTAATTCCCGCTGCCGAAACAAAAGTCGTGTTTTTAAGAATTAATAACTATCAAAAGATAGACAGTTGATTAAGTCCAATTTCAAAGTGAAATTTCTTACAATGACCAACATTGGATTAAATGGTAAAAATATATTCTAATTTGACTTTAAAATACATTAAAATGATAATCTAACCCTATAAATAAATTATATTAAAAGGAACTTTTGAAATAAAATACAGTATTTTTCACTATTCATTAAAAACGAACATTATCAGAAAAAATACAACAAATTTACCCAAAGTAAATTTTTTTTCACCATTCTAAATAAGAATTTTATTTTGTTTAAATAACATATATTCATGGACAAAATTAAATTTAAAGTGGGTTTTCCATCAAGAGGCGGTAAATCGGCCTTTTAATGTAAATTATGCTAAAAATTAGATTCATTCTTATTTTAAGCCTCTAACCTTTATTGGATAAAATTATATACATTTAACAAAAATTTATAATAATTTTGAAGTTATTTTTGTTCATTCCCGCCAATACAACAGGTAGGAGTTATCTTCCATTTAAAATAATAATAATATATTATTAGTGTGCAACGTAATTAAGATTTCAAAGGAATCCATTGTGGCGTATCAGGTACTTTATCGAACATAGAAACCCTTTTAATGTAAAATTAATATTTAAACCACTAATATTAATAAATATTAAAATCTCTTATTCTTCATTTACCTGGGATGTTACATATATACATGAATGAAGTGGTAAGTTTGTATTCAGTAACACTCTCTATCATATATGATTGTGATCCATGGTTCACATAAATATTCTGGAGGAGTCATCCACCTGACATGAGTACCAAATTAAATATTAGTACATCCTATCACCCCCATAGTGATGGACAATATAAAATGAAAATTTATAGGCTTAAGGACTTTTAGATAACCAGATAAATTTAATTTAAAGGAGGATGGGATCGACATCTATTTTGATGAGTTCTCATACAATAATAGCCTATATTATAGTTTTAAATTTGCACCATATAAAGATCTATATGGAAAGTGATATAGAACTCCATCTTGTTGGGTGAAATATAGTGAGAGAAAACATATTGTACCTGATATTGTTCAATTTATAAAAGAAAAGGATCATGAAATTCGATAACACAAAAATGATGCTCGGATTTGGAACAAGATCTATGGTGACAACCATAGAGGGGACCATGAGTTTTATGTTAGTGAAAAATTAATCCTTTGAATATCAATATGGAAGAAAATCATGTGGTTTGTTATGAATTTGGAGATTATCCTCAAGTATATTACCCCGTATTAAATCCGTTATCACAAGGGATATATGGCCAATCGGCTAGAAATTCCACCAAATAATACTCAATTTCATTTTGTAATCCATGTGTCTCTCTTGAGGAAGTACATTCATGAACATTCAAATGTAATGAATCCTAAGGTGGTGTAAATGGAACATGACCTCTCTTATGAGAAGAATAAGGTAGAGATCACAAACCTTAGATATAGTGTATTATGCAACAAGACTACCAACCATTTAACTATGTTGTGGAGGAACCATAAATATGAAAAAGTGACATGGGAACTAGATAAGAAAATGAGGTAGAAGTACTCATGCCTTCTATCACATGAGAGGATGAGATGAAATTTTGGGGAATAAATTTATTAATGGGGGAAGAATATAATGACCCAATATTTTTTATTGATAATTATTATTAAAAAATGTGTATTATATTATATTATTCCCAATAAAACTATGTCTTCATTAATGAAATGGATATAAAGGGAATTGTGACCATCTGGATTCAAAAATTATATGAATTTTGGTCAATTATGACCATTTATTATATGACTATTGGGAACTATACTATTGGTAATAATTTTATCATTATCATTAGAGTTTGTGATTAAAATCTTGATAAAGGAAAATTTATACAGAAAGAAGTGTTGATGGACTCAACTAGTAGATTTGTTCCATTTGAATCCCAAATTTCAAAAAATGGTATGGATTTTATAAAACTAGGTTATCCCATGACCATTCATAAGCCTAACATCAAAAACTGAATCATTAATGATATTTTGTATATGAAATGTGCAATTTAGCCAAGAATAACCCTAGGTTGTTGTTAGATGAGGCACCCACAAAACTACTACAATCGCACAACCTGATCCTCGGGGGAATGTGGGTGTAATAAGGTGTTATTTTTCTTAGAGTTTTTTACTCATATTTTAATTTTATTGTATAAATAAATATTTTATTCCATCATTACCAATTTAAGGATAGTTATTTTATTAATAAAATTGATATTGAATTTATTAATTTGTTTTTCAGATAAAGATTGTACTTTTCAAAAATGAAATAATAATTATAATAAAATAGTGTATTATGTATAGTGTTTATTTTAATTAAATAATATTATTAAAACACTACAATTTAAAAATCAATGAAAAACTAAATATTTTTTTCCTAGTATTAGAAATTTTACTATGCATTTCCAATCCAATATTATTTTATATGAACTATGATATTATATTGATAAGTCAAAATTATAATATTTTGGATAATTTTTAAGAAAAAATAATGTAGAGACCTGAAGCTTGACGTACATGGACATTACATTACTTTTGCGGAATACTTAGTACATAACAAAAACACACACACAAGGACTGTAATAGTTTAGTGTCTTTGGAAACTCGGAATATAATCTTCTAATCATGGTGAAAGATCGTCAACATCTCCCATAAAGATCATCTTTTTTTACCTAAAATCTCTCTTTATATCCTGGGGAAAATAAAACATAAAAGGGTGATCTCAAATGCTCAGTAAGGGTAAAAAAAAGAAATATCAATCACATCATATTCGTAAGAACATAAAATTTTGGAAATCTTAATCCTGCAAAAGAGATCATAATATCATAACATGGGATAAATCATAGTAGTGAAATGTAATCCCAATAATCATAACTTAAAACATGAAACTTTGTGGAATACACACATAATCATAGAGAATCATTTCTTATTAGTCAAGACTCATTGCCAAGACTATCTTAGTGGACAAAGTCCATTTCTGAACTGAGTCCACTCCTCGTTTTAGTCCTGTTTCACTGAACCGGTTTAACCCACCGTTCCAGCCATGTCTTTCTCATGAGATATAAAATCTTTGCCCAATGCATTGGAGGGAGATATAGGTCCCATCCATCTCATAATGATACCATTCTTATGTGTTCCACAAAATCATAAACCATACATCAGAGCATAACCCATGTAATAAAAATGGGAATCTTAAACATCGTGACATCATAAAACAATTCATATAATATAAAGGAATTCATAAAAATAATTCCATCACAACATAATCAAATCAATGTAATTATATGGATAAAAACAGAACCCTTTATTATCTTAGATGGAAAATAATTTTGATAAAACACATGAACTCCATTCTTGAGGAAAATATCCTTTATACTTTAAAAATATTTTTCCTTTCTTAACATGTCATACAATTTTAAACTAAAAGAAGTTGATTAAAAATAAACTTGAAATCTTGTAAAGGATGCTTCTTGGAAATAATGTTTTAAAAATCAATTCATTCCATATAAGTTAAAAAACATTCTTCTCGTACTTTTGTCGGAAAAGTCAAAAAGTACCTTGTACGAAAAACGATGAAATATTCCTTTCATATCTTTTAATAAAAACTCACCAAAGGGTAAAATTGGATATAAACTATTGTATAATGATATAAATATTAAATATTGAGGAAACATGGATGTGGATGATAAAATACACCCCAGTAAATTCCAAAGTATAAACAATCTCAGATAAAAATGAGATTGTGATATTTCCCTTACCTTAGGTCTGATTTGCTTCGTAAGTGTCCGAACCTCCTGTATAATTATTTAAATAATGTAATTTACTTATTCTAGAATCATACTCATTGTTATGATATCATATATGGTTCAATTTTTACTTTATATTACCCATTCTTTTGTAAATTCCTTGTTAAAGAGCATTTTGGGTAAAATTGTTTCATTTTTCGTCCGCGTTTTGACTTGTAATTATTTATATGATTAATTAGATCATGATAACTTAATTCCATAATATAAAACATGATTTATATATAATATATATTCATAATATACATATATATAATAAATCAGTAAATGGAAAGAAATACACCGTTCATGGAGACGGTAGGCCGTACGTACGCATGAACGCTGTTTTTGTTTCATTATTGAGTTGAATGGAATTAAGTAGATGAAAAACATATATATACACATAAATACAGTATCATTATTATGTCATATATTTCATGATTACTTATTATATATACTTTATAATCATTCATTATTGGTTAACGTGGAGAATGAATCTCATCGCATCGTGGAGACGGTAGTCCGTACGTACGCACGAGCGATGATATCATTCTCATGATCGTGGGACTATGTTGGAGTGTATGTACAGTATTTCAGAATAAATATCACTTTAAAATAATCATGTATAGTTATTATTTACACCATTATACCCATCCAAGTAAGGTGGTGGGGGAAAATAGATTACACCACGGCATGGAGAGGGTTTTCCGTACGTATGCACGCGGAGTGATTTCATTTTCCGTAGGATGGATAGATGGTGAAATAGGGTTGTTTCATACTTATAATAAAATATCATTATATGAGTGATACTTATGTTATTACTTCATGATTAAACAACTATATAAGAATAAGTGGAAGAAGAAATAAAGATGAAAGAATCAGTAACGGGCATTACCTCTTCTTTGAAGTGCTTCATTGAGACCTCCTTTTAGGGCACTAAAATTGGTATTTGAAGAAGACCAGAACCTATAGGATGTCTCTAGGGAAGTGGAGAGAAGAAATTTTCAGTGGTTGGATGAGCTTGAAGGCTCAAAGTGGTGTGAGGAAAAGAGGGAGGAGAGGGGCTCCTTTGGAAAACTAAAAATATTATTTTATTATAAAGTCATATTCGGTTTTAAATAGCTCCAAATAGATTTATTTCAAAGCTAAGGTGGGGATGGGTCGAAATACTCTCATCAAATAGAATTTATACAAGTTTATGTTCCTATTTTAACCTTATCATTTAGATTTAACATTAAGTTAAATAATTTTACTTTTACCGTGTCTTCTTGTGTTCTTACACTATAAGGTTATTAAACATACTATAACAAGCCAAAAGAACCCCAAGATGTTTATTATTAATATATATAACCTTATCTAATTCATTTTTCATAACTTTAGATTTTTAGGAATAAAATAACAATTAATAATATAATATTTGTTTTAAAAACTATTTTATGTCAATTTTGACACTATTTTGTAATTGATTTTTGTGATAATCATAACAGAATGATTAGTTCTAAAAAAGTTAATTAAATCAATATAAACATGACATATTAACCTATAAAATTAGTGTCATTCATAAAATGTCTCAAATTACGTTTATTTGGGTATATATAACATCAATTATGTCAATATTTTATTAATAAGATAATTACTGCATCATCTTTGTGTCATAAATAAACTAAATTATTTAATGTATAAAAATTAAAAATAAAATATCATTATGTAGGAAATATTTTTATCTTTCTAATTAATATTTACAATCGAAAATCAAACATATATAACCATATGTAAAAATTGTTTTTCTAAAAGATATATGCTTCTGTCATTTTTGTATTCATTTTAACTTAATTAAAAAATGTGTCCCTATCACTTACAAGTGGCACCATGGGGTTCCAAAATTGACCCAAAGATGACCATGGTCGAACATGTGTCAAAAAAATAAGCTCATCACATGTTTTAAGATAATTTGTTTATTAATATAATATTATTTTTTAACCCGTATTTACCGGATTTACCCTTTAACCATGGTAAATAAAATATTTACCGAAGTAATTATTCAAAATGTCTAAAAATAAAAGTTACTTATTTACAAAATTTGAAAATCCTGATTCCAAATATGGAATCCATTTTTCCAAATTCAAAACACAGAAGTGGCAGAAATTAATTTGAAATTAATTCCCGCTGTCAAAACAAAAAGCGTGTTTTTAAGATATAATAACTATCAAATGATTGAAACTTGTTTATGTTCGGTTTAATTGGGAAATTATTTCCAATGACCAACATTGTATTTAATGGTAAAAATATATTCTAAATATACTTTAAAACCGCTCAAATTAATAATTTATCACCATTAATTATTTTGATTAAAAAAGTTGTTTTTAATTAAAATTTATTAATTTTTACTATTCATCAAAATATGAAAGTTATCCGAAAAGTACCAAAATTTCACCTTAGGCTAAATTCGATACTCCGAATCAAAAAATGAAGTCCATTTTGAGAGATAAAATTTCTAAAATTTTAAAAGGCAGTTATTACTATTCATAATGGCTAGTTTTAATAATATTTTAATAGCATAACATTGTTTAGTGAAACTCGGTATTGCGTACTACACACGCTATCGAGGAAGGTCGCAATTGCATATAATGCAAGGCAAGTCAAGGATGCGTGTTGTGCAAGCTCTTTTTGGTGTATCGTACAACACAAGACATTAATGAAATTAAAAAAAATTATTTTTCATAAAATCTCGGGGTGTTACATTCTACCCCCCTTAAAATGAATTTCGCCCTCGAAATTCATCGGGGTTATAAATGGTTTACAATTAGAAATTTTCTTTGATAGAAACCCACATCGTAAAAAGGAATACCCAAACCAATCTTTAAAAACAAAAGTATGAAACGTAACGGTTACCCAAATAAACTAATCATTGGGTTTCCATATAGGTGAAAATATGGATATGGAAGAGAAATCTAACCATCATCTTCTGATGGAGAGTGGTAGAGAACATGGATATGGAAAATCCAGCAATCACAAAGCCATAAATTTGTGATTATCTTAGGTACCATCTAATTCATCAGATATAAAGGCACTAGGATAACATTTTTGGTTCTCAAGATTATTTCCCTAAAGATGACTAAATTGGAATTAAAAGAAATACTTTCATGATTTCGGTATAGTCTCACCATTGGTTGTTCTTTTGACAATTTCCACTTCATCACTTAAAGAAATGATGTTGAATTTTTCATTCGTGATGTGTTAGCAGATCATGTGATAGAATGATGGGTCATTCCATCTGTCTCAAACAAAAGGATAGAATAGTTATCAAAAAAAATCCATAAGTCCATCTACAGTGAGATTAATCATATATGGTTCATAAAATGGAATTATAATTCATATATCATACTACATAATATAATAAAACTAGTTTCTTCTAAACAGGGACTTCTTGTAGGCCAGTGGTAGGTGATAAAGGCCAGTCGCACTTCGGTTGTGGGTCCGATTCCCACAGCCTTTTCCGACGCGATGGGTTGTCGCCCAACCTACAGGTTGTCCTTTTTCTAAAACTATATTACTATAACATCCCATCAATAATATTGAATAAACTTCTATCCATAAACAATACTAACTTATTTCCAACATAATCTATTCCAATCTTTAGGCTTATCCATAATACTGCAGTCCACTCTCATAATATAGTGAAAATGATTACTAGAGATTTAATACCATCATTGATCCCCATATATCATAAGATATGTCCTGTTGGTCACATTCCAAACATTCAAAGGCCTTAATCATGTATTCTCTTGAATACCCATTGATCCTTAGTGAAAACATGAATGAAGTTAAAAGTTAACACTTTTCACATACCAAAATCCTCAAAATTCTATATACTCAAACCATGATATCACTTAGTCCTTATATCAATCATGAGCTCATGAATACTGTCAAATATTTCATTTTCTCGTTTTCCCTTCATTATGCGCATATCATCTTTTTTTCCTAAAATATCTTAATCACTTTCCATGGTAACCAGAACCATAAAATTATTGAAAACCACAATATACCAATACATAAATATTCCAATATACCACGATACTATATACAACATTATTTTGGAATCCCATTACATAAACACTTAATCATTCCACCACATCGTTGTCATATTCAACATCGCCAATGGTGATTGCATGTGACTTCCCTTTGTCCTTTGCCTTAATGGGTTGCTCATGTCGATCATCACTATCCCTTGGATTAGGGAATTTATTAGCATAATGCCCCATTTCCTTGCACTTGAAGCATTGGAGTGTAGTAGGTTTATTCTGTGTATCCCTTCCTTTGTTTGCATCATTAGACATCTTCTTCTCATCATTTCGGCATTCAAATTCCTGATGACCTTCCTTTCCACATTTGAAACATTTACTTGTCCCTTTAAGACAATCTCCACTATGTTTCTTTCCACACTTTGAGCATAAGGAAACATTCATCTTCTTTTCACCATTATTCTGAGATTTCTCCTTGAACTCCATCTTTCGTTTCTTGTCAAAACATTGAGATGGATAAGTAACACCAACATCCATTTCTTCCATGATAGCACAACGCACAATTTCTTCATAGCTACTGAAGTCTCTTATAGCTAATGAACTTCGGATATTTGGTTTGAAACCACTGAAGAATCGATCAACTTTACTTTCAGGTTGGATGATAAATCCAGATGCATACCTTGCAAGCCTTGTAAAATTCGCTTCGTATATACCAACAGATTCATTATCCTTTTACTTTAGTTCAAGAAATTCCTTCTCCATCTTTGTTTGAATAATATGAGGGAAGTACTTATTGAAAAATATGTTCATGAACTCATCCCATTCCATGGACTCAATTTCGTCTCTTTGCCTCATATTCTTGATAAGATTCCACCATTGATCAGCTTCACCTTCCAAACGATATACTGCTAATATGACTTTATCATGTTCAGAACATTGAAGAACTGAAAATATCTTTTCAGTGGTACTGATCCTTTGTTCAGAAACAAGTGGATCATAAGACCCACTGAAATAAGGCGGACGTTTCCTCATGAAGGAGTCAATAGAATATTGTTCCCTTCTCTTCTCATTTGGAAGTCCTGAATGATTCATAGCTTGTGTAAGTATAGAAATAAGATGTTGCACTCCATCTCCCATAACATTTGTTTGTTCAGGAGGAAAATCATTTCATTTTCCATTGCATTGATCAACACGGTTCCTTCGGGCTCCATCCATCGTCTAAACCCCAAAAAGAATAGTGTGAGAGGTAAAAATCATGCTAGGGAAAACAACATAATAAATGGGGAGTACCTTCAATATCTAACATCTTAGGTTTAATTCTAAGATTGTTAGCACAATTCTAAGACTATAACCTATACTTATACTTAACCTTAGGGGCATCCCTAGACATACCTTAGAAATATCTCTTGGGATCTCACTAAAGTTCTCGCATCCTAGTTTCCAAAGGTTGACTAAACCTTTCTTCTGATACCAACTATAGATACCCGAAGCTTGACGTACATGGACATTACATTACTTTTGTGGAATACTTAGTACATAACAAAAACACACACAAGGACCGTAATAGTTTAGTGTCTTTTGGAAACTCAGAATATAATCTTCTAATCGTGGTGAAAGATCATCAACATCTCCCATAAAAATCTTCTTTTTTTACCAAAAACCTTTCTTTATATCCTGGGGAAAATAAAACATAAAAGGGTGAGCTCAAATTCTAAGTAAGGGTAAAAAAAAGAAATATCAATCAAATCATATTCATAAGAACATAACATTTTTTAAATCTTAATCCTGCAAAAGAGATCATAATATCATAACATAGGATAAATCATAGTAGTGAAATGTAATCCCAATAATCATAACATAAAACATGAAACTTTGTGGAATACACACATAATCATAGATAATCATTTCTTATTAGTCAAGACTCATTGACAAGACTATCTTAGTGGACAAAGTCCATTTCTGAACCGAGTTCACTCCTCGTTTCATTCCTATTTCACTGAACTGGTTTAACCTGCCGTTCCAGCCATGTCTATATCATGAGATATAAAATCTTTAACCAATGCATTGGAGGTAGATATATGTCCCACCCATCTCATAATGATACCATTCTTATGTGTGCCACACAATCATTAACCATACATCATAGCATAACCCATGTAATAAAAATGGGAATCTTAAACATCGTGACATCATAAAACAATTCATATAATATAAAGGAATTCATAAAAATAATTCCATCACAATATAATAAAATCAATGTAATAATAGGGATAATAACAGAACCCTTTATTATCTTAGATGGATAATAATTTTGATAAAACACTTGAACTCCATTCTTGAGGAAAATATCCTTTATACGTCAAATAAATTTTTCCTTTCTTAACATGTCATACAATTTTAAACTAAAAGAAGTTGATTAAAAATAATCATGAAAACTTGTAAAGGAATATTCTTGGAAATAATGTTTTAAAAATCCATTCATGTCGTATAAGTTAAAAAATCAGTCTTCTCGTACTTTTGTCGGAAAAGTCAAAAAGTACCTCGTACAAAAAACTACAAAGGATTCCTTTCATATATTTTACTAAAAACTCACCAAAGGGTAAAATTTGTTATAAACTATTGTAGAATGATGTAAATATTACATATTGAGGAAACATGTATGTGGATGATAAAATACACCCCAGTAAATTCCAATGTATAAACAATCTTGGATAAAAATGAGATTGTGATATTTCCCTTTCCTTAGGTCTAATTTGATTTGTAAGTGTCCTAACCTCATGTATAATGATTTAAATAATGTCATTTACTTATTATAGAATCATACTCATTGTTATGATATCATATGTGGTTCACTTATGACTTTATATTACCCGTTCATTTGTAAATTCCATGTTAAAGAGCATTTTGGGTAAAATTGTTTCATTTGTCATCCGTGTTTTGACTTGTAATTATTTATATGACTACTTAGATCATGATTACTTAATTCCAGAATATAAAACATGATTTATATATAATATATATTCATAATATACATATATATAATAAATCAGTAAATGGAAAGAAATACACCGTTCATGGAGACGGTAAGCCGTACGTACGCATGAACGCTGTTTTCGTTTCCTTATTGAGTTGAATGAAATTAAGTAGATGACAAACATATATATACACATAAATCCATTATCATTATTATGTCATATATTTCATGATTACTTATTATATATACTTTATAATCATTCATTATTGGTTAACGTGGAGAATGAATCTCATCGCATCGTGGAGACGGTAGTCCGTACGTACGCACAAGTGATGATATCGTTCTCATGATCGTGGGACTGTATTGGAGTGTATGTATACAATTTCAGAATCAATATCATATTAAAATAATAATATATAGTTATTATTTACACCATTATACCCATCCAAGTAAGGTGTTGGTGGAAAATAGATTACACCACGGCGTGGAGACGGTATTCCGTACGTATGCATGCGCGGTGATTTCATTTTCCGTAGGATGGATAGATGGTGAAATAGGGTTGTTTCATACTTATAATAACATATCAGTATATGAGTGATACTGATGTTATTACTTCATGATGAAACAACTATAGAAGAAGAATTGGAAGAAGAAATTAAGATGAAAGAATCGGTAACGGGCATTACCTCTTCTTTGAAGCGCCTCTTTGAGACCTCATTTTAGGGCACTAAAATTGGTCTTTGAAGAAGACCAGGACTTCTAGGATGTCTCCAGGGAAGTGGAGAGAAGAAATTTGCAGGGGCTGGACGAGCGTGAAGGCTCAAAGTGGTGTGAGTAAGAGAGGGAGGAGGTTCCTTTTTATAAGGGAAGAGAGAGGCTCCTTTGGAAAACTAAAAATATTATTATATTATAAATTCATATTCGGTTTTAAATAGATCCAAATTGATTTATTTCGAAGCTAAGGTGGGTATGGGTCTAAATCCTCTCATCCAATAGAGTTTAGACTAGTTTAGGTTCCTATTCTAACCTTTTCATTTAGATTTAACATTAAGATAAATAGTTTTACTTTTACCATGTCTTATTGTGTTCATACACTATAAGGTTAATAAACATACTATAACAAGCCAAACGAACCCAAAGTTGTTTATTATTAATATATTAACCTTATCTAAGTCATTTTTCCGAACCTTATATTTTTAGGAATAAAATAACAATTAATAATATAATATTTTTTTTAAAAACTATTTTATGTCAATTTTGACACTATTTGGTAATTGATATTTGTGAAAATCATAATAGAATGATTAGTTCTAAAAACGTTAATTAAATCCATACTAACATGACATATTAACCAATAAAATTATTTTAATTCATAAAAAGTCTCAAATTACATTTATTTCAGTATTTATAACATCAATTATGTCAATATTTCATTAATAAGATAATTACTCCATCATCTTTGTGTCATAAATAAAGTAAATTATTTAGTGTCTAAAAATTACAAATACAATATCATTATGTAGGAAATATTTTTATCTTTCTATTGAATATTTTAAATCGAAAATAAAACATATATAACCCTATGTAAAAATTGTTTTTCTAAAAGATATATGCTTGTGTTATTTTTGTATTCATTTTAACTTAATTAAAATAAAGTGTCCCTATCACTTACAAGTGGCACCATGGGGTCCCAAAATTGACCCAAAGATGCCCATGGTCGAACATTTATCAACCAATAAGGTCATCACACGTTTCAGGGTAATTTGTTTATTATTATAATATTATTTTTTTAACCCTTATTTATCGGATTTACCCTTTAACCATGGTAAATAAAATATTTACCGATGTAATTATTCAAAATGTCTAAAAAAAGTTACTTATTTACAAAATTTGAACATCCTGATTCCAAATATGGAATCCATTTTTCCAAATTCAAAACACAGAAGTGGTAGAAATTAATTTAAAATTAATTCCCGCTGTCAAAACAAAAAGCATGTTTTTAAGATATAATAACTATCAAAAGATTGATACTTGTTTATGTTCGGTTTAATGTGGAAATTATATCCAATGACAAACATTGTATTAAATGGTAAAAATATATTATAAAAATACTTTAAAACCACTCAAATTCATAATTGATCACTATTAATTATTTTGATTAAAAAAAGTTGTTTTTAATTAAAATTTAGTAATTTTCACTATTCATCAAAATATGAAAGTTATCCGAAAAGTACCAAAATTTCACCTTCGGCTAAATTCGATACTCCGAATCCAAAAATGAAGTCCATTTTGAGAGATAAAATTTCTAAACTTTTAAAAGGCAGTTATTACTATTCATAACGGCTAGTTTTAATAATATTTTAATAGCATATCGTTGTTTAGTGAAACTCGGTATTGCGTACTACACACGTTATCAAGTAAGGTCGCGATTGCGTTTAATGCAAGGAAAGTCAAGGATGTGTGTTGTGAAAGCTCCATTTGGTGTATCATACAACACAAGGCATTAATGAAATTAAAAAGAATATTTTTCATAAAATCTCGGGGTGTTACAAATAAATATCCTCTTTTAAATTGCTGTGTAGAAATTAGTTTTGCCGGAATTAATGAGAATTTTCTAAAATTTATTATTTTTTGTGAATAGTAAAAATACATTTTGGGTTTTTAGTATTTTAATGACATCATAATTAATGTGTAATTATGTAATAACTATTTAAACACAATAAAAGCATTAAACTATTATATGTTAATGATATCACTTATTTTTGTATATTTTAATCATTTTAAAAATATTTATTTTTCTTTCTAAATTATAAAATGTAACGATTAAGTTTTAAAATTTTATTTTGTAAAAAAAATAATATCATTTCTAAAATATGTAATAAATAAAAATTGTAGAATCTTTTGGATTAAAATGACATAAATGGTGTCCCAAGTGTCAAATTGAAATTGAATGTATATTTGAAAATACCATGGTTCTTCATTTACCCCTAGCTAGGTTTATAAGCCCTATATTTTGAAACTAATAAACAAATCCATTAATTTTTATATAAATACAAACCTATTTTTCCATTCACATTAATTTATAATTAATACCATACTAATATCAAATATTTTTACCTCTAATTAGTCCTATTATGTTTTCTAAATCCCTCAAGTTCCTAATCCTCATGTTTTAGATGTTACTCTATAAGATAATGGAAATATCTTTCTTTTCTATTCATTTGATGAATCTATTTTTTTATATATTTAGAATGTTATGTCAACTATATATTATTTTCTTATTCATAATTTCATTACATCCAAATTATGTTTCATTACTGAAATTCCTCTATCACCTCTCTTTTTACACTTTTCTAAAACCAGATTTAATACCTATTATACTGTAAATTTTACTTCTCAAAATTACTCTCACCTCTCCATGAAATTCCCATGTATAATCATTTTTTGAACACAAAAACCTTTTTCATATTTAGAAGTATTTAAATGGATGTATAAGTAATTTATATTATTTTTTTAATGGCGTACATAGACCCCACATTCTTTTTCTGTGGGTCAAAAATGACATAATCATCATACTTTTAATGAACTTTTAAAATGCCATAATTTTGATATGAAACCCAATTTTTTATAATCCATTGGTTTTTTACGAAACATTTTATTATGAAATTTTTGGCTCACATGAAAATTCATGCATATTATTTTTTTCCCTTATTTCTCTCCAATGGATTGGGTACTGAATTTAACCCATATGGATGACATATTTTTTGATGCCTTGGTGAACAACCTTGGTAAATTTTATGACACCACAGGGAAAAACAATGGTTTTATGATTATGAATGACTCATTTAAAATTTTTAGCCACATTTATAAGTTATAATTGATGTTATTTTTTATTATGATATTCCTCTATACATAATGATATTCCCTGTGTTCTTATTTATATTATTCAAGATCACATATAAATGGTTTCCCTTGCATTTCCACTTACTGGGCCTTATGCAAACCTTTTACATTGACGTATGTCCCATGGTTATTAGATGATGTAAAATTAATTATTATCAACCAATTAATAATACATTTACATGTTTTATAATATCTTTTTATATTTTCTTTTATTATGTATATTGATTTCAAGAATATAAACTCTAAAAGATACGCTGGTTTGTAAAATGTAATGAAATGTTTATGTAATACAAAGGTGGGATGACATAACCTATAACATCCAACGAAAATGAAGAATAAGATATTTTCATATTTATTAATATTTGTGATTTAAATATTAATTTTACTTTAAAAGGGATTCTATGTTTCATAGCTTCCCTGATATGCTACAATGGTTTTCCTTGAAATCACGTGTTGCACACTAATAATATAATATTATTATTTTCAATTGTAGTTAAATTCTAGAAATTGTATTGGTATGAATGAACAAAAATAACTAAAATATGGTTATACATGTTTGGTAAATGTATATACTTTTATCCAATAAAGGTTTGAGGCTTAAAATGTGAATTAATATAATTCTAAGCATAATTTACATTAAAAGGTAGATTTACCGCCTATTGATGGAAACCCATATTTAAATTTTGTTTTGGTCATTCTTATATTATATTTTCAAAAAAAATATTCTTTAGAATGGGGACATCAAAATTTACTTTGTGTAAATTTTTGGTATTTTTTATGATAAAGTTCATTTTTAATAAATAGTAACAAATACTATGACTGACTGAAAAAATATTTTTTTTAAAATATAACCCCTTTTAATGGGTGAGGGGGAACCCATGACATCAAATACATAGAAGAAACAAACACCCCAATGGACTAAAAGATCAATACCAAAAGCAATCCGCACTAAAAGAGATAAGCTCCTCCCAGCAATAAAATCATTAAAACCAGCTTCCTCTATTCCAAAACTGTTCGGCTAGCTATTCCGATTATGAAAAGCCATGAAATAGAAAAAACCATTGCCATGAACCTCATCTAAAACATATTTCTTGTAGAAAATGGGTCACAAAATCTTTTGAGATGTGGAACAAAACGTCGTTTGTGGGATTCGAACACCAGCACTAATGCACCTAATAGTGACAAATACTATATTTTATTTCAAAATTGTCTTTTAATACAGATTATTTATAAAGTTAGATTTTCTTTTTAATTGGGTTTAATGTGTAATTAGAATATATTTTTTCCATTTAATCCAATTTTGGTCATTGGAGGCAATTTCACTTTGAAATTTGGATCAATCCACTGTCCATCTTTTAATAGTTATTAATTCTTAATAACACGCCTTTTTTACAGCAGAAAGTAATATTAAATTAATATCTGCCACTTCTATGTTTTCAATTTGAAAAAATTGATTCCATATTTTTAATTAGGAGGTCCAAATTGTGTAAATAGGTATATTTTATTTGTATAAATTTTAAATATTTTTTTCATTAAATATTTTATTTACCGTAGTTAAAGGGTAAATCTTGTAAATAAGGGTTAAAAATAATATTATAATAATATAAAATTACCCTTAAACGTATCCTAATCCTATGTTATGAGTCATGGAAGACCATGGGCATCCTTGGGTCGATATTGGGACCCCATTTATCCACTTAGAAGGGATAATGAAAATTTAGATTAATTAATTTAAATTAATGACAAAAATGTCATAAACAAATATCTATTTGTAAATTAATTTTTACATGGTGTGATATAAGTTATATTTTTTACTATAAATATTCATTGTAAAGATAAAAATATTTCCTACAACATATTTTTTTATAATATTTAGACATCAAATAAATTAAATTATTTATGACATAATAAGGATGTATTGTTTACCTCATTAATAAATAATTTATATAAATAAAATTATAATGATTAAAATATTCTCCATTACATGTCCAATTCTTATTGGATGATTTTATTTATAATATGAGTCATATAATATTATACTTTAATATTTTTTGGACCTTTTGAAGCTAAAGATAAGTTTATAATAAAATAAAATTTTCACACATTCTTAAAGATCCCCTCCTCCCACTTATAAAAGGATACCACTTCTATCCAATTCCTAACACCTCTAAAAACTTTTCTCTCACCCATCATCTGACAAATTAAGCTCCCTAAATCTGTATCCTCCTATTAGAAGCCTTACCTTAGGCATAATGCACTTCAATAAGTCATTTTGTTCAAGCCAAAGGGAGTTACCCAAATTAAAGGTAACAGTTTCTCTTAAATTGTTTTCTTTTATTTTACTTCTTCAACCCCTAAAATATTTTTATTACATTATTTTGTAACCAAAACAGAATCCTAATTATACTAGGATTTTTTTACGAGATGTATTCTAGTACACAAACACACACATCCATCTAATGGGTGAAGAACATAATGTTTCTGTTGATGGAAAGCTAACTCCTCACAAAATGATGATTGTTCAATTATCTCTTAACGCATCTCATGGTGAACATTATGATGGAATTGTATTTAAATATGACATAAATTTTTATTTTTTCTTTATGCTTCTTTATATTCCATTTATATAATTCCTTTATGGATTCCATAGTGGGTAATACGATGATATCATTTGAGGATGTGCGGACTACCGGCCCCTCAAAGTGATGTGACTCATTAATGCCTTCTATAGGATGTATAAAGGATAGATTTTATGATATTATATATGATATTATACTGTATTAATAATATAATAATGTATGATTATGTTTTAATTTTATTAAATTAATAAATATAAATGAATATAGCGTTCTTCCGTACGTACGGCTTTCCATCTCCATGAACGGTGCATTTCATTTCTTACCTCCAAATGTTATGTACTATTATAAATTCATGTATATAATGGATATATATGATATATATGATATCTAAATCATGAATATCATTCATCATATAATGGTATATTGAACACATGTACAACTTTTAAATATAATGTGTTCATTTTTGACTCAAGTACCAAATATCGAAAAAATGGTCATTATTAACTTAATGATTACATAATATTTATAACATGGTAATAAGTGATAGAAAAGGAATAATAAACATGAAAAAAATTTACGCAATTAGAAATTAACGTTAGTTTATTATTCAGGAGATTAAGGAACGATCGAGTCAAGTCAGACATGAGGTAAGGGACTTCATCTCAATTTTATATCGTTGAGGAATATTTTGTTTTAATAAATGACTTTATTTTATATGTTGTATAAACACCTTTTAATTTTCATTTCTTTCAATGGGATTCTTTTTATACAAAAAGTTTTACTAAAAGAAAAAAAGTAATGTTATTTTAACGTAAGCGGTGACAATGACCTTTCTGCCGCTGCGAGTATTATTTGATCTTTGGCTTCCTTAAGAAGACGTAATGTTTTTAAAAGGAAAAATTAATACCATATTATATTTTTATTTATTTTGGTATTGAAAATTATTTTGATAATGCATTAATAATTTCAATATCTTGAAATTATATTTTGTTATTTCAATGTGGAAATGTTATCTTTCCTTTATGATTATGTTATATGTTATGATCATGTTATGGTTCTTGTGAATTATTTATGTATACTGGTGGTTCTGTGATAAATCTGGGGCAGGTGAGCCTGAGATAGCTATCCAATGCATTGTGTAACATGGAAGAGGAAAACATTAATCTTTATCCTATGAGATTTTGGGAATATACTGTGATGGTTATTCCAAAGTAACTCCCTATGTAGTTGTGATAGCTACAATGTAAGTATGTTATGGATGCCACAAGTTACCTTTATGATTTTTTATTTCTATGTGTCATTCATAAATCTTGTGATTTCATGAGGTAAGAAAGAGAGTTCATGTTTTGTTTTTATTTATAAACAAATGAATTCATCCTTTGTTTTATAACCCTTTCTGATATTTTTATACTCATCCAAAGTTTTGAAATGTTTTCACTGGACATAAAGATGAATAGGGTCAATGATGGGATCAAGGAAAATTCATGTTGTCTAAAGCATAGAAATAGACATGACACTTTTTTTAAGAGTTTTTATTTTATGGAAAAGATAGATACTTGGAAGAATTGTATACAATTAATATTCATGTTGTTATATTAATGAAATGTCCTAATTCTATAAAACTCTAAACCTGAAAAGATCCTCAATGTGAATTATTCATTTAATTCAATATAATGTAATGTTTAAGGTCAGGTCCTTATATTTGGTATTAGAGGTCAGTTTAGATAACTTTAAGAGTTATGGTATTGTTAAATAAATTTCCATAAAGTAATTTATGTTAATATTGAAATCATATAGCATTTACAGATTACCATGTTGCTTCACCTAAGATAATGTTGTGTTCAGAATGGTTTTCCATAGAGGATTCAAGGCAGGTATATTGGGACGACATCAATAGGAAGAAGACCTTCCAAATCAGCAACCTGAGATGGTTGGAATCGGAACATAACAATTGTTTTTTAGTGATGGAATAGTTGAATCAGGCTCTAAATGGTTGTGCTATCCATGCACGAGATCAGCCAGATCTACCGTAGAGAAAGATGTAAGTAGTAGAGCATTTCATGAGGATACATCCCCCATCATTCAGAGGATCATTTGACCATGTGCTAGCGGATTGGTGGATTAATGCACTGGATAATACTTTTGATGTCATGGGTTGTTCAGAACATCAAATGGTTAGTCTTACTATTTACAGTTTTGATGGTAAAGCTGATCAGTGGTGGTCGATGGTGAAAAATGTCAGGGATAGTTTGGAGATTTATTCTCTTGATTTGGATGAATTTAAACGTATGTTTCTTGTGAAATATTTTCCTAAAGTGGTTCGTCTTAGGATAGAAAATCAATTCCTAGAATTGAGGCAGGAGGATGAATCAGTGGCTGCTTATGAAGGAAAAATCACTCGTCCGGCAAGGTATGCACTAAATTTCATATGAGATATTGATAGTAAAATCAACCATTTTTACTTAGGATTAAATCCAAAGTATTGAAGGTATATAGGTTTTTGTGAGTACCAAGGTTATGAAAAACTTGTTTTTTGTGCAGAGAAGGTGGAAATCGAGTTTTCCGATGATCAAGTATTCTTTGACCAATGACAGAATAAGAGGTCGAGGTGGCAAGGGAAAGGAAATAACTCTTCAAAAAAGTATGATGGTAAGAAACTTAAGTTTAATTTTTTTGAAAATTTTTGTAAAAAGAATTTTGGGGAATGTCTTTTGAATTATGGTAAGTGGTACCGTTGTGGTAAAATGGGACATAAGGCTTTTAATTTCACTGAAAAAGATCAGGGTAATAGTAAAAAAAATATGATTTATAGTCAGTAAAATGTTTTATGTAAAATGAAATGGGTCATTATGAAAATGAGTGTCCCAAAAAGAACTAAACCAAAGGAAAGAAGCCAGACTACAAGCAGAAAGTTGTGGTGAAATCCATGGCGACTACTTTATCAGATGTTGGGCCGTCAAATGATGTTGTATCAGGTTCACTATTTGTTTGTTCAGATTATGCCAATGTTTTGTTTGATTCAGGGTTAACACACTCATTAATTTCTGAAAAGTTTACTAGTAAATTGGGAATTCCATCTCCAGATATGAATATAGAGCCTACGGTAAAAACACCTGGAGGACATATTGAGACACAAATAAAAAATACGAACATACATGTCCTTGTGTGCAGAATGAATCTACATACAAACCTTATTATTTTTCCACTATTAGAGTTTGATGTTATTTTGGGTATGGATTAGCTTTCTTTTTATCATGATAATATTGACTGTAGAGATAAGAAGTTTATTTTCAGAATGATTTTCAGTTTAAATACAAAAATTAACCCTTTCTTTTGATAACATATCATGAAGCTGAGAAACCATTAAAAATGGAAATGAATGTTACCTTACACATATTGTTGAAAATAAAGGAACTGCTCATATTAATGATGTGCTAGTGGTAAATGAGTACCTTGATCTTTTTTCTAATGACTTCCCTGGAATTATACTTGTCGGGATGTTGAATTTACTATAGACATAGTTCCTGATTCGAATCCAATTTCAAAAACCCCTTATCGAATGGCTCAAATTGAACTTTTTGAGTTAAAGAATCAATTGCAGGAGTTATTAGATAAAGGTTTCATTGAACCTAGAATATCACCATTGGATTCTCCTTCCTTGTATTTTAAAAAGAAAGATGTTTAAATGAGACTTTACATTGATTATAGATCATTTAATAACATAACTATTAAGAATAAGTATCCTTTGCCTCATATCGATGATATGTTTGATCAGCTCCAGGGGACTCATTATTTTCCGATGATTGACTTGAGATCGGGGTACCATCAGTTTAATGTAAAGGAAGCAGACATTCCGAAGACTGAATTTCGTACTAGATATGTCCATCATGAATTTGAAGTTATGCCTCTTGGTTTAACAAATTCACCTTCTATATTCATGGATCTTATTAATAGAATTTTCCTTGAGTTCATGGATAAGTCTGTGGTTGTGTTCATTGATGATATTTTGGTTTATTCCAAACATAAAGAGGAAATGAAATTCATTTAATGGTTGTCTTGAAAACCATTAAATGAAATAAACTATATGGGAAATTCAGCAACTGTGAGTTTTGGTTACAACAAATATCATTCCTTGGCCACATTGTTTCAAAAAATGGCATAACGTTTGATCTTGCTAAAACAAAATTTGTTGAATAATGGCCAAGACACACAAATATAAACGAGATCCCTAGTTTTCTTGGTTTGGAAGGTTATTACTAGAGGTTTGTTGAGAATTTTTCATGGTCATCTTGTCCAATTACTAAGTTAACTTGAAAAGGTGTTAAGTTCATCTGGATAAAAGAATGTGATGATTGTTTTCAGGAATTGAAAAGAAGATTGGGGAATTCTCCAATTTTGTAACTGACTTCCAAAAATGGTGAGTTTGTTATATATAGTGATGCTTTGTTGAAAGGACATAGATGTGTCCTTATACAGAATGAACATGTAATTTATTATGCTCCATGACAGTTTAAACCACATGAGTTAAGTTACCCTAGAAGTGATTTGGAAATAGATACTATTTTTTTTCTTTAAAAAATTGGAGCCATCATTTTTATGGAGTAAAATGTGAAATATATACTGACCACAAAATTTTAAAGTATATATTCACTAAGAAAGAAATAAACATGAGACAGAGGAGATGGATGAAATTAATCAAGGATTATTATTGCATGATCCCCTAACATCCGAGAAAAGAAAATAAAGTTCTTGATGCTTTGAGTTGAAAAAGTAATGCTTCATTAACCATGCTACATTTGGAACGAGATCCTTTCGTTTTTTATTTGATAAGATTTGGCATAGAAGTTTTTGGTGCAAGAAATTATTCTGTTTTGTTTCACGTGTCAGTGAAATCATCTCTATTAGACAGAATAAAGAAAGCACATAAGAAAGACAGTGAGTTGTAGAAAAATGTAGAGTTGGTTCAAAAGGGTAAGTTTTCTGAATTTAACATTGATAATGATTGTGTTTTGAGATTTGTAAAGAGATTATGTGTACCTTGTGATTTGCAGTTGATGAATGAGTTGTTATATGAAGCTCATAGTTCCTTGTTTTAATTGTATCCTAGAATTACTAAGATGTACATAGATCTTCGGGTGTATTACTAGTGGGATTGAATGAAATGAGATATTTATGATTTCACAATGTTGTGTTTATAAAGTCAGCGGGTTAAAGCAGAGCTGTAGTTACCAAAAGAGATGCTTCACTATTTACAAGTGCCAGAGTGAAAATGGGAAAATATATCCATGGACATTGTTGTGGGATTACAAAAGACATATTGAGGTAATAATGCAATCTCGGTTATAGTTGATCGATTGACTAAATATGCTCATTTCCTTCCTATTCGAGATACTTTGTCTATAGATCAACATACTCGGTTGTATGTTAAAGAGATAGTCAGGTTGTGTGGAGTTCCCCTCTCAATTGTATCTTATCGTGATCATAAGTTTACCAACAAATTTTGGAAAGGCCTTTAGAAGTCATTGGGTACTGAATTAAATTTTTTTACAGCTTTTCATCCTTAATCCAATGGGCAGTCAGAACAAACAATTCAGACCTCGGAGGATATGCTACGTTCTTGTTCACTAGATTATCAGGGAATATGGGACCAACATCTTTCTTTGGTTGAATTTTCATATAATAAAAGTTGTCATTCTAATATATAGTTGGCTCCATTTGAGGAATTATATAGAAAGCATTCTCAAACTCCAGCTTTTGGGACGAAGTAGGTCAATGGAAGCTAATGGGACCAGAATTGGTAGAAGAGATGGTAGAGAAAGTTCAGTTGATTCAGAAGCACATGAGAATAGCTCAAAGCTGACAGAAATGTTATGCAGATAACCGGAGGAAGGATCTTTCTTTTGAGGTAGGTGATCATGTCTTTCTCAAAGTTCCACCATGAGAAAGTGTGATGTGTTTTGGTAATATGGTAAAGTTGAGTCATAAGTTCATTGGACCTTATGAAATTTTGGATAAAGTTCGATCAGTTGCATATAGAGTGGATTTGCCTCCATGTTTATCCCAGATATACAATGTTTTTTATGTTTCGATGTTGAGAATGTATATACCAGATCCATCTCATGTTTTGATTGTAGATTTAGTTCAGTTGGAAGAGAATCTCTCATATGAATAACAACCAGTCCAGATTCTTGAACGTAGAGAGAAAGTGTGGCAGAATAAGGTAATTCACCAGGTAATGTTTTGTGGAATAACCATATGGTTGAAGTGGCAACGTGTGAATCTGAAAATGCTATGATGGATAAATACTCCACCTTATTTTGAAAACTGAATAAAAATTGTGAGGATGCAATTTCCAAAAGAGAGGAAGGATGTAACATCCTAGGTAAATGGAGAATAAGATATTTTCATATTTATTAATATTTTTGATTTAAATATTAATTTTACATTAAAAGGGTTGCTATGTTCGAAATCATACCTGATACCCAACAACGGGTTTCTTTGTAATCTTACGTTGCACACTAATAATATAATAATATTATTTTAAAAGGTAGTTATCTCCTAGTAGTTTTATTGGTGGGAATGAATAAATCTAATTACAATATGATTATACATGTTTGTTAACTGTATCTACTTTTATCCAATAAATGTTAGAGATTTAAAATGTGAATGAATGTAATTTTAAGCAGAATTTCAATTAAAAGGTCGATTTAACGCCTTTTGATGGAGCACCCTCCTTAAATTTAGTTTTGGTCATTCTTATATATTATTTTAAACAAAATAAAATTATTATTTATAATGGCGACATAAAAATTTACTTTGGGTAAATTTTTGGTATTTTTTTCGATAAAGGTCATTTTTAATGAATAGTGAAAAATACTGTATTTTATATCAAATGTGACATTTAATCTAATTTATTTATAGGGTTATATTATCTTTTTAATTGTTTTAAAAGTGTAATTGGAATATATTTTTACCATTTAATCCAATTTTGGTCATTGGAAGAAATTTCACTTTGAAATTGGACTTAATCAACTGTCCATCTTTTCATAGTTATTAATTCTTAAAAACACGCTTTCTGTTTTGACAGTGTGAATTATTTTTAAATTAATTTATGCCACTTCTGCATTTTGAATTCGGAAAAATTGATTCCATATTTGGAATTAGGAGTTCAAAATTCTGCAAATAGGTCACTTTTATTTTTAGAAATTTTAAGTATTTACTTTAGTAAATATCATATTTACCATAGTTAAAGGGTAAATCAGGTAAATATGGGTAAAAAATAATATTATAATGATTAAACATTAACCTTAAACATGTCCTAGTCCTATTGGATGAGTCATGACCGACCTTGGTCATCTTTCAGTGGATTTTGAGACTCTATTGAACCACATTGGAGTGATAATGTCAAATTAGATAAATTAATTTAAATTAAAGACAAAAATGACATAAACAAATATCTCTCTGTAAATTAAATTTTACATGGTGTTTTATGGATTATTTTTTAGACTATAAATATTCAATGGAAATATAAAAATATTTCCTACATTGTTGTTTTTTATAATTTTTAGACATCAAATAAATTAAATTATTTATGACAAAATAATGATGTATTGTTTACCTCATTAATAAATTATTTAAATAAATAAGATTATAATTATTAGAATATTATCCAAAACATGTCCAATTATAATTGGATGATTTTTTTAGAATATGTGTCATCTTATCTTCAACATTAATGATTTATAGGCCTTTTTAAACTGAAGATAAGTATATAATAAAATAATATTTTCACACTTTCCTAAATAGCCCCACCTCCCCATTATTAAAGGAGACCACTTCTGACCAATTCCTCACACCGCTCAATCCTTTGGGATTATCGAAACACTACCCAATTAAGATCCCTACGTCCCTATCCTTTTCATATAAGCCTTACCTTAGGTATAAGGCACTTCAAAAAGACCATTGGTTCAAACCAAAGGCAGTTACCCAAATTAAAGGTAACGGTTTCTCTTAAATTGTTTTCTTTTATTTTACTTATACAACCCCAAAACTCTATTTATTACATTATTTTGTAACAACACCAGTATGCTAAATATACTAGGATGTAGTTAGTACATGGATCAAAACTACACATACACACACATCCATATAATGGGTGAATAAAATAATGTTTCTGTGGATGGAAAACTAACGCCTCACGAAACAATGATTGTTCAATTACCTCTTACCACCTCTCATGGTGGCCAGTAGTATGGAAATTAATTTATATATGATATATATTATGTTTATATTATCTTTATGATTCTATATTTCCATTTATAGCACGACTTTATGGTTTCTATAGTGGGTAATACGATAATATCATTTGAGGAATTGCGGACTACCACCCTCTCAAAGTGATGTGACTCGTTAATTCCTTATGTGGGATGTATAAAGGATAGAGTTAATGATATTATATATGATTTTATACTGTATTTATAATATTACTATGTATAATTATGTATTAATTACATTAAAATAATAAATATAAATGAAAGTAGTGTTCTTGCGTACATACGGCTTACCGTCTCCATGAACGGTGCATTTCATTTCATACCTCCAAATGTTATGTACTACTATAAATAAATGTATATACTAGATATATATTATATATATGATATCTAAATCATGTATATAATTCTGGATATAATGGGCATTTGACCAGATGGACAACTTTTAAATATAAGGTGTTCATTTTTTACTCAAGTACCAAATATTGACAAAATGGACGTTATTAACTTAAATGATTACATAATATTTATAACATGGTAATAAGTGATATAAAATGAATAATAAACATGAAAATGGTTCTTAAGAAAGTATAAATTAGCATTAGTTTATTATTCAAATGATTAAAAAATGATCAATTCAAGTAGGACACGAGGGAAGGGACTTCATCTCAATCTCCATTCGTTGAGGCATATTTTGTTTTAATACACAACATTCTTTTATACGCTGTGTAACACCTTTAAATTTTCATTTCATCCAAAGGGAGTATTTTTATATATATAATTTTACTAAAATACAAAAAAGGAATGTTATTTTAATGTAATCGGTGACAACGACCTTTCCACGACTGCGAGTATTATTTGATCTCGGACTTCCTTAACAAGCCGTAATGTTTTTTAAAGGAAAAATAAAAACCATATACTCTTTTTACGTATTTTGGTATTGAAAACGATTTTGAGAATGGATTTATTATTTCAATATATTGAAATGATATTTTATTATTACAATGTGGAAATTTAATCTTTCCCTTATGCTTATGTTATGTGTTATGATCATGTTATGGTTCTTGGGCATTATTTATGTATACAGGTGGTTCCGTGATAAACCTACGGCAGGTGAGCCCAAGATAGCTCTCCAATGAATTGGGTAACATGACAGAGGTAAACATGAATGATTATCCTAATAGATTTAGGGAATATACTATTATTGGTATTCCAATGTAACTACCTATGTTTTTGTGATAGCTATAATGTATGTATGTTATGGATGCCACAAGTTACCTTTATGATATAAGATTTCTATGTGTCTTTCATAAATCTTATGATTCCATGAGGTATGTAAGGGAGTTCATCTTTTTTATGTATTTATAAACAAATGATTTCATCCTTTTTTTTATAACCATTTCTTAAATTTTTATGCTCATCCCAAGTTTTGAAATGATTTCACATGACATAATGATGAACAGGGTCAAGGATGTGATCAAGGAAAAGTCATGTAGTCTAAAACCTGGAACTAGACATGTCCATTATTTTAAAGAGTTTTTATTTTATGTAAAAAATGGATACAAGGCAGAATTGTCAACATGTAATATTCATGTTGTTATGTAAATGAAGTGTCCTAATTCTCTAAAACTCTAAACCTGAAAATATACTCAATGTCAATTATTCATTTAATTCAATATTATGTAATGTTTATGTTCGGGTTCTTATATAACTAGTATGGTCAATATTTTATTTCAAATAACATAAATATTATTTTTTTATAATTTAATCATATAAATTAATTTTAATCAACAATATATTGTATTGTAGAATATATTTATTTTTGGGATTAAAATGGTGTTTTTTAGAAAACTATTTTTAATTACACATTGTTTATCCATTTCAATATATTAAAATAACACCTAATGGATAATATTTTAAATAAAATATATAGATTATACATCATTAAATATATATTTTTTCATTAAATGATAATTACATGTTATAGAGTTAATAAAATTCATATTTTTTCATCAAAACTACCCTTATTGAAAAAACCATATTTTTCATCAGTGGGTTTTGTTTTAATTATAGATTTTAAAATTCTATGAATGGAATTTGCTAAAATGGATTCCATATTTTGAAATTATTTTATTAAATTTATTTGCATTTTTTAATTAAAAATCTATTGTGGTAAAAGACCATTTACCATAGTATAGGTAAAATAATTAAACAAGTTAAAGTTAAAAGGTAAAATATTAAATAACTAAAAATATTTAACATTAAATAGGAGATTGATTTTATTATATATAAAATCCTTTGAAAATTAATTTAAAATATAATTCCATGAAAATTATTCCACCCAAATGTAGTTATCTTTAGTTATAAAATATACATTATTTAATCACATAAAACCACTCCACTTCTAGTATAAATACCACTCCTCACCACCCCCTTTGTCCTATAAAGCCTTATATCTACTAAAATCTCAACCTAAAAAACTACTCACAACTATCATAATTTTTAATTATTTCTGTTATCCCAAAAATACCAATTCAATGGTATTCAAGGTACCCTCTCAATTAGATATATTAAAGAGTGAAATTTTGCAGACCACCTCTCCTATTTTCATTTCTTATTATAAATTATCCTCACCTCCTTAATCCATTAAAAGATAATAACATAAAAATAATTTAGAAACTTTAATTTTTTGTTTCTAAAGGAATCGGTTATACTCATCACTTCTATTAACTCCTATTATTCAAAGAAACCATACCATTGTCTAAATTATTGTGGTTATCCATCTTTGTGTATAATGATTTTCTATTTTCCATTACTACAATAATGGTTTTCCATAAAATTACTATTATAGTTAAATAATATTTTAAAAAATATATTATAACATATTTTATGTTTTGGAACGAAAATATATAAATATAATAATAAATAAAATGAATCTAGTTCAAGGTAGATGGAAAAACCACTAAAAAAATTTAGACATTTATCATTAACATTTTATCGAATTATTCATCCTCATATAAGAAAGAAAAATGTTATATGGGACCAGTTAAACATCTAGAAGTGGGTGAATATATTTTCATTTCCTTTTTCAATTTTTTATTTCTATTTGAAAAGAAACCCATAATTTTACACAAGTTATCCGACCCTAAAACATAGAAACAAACACAGCCAAAATCAATAAAAATAATGAATTATTTTTAATTAATTGGTGGTTTGTTTTAAAAATGTATCATCAATTGTATTGTAAATATTAATATGGTTATTTAATTAATTAATATCATTCTTTAAACTTATATATAAGAGTATTAATTACAAAAAACTAATGGTATGTTTTAGATAATGGTTTCACATCTCACCTTTTCTTCTCTGAGATGTATGCCTAATTCACAAACTATTTTTTTTGTGTACTGTATATATACTCCCCTATTATATTTAATATCATTAATTTATTTATATTAGTGTTATTATATGTTTCATTTAAAAATTATTACTTTGTGGTGAATAGTATTTGATTGATTAAAAAGTGGTAAGGTAACTAATAACCCAATTTCCATTCTTTGAGTTAACCTTCCATTTAATTGATTATGTAACTCTATGATTCAGTGCGGGTTGAATTTTTGTTATTATATGATGTATTTCGACTTATATATTTTTATATAGGGATAATAAACATAATCAATTAATTTTATTAATGCTTTCTTCAATGATATGATATTTATAAGGGATTTCTTTTAAAAATAATCTTTTTAATGTATCACCTAAAAGTCTATTTCTCTCCCATGAGGATGTTTTGTAAACTTGTTTCAATAAATTTTATTACTATTATTTTATGATTTATGAAAATAATTTTAGATCATATTTTACTTTTATTTCAAATTGTTTGAAAATATTTTTTTTCAATTTTTAAGAAATATTTCTTATGAATTTTTCGACAATGATACTGAAGGATTGTTTTTTTAACTAAAAGGACATGAGAAGATTTTCTATTAACAGTGATGCTTAAATGTTGTGAAAATTCCATTAAAATCAAACAAAGTTATTTTCAATGAAAATATTTTGATTTATTATTATGTGGCATTTTAGAAAAAAAAACTTATCAAATTTGAAAGGTTATTTTCCTCCTGAATTATTTCGACTGATCCTTCAGAGAAATAATTATTCCATATAAGATAAAATTATTTGATGCTATATATGATTTAAAATGGTTATTATTAAAGGATATAAAACTTATGATTTCATGGGATGGTTTATGTTTTTTATGGCATTACGTTTATGAATCCCATTAATATAGCAATCGATACACTTTGATGAAAATTTTAGGAAACCAATTTATTTTCATAATTAATGAATGATGTATGATTTATGTTATTGTGTAAGACATATGTATGCTTTTAATTATGTGATGGGTGGTACTTAATTTCCATCCAAAGAATTTGTTTAATATGGATAACTTCTGTGTCATATATAGTTTTCATAATCCTGATTTCATGTTCACAATTCTAGGTATAAACCTGGTTTTCATGTCCATAATTTGATGCATGTACTTGGATTTGATTTAAATTTTATTATTCATAGACCATTTTTCATCTACATAAGTTTATAAATTGTTCTGATTTCATATATTAAACATAATGAGTTAACATGTGTCTATATATACATGTTCAAAAATATTGCATGTTTATTTGTGTGCCACAATTTCTTGTATCAGGTCAATATTACACACTTATGGATTAAGATTTTTGATTATTTTATGATTCATGACCTATTTACTTTTATGATTTATTACATGACTTGATATTATGATCATTGATTAGCAGGGTTAAATTTTCAAATTTTATGTTCATGTTTTTATTACCTTATGGTAATGTTATGATTGATATATCCCTTGTTTTCCCTTATTGGGTGTCTGAGGTCACCATTTAATTATGTTTATTTTCAAATGTATATGAATTTAGGTATTAATTATGGCATGTAAAAAGGTGTTCTAGTTATGAAGTAATAATTTCGATATTGTGTAGATGTTTTATGAAGCAGTTTTTTATACTATCATAACAAATACACTAATCCCATTCAATTTTAGAATATTTATGTTATGTTTTTCAATGAGAAAACATATCTATTGATGAAATATCTATGTATAAAATGATTGGTTAATTGTATCCTTGGATGTTAGTCCTATGAGAGAAGATGTGTGTCAGTGGTTCATACTGTTCCTTGGGCAGTAGAAGCATAAAGATGTTCTATGGATCGTCTTTCAAAAATAATTTAGGGTAGAGTTCATTTCATTGACAATGTATGAAGTGAATCTTCAATATCTTCATTTTATTATATAGGGTTTTATATCAGTACAAGAGATTATAATCATGTTTAAATAGCCTCTTCCTTTTTCCCTAGTTATTCTTCCAGACCAAGATACTCATGTGAGATGTCTTGAAGTTGCTATTTGTACTTCTATCAAATATGCAATTAATCTCTCTATCTATTCAAAGTATCGAGATGTTTAGAATAAAGCATAGTTGATCGAGAAAATTCACATGTAATGAGGTTTACTATAAGATAGGGTATAGAAGTATTCATCACAGGGAAGCATATAACTCCCTAGGATTTTGTGATTCTATTTTAATTAATCATTTTTATATTATTCATTTAATGCATCTTTAAAAATACACTATTTTATATTTTTTTTGATATATACACAGCACCAAATAGATCTTTTACTACACCAAACACATAGCTTAGCTTGTGGTACATGCAACACGGATTTAGCTCGTGGTACACACAATAACGTGTTTTACCATTTTTTATGGGAAAACATATTTTAAAACTAAATTTTTAGTGTTTTGGAATTTTATTTTCTAAAATAAACATATTTTAGAATTCATTACATTATAATTATCCAAGGTTTATCATTTGTGATTTTTCAGAGTAACGTCTATTTTTGATGAATAGTGACACTACTACATTTTTTATAAAAACCGCATTTTCGTTTAAATAATTAATAATTATAAATTATTATTTTTATTTGTTTTATAGTCACATTAGATCAATTATACATCTATTTATAAAATTATGTTAATTTGAATCAATTTTACTTGTAATTGAATATAAAACACATAAAAACCTTTGGATGTCTTTAAGAATTAAAAACACGATCTTTCACCCCTTCTCTGGGATTAACATTACTGTTAATTATACCAATTTTGTGATTTTAATTTTGAAAATCTAACATACATGGTTTTAATCTCTATGATATTTGTTTCCTAATATGATCATGTAAAAGGGATGGGTGCTCTTTAAAGCTCACTGAGGTTTCTCCACAGGCACGAACTGCACATTCTCTGGAGGTTTGATTGGGATGATTCAAGGTCTTAATGGGGTAGCTTGGTCACATGGTGGTCAGATTCAAAGGTCCATAATTCATCATATCTTAACAATTCATCAGTTCATGGTAGGTCTATAGTGGTGGAGTCTTTCGGTTTTGGCTTCGGTCTTCGGTTGCGGTTCACTTTTCCACACTGAGGCTTCAGTTCTCGACTTTGCATGGGCCTTTAGGGGATGACGTCTCTCATAGAAGGAAAGTGGGTTTCTCGTCTCTACTTCTGAATTTAATCCAAGTTAGTGATTGGTTCTTGGCTTCTAGATTTCAATGTTGATGTGGGACGAACATTCATCTCAACTTTTCATTTTTAGCGGCAGTAGAATCATTTCATCACCATAGGGATCATCTCATCTTCATCTTCAATATTGGTACAGATCTGTCTCATTTAATTTGATATTGTTTGATTAAATTTGGATCAGTTCATGGATTTTTTTTCAGCTATGAGGGTTACTATTTTTGATGATGGTCGACCTTGTCTTTAATCAGTGGTGATGCTTCATGTTGATTTGATGTTTTCTAGTCTTCGTAACCTTTTTATTTTTAAGAATCTTCTTTTGGTTGAGGTTGTTTTATCATGTAATTATCTTCATTATTTTTTGATTCTCCCTAATCATTCAGTAATGTTTTTTTAGTTGGTATTCATGCGGTTTTCTTCCTATAGTTGACTGGAATTTGGGCCTTCTCATCATCAATGTTTCTTTATTCCTCTATTTTCCTATTTCACTGCTCTTATTCTAGGATTCCACTTTTCTATATGAGACAGAGCGGCATAGTACTCTTCTAGGTCTTTTAGTATGTGAGTTCAAGTTAATTTTTTAGGAAATTGATGGAGATGATCGATTTGATGGATTTTTCATAACTTTTTGTAATTTATTTTTGATTTATTCTAAGTGGTTATTTTAAATTCACAATTTCTGGGATATGAGGAAATTCATGTTATTTTATTTTATTAATAATTTTGATGGTTGAAAAAATTGGTACTCTATAAGGATCAGTTCCATATGATGTTACTGAGTAGGAAACTTCCATATTTGAATGGCATTTCTTATTTGGATGAACTAAAGTTAAGGGATTTTCTAGTGGTACCATGCTTGGGAAACCCCACACGGGATTGTTTGATGAGCGGTCATGTGAGGTGGAGGCTTAACATTATCTTGTAGTTGATGGGATGGGGAAATTCTATTTAGTCTTGATATAAGAAATTTTATGTATTGGGTATCCCACTTTTTCTTTGAATATGATTTTGAAATAAATAATAATAATTTTCAGTCAAAAAATGTCAACTAATTTTTTTTTACCAAAAACATTATTTAATGTGATTAAAATTAGTCACGTGGATTAAGGAATGATTAACCTTAATAAGGGAGTAAACCATAACCAAATCAACCAAAATGACCATGAATCTTTTCTATAATCAATTGGATTCCAATATTTACATTTTAACACCACATGGTTCAAATTTTGTGGGTTATTTGGATATTATTAAATGCATGTTCCCTATATAAATTGTTAAGTAAGGAAAACGACCAAAAGGAAACTTTTCATACCATTAAAATTTATAAAACATTGTGACATGTAAAAACCATAATATTTTTTATTATACATATCATTTTTAAAGATATATGTATTATTATTATAATAACAATTTCACAATAATTTTTAGAGATATTTCAGTTATGTAAAATCCTTAAAAAAATTCATTGTAGTGATTATTTAAATATTAATTAACTAATATAAGGGATACTATAGATATTTAAATTGTAGTTAATTGATTAAATTATAGTATTTATTTATATTAATATATCATTTTAAACATATTTGACCTTAATTTATTTTAATTCCATTATTATATTGGATTATTAAAAAAGAAATAAATACATAATGTCAAAATTGACATTATTATTATATGAAAATAAATGAAATATTATTAAATTATTTAAAATTAATAAATATAATATATACTAACATTTGATTTGTAAATTATAATAAGTATCAAATATGGACTATTAATTGACCAATTAATATATTAATGTTAACATGTTGAACCATATAGTCTAAAAACATTGTTGACAAGGTCCAGGTTTAAGAAGTGTTTTAATAGATCAGGTGAGATAAATTTAAAATTAATTTCCAAAACACATTGGAATTTTATTTTATAAATAAGATATCATTTTAATAAATCAGTGGATCAATATTTTCTAATAAATGTTACATTATTTTATTATTCAAGGATAAATGAATTAGATTTGAAAATTTGATACTATAATAAAAACGAAAATGATAAAATTGAGTAATCCAAGATGTTAAAGAACCAAATTAATAAAATGCACATAAAATTTATATTATAGGTATTAATCGACCATTAAACCTCTATAATCCATTATTTTATATTTTTTGTGGCACTTTAGGTAGGATATACCACCAATTAATGAATACATTTTGGTATTTTCAAGAGTCCCACTCCCACTCCAATATAAAAAAAAGAACTCTACCACTTTATCACATATCTCATGAACCATGGATTTCCAAAAAAAATCTCAAATAAGTTCCCCAAGCCACAACCCACAAACTTAACGCCTTTTTATTTACATTAAACTTCTCAAGGAATGTTTTTGGAACAAACAAAAAAATAGTTACCTGGTTAAGGGTTGACGTCTTCTCCCATGCTCTTTTGCTTTATCTTCCTTCCTCACCCCCTACACTATCATTATTCAATAATTGTATAAAAATAATTATCCTATAAATAATATGA
Organism: Viscum album; assembly: GCA_963277665.1. NCBI lineage: Eukaryota > Viridiplantae > Streptophyta > Magnoliopsida > Santalales > Viscaceae > Viscum > Viscum album. The sequence goes on along the minus strand of OY728155.1, from coordinate 1,733,282,973 downwards.
TGTTTTTATGAAAATATTTATACCTACATTTAATCACACCTCAAACTAATGGATATCAAACATACTGTTTCTTTGTATGGTGAACTACTTCCTCACGAAACGATGATTGTTCATTTCTCCTTTACGACTGATCATGGTGTATATTAGGATAAAAACAGTATATATTTATATGTTATATGTAATAATAATTATTTATTTATTCTGATTTATTATTTTTTACAATACTGACTTTTATTATTTCCATTTCTTGTTAATTTGAAAATCACGTTTGATGAAGTGTGGATTGCCTCCCTCTAAAAGTGATGTGATTTGTTCAAACGCCTCATGAAATGTATTAAGGATGGATATAATTATCATGTATGATATATATGATATATTAATGCTACGATAATAATAATTATATATATATATATATATATATTTAATTTACCAGCTATCATTCAATACGATAATAAAAACCAAAACATTGTCCACATGTATTTGCAGCATACCATCGCGATGAACAGTGTATTCAATTTCATAATTTGTTATTATATAAATTATTGTAATATAAATATAATGGATATATATTATATTTATATAATTATTTATGTTATGGAATCATGATATATTTTTATAAACCATGGATTTAACCAATTACGACACTTCCCATTAAGAAGGCAAATATTACCTAAATTGAAACATTAACATACTATCTTTAAAAAGAGGGTAATATAAGGTCATAATAGAACCATATAAGTTAATATATATAAGAATATTATTTTTTATGGATTAATAATAAACCTATATTTATTATATATGAATATTGTATGACTATGATGTGAGTCAAGTCACAAGGTAAGGGGATTTTGTCTGAATTTTCAAATATGTGACATAATTGTTATGTTCACCACTACTTCATTTTGTGTTGTGTACATACTAACCATGATTGTATTATGTTTATCTTGTATTTAAATTTATTGGTATTAAAATATCCATTTTATGATACTACCTTTATGTGGTTTATGTTTCAGATGTTTCAAAATCCGTAAAAATGTTTTCCCTCAATTTACCATCTTTGAGACTCATGTTTTCTTATGCTCTTAAACTCTTTTTACATATGTGAATAATTCAATATTTCATGCTATATAAATAATATAAATATTTTAATGATATTATATGACTCGTTTAATTTCTATTTTTTACATGGAGTTTATGATCCTATGTTACCTTGTTATAATAATGTTTTTAGACAATCTCATAGCTTTTTCAGATTTTATATGTTTATGCTTACATTGATTAAATATTACGATACATCACCCAATCACACTCTTCAGTGACATTATACAATGTTTTTAAATATTTCCTCAGGTCTTAGTCCCATTTCCCACCCTTTTCTACTTAAGATAATGTTTTTATGTAAAATCTGAGTATTTCCCTCTTCGGTCATAAATCTATTGTATCCAAAAAACCATGTTTTCAAAAATGTTTTCAAAGGTTTTTTCAAAAGATCCTTGAAGATAATTTCCAATGGAAATTTATTTTCAAAATGTTTTATTATTTTCAAATATTCATTTATAATATTTCAATATTCATTTAAATGAAACATATTTTCAAAATGTTTTATATTATCAAAAAATTAGTTTTAAATTAATAAAAGATATTTTCTTCAAGATATGTGTTTGAAAAGTATTTCAAAATTATTTTCCATCTAAGATGAAATAGATTTATTTTACTAATTAATAAGAAATTATCTAACAATTTCATTCATATACATTCTATTAATGGGTTATGCTTAATGACATGTTCATTATAAATCCCATTTCTATTTCATGAGTTACATGTTTGTGAAACCCACTTATTTTCATGGGTTATTCTATGAAGAAATGGTTACGAATCCAATCTATTTTCCATATGGTTTTATGTGATGAAATGTTAATTATACCCATTTAAATTCATAGGTTATTATTTTATTTTCATAAAATCTAATTCTTTTTATAGGATATTAAATGATAATTGTTTTGTTATATTGTGTCACGTGTTTGAGTAATTTTATTAAGGTATTTGTAGAACCTATATATCCTTACAATGAATTGGGTAATGATGGATGAATCCTGATTACAAATGTTATTCCTGAACCTAGTAACACATGCACAATTTTTTTCATGTAACTTCTTGCATGTCTATATGTTTATCTGTGAACATGATAACATGTTCACAAGGTTATGAGTGAACCTTATTACCTGTTCACAATGTTATGAATGGGTCGGGTGTCATGTCCATATGTTAGTGTGTGAACATAATTACATGTTCATAATGTTATGCATGATCCTTATTACATGTTCAAAATGTTATGCATATACATTGTTTCATGTCCATTAGGTAATATGTGAACCATATTACATGTTAACGATTTTATTCATGGACCTGGTTTCCAGTCCATTGTGTTATTTGTGATGATTATTACATGTTAAAAATTTTAAGCATGGAGTTGCATTCACATCTATAAGATTATTGGTGACCCTATTTCCATGTATAAAATCTTATGAATGAATATGGTGGCAGGTCCACAAGTTGATGTTGGGTCATAATTTCATGTACATAACAAAATGATCTAACATTTTTCTACATATAAATCTTCCCAACATTATAAACCAACGTGCATGCCAAAAATTCCATGTCATTTTTTAAGTTATGATTATTTGGCCTATGGTTTTTATTTCCTTATTATTCATGTCATATGATCTTCCATTATTTAATATTTTGTCTCATACATAGGAAATCATTTTCAAATGTTATTCTCAAGTTGCATAGCCTTTGGTTTATGTTATGATTATGCATTTAACTTATTTACCCTTACTCAGCATCTGATCTCCCAATTTTCTTATGTTTTCTTTCCCCTAGGTATGAAGAATGGATTGAGGTAAAAGTAAAAAATGAGGATATCTCTATGGGAGATGTGGATAATCGTTCAATAGGATAGGATATTTTGTTTTTCAGTTTCCAAAGACACTAATCCATTATGGTCCTCGGGCATGTATTTTTTTATGGTAGTAAATATTCATCTAAAATAATGTAATATCCATGTATGTCAAGACTAGGTCACTATAGTGGGTGTCAAAGGAAAGGATTAGTCATCGTTTGGAAACATGGATGAGAAATCTTTAGTGATATACCTATGTATATTTCCAAAGATTTGTCTAAGGATATCTCTAAGGATATGTATAAGGATGAGCTAACAATACTAGAAAATAAGGCTATAGCCACGGTTTAAATCCACGACTATAGACTATAGAAATTCTGGCTATGGTTTATAGACAAGGTTTGATGAACCATTTCACCTATTTTTTTGGATATATGGTAAAAAAAATTCCACTATTCAAAACTGTGGCTATAGCATTATAGACATGGTTTGAACCATGGAAATAGCTTTATCCATGTCAACCTATAGCCACACTTTTTAACTATGGATATAAGCCTCTAAATTCCATTAAAAATCCAGATGTAGTAGTAGCCTCATTTCCAACAACCTACACTAGAGCCTCATAACCAGCTACTCACATGTTGCCTCATACCCAGCAGCCTATGCAGCTACTACCTTAACTAAATAACATCATTTTTTATTAATAAACTAAATATATAGGGGTGGAATATCAATAATTGAACACAATATATTAACATAATGTAATGTTATACATAATACTAGTATCATAATGCACTGTCAAAAAAATCAGCTAGTGATTGAGGGAGATACATTATAAGAGACCAGAAAACACATAATAAATATCATAGTGCATCATAACTACCCAAAACATATTTTAATCTCTGATATAAACTCAAAAAGAAAAAAACACCTTAAGAGAGAAAAAACTAATCATCCAAGAGATTAATGAACAAGGGTGATATTATTGCATTGAACACTACATTTTGGTTATATGATTCTAGTGTTCAATTATTAGTAGAAAAAATCAGCAGTAACTTCCTTCCTGATATCCTTCATATACCATTAATAACACTTTATAACTATTTTAAAACATAAAACCGATCATGTGTAGTACATCAGTCTAAAAAACACCTGGAAATCACATTTATCTTCCTATAAGCCAAGTTATACACCTTCTGTTTAACATGTCCATCACACAATGCGTCAAGAATTCCTGTACTTACAGAAATTCAAACAATCAAAAATTACACAATGACAATTTGGTATTAATGAAAATGAGTCCCTTTGAAAATGTGTAAAAGAAAACCAAACCATTTCATATAGATGACCTTATAAAATGATTAAAACATGCTACTCTAGAGGGTTTTTTCTAGAGGGGTGTTGTGCCTTTGAAACTACAGCATCTAGCATGTTGTTCAAATAATTCAGCAGATTGGCCATTTGTTGATCCACAATGTTATTCTTTTGCATAAATTTCAAATTGGATATCACATGTTCTGTCTTAGTAAAAATAGGTATTACAAAACACACACTTATAATGTTGTAGATATTGAATATCAAACTAAACTGAATTAGAAATATAGAATTTTTATTATACGATAAAATCCTGACCGCTTCCTCTATGGTAAATGGATTATGAAACTAATGTAGTAAAATTATCTTCCCTTTTGTTACAAATCTCACAAAATCCATGTTTACCACTTTATGATAAAAATGGCATGGAACACTACCACTAAATCCATAACAATATCATCCCTACAATTAATTTCATACATTCTGTATGAATCATAGCCTGAACAAAAGAGAAACTAGATATCATGTCCATAATAAATTTAAAAACACAAATGACATTCTAGAACAATTTATATTATTATATATTGGGTAATGGAATATAAAGTAAAATAAATAATACAGTAACAATCTATATAAAGGTAACAATAGCGGTCCACTAGGTGATAAAAATGTCAAAACAATACACAACCATGTCCCCATTAAAATATTCTATTGAATTATTTCTATTTTAGAAGAATAATGTTTTTATGGTGTCCTGGTTCTTATAAATTTCTTCCACCAAAATATAATATTGAGAAGTTGTTATGGGAATAGTATTTCTATCCATATATATGTTAAAAACTATTTTTACTCTATAATATAGGACTTCATGGTTGATGTTATTCAGAATTTTGGGTTCAGATACTATTTTTGGGATTGTTGAAAATTATCTTGAACCCTATCAGGATGTGCACCTATTATATGATACCCTAAAGGGATACATCCAATGATTATCAGGGTCCGGGCAAGGTGACCCTTTTTATAATGTTATATTTTGAATTTCTAAAGACTATCTAAGTAGAAACATTTTTGAAATGTTCAAGAAGGGATTGATAAAAAATATCCATTAAAAAATATTGATTATGTTACTAGAAAAAACAAGTATATATTTTTTATATGTTTATTTATATGTTGATTTGCTTAATAAATTTAACATATAAATTATATGGACTCTATGGTCAGAAAATATTACCATATAAGATAAAATCGTCAACAAAATTTACATATAAACTCATACATTAATAAAAAAAATTAAAAATAGAATTACCAGAACATCAATAACTAAAAAAATAAAAAATTAAATGAATATCAATGAATGATTTTTAAAATTGATGTAAATTATACATGAAATAAATTATTACATACCATATGGAAAAAACTCCTTAATAATCTGTAATAAATATTAATCTTCAATGTATCCCTATTAATCAACACTAAACTACATAGGCCACTTTCAATTACCCAATAATTATACATTCAATTTATACACACAAATGGAGTGATGTGGATTGAGTGTGAATTTAATCCTAGGTAAATATCTCATCAACATATATTAACTCAATGAACTAGTTTACGAATATATAAATATTAGTGTGATTCCCAAAAGTAAAAAATTTCAATCAGGGCTAATTCTACCATACATTGGAAAGATCTCTATGGATCTCATGTTTGAGATGGATCCCCACATGGTCCACTTGGGAAATACATTTCAACACAATATATATACACCCTCTTAGAATAATATCTTGTTTTTGAAGGATCCTTAAAGGGACAACTCAGGCAATTCATTTCAACTTTATATAGAAACACCCCCTTATGTGCGTTTTAAGGTCCTATGTAAGGGCTATCAAAACAAAATCACTTTATCCATACCCCTATTTATACCTAGATGACTCCAGTTATCACATAAAAAAGTAAAAATCATGTCCATCATTTCCTAGGTAAACTAGAAATTATTCATGGTCCATCTATTTCCCATAGAACATACTCAGAGTGGGGAATTCATTCTAGATTAAAAAAATATTATAATTAATGATGAAAATTATTTTTTCTTAAAAATTAAAATAACATCGGTGGTAAGAAAACACGTTTCATAAATGATAACCAATATTTAATAACCCCTAGTGTGAGTAACAAGGACCACATACCACAATTGAAGCTATTAAATTAATTTGTATAGGTTAATTATTGTAGACATTACCTCCCAATATTTATCTAGGAAATTGATCATTTAGATTCCCAATCCTCTAATTAATTCTCTAGAACCATTGTTAATAAATTATATACAAATCATAATAAATTGAAAAGTTATAATTGATTGAAAAATTCATCTTAGAATGAATAAATTTGGAAATAACACACTTGGAATCCTCAAAATCCAATAACCACAATCAATAACCCATGTGAGATCTGCAGTGCAATCCCAGCTAAATAAAAGTGGAAATTAAAAACACATGTATCTATTTCCATAATCATTTATTTTTAATTTTAATTAAAAAACAATAAAAATTATTTCATAACATAAATAAACAATAACAATCATAATCCACATGTATGGAAGGTTATGTGATGTCCCCTTACCTGGATGAGTAGATGACCCAAATTACTTGGTTGATTCCAACATTATCTTGTGGAATCTATATGAAAGCATTTATAGTTAAAGTGAAAATAAAATAAGGAGGATTATATAAATTGATTCCAACAAAGTCATATAAATACCTTGAAAAATAGTGAAGAATTCATTGGAATGAACCTTTTGAGTTGTTTAATTATGGAGAACCAAGGAATGATTTCTCCCTAGAATAAATGTTCAAATAAGTGTAAGGAGTGGTTTTACACTATGTGAAAAAATATTCATTTTACCCCTCAAATAATGCACAATCGAGCTGGTGGATTGCACAGAATAGGTGCTATCATACTACAGTTATTCTCAATATTTGTACCTTGACTTCACATGGGGATTCTATAATCACCCAATACACAATTTGATGTTCATTACTCATCCCAAAACATGATATTTATACATAAAAACTACATGAATTTAATTCTGATTCACGATTCTCAAAATTAATTGTCCAATAATCTTTAAAAAAATTCCCATAGTAATTTTCATGATCTTATAGTCATGGTGTATAACAAACTCCCCCCCCCCCCCAATTTCACTTCTCGTACTCAAAATGTTTCAATGGTCATCTATACAACCAACATGAACTCCCTTGATTATTAATTCAAAGAATTTTTTTTTTCGATTCACAGATTTTGTATACACTCCCAAACTTCCATACTCAATTCGGGGCACCCAAACTACAAATACCATGACAAAACCAATGATTATGGAAAAAACAATGATGTAACTTAATTATATTTTGAGGCACCCATGGAATCTTCATCTAATTCGCTAGTTCGACTATACTGATAACCACTATATTTTTTACATTACTATGTCCAATTCTGATACCTATAACTCCCCATCAATAATTACAGAACAAGACTATGAATTTTTTACTCACATATTAGTAATTGTGGATACATATTCTATCCCCATTATTTGATTATCTCATTAACTATAATTATATTCAAATTATAGTGGGGTATGATATGCACATAACCACATAACTTAGTTCCCACATGTCCTCAATGTGGAATATAATGGGATAGAATTTCCAATTATACTAATGAATACTATGGTATGTGATGTTTTTATCATTTTATTAGTAATAATATTAGGATTTTTTTCGTTCCCCAAATTTGTCACATCAATAGAATGGTATGAGTTTTTCAATAAAATTTTCTAGTAATTAGTTATTACCTAATGAAAATTAAAACGTTATCACTTCTTTGTTTGTGAATGGTGTTTCCTTCAGCAATAAATGAAAACATTATAGCATCTCTTTTGTTTAATTTCACATGGATTGTTAATGTTGAGAGCATATTTACCTCAACTCAAGATCTGGACAATGTCATTAATAGTTTAGTTAATAAAATACAAAATGCATTTCTTACATTTGGTCCTCTTGATGATGAAACAAAATCTTCTCTCTTTTTCTCAAACTATAGAGTTTTGTATATCTGGATAGTCTAAACAAAAAACAATTCATCCACCTCTATTAAATCATTAAATTAGATGTTACACATATTATTATTCATACCTTCATTATATAATTTATGCCTCCTAGCTTCAACTAAATATTTATCAATATAATAATAAAGACTGGCCATGATATAAATGTGATGGAATAAAGGCCTATTGTAGTTAGTATAACTCTACCCAAGATTATGGGGAAAATCCTTGTGTTAAGGTTTAGTGAAATTTCTAGTGAGGTTGTGTCTCCCTACCAGATTGGATTTATTCTTTAAAGGAAAATATTGGGCTTTCTATGAATGGGTTAAACTCCTTCATAGAATTGAAAAGGATAAATACAATGGACTAACACTGGAAATCGCTAATGAATTTGATATCCTCACCAACATGCCACCCCTTACCCCACTAAAACCACAACCCCTACCCCCCCAAGAAGAGGAAACACAAAATTCTGAATCATCATTAATAATATTACATATAATCCCATTCCCCACTCTCCTTCATCAATTTATTAATATATGCTTTCATATTATAAAACATTTAATATCATTCCGAAAATAGGTTTACCTTCCAAAGAAAAATCATTTGAAAAACAATGACATTCCTTAAATAAAACAAAATATAATCTAGATATCATGTTCATATTATAGAATTCAAAATCAAGGGTGTCAATTATTGACACATATTAACCTATATATTAATACTAAATTTGAAAACACCATTTATTTTGTAAAAATGATTTAATTAATATGTATCATTAATGGGTTCATGAAATAATGTAAATAGACACAATCAATAACATGGAATGTCATGCTATAATATCACTTTATATATATTCAATCATTTTTTATCAGGGATAATCATGAGATAGAAAACTCCTCCAGACAACATTTACATTATTTGATAAATCTTTTGTAAATATAATGGTGTTCTTCTCTTCTTATTTACCCATAATTTTTTAATAGATTTCATGGTTTATTTTGGTTGTTCTAATCTTATTCTAATGTCGATTTCTATATGAAATATATTAACATTCAATATGATGATGAAGATAAACATAATCAATTGGGGAGAAAACATATATATTTACAATGTGATTGGGGACTACTCGAGTTGAGTAGGATACCTCCATTGTAGTTATCTATTACCTAGAAAATTAAAGGGGAATATTGATTATAAAATATTTATGTGAATTGAATCCAAATCACAAAAGGCTTATAAAAGCCAACATTTTTTTGACAACTCTTCATCCTATTTAGTACATCCACGCATTTTTTTCACATTTAGATATGTATATATCCCAATTAGAATAATCCTAGAACAAAAATAAGAATATTATTATAGAAATTTTTTTTGATACAAATCAACAATAAAACTAATTTATTGAATCTTATATATTTTAAAATAGGTCTATATCACAGAAGATTCATGCTACAAAAAAACATACCATCATAGGTGTGCCAAGATGGTTTCACCTATATAATAAATTAAAAACATAGAAAATGGATCGGTAGAAAATAATAGTAGAATGAGAAAATAATCAGAAAAAAAGGAAAAATAGACTACATACCGTTTGAGGTTTGTTAGAGGAAGCATAGGGGCCGCCTCAGCACAACATCGGTGAGAAGGTATACTGGTTGCGTCGGAGGCAGATAAAATTCAAGATAATATTATTGAAACATAACTACAACATAAAAAATTATAAATCATAATATAATAATTAAATATATGTAGAAAAATACAGAAACACTACAATTCAATTCATTATTACAACAATAAAACAAAACTATATAATAAAATTCCACATATTAACAACTAAAAAATATAATTTGCATCAATAGTGAGTCTCAATATCAATATCATCATAATCATGATAAACCACTTCCATACCTCCTACAGAAACACCATCAACACCTCTCATACCACCAACATCATCATCGGCACCGGTATCAGGACTGGAACTAACATCGTCCCTCAGTCTGGTTCTAGCTCCGACGTCGGATCTGACTCAAGCTTCAGCACCGACTCTGGATCCAACTCCAACTCTAGCTCTATCCCCATCTCTACATATGACTCTAGTTCTAGGAATTATAGAAAAATATAAATAAATACACTACATCGACATCAAATATGCACCAACTGTTGCAGCTACTTCTGGTGGAAGTGTAGAATAAAGGGTAGAAATAAATTTAATCATATTTTAATTTATCGCTTTTTATGATTTTTGAGCTAATTATATGATTACAAAATTAATTTTTTCAATTTTGAACAAACCAAGTACCTATAATTATAGAAACATTGTTCAAAGATAAGTATCAAGATTGTATAATGTTATTCTCATGTTGACAACACACTCTGCCCTGATTCTCATCTATGAATAAATGATATAGATGATCATTAGGGCATAAATTTTCAGGTTGTCTTCTAACCAATTCCAATAAATCATTATTTTGATTGATATATAATGTAAATTATAATGTTGAAATAATTTAAAAGATTAAATTTAGTCAAAATAAAAATAAAATAAAATATACATTCAATTGCTTTCTCGGTGTCTTTATTTTTCATAGTGCCCTCTTTCTTGTTTATGCTTGTAAAAAACAAAGGAGAGTGAGGAATGTGACACTCTATATTCAATTCCTTTTCTTGCAAAAAAAAGAAAAAATCAAAATCGGAAGTCAAAAAATTACACTAAATGAAGAGAAATAATTTTATTTTTAATTTACATATTCTTGGTCATGATTTGGGATTGAAGTGTGTCCACATGTATAAATGTGTTTCATTCCACTCTAAATCTATTTATTTCTCTCTAAATTCTCAAAAAAAATTATTTTTTAATTTCATTAACATAAATAAAAAGTTTTATTTATACATTAAAAAAAAAATTCAAATAATGTAAGAAATATATATATTTATATATAAATTAAACATATAATTTAAACCCATGAATCTTCTAATAGTTGATCATCTCATGGTATTTTGATATTTGGCTATCAAGAATCATCGATATTCCTTCAAACCAAATAAAAAATCTATTTTTTTACCAACATATATGTCATAATTGTACGCTCGCCGCATTTCACCTAATTCCATTAACCATGTAGCCTTGTCATTTTTTATATCAGGAAAATTATATCAAATCATTAATGGAAAAAATATATCTTAACAAAAACATCAGTAATAGATATATATAATATGTGATTGACATTACTTGCCTAGATATCTACCTAGAAGTTATTTTTTATTTGTTATTCAACTTCCCTTTAACATATTGGTTGAATCAAAATGATATTTATTTTTCTAGAAAGTGTTCCCAAAATTCTTTTATATACCATAGAATTCTTATTATATTATAACACCATACTCATTATATTCGACCATAATTTGTGTGTGTCAATTGTGAAAGTATCTCATTTTTGTGCAGCCTTGTCGTCTAGTATGTGCGAGAGATAATTATGAAAATATATATATATGAATTTATCACTAATCACTATCATTAATGTCTAATCACATGTAGGTAGATGGACGATCTACTGACCCTTGATGTGTTGCATCTAGGGGAGGGGGAGTAGCATCTGTGGTATGTGGGATATCTATATTAGGATTACTTAATAGAGTAGATGATGATATGTTAACTAATGGATGGTTAAAACATGAATGATATCCTTGTACTAATAGGTGTGGATATTGATATTTATTTGGTGGTGGGATATATGGGGGTGCAGTTCCCTATACAGTGGATGATGGGAATGGGAAATAAGGAGGGGTGTGATTCTGAGAACTACCATCTGTTGTGGGTGTATGAGGAAAGGGATATTGAAAATATGGGTATGGATAATATGGAGGTGGAATAATATAAGGATAAAATCCTGATGACTCAAGTGGTATAATAGCATACTAAACTATTGAATCAATCATAGTAGTACCACTTCCATACTATCTAACTTAGTGGCATAATCCCACCATCTCCTCAATATTATAGCCTAAAATAACATAGATTATAAAATTAAATGAATGAAAACAAGATAAATAATTTTTAAGCCCATAAACTGTAGATACAGGGGTACCCATAGGATACATATTTTCTTAATTTCTCTATATTCTTATACATTTTCTGTTTTCATCATAATCAAAAATGATGACCTAAAATTTTAAAACAATTTTCGTAAAAAATAGAAATAGTGAAACATTTTAAATAATAAAATTATATCATAAAAAATGAGATACATTTTTATGTGTGATATTTATATTCATAAAATATCAATACTTTTCTATGTTTAATAATTAAAAGAGATTTTATAAAACAAAAAATGGTTTTTATATTAATTTTTTTATAATTGAAAATGGTATAAAATATAAAATTTAATTATATATAATGTATGAATGTTTAAAAAAGACACATACAGTATTATAATATTATCAGGTAAATATTTAAAAATGTTTTAACTCTATGTATGCTATGTGAAATTTTTTTGGTTCACAATCTCTTCTAACAATTGAATAATATGTTTCATAAAATGAAATATTCAAATAAATACAGATAAGTTCTTCCACAAGATCATTGACATCTATTTCATCATAAAAAATATTTATAGGAATGACTTAATCAAAAACACCAAATTATTATTGTAATGGGTTAGTTATATATAGTACATTTCTTGATTGTGATTCAAGAATATATGGTTCATTTGTATAAATATGGAGATTCATATCAATCATGCTAAATCCACAGGTTATAATATGAATTTATTGTCGTGTCAATGAATTAATCCACTTTTATTTCATCATTGCGACATGACCATGTGGATAGTAATAAAATAAAGTGATTCTTCCATAAAACCATAATATGATATATTTTTTGATTGACATTTTATGTCTAATAAACTCACATAAAAATATATTGTGGCACTTATCATGACAATGCCATTATGTTTTTCCATTTTTGTTTCACAACTATATATAAAAATTTTCAATCCATAGACACCCATTGCCTTGTACTCATGTAACAAATCATTTTGGAAAAAATACAATACTGTTACTTCATATGATGCATCTTTCATTGGTAGAGGTAAACCCTAAAAGATACCAACATCGAATATTAAATTGAGACACGTGATTATATTATGAGAAGAATAATAATAAATATATCACCCTTGTTATTAACCAAGATTTAATTTCTTTGATGTGAAATATTCCTTTCATATCAATATATAGAAAACGATGTATATTTTTTATAATTTATAAATGATCTCTATAGATATGAAATTTTTGAAATCTTAGATCATATGAATAAATAACATAATGAAAAAGATTCATATTTATTAGTTTTATTACATCATTGATGAATCTCATATTTTCATATATTTTATACTGAAAATAATTTTTTTATAATCCAACTATAGTGTTATTGAATCAGTTATTGTCACATTTTTAGGTTTTAGTGTTACTTTGAGCCTAAATGTGAAAATGACAAATTTTTTATTTTTGACAGATTTTAAAATCAAGAGTATTTTGGTTATTTCATGAAAAATATAATCTCATATTTTATGATTAAAATTTTATTATAATCGTTATTTTATTTCCTTCATTTTGGTATTCTGGACTAGGGGCTGAATCAATCATCTAGATGCCGTAAAAAATCAATGAAATTGAACATTATTTCGAGCAGACAGCATGGACCCCACCACTATAACGGAACCCAAACTCAGCCTACACATATCCAAATGATGTCTTCCCACCTGGGATAGAACATGAACATCTTGTAATGACTCTACATGAAATTTGGGGACGTTTTTATGTCATTAAGGCGACCATTAAATGATATTTTTTTTGGGGAACCTTCTTGGAAGCCTAATCCCAAAACAGAAACTGAGAATGAAAAATTAATAACTCCTTCAACTGGTTCCCAAATGAGCTGAAATTTGGAGGGTGGACGGAAAACAAATTATTTTACAACATTCAAGAAGTGGTATATGCGTTAAGAGGCCAATTAATTTGTAAAAAACTCGACAACATTCAAGGGATGTAAATCTGGCTATAAAAGGAGGAGAGATCCTCCTCCTCAAAGCATCCAATTCTCCATCCATTCCTTCAAACCACTAAGGAGGAGATATACACAGAAGGAGGTCTCCCACAAATCTTCCCCATTTCATTTGTTTTCTTTATTTTTGATTTATTTTTAATTTTTAATTTAGATTTCTAATAAAATTCATGAATTGTTTTTATTATTGTGTACAACCATCCACCCTCTTTTCTTCCTCTCATCTTACCAATATAAACTATAATACTCATGATAATGAGTAACTAATATGAGGAATATCCCAAGAGAGTAATCTGGTTCTTGAACCCAAGACTGTGTTTTTAATATTATTTAATTTAATTCTAAGGATAATTTATAGTGGGTGTAATCCTCACTGTGGTTTTCTAAAGATTAACTTCATAATCTACTACCATTTCCCTTGATTGAGGAGGTGGGTGGAGGTTCTGATAGGTGTTCTCTAAGTATACATTTCATTCATAACCAGTGTAGAAGAAATTTTTCACACGTACGATGGAGTGTTTATCCTAAGAATATTTGAAACTAGCCAATTAACGTGCTCCCTGAAAATTCTCTCGGGAGAACATCCTTTCTTACATAATTCCATTCTATTTAGCATTGCATGGTAATTTGTAATTCAATGTTAGTTTCCTATTATTTTTCATTTCAACTAAATTATTAAATTCCATTTATTTTATAAAATATAAAACAAAAAAATCAATTAGATTAAGTGAACTATAATAAGTGATTGGACTTACTTCAACGCTCCTCAAGTGAGATGACCCTAGTCAGCCGTTGTGCTGCATTAAGAAAATAAATTTTCTTTTTCCACGCCCTACGACAGGCATGCCTCAAAACTGGCGCCGTTGCCGGGGAGCTAAGTAGTCATTTCTCTCACATTTTCAAAAATTAAATTTTTGTAAATATTTTATTTTATTTTATTCTCATTAACAAAAATCTAAAAAAAATTATATTTTCCATGATGTATTCAAATACAAAATTTTATGCATCGGAATATTACTCGCACGTGAAATATCAAGAACCGGAAATTGATTATAGTGATCTAAATGACTGGGATGAATGAATTAGTAATAATTTGGATAATTTTGGGAGGAAAATGGAATGTTTGTTAGACTATGTTCGTGCAAGGATGGAGCAACCCGACCCTGAGCCAGAGCAAGAACCTGAGATAGTGGTGGATAAAATTTCACCACACATCATTGATGAACCATAGGAGGTAAATATTGGGGTACCTGAAGACTCATTCATCCTCACTCAACAAATTCTACCGAATATAGAAGAAAATGTGGTTGACATTCATGCTGAGCCAAATATGGGAGATCAACAAGAATTGGATATATTCTAGAATGAATTTGAGGAGCTGCTTGATCTCTCCAAGCCTTGCAAACAAGAATAGACAACACCAATGAAAGAAGACACCACCTAATTAGTGGAATTTGAAGTCAAGGTGGAGGAGCCCGACTACCTCCCTACATCCAGTAAAAATCAACTCCAAGAGGCACTTTAAAATGAAGAATTTATTGAACCAGAACCAACTCATGGAGATGATCCTTCCATGAACTCTATCATTTCGGATTTCATTTAATCTTATTTGAGCATCACTCCTTATAATTTTTAATTTTCCTATTTGGTAATTCCTTACATTACCTTAGAAGAAGATAAAAAAGAATATTCACTTGTCTAGGAACACCTGGAGCTCCCTGAAGATATTGATCATCTACATGAGGAAGTCCATGAAATGATATAAGTGGATTTTCCTGAAAATCCAAATCTACTAGCTGCATACCTTAAAAGGGGATATTTTTAAGTTAATCTTTCAAATTTAAAATTTGTATCTCCCTTTGACTATTCTTTTTATGGAGCACATCTGGAGAAACCAATATATTTTGAAGAATACGTTGCACATGTAGCAACTGAAGAGGAGGAGGTTCCCTACTTCATCGTACCCCCGCCATGCATGTTGTTCCAAATTGTGAAGGGGTTGGATCTGGTATATTCTGTCTATGGAGTCCTCCTCAATAAGAAAAAATAACATCAAGCTGGGAAGAGCCACATGCGGTGTTTTAAATCAGAGAATCATCATCCACCAACAGATTATGGATAAAAGTTGGTATTTCCCTCTGAAAGCAGTGAAGGATTCCAGTGCCCACTTGGGTGATCATACCAAGATTTATCCTTTACTTTCATTATCATAATTTAATTTTCAATATTAGGTATTTAGATTTAAAATTCTGTATTAATAATTAGTCCAGCATGTGAACACCTCTCTCTCTTTTCATTTTGAGGTTGAATCAAATGATCCTTGAGATTAATTGAGTAATTTCTCTTTTGATGGATGATGAAGGTAGAAGGCAGCCACGAGAAATAGATGAAGAGGACCAAACCTTTATTTCAAAAGGGACATCACTTTTTATGAATATCATTTAAACTCCTTTCATTTTTTTGGTCCAAAACATACTTTGAGCTTTAATTAATATTTTTATCACTTTTCACACATCAATTGATTTTGAAAGAGTTGAAATGACTTTTGAAATAATGGATTTTAAATGATTGTTGATATGAATTATTTTCCCTTGAAATGGATTTTCAAGCATTTTAATGCGTTTAACTGATTTTTGAAATCCATGGACATGAAACACTATCTCAAAATATTTTTCTAGTCCTGTGAGGTATTCTAATCCACTTTTACATATTCTTCCAAATACCCACACTTTCTTGAGGAAAACATGAATTTTGTGTGACAACCATAATTTTTGAATATTCTATTTTGAAGCGTTGGATTTCATGGAATGTTTTTGAAATGATTGAGGCATCTCTTTCGATGTCCACATTTTATCTTGAGACCCACCTTTACATTTATCCTTCATTATCCCATAAATTCCATGAATTGCCTTATAGGTTTAAGCCATATTACAAGCCACTTTTTCCTTACCTACACGCACTTTTCATATTTTTGCATGGTTATTTCAATTTTGAGTGTGGGGGAAGGGCCTTTAGTGTGAATTCATTGGGATGTGATTCATTTATGTGTGGTTCTAGGTGTGTGGGTATATTTTGGGCAGTGGACAATAAGAGTATTGGTCATGTGTCGTCATTTAATTGTGATTTATGTGTTCATCAATTTCTCCTTCGAAAAAATTGAAAAAAATGGAGAGGAGATTGAAATCTTCATTGTACATTATTTTATGACTCATCCCCCACTCAAAAATCAATGGCATGAATTTTCATTCATTCATTGTATTCATATTTTCAGCTCTTCCTCCATGGAAAAGAAAAAATATATATAAAGTTGTGCCTTTCTCAAGATTTGAAAAAAAGGATAACTTTGATGATATCATTAATTATAATCACTTCCTGGATCATGTACCATGTCATATATGGGGTGTGGTATTGTTTTTCTCATTTTCATATGGGGTTCAGAGAGGAATTTCTTGTGTTTTAACTTGAATTAATCCTGCATTGTATTTAAGAGTCCATCCCCCTCATTCTAGCCTGAAACTTTTTCATTCATTTTCCCACCAACCCTATGCCACAGAATCATTTGAACCATTAATTAAAGCCCTGATTATTGAATTCATATTCATTTTTCATGCTGTTTATAAATGATAATTTTCACAAACTTATGGTGATACATGCAATTTTCAAGTATGGGTATAACTCTAGATTCAATTTCTCTTGAGTGAAGAGTGACATATAATTCAATGTGAGGTAAGTTTTGATTGGTCCGTGGATTGATTTATGAGTTTGAACAAATTTTAATAATTGAAATGAAAATATGAGAGACTTTTTTTCATATATGATACATGATGGACTTCTATTTTGGTTAAGATCATTGATATTTTCTCAATTTTGATTTTCGTGTGGAATTTGATTATTATATAAGATGGTTGCCCAGGAGTGTAATGTTTAAGTGTGGGGGAGTGAGGAATCTCACATTTTCATATATTTTATACTGTAAATCATTATTTATAATCCCACCATAGTGTTATTTAATGAGTAATTGTCATGTTTTTAGGTTTTAGTGTTACTTTGATCCTAAATGTGAAAAATGAAAAATTCTGGATTATTGACAGATTTTTACATCAAGGTTATTTTGGTTACTTCCAGAAAATTATAATCTCTAATTTTCTGATTCAATTTTTTTTAAAATTCATATTGTATTTCCTTCATTTTTTTCTTCTGGACCAGTGGATTAATCAATCATCAAGATATCGTAACAAATGAAAGAAAAATTGAACATTTTTCTGGGCAGACAACATGGACTACACCACTGTAACGGAACCCAAACATGGCCAACGCAAATCCAAATGAGGCATTTCCACCAGGGATAGAACTAGTACATCATGGAATGACTCTAAATGTAATTTGGGGAATTTATTATGTCATTAAAATGGACATTATGTGATATACTTTTGGACGAACCTTCCTGGAAGCTTCATCCAGAAACAGAATCCGAGAATGAAAAATTTGTAACTCCTTCAAACTGTTTCCAAATGAGATGAAATTTGGAGGGTGGATGAACAACACATTAATGTACAACCTTATTGAAGGGTTATTTTCCTGAAGAGGCCAATTAGATTGTCAGAAAATTGTCACCATTCAGAGGATAGAAATCTGGCTATAAAAGGAGGAGAGATCCTCCTCCTCAAAGCATCCCATTCTCAATCCATTCCTTCAAGGCACCAAGGAAGAGATCTCCACCGAGGGAGGAAGGTCACAAATATTCCCCATTTAATATATTTTCTTTATTTTTTATTTATTTTTCATTTGTAATTTATATTTATAATAAAATTCATGCATTTTTTTATAATTGTGTCCTACTATCCACCCTTTTTGCTTCCTCTCATCTTACCATTGTGAACTATAATACTCAGGATCATTAGTAACTAATCTGAGGAATATCCCGAGGGAGAAATAAGGATCTTGAACCAACGAACATGTTTTTAATATTCTTTGAGTTAATTATAATGATAATTTATAGTTGGTTTAATCCTCATGGTTGTTGTCTAAATATTAACTTCTTAATCTAAAACCATTTTCCCTCGATTGAGGAGCTGGATGGAGGGTGTTCTTGGTGATTACTAAGTATAATTTTCATTCATAACCGGTGTAAAATATGGTGTGAACACATACGATGGAGTTTGTACACTAAGAATATTTTAAACTGTCCAATGAAGGTGCTCCCTGAAAAGTCTCTCGGGAGAACATTTTTTCTACCATAATTCCATTGTGTTTAGCATTGCATGGTAATCTATAATTGAATGTTAGTTTCCTATTATTTATCCTTTCAATTAATTTATTAAAATAAATTTATTTTTTAAAATATAAAACCACAAAAAGAATATATATGGTGATCTAGAATAAGTGATTGAACTGACATCAACTCTCCTCAAGTGAGACGACCCTGGTCATCCACTGTGCTGCATTAGGAAAATAAATTTTCATTTTCCACACCCTACGACAGGAATGCATCAATGATATAATCATATATCTCAACAGAGTTGTATTTTATGGTATTATGAGACATTTCTAACTCTTCCCGTCAAAACGTACACAACACGTTTGATCTAGATATCCCCCATGTTTGGGGTAGTGAAAGAAATACATGATAAATGAAGTCATACTGCTCATCATTGGTTCTAAATAGTAGATTAGACTACTTAGTGACATTATACAAGTATGATGAATATAAATTGATGTATTCTAGTGCTAAATATCATTTCACAATATATCCTTACAGATGATATTTATTTCTAACCTATTTTTGTAGTGTAAACGTCATTATTTATATAGGATACAACCACTGATTCGAAACTGGACAACAAAAAAGAACTTATGCAGGATGATGAAAATTTAGATGTAATATACATGTGAAAAATGACCGTGGTAAAATTTTCACCAAGTTTGAAGAAATAATTAGTGCATCTCTCATAAATCTCTAAAAAACACTTATTCTCAGTCCTTTGGCACATAGGTCTCGATAAAAATTACATAGCATAATCACAAAAACTACACCATTATGTGAAAGTATATGTTGAATGGAAATGTGAATCAACACATGTAATAAAACATGGTAATCATGTGTTTTACGAGATTTTAGTTTTGAATCTTTTGTATTCACCATATTCGAATGTTTACAGGAATAACTATCTAGAACATTAAATATTTCCATGACCTAATTAAATTTTTTATTCTCCACATTTTCATCAAATTACAAGAAAAATGGGCATTCCACTTATTATGAAAAATTAACTAAGGATGATGTCTTTCTCTTATTCCCCAATGCATAAAATAATGAGGAGACTGAAAATTGTCTATTTGTTTTTCCTTTGACATTTAAAATAGTTTCATGTAACATATCACAAATGTATATCATGATATTAATTACATCCAAACAATGATGAAATAAATTTGATGACCAATAAAAAAATAATAAAATATTCTTTTCATTCTGTAATTGCTATTCAAAATCAAATTAACAAGCATTTTTTCTACTATTTGTATTACATTTTCTAAGATCATAGTACAAATCATTATGTTATTTAATATTATAATTCCCTGACATTCATTGAGATGTATCATCTATCTCAATAGAATTATCAAACTATATCTGGTACTTCATATATTGATGATTCATCGGTAAAAACCGCTGATTCCTAAGGAAGTAGAATGTTTTTGGAAATTTTATTCATCATGAATTTGTATTTTTAATACAATTAGGGAAGGATAATTTCCCTTTGGTACTCCAACCAGAAATCATTCCATTAGTATGGAAATCATTTATCATCCCTAATAAATCAGAACAAAACATAACATACACCTTCCAAAATATATCACATGCTTATGAACAAACAATAAAAATTACATTTACCTTAATTATTAATTGTTGCAAGTATATATCAATATCATTTCTAGGATCAATGGGTCTAGATATCAATATACTGATGATAGTAAATTTCATATCCATAAACATCCATGAAGAAATGTTATAAATGTGAAGAAAAACATTCCAATTTCTTTGTGTGGTATGCATTTGGAAAATTGGGTTGAAACCATCACAAGATAATCCCAATCTAATGTTTAGTTGGTCAGCTCCAAAATAAGTATGTAACCTATTTATTTATTCTAAGAAAACTCATTTATAGGATGAACTATTTCATCATTATCCTTATGTATTTAATCTTCAGCCCATCTCATATTCCATACCATGTTTTCTAATATAAAACGTTTTTAAAGCTTAGGAGTTGACGGGATGTGCCAAATCACCTTCTCTAGTATACGATATTGAGTTTCGTCTTTATTAGTATTCCACCTTGATGTTCCACATTTTTTATACTAACATAACCCTTCATTTTTATTCCATAAAAGTAACAATATTTGGGGATATAACGGGTAATTATAGATGAAAATATAATTCTTTTAACTTACATTGATTCCATGTAATAATTTTATAGAATACATGCATCATTAGTCAGTAAATATTTAATAAATGTAAGGAGATAGTCAGCCAAAATATTACAAAATCGATACATTGTTTTGCATGATATATTCACATTAAAAACTCATGTTTTATCATTTATTCACATGACTGATATATAGTGGTATTTGCATATTTCATCAGTTTTCTAACAATCTCAATGTCATCATCATGATTAATAGATGAAATTTCTTTTCTTGTATTCATTTCCACTTTCACAGGTCTACATGAGAATTTGCCTTTCGAAACAAAAGGAAACCGATTGAAAATCATATTTTTCATATAAATCCTTCTAATGAATTGATTTCATTCACCACTTTATATTTTTCACCATTGTTATACAACAAAAGATAATTTTGTTTGGAAACCATGTTTAATATTATGGTAACTCACATACTCACAATTTTACCATGTCCTTCTAAAACAATCACAACATGGTAATTGAATCAATCCTCTATCAGAATCGTTTGTGAATAGAATGTTAAAAAGATATCATATCTTCTAAAATTCATTAGTGATTCAAACAAAACTTTATATCTTCTATCTATCTATTCTATGGAATATAAAAATACATAAAATAAATATTCTAGAAAATGAAATAAATTGAAATGTGTTGTTTCATAAGATATTATATAATCATCAATAACATTTTAATAAAAAAACCCAAAATAGTATATTAAATTTATTTTATAGGGAATTCATAAAAGTTTTAAATTATAAAAAATCATTAATCGTCACATATATAGTCCAAGAATAAGTATTTATTATAGTGAAAATATTTTATGTGAATTCTAAGTGCTATTAATAATGAATTCCCCAATGTTTTTTCGATGGATCTATTATGATTTGTGATGTTTTATATTAACACTACATAGATGTATTGTAATTTAGATACATTTTGAAAATATAAACAGATAATTTACTATAGTGTGTAGAAGGATTGCAATATATAGTAGTGCATTGAAGAATTCAATTCCATTGTTCATTATTAGTCATAGAGTATAAGAACACATCATGGTGAAAATTGGAATGATATTGGATACTATTTGATTAATTTTTCCAATATGATTATGTTTTTTTCATCAATTTTCGAAACATAAATTTCTAATGTGTTAAATAAAATTAAAATCTAAAAAATGGATTTTGGATTAATCAACGAATTTTTATGCGGCATATGAATATTATGTATGCATTATATATTAAGGGGAATAATCATTTCGTAGTTTATAAATGAGAACCCATATCATCTAATGAAATACATCCAAAAAATTAATTATATATTCTCCTATGTGGATAATCTATATCCATTTATATAAAATAATATATAGAAACAAATTAAGTGATTTAAATGTAATGTGGAAACCATCAATGGAAATGAGACATTAACTAATTAAATTATCAAAGTAGAAATGTAAATTATACCAAAAAAAATTTAGGAAAAGAATCAAATATGTAAAACTCTTAAAGGGGCATACACTGATATTTTTTGTTGATCCCAATATAGAGGGATGTAAGGTACAAATACTAAGAGGAATATAGATATTTAGAATATACATGTAATTTAGAAATAGAACCATGTATTGTTTTATTGATCATTTTTAATTATTTAATGACTATATGAAGATTTATTTCACAATACAATTCCTAAGTATTATGTTATCACAATGCTATGTTCAGAAATATTATTGTTCCATGAGATTTAGAGATACTTGAAGGACAGATTTTGTGTCTGCATATTATGTAATGAATATTGTTTCTATGTATAGTTCTTACATAATGTAATGTTATTTGAGAGAAATTAATAGATATATGAAAATCATTTTATTTATTTTAATTTCATGAAAGTAGTGATTTGATATAAATTTAAAGTAACCTTAAGTGTAAGTGTTATCTTATAAAAATTATGAGGATTACTATGCCAAATTTCATATTGTACTGTTAATTACATTTAGATGAAATTAAATACCTATAGTGGTGTGCAGATATGAGAAATTCTAGTGGTTCATATATAAGATCGGGACATGTGAACTACGTATTCAAGGTGAAAAACACTAATTGTAGTAAATTATAGAAGATTAGTGAGTTAGGGATTGAAGAATAATTATTATATATCACTGCATCAAAGTTATGTGGAATTTGAATACATATTCAGTGTTAGTTGGAAGACTGTTGAAGGAATAGTTGTATGCTATTATAATAAACCAACTTATTTAGAATATATCACTAACTCGTAAGAGTTATTATAAATAAAATTAGTGGGATACGTGTATAAATAATCTAACCAGGAACAAACAACCTTTATCATTTTTGTTCATGCATTTTGAGAGATTTTCTATGGTAATCACTTTGTTTCACAAGTGAATAATCAATATCTTAAATATTGAAATGGACCTATGTAAGACATAGTCACCCACATTGGGGTGAATAATGTAAAATTAATATACATTGTGCTTCATTTAGTTTATGTTTGTATGTGGTGAAGGTGATAGGTTTATATAAATGTATATATTCATCCCAATATGTGACAAAGGATTGAAATAAAATGTAACACCCCATGCATCCATGGTACACTTCTCTTTGAATAATACAATAGCGTGTGTTGTACGCAACTTCGAGTTCTAACACACCACAACCAATCAAACTAGGCATTATGAATAGTAATACCCACTTTTTAAAATTTTATAATTTTTATGTTTCAAAATATACTTAATTTTGGGATTCAGAATATCAAAATTAGCTTACGGTTAATTTTTGGTATTTTTTAGAAAACATTTTGTTTCTGATGAATAGTTAAAAATACTAAATTTTAAATAAAAACATATTTTTGAATCAAAACAATTTATAGAGAAAAATTATACTATTGAGTGGTTTTAAATTATAATTAGATTATATTTTTTACATTTATTCCAATTTTGTTCATTGGACGTAATTTCACATTTAAACTGGACATAAAAAAGTGCCATCTTTTGATAGTTAAAACTTCAAAAACATGCTTTTTTTGTTTTGACAACAAGAATTAATTTTAAATTAATTTCTGCCACTTATGCGTTTTGAATTTAGAAAAATAGATTCCACATTTAACGTCATGAGGACCAAGTTTTTTAAATATTTTACTTTTATATTTAGACATTTTGAATAATTACTTCGGTAAATATTTTATTTACAATGGTTAAAGGGTAAATCTGGTAAATAAGGGTAAATAATAATATTATAATAATATTAAATTACACTACCACGTGTCATAACCCAATTTAAAGATATATGTCCGACCATAGGCATCATTGGGTCGATTTTGGGACCCCATGGTTCCACTTGTAAGTGAGAATGACACTTCATATAAATTAAGTTAAAGTAAATACAAAAATGACATAAGCATATATATTTTATTAAAACAATTTTTTCATATGGTTATTCATGTTATCGCTTCATCTATAAATATTAATTTGAAAACTAAAAATATTTCCTATATAATGGTATTTTATATATATTTTTTGGACTTTGATTAAATAAATATATTTATGACACAATGATGATGTAGTATTTTCCTTGTTAATGATTGAATCAAATAAATGATATTATAAATGTTACAATAAATATAATTTGAATGTTTTGATGCCATCAATGAATTTTATAGGTTATTATGACATTTTAAGATATATTAAATTAAATTATTTTGAATTAATAAAGTTTTTAGGACATTTAAAAAATCAATTATTAAATAGTGTCAATATTGACATAAAGGATTTCTTAAAAAAATATAATTAATTGATATAATATTTCTAAAAATATAAGGTTCGACCAAATGACTAATATAATGATATTAGTATCATTAATTATCCACTTGGGTTTCGCTTGGATGTTTATAATATTTTTATTAACTATATAAAATAAAATTACAAAGAGACATGGTAAATGCCAAACTTTTTAACTAATAGTTAAATCTAAAAGATAAAGTTAATATAGAGGCCCAAACATATCTAAATCCTATTGGATGAGTGTTTTTTGACCCATACCCACCTTATCCTTTAAATAATTCATTTTGGAAACATTAAAAACAGAAAACTAATTTGTTATAAAAATATATTTCTAGCTTTTGCTAAGATTCCCCTCAACATTCTTATAAAAGTGCACTCCCCCTTTTCTCAAATTCACATCTTTATAGCCTTTTGGATTGGCCAAAACTCACCAAAATACCCTCTCAATTATTCTCCCATAATCCTAGAGGCCATACTTTAGTCTGAAAGCCATACTAAGGAGTCCTTTTGATCATATCAAAAGGAAGAACCCAAAAAAGAAGTAAATATTCCATCACCGCTTTCAAGTTCCATTCTTCTTCCACTTCCTATTTCGTTGTCATTTACAATCCAAAATAATAAATCCAGAATCTTATATATACTTTAATTTTATTATAAATATGGTACAACTATATTCATTATTCTGTCCATCATTTGAATGACATGTCACCATACGTGTGTACGTACGGCTTACCGTCTCCACATAATGATGTAATTGTTATTCAACAAATTATTATTTGGATGGGAATAATAATGATATATAATTGATTTAAATAATAAATATAACATGATAATGATTCTTTATATATGATATACCATCCAATTATATATTATTTTAATATCAAAAATGTGATATTGTCGCTCGTGCATACGTATGGATTACCATCTCCCTAAACGTGATGAGATTCATTCCCCATCGTATCCATTCAAAATTACTGTTCATTAGATTATTAAAAATATTTTATTAAGACTTAATATCATTCATAATGGGAATACGATACATCCTATCCATAAAAAATTACTTACATAATAAATCATATAACGTAAAATTAATCAACTAACACCGTAAAAGACGATAATACTAATATATTATTAACAAAGCAATGTCAAAATATCATATTAATGTATATTATTATATTATAATTTAATAACAATTATTTTACCATTATACAGGAGGTTAACCTACCCTCTACCAAGGAAAAGTACTAGGTAAGGGTCAATTTGACAATCTCTTTATTATCCGAGGTTGTTTTTATGTAAGTATCTACTGGGACCACTATATCATCCACATCCATGTTTCTTAAAAATGTTTTCCAAAACAATTTTACTATTTACTAGACTATGGGTTAAATTAATTCATACCCTTGTTTGATATTTTTTAAATTGGTTTGAAAGGAATCTTTCGGTCGTTTTCTAAACAAGGTACTTTTTAACCTTTTCGACAAAATTATGGTAAGAATGTATTTTTTAACTTATATGGTGGGTGCGGCTATTTTTCACTTTTATAACATCCTCGAATCTTCCCTTACAATATTATAAGAATATTTTTGACATAAATGATTACTTAAATGATTTCAAAATATTAAGATATATTTCCCTAAAAAAAATTTTGATTTCATCTCTGTCAATATCCTTTAATGGATTTATTGCTTATTGTTGTGGATTTATTATGATACAAAACTTCCATATAGTATTGAAGGTTTTGTGATATGTTTGACTATAGATGGGTTATTTTTACACTATTAATTGTTTATGGATAAAGTATTGACATTTCGTATGCTAGTTTTAATACAAATTTTTATGTTATGTTGAACCCTTTTCATTTGAGGAATGCATTGGACTTAGTATGTGACGGGTGAAACCTGCTATAGATCCTCGATGCATCAGTTGGTCTCATGAGAAAAACTAGTGTCTTGGCACAAGGCCTTGACAAAAGTTTATTTGTAGTCTTGGCACAAGGACTTGACTATGTGGTTATGAAATTCTAGAATTATTCATTCAAACATTATGAATGTGGCTATTGATTTTGCATATGATTATTCGACTAGTAGAATATCCATGTGAATAAGTAAATGAAATTATTTTGATTTTATCTTTTCCGTATTATTCAGAAGTTCAAATTTAAAATGATTTTGTTTTAGTCTTATAAATTGCCTTATATTTTTATGCTTATTCATAAAATTTTCCGTTATATTGTAATCCTTACTGAGCATCTGAGATCACCCCTTTCTATGTTTTATTTTTCCCATGATGAAAAAAAGTATATTATAAATGACCTTGAGGGATAGTCTATGGGATCTCAGTATTGTCTATGGAAACAATGTTGTTGTATTTTTTTCATTTTATGATGTAATATAAACCTTATTAATTTATCTAGTACTTCCAAGGCTACTAAACTTAGCAGTCATTTGATATGTGATATTTTGTGATCATGCCAATGATACGTAATAATGTGCCGACTTTAGGCTTCTGGGGTCGGGGCATTACAATTGGTATCAGAGGTAGTTTAGTAAAAACAATGGAATCTAGATTTAGAGAAACTCTGATTAGAGCACATTACCCTATGGTAGACATTGGGTATTGGTAGAGAAAAACTTATGATAATTTTGGTATTCTAGATATTTTGTGAGTTTTCTAAGAAATGCATCCATTTTTGGATACGAGGAAGAAGAGGTAGCTCTGGCACGGTTTTATCTTGGGGTAAAACCTGAAAAGACTGCTTTGAGATAGACTTGAATGGGAACTGGTGCATAACAACGTGCATTGCTGCACTCTTGGTTACGACACTTCCGAGGGATATTCATAAGATAATACTCATTTTCTTTACAAACCATTATAAAGGGTTTATGAGTATATATTTTCTCAACAAAAAAATTTTTTATTATAAATTATATACATAAAATGTTCAACTTATGTTATGTGTTTTACAAGATAGGATTTATGTATTTTGATTCATAAACGAATCTAGTTTATGACATTTTTTGAAATGGAACCTAGTGGAAGGAATGGAAACTGTGTCAACGTACGCACTCCAAGTACAGATTTCCATCCTTCTCAAGATAATTATAGTTGAGCTGGTGATACAAATGGTGCTGGTTAGCTTATCACTATAATGGGACAACTCATTCATATTTTGAATAATAACCTTACCTATATAAAGTACCCAAATCCGTAGAATGGAGGATCAATGTTAGATCAATTCATGAGGCAACAACCACCAATATTAAATGGGGGTACAAATCCACTAGTAGATGAGCAATGGATATATTCCTTAGAGAAAATATTCCATGCCTTGGGAAGTAGTGTTAGATAAAACGTTTTCATGACAGTTTATCATCTCACTAGAGATGATGATCAATGGTGGTAATTGATTCATAACACAAAAAAAGATGATGATGTATCAAATATGGAATAGAGGGAGTTGAAAGAAACATTCATGGAAAAATAATTTCCACATGACCATCGAGCGGATATCAAAAGAAAGTTTCTAAGTCTGAGGAAAAAGGAGGATGAGAATGTCGCAAATATGAAGATAAATTTACAAGGTTAGTGAGGAATACTTTAGATTATATACATAACTGAATAAGTAATATTGATCGTTTCTTTGATGGGTTAAAACCATTTCTCCATCAAGCATTAGTCTCAAAATCCTTCTTGTCGTATGAAGATATTGTCTCATGTGCTATCAAGACATAAAAATAATACTCTAAGTCCTACGACATTAAAGAAAATCAAGAGAAGAGGAGATCTGTTGAACACTCTGGAAATGGAAATAAGGGGAAGAAGGTAAAAGTTGAATATCCATCCTGTAGTAAATGTTGTAAGAAACACACTGGTACTTTCCTGATGGGAATGTGAGTTCATAACAATTGTGGTCAAAAATCCCACAAAGCTCGTGATTACAAGGGGAAGAAAGTGGTTGTTGTTGTTGAATTCTGCAATTGTATAGAAAGAAGGCATTATTTGAATGAATGTCCAAAGAGTTAGGAGAACATACCTCAGAAAAGGGCAACGGATCAAGTCCAACCTTATGTTATCACTACTGCTGAGGTTGATGCTCCAAAAGATGTAGTGGAAGGTAATTTAATGGTTTCCTCAAGTTTAGAAAATGTTTTATTTGATTCTAGAGAATTGCGTTGTTTCATATCTTCCCAGTTTGCGAAGAAAATAACATATTCCCAATTTTATTTAACGAGGGAGTTATTAGTAAAAACTCATAGGGGAAGTATCATTGCAACAATGTTTTGTGAATCAGTTCACATTAAGGCATATAAACATTATTTATCTGCAGATCTCAACGTCATACCCTTGATTGAATTTGATATAATATTCGGTATGGATTGGATTTCAGACTATGATGCATAATGTTTTCGTAAGAAGAAGTTGGTTACAATTTTTGATAGTGATAAAAAGTAACTTATCTTTAGAGCAGAAATTTCACGACGTAATTCTTATATAGATCCACCCCCAATAGCTCAACTAAACTCAATTATTGGGGAGGAAGAGAATGAAATAACTGTGGGTGAGGAAAGGAATGTTCAAAAAGAGGATATACTTATTGTGAAACAATATGCTGATGTGTTTCCAGAGGATTTACCTGGACATCATCCAAAATGAGAAATTGAGTTTTCCATTGATTTAATTCTGGTTTCAAGGCCCATATCGAAGACCCCTTATAGAATGGCCACTATGGAATTAGTGTAACTAAAGAAAAAACTAGAGGAATTGTGTAATAAGGGATTTAATCTCCCAAGGTTTTCTCCATGGGGATCCCCTGTTCTTTTTGTTAAGAATATAGATGGATCTATGAGGATGTGCATTGACTACAGGGAGATCTATGGTATAAAAATAAAGAACAAGTATCCCCAACCTCGCATTGATGATTTATTGGTCCAACTTCATGGAGTTCAGTACATTTCAAAGATTGACCTTCGATCTGGATATCATCATTTGTGTGTGAATAAGGAAGACATTCAGAAAATAGCATCTCGAACAAGGTACCAGCATTATGAGTTTACAGTAATGCATTTTGGATTGATTAATGCACCCTCTGTCTTCACTAATCTAATAATATCATTTTCATAGAATATATCGATTACACTGTAGTGGTATTTATTGTTGATAACTTGGTATACTCCAAAAGCTACGAAGATCATGATAATCACTTACCCATTATGCTGAAGACTCTTAGAAGACACAAATTATATGGGAAGGTTAGAAAGTGTGAATTCTAGCTTCCAGAGATTAATTTTATTGGACATATCATCTCCAACGATGGAATCTCTAATGATCCTTCTAAGTCCAAGGAAATACAAGAATGGATAGCTCCGATGAGTATAACTAAGGTATGCAGTTTTATTGGTTTTATAGGTTATTATCAATGTTTCAGCCAGAATTTTTCCCAGTTGGCTAACCCATTAACAATGATCACACGGAAACAGGTTAAATTTGTTTGGAAAAAAGAGTGTGTAGAATGTTTTGAAGAACAGAAGAGAATATTAGTCAATGCTCTTATATTGACTCTACCATCGGGGAATGATGGGATTGTTATTTATAGTGATGCATCAAAGAAAAGACATGGTTCTTTCCTTATGTATAATGATAGAGTTATTGCCTATGCATCATGACAGCTGAAAATTCATGAGCAAAACTATCCAACTCATGATCTTGAGTTAGTAGCCATAATCATTTCTTTGAAGATATGAATACATTATCTCTATGGTGAAAATGTGATATTTTTACCGATCACAAGAGTTTGATGTATATTTTCTAATAGAACAAACTCAACATGGGGAAAAAAGATTGCATGAACTACTCAATGATTATGATTGTACAATACAATACCACCTGGGGAAGGAAAATAAGGTGGTAGATGATTTGAGTAAAAATGGTCATATAGTTTTGAACAAGGTGAGAGATGAAATGGATCCTATTTTCATGGATCTATTAAAGTTGGATATGGGAATAACCATGGAAGGTGAAGCAGTAATACTTTTTCTAATGGTTTTCAAACCATATTTACTAGAATGGATAAAACGTTCTTAGGATGATGATGAGGAATTTCAAAAGATGGTTTTATATGTGAATGATGGGAGATTGATCAACTACGTATATGAAGATGTGATTATGAAATTTTAGAAGAGACATTCTATTCCTAATATCCCTAATCTGAAAACCGAATTGTTATATAATGATCATAGCTCTAATTTCTCTATACATCCTAGTAGCTCCCAAATGTATAGATATTTTAACTAACTTATTTGGTTGGTCAACATGAAAAGGGAGATTGCTGATTATGTGTCATTATGTATGATTTTTCAACAAGTGAAAGCCAGATGGAAACAACCCGGAGGAGTCTCGCAACCTATTCCCATACCTGAGTGAAAATGGGATAATATCACAATGGACATTCTCATGGGACTACCAAAAACTCTAAGAAGGAATGACGCAATATGGGTCATTGTCGATCTTCTTACAAAGTCAGCACATTTTCTTTCTATAAGATAAGATTGACCACTTGAACATCTATAAATACTATATATTAATGAAGTTTTGTGACTGCATGGAGTACCATTATCTATTGTTTCTGATTGTGACCTACATTTTACATCAAGATTCTAAAAAGTCTTCAGAAAGACATGGATACTGAACTTCGTTTGAGCAATGCCTACCAACCCCAAACTGATGGAAAATAAAAATAGACTATTCAAACCATTGAAGACATGTAGAGATCTTGCTCACTTGACTTTCAAGGTATGTGGGATCAATATTTAACTCTGGTAGAATTTTCATATAACAATAGCTTCCATTCAAGTATTCAGATGTCACCGTAGAAAGAATTATATGTAAAAATATTACACACACGAACATTTTCGGATGATATTGGTGAATGTAAACTCGTAGGCCCAAAAACATTGGAGGAAACAATGTAAAAGGTAATTGTAATCCAACACCACATCAAAGTAGCTCAATGTAGGTAGAGGATTTATGTCGATAACTGAAGGAAGGATTTGGAATTTTAGGTATAAGATCATGTTTTCTTATAAATATCTCCCTGGAATAGTGGTATAAATTTCGGTATGAAGGGTAAATTGAGTCCCAGGTATATCGAACCATTCAAAATTCTAGAACGAATTGGGGTTGTAGCTTACCATTTGGCAATGCTGTTATGTCTCTCCAAAGATCACTATGTATTCCACGTATCACTTTTTAGAAAATACATGCCTGACCCAATGCATGTACTCACCTATGAGGAATTAGAACTGGAAATAGATATATATTATTGTGAAAATCCTATCAGGATTCTTGATACAAGAGAACATGTGCTGAGAAACCAGATGAGTCATCTGGTAAAAGTTCTATGGAGAAATAATAAGATGGAAGAGGCAACATGGGAACCCGAGAAACATATGATGAAGAACCGCCCATGTTTTATAATGTAGTAATATTCTATAAATTTAAATAGAAAAATTATTTGAAGGAGGGGTGAATCTAACACCCCATGATTTCATGGTATGCTTCTCTTTGAATAATACAATAGCATTTGTTGTACGCAACTTCGTCTTCAAACACACCACAACCAATCAAACTAGCCGTTGTGAATAGTAATACCCACTTTTTGAAATTTTATAAATTTTATCTTTCAAAATGGACTTCATTTTTGGATTCAGAGTATCGAAAATGGTAAATTTTGGGTATTTTTCTGAAAACATTCAGTTTTTGATGAATAGTGAGAAATACAAAATTTTAATTAAAAACAACTTTATTAAAAAAAATAATTCATAGTGGTAAATTATAATATTTAGTGGTTTTAAAGTATAAATAGATTGTATTTTTATCTTTTAATCCAATGTTGGTCATTGGACATAATTTCACATTTAAACTAGATATAAACATGTGTCAATCTTTTGATAGTTAATATTTCTTAAAAACATGATTTTGGTTTTGACAATAAGAATTAATTTTAAATTAATTTCTACCACTTCATTATTTTGAATTTAGAAAAATGGATTCCATATTCAGAATCAAGAGGTCCAAATTTTGTATATAGTTACCTTTTATTTTTAGAAATTTTGAATAATTATTTCGGTAAATATTATATTTACTGTGGTTAAAGGTTAAATCATGTAAATAAGAGTAAAAATTAATATTATCATAACATTAAATTACCCTAACATGTGTCCCAACCATATTTTTGGATACATGTCCGACAATGGGACACTTTGAGTAGATTTTGGGACCCCATGGAGCCACATGTAAGTGATAATGACACATTTTATTAATTATGTTAAAGTAAATACAAAAAATACATAACCATATATCTCTTAGTAAATAAATTTTTACATAGGGTTATGATTTCTATATCATTTAATATAAATATATTTATTAGAAATATAAAACAATTTTCTACCTAATAGTATTTTATTTATAATTTTTATACGTCTAATAATTAAAATAATTTATGACACAATGATGATGCAGTATTCTCCTTATTAATGAAAGTATCAAATAAATGGTATTATAAATGTTAAAATAAATATAATTTGAATGATTTGATGTCATACCAGAATTTTATAGGTTAATATGACATGTCAGGATAGAATAAATTAAATTATTTCGAATTAATAATGGTGATAAGACTTTAAAAAATCAATTATTAAAAAGTTTAATAATTGACATAAAAGAGTTTTAAAAATACATATTATATTATTAATTGATATAATTTCCCTAAAATATGTATGGTTCGTCCAAATGACTTATATAATAATATTTTTATCATTAAAGAACCACTTGGTGTTCTCTTAAAATTTTATGGTAAGTTTATTAACCAAATAATATAAAAATAGAAAGAGACATGGTAAATGTCAAACTATTTTACAACGAGGTAAATCTAAAAGATAATGTTAATATAGTAACGCAAACCTGTCTGAAACCTATTGGATGAATGGTTTTAGACTCATACTCACCTTATCCTTTAAATAATTCATTTTTGAGCTATTAGAAGATGAAAATTATTTTATTATAAAATAATATTTCTAGGTTTTCTTAAGGTTCCCCTCACCCCTCTTATAAAAGGGCACTCCTCCTTCCCTAAAATTTACATCTTCAAAGAATTTTGTCTCATCCAAAACCTACCCAAATACCCTCTCAAATGTCTTCCCTTAATCCTATATTCCTTCTTTTAGTCTAAAATCCATCCAAATGACCCCTTTTTATCAAATCAAAAGGAAGAACCCGAAGAAGAGCTAAATATTTCATCACCTCTTTCATGTTACATTCTTCTTCCACATCCACATTCATTATTATTTCCATTATAAAATAATAAATCCAGTATATTATATATAATGTGATGTTATTATAAATATGTTACAACCATATTCATTATTCTATCCATCGTTTGAATGTCATGTCACTATACGTGTGTACGTATGACTTACCGTCTTCATGTCGTGGTGTAATTCTTATTCAATAAATTATTATTTGGATGTGTATAATAATGATGTGTAATTGATGTAAATAATAAATATAACATGATAATGATTCTGTATATATGATATACAATCCAATTATATATTATTTTACTATCAAAATAATGATATTGTTGCTCGTACATTCGTACGGATTACCGTCTCCACGAACGTGATGAGATTCATTCCCCATCATATCCATTCAAGATTAATTTTCATTAGATGATTAAAAATTATTTTTGAAGAAATAATATAATTTTAAATATTAATGAGATGGATCATAACCTTAATAAACATTACTTACATAAAAAAGCATACAAAGGAAAACGAATCAGCTAACACCTGAAAAGATCATAATACTAAGATATTATTAATCAAGAAATGTTAAAAGATCATATATGATATCATATTAATGTATATGATTCCTTTATAATTTAATAACAATTATTTCAATATTATAATGGAGGGTAACTTACCCTAGACCATGGAAAAGTACAAGGTAAGGGTTAATTTCACAATATCATTATTATATGAGGTTGTTTTTATGTCGGTATCTACTAGGACCTCTTTATTATCCACATCCATGTTTCATAAAAATGTAATACAAAACATTTTTACTATTTAATATACTATGGGTTAAAGTCATTTATACCCTAATTTTATTTTTTATAAAATGTTTTTAAAGGAATATTTCATTTATTTTCCTAACAACGAACTTTTTAACCTTTTCAACCAAATTAAGGTAAATTGACATTTTTTAACTTATACGACTAGTGAGACTACTTTCCGCTATTATAACATCGTCGAAGAATCCCTTAAAAGCTTATAAAAATATTTTAAAAAAATTATTAAATTATTTAAAAATAGAAAGATATATTTCCTCAAAAAAGGTTTAGATTTCATTTATGTCAACATCCTTTGATGGATTTTATGCTTGTTGAATTTGAATTTTTATGATACAAAAATTCGATATTGTATTGAAGGTTTTGTGATATGTTTGTCTGTATAAGTGTTATTTTTACACCATTCAAGGTTTATGGATAATGTATTGACATTTTATATTCTAGTTTTAATACGAATGTTTATGTTATGTTTAAATATTTTCATATGGGGAATGCATTTTATTTAGTATGTTACGGGTGGAGCCCTCTATATCTCCTTGATGCATCAGTGAGTCTTAGGAGACAAGCTAGTGTCTTGGAATGAGGCCTTGACAAAATCTTATTTGTAGTCATTATACAAGGTCTTAACTATGTGGTTATGAAATTTGGCATTATTCATTCCATCATTATGAAAGTGGTTATTAATATTTCGTGTGATTATTCGACTAGTCGAATATCGATGTGAATATGTAAATGTCATTATTTTGGTTTTATCTTTGCCATATTATGTTTATGTTCATGTTTAAAAGTCTTTTTGGTCTTATACATTTCCATTAATGGATATTATTATTTATGAATGATTCAATTATATTGTTATCCTTACTGAGCATCTGAGCTCACCCCTTTCTATGTTTTATTTTACCCATGATGTGAAGAAGTATATTATAACTGACATACAGGGATAGTCTATGGGATCTATGTTTTGTCTATGGAAACAATGTTGTTGTATTTTTCAATTTTATTATGTAATGTAAACCTTGTGAATGTATCTAGTACTTCCAAGGCTACTATTCTAATTGGTCTTTCGGAACTTGATATTTTGTGATCATGACAATGTTACGTAATAATGCACCAACTCTAGGATTTTGGGGTCTAGGCGTTACATAAAATGGGTAAAAATATAAGTTATATAGAATTATTAAAATTGATTCACACATTATTTACCACCCCTCTTAGTGTGACTGTATGATCTATTGGGAACCTCAATTAGTATCAGAGAAGATGTTTACCACTAACTATATCTAATTTTTATATTAATTATCTCATTACTAGCCATGTATTCAATTATTTGATTAAATTTTCTATCCTAATGAATATTATCAAAATATATGAAGTGCATATTTGTAGAGTTTACAAGAGAGCTTCTTAGGGATAATTTATTTCCTACACCATTTATATCTAATCTGGAAGTCTCACCTAAAAAATTGAAAAATATAAAGAAGATAGAGAAATTGAAAATCATAAAAATTAAAAAAAATTAAAAATATCAATCATTACTAGAATTTTATCAATGTGATAAGTATCAATGTAAATACTCTTCTGATATTGATCCTCTTGATGGTGAAGTTCGAGTTATAGAGTGTCTTATTTAGATGATTCTAATAAAAATATTGAATAATTATACATTAAATTTTTATTTTATTTGAATAGTTTTACCTATTGATGTAGTAACAAACATACTATGTTTTATGAAAGAAAAATTTTATAAAAAATTATAACTAGAATAAGAGGATTATTTAATAGAGAATTCTTTTGACAAGAAGTTTCATATATGTATTTCATCCCACAAAATATGAAAGCTTAATATATGAAATTGAATCTACATTGGGAAAATCCAAAATTTTTAAAGATTTAAATAATAAATATATTTCAAGATGAAATAAAAATATTTTACTAATTGATTAAAAATGGTAAATATTTCTATTGGAGAATGAATTGGTTGAAAGAGTTTTTTTAAAATTTATCCATATAGATTATAAGGGAGATATAAAATCATTATAATGTTCAAGAAGGATCAAAAAGAAATTAAATTTAAGAGTATAAATAAACATGAAACTTATCTATTATATATAATAAAGGTGAACTAATATTATACCTAAAATATTTAGATTTAATCTAAAGATATTTTTAATGCACTTGAAGACTAGAAGAGCTCTCTCAATTTCAAGTGTCATGATTTAGAGGCATTTTTTAGAAAAATGGAAAGAACCCATGTTGAATATTGAATTGTTTAAAAAAAAGAGATATTTACATGGAAGTTATTGAAAAGTATTCTTCTACAAAAACAATAAAATAATTAAATGAAGAGATTGATTTTATATTCTAAAAAAACACCCAATGTCTTATCAAAGAAGGTATTATTTTATTCTAAATAAATATGTTTGTACTAATGAAGCTTATTCTGCTAATGTAGGTTTCAAATCATAATTTGGATAATTATGGGTGAAGATTGTGATGATATAACACCGAAAACATGGAATGTGGACATCAATAAGTATACAAATTCTTGTTCCCCACAAAATTCTCAAAATAAGAAGAATTTTTTTAAAAATAGATAGAATACTAAACATAATAAAAATAGAGATTCTTTTTTATTGTTATTACAACAAGAAAGTTTTGAATCATTCATTAATTGATGGTATAATGTGTAGAAGGTCTATATTATGGGGTATAGTGATAAGAAATATAAGGAACCAAAAATAGAAAATACACCCTTAAAAACATTTGTCGGAAATATAATTCGAGAGCTATGGTCGGTCGATCTCTTCAAAAAAGTTGATGATCACAGGGAGGGGTGGCTATGTCTGAGGTTACTTAAAAAAAGATGTGGTGAGTCCACCTAGGAGCAACATTTAGGTGGGGATGTCCAGTGGTTACCTTTGGTGGTATCATCGAGGAGGATGTTCAAATATGAGAGATCATAGTGGGGTTTCCTCATTCACTAGCAGTGAGATTTAGTGTCATTAGAGGAACCATTGTAAGGACCACTATCGTGAGGGGAACTATTGTGGAGGAGGATTGAGGAGAGGAGAGTTATAAAGGAGCACCGTTGTGGAAGGATGGTTACATTCTGAGGATAAAGTGAGAAGGGTCTATGGAGATGAGGAAATCCTAATTTGATCAAACACGAATGCCACGAGTTTTATTTTAAATGTCACTGTAAATTAACCTATACACATGGACCTCTAAATTTATTTCTATAGTTCCATGGATATAAGTCATTTTTCTATTTGGGTAAAATTTATGAAATTTACATGGATTTTTTTGTAAATTATAGTGTGAGTGTTTTTCTAGAAATAAGTCCTTGTTTGGATAATACAAATAGATGTGGCTCTAGACACAATGTCCCTAGGGGTGACAACATTGAGAAGATGTTTCTGGATGTACTAGAGGTAATATGGTACATGAAAATAGGCATTGTTTCACACCTGGTTTGACACAGCTGAGGGATATTCTATTGGAATTCACTAACTCTTCATAAACCATCATGATGGATTTAAATTGATGTTGGTTTTGAATAAATTTTGATAAACCTAATGCTTCACATTTTAAAGAAGTATGAACCATAATCTAGGCATCTTATATGTACTTTTTCATTATTATATTGTGTCACATTATGATAAGTGTTTCTCACACCATGATTTATTGTTTTAGTTGATGGATAGAACTATAGAAAACATGGTTAACATTGAATGTTTCATATGTGAAAAGTATGGTCATTAAGAAAATTGATTTCCAAAGTGGAAATCACAAAAATATAATCAAGGAGGTGGTGTGAGTATTGGTTATACTTATAAAGATATGGAGGCCACAAATGACATGTGAATGGTTTGTGATGATCTCCTAATATTGTTTACATTAATCTTAATAATCATGATTGGTTGAAGGATGAGGAACCTTAATACATAGTTCATATTTCATATTTAGTAAAAGTGTATTAATTGATAAGTTAATGAATCCTCGTTAATGGTCTAATAATAACTCTTGACTGATGAAGTATTTATGTTTCTGAATTCAAATAATATTTTATATGAATCATGAAATATATAATAATTTTTGTTATAAGGTTTCATTATTGACTAAAAAGGACATGTTGAATGGTGTTGTAGACTTTGAAAAGTGATTTCATGGGAAGGTGATATTTTTATTTAAGGGAAGGTAACCATTTATTAATATATGGTATTAATATAATGATTTTCGTATAATGATATGTTGGATATAAATAAGTAAAATGGACGGTATAGATTACCCTAGAACTGATTTCTGACAAAGTGTTCTTGGTCAAAAAGGATTAAGTTCAAAACATCATGGATTTAAATAATATATCTAGTAGGAATTGGTATAAGAATGAATACATTTTTTCCAAAAGGATTTATGATAATTATTATGTTTCAAGGGAATATATGATGAGTTCAATCATAGTTTAGGATTTTGAAAACCAGGTGGGACATTGGTATTTATGCAATATCAATGTTAAGTGGATTTCATGACCTTTTTTTAAGACTTTAATTTCCATATTTTTGAGGGTTTATGAAGCTAAAATGTTATGGAATATTAAAGATAAACTATAGATGAGGTGATTAAGATTAAATTATTATCTCTTCACACAAGGATTTCTACATATTGTATAGCCTATTCCATCTACATTGTGGTTATGATAACAGATGACAAATGGGAAGGAATATCATGGATCGCTTAATTTATTATTACCATAAGAATGAATTAGTTACCTTCCATTATATATAACGATCTGAAATTGTGAATTGAACAATAAAGGGTGGTGTTGTCTAGAAATCATGAAAATATATCGTTTAATGAAAATTCTTTAATTTTAGGAAAAAACGATATTGAAACCAATGATGTTCTCATATACCAACATTTTTTAGGAATCAGAAATCCCCTTAGGTCATCACAATTTTTTTCCTTGGTAGTGTTATATTTTTTCGAACCATGTTATCTTTCACTATCTATCAGAACATGATAGTTATATTTTTTCCATGTGAATCATTTCACTTCCACGTATGTTCTCCTATGTGGAAACCCAGTTATATATTACATATGGTAACGATTATGGTTTCTACTTTCCATTTTTAAGGGAAGTTTTATTATTAATTTATAATATGAGTGTTTCTATGATTGAAAGAATTAAACCTTTAAAACCCAAAAATAAATTTGAGGAAAAATTCAATTTAATGGGGGTATAATGTAACACCCTAAGATTTTGTGAATTTTATTAAATAATTTTTAAAAAAAATTAATTTAATGCATCATTGAAAAAAAATTGTGAAATATGAAACACAAAGTTTATCTTACACTATACCCATCACATACCATAGTTTTATGTACTTGAAAAACAAAATTATATTGTGGTACATGCAAGACCGAGTTTTACCACCTTTTTAGGGGGAAATCAATTTAAAACTATATTTTTTCACTTTTATAAATTTTATTCTATAAAATAAATAGAATTTATGAATTTGGCACACCAAAATTATCCTACTTTGAATTTTTAATATTTATTTGAGAAACTTCAACTTATGATTAATAATGAAAACTACTTAATTTTAGATAAAAACTACCAATTCATTTAAAAAATTCTTAGTGGTAAATTATATTGTATATTTTTTAAAGTAACATTAGATTAATAATATATCTATTTATACTAATGTGTTCATAGAATCAATTTTTCATTTAATTTAATAGAAAAAACATAAAAACTCATTTAATGTTTTTCTACCTTAGAAACTTGTTATGTCGCCCCATTTGTGGGATTAGTGTTAAACTCAATTTTCCAATATCTGTTATTTAAATTTTAAAAATTCAACATACACAGTTATAATCATAAAAATATTTTTATTTTAATAATATCATTATATCTTTATGACCAAAAAAATTAGGGAATGTGATTAAAATTAATTACGGTGATTAAGGTATAATTAAGGATAATATGGGACTAAGTCTTAATTAAACAGAACAAAAAGACCTAGAAACTATTCCAAAAGACATTTTATGACAATATTTATTCTATATCCCTAAATGGTTTTTAATTTTGGGTTTATTTGTATTTTATTAAATGGGTGTACCCTATATAAAAGGTTGAGTAAGGAAAAATAAAAAAAGGGAATTTTCTTCCCTCGAACCTTTAGAAAATATTGACAAATTCACAAAAAAAATAATATTTTTGTATATAAATATGTTTTTAAAATATATATTGGTTATTTGTATCATAATAATGTATCAATAATATATATATATGGTTTAGTTTCTTAAAATTCTTATAAAATGCTAATGTAGTGATTATTTAGTTAATAAATGACTAGAATAAATAACACAATAAATAATAAAATTAATGTTAGTAGATTGAATTATTTACATTATTAATTTATTTATATTAAGATATCACATTACACATATGTTAAAGTAATATATTTTAATTAAAATTTTAGATTTTTATTTAAAAATTAAGATTAAATAAATATTGTCAAAATTGACATTATTGTTATTTTGCAATAAATTAAATTTTATTAAATGACTTAAAATTATTAAAAATAATATATTATATAATGTGATTTTTTAGTGTTAATAAATATATTATATGTTCTATTAATGAACCAATTAAGATTTTATAATTAACATATTGACCCATATATTTTAAAAAAACATTGTTCACATTGTCCGGGTTTAATTTGTGCTTTAGTGAGTCACGTGGGCTTATTTTAAAATTAATATCCAAAAAATATGAGTTTTTTTTTGTAAATTAGATATCATATTAATTATTCAGTGGATATATATTAACTAATAAATTGGAAATTATTTTTCCTACATGGTAAAATTAATTAGATTAGAAAAGTAGATGCTATAATAAAAACAAAAATAATAAAATTAAGGAATATTAGAAGTCATGGAACCGAATTTTTAAAATTCACATAATTTTGTGTTATGAGGTTTTAATAGACCATTATTACTCTCTAATCCATTAATTTTACATTATGGTGTCCATTTACAGGGGGAGACCACCCTTAATGAATACCTTTTGTTATATACAAGACCTCAACTCCCCCTCCACTATAAAAAATAAAGTGTTATACCACTTAATCACAAATCTCAAGAACTTTGTATCACCCAAAATCTATAAAAATAATATCTACATGTATCTCCACTCATCCTTGAATCCTCCATTTGATTATATATCATCTCAAGGAATACTTTTGGCATAAACCAACTGGTGTTACCGATTAAGATGTAACGTCTTCTATCAGTATCCTTTCTTTTATTTTCCTTATTCACCCACTCCACTCTCCTTATTCCGTTATTATATGAAAGAATAAGTATCCTCTAAATAATATGATTTTTTATTCAAATATTTCAACCTAAACTTACACAAAACTCCATCTAATGGATATCTAACATACTATTTCTATGCACATCGTACTACTGCCTCACAAAATGAGGATTGTTCATTTGTCCTTTATGACTAATCATTGTGGGAATTATGATATAGTTTATATTTATAAATTTTATATACAATATCTATTATGTTTTTATGTTTTTTATTCCTTATTACAACACATTCCATATTTATTTCCATTTTTTCAATATAATAATCTTGTTTGATGAAGTGTGGGCTATTTTCTCCTTAGAGCGATGTGATTCATTCACATACAACATGGAATGTATTATGGATGGATTTAATAAAAATATATTATATATAGGATATAATAATTATAATTGTATTTCTATTTA
This sequence comes from Viscum album, assembly GCA_963277665.1. Lineage (NCBI taxonomy): Eukaryota > Viridiplantae > Streptophyta > Magnoliopsida > Santalales > Viscaceae > Viscum > Viscum album. Next base: position 1,733,239,436 of record OY728155.1, on the reverse strand, counting down.
TATATTAATACATACATATATACATATTTAATTTATCAAATTTTCTTCAATATGACAATAAAACAGAATCAACATTCGTGTGTATATATGACTTGTCGTCTCCATGAACTGTGTATTTAATTAAATACATTGTTATGCTATAAATTAGTATAATATACATATATCATATATATTTCTGTTATTTATATATTTATTTTCATTCTCAAATCATGATTTATTTATAGGAACCAATGATATAACAAATTAGGACGCATGCACTGAACAAAGAAAATATTACCCGAACTGAAACATTAACATAGGATCGTTTACTTGTGGGTAATATAAGGTATAAATAATAACATTTATAGTAATATATATATTAAAACAATTTTTTTAAATATTTACAATAAACATAAATTTATTTAATAGGAATCTTGTATGAGTACGAAGACAGTCAATGCACAATGTAAGGTTATTTTATCTCACTTTTAATTTCTGTGAGATACATGTTATGTTCAACACTCAATCATTTTGTTTTTTTATATACTAAACATGATTTTATTATATATATATTATATTTAAATTTATGGTTATTTACATATCGATTTTATTATCCTACTTATATGGGGTATATGTTTCAAATGTTACCAAATCGATAAAAATGTTTTGTCTCAAATTTCTTACTTTGAGAATCGTGTTTTTTAACCTAAAATATTTTTCTATGTGTGTATAACTATATTTACAAAATATATCATGAATAAAAATGTTTTAATGATATTACATGATTCATTTTATTTTGATTTTTGAAATGGAGAGTATAATCCCAAGTAAGCAAGTTATAAGTGTTTATTGAGACAATCTCATGGATTTTTGTGATATTTATGTTTATACATCCTGTGATGAAATCATAAGATCCATCTCTCAAAAATAATGATGAATTTCTTTATCCAATATTTTTCGATATATCTTTATCTTTTATTACCATTTATTCACCCATCTGTACTTTAGATAATGTTTTTAAGTAAAATCATAATTTCTCCCACTATGGTCTGAAATCTACCGTATTTAAATACTACATTTTATAAAATGTATTGAAAAATAGTTTCAAATGATATTTGAAGATCATTTTCATAGAAAAATGATTTAAAAATGTTTTTTTTATTTTGAAAGCTTCCTTTATATTATTTCAAATCTATTTTCTAAGAAAATATTTTTCAAACGATATTACTCTATAAAAAATACTTTTCAAAAAAGAATGGACATCTTTAAAAGGAAATGTCTTCGAAAAAAATTTAAATGGTATTTTTAATTTAAGATGGAATCCATTAATGTTACTCATTCCCTTCTAAGAAATGATCTAATGGTTCCATTCATACCATTTCCAGTAATAGGTTATTGTTAATTTCATGGTCTTTATGAATCCTATTTTCCTTTCCTGAGTAACATGTTTGTGAAACTTGTTTCTTTTCACGTGCTATTATTTGATGAAATAAATATGAAACCTCTCTATTTTCTATTGGTTTTCATGTGATGAAATGTTAATTATACCCACTTCATTTCAAGGGTTATTATTTGATTTTTTTAAAACCTATTAATTTTTATTGTTCATGATATGATGAATGTTTTATTATGTTGTGGCACATGAATATGGTTTTATTATGAGATGGGTGGTAAAAATATCTCCTTACAATGAATTTAGTAATGATAGAAAAATAATGAGCATAAATTTTATGTTTTAACCTGATTAAATGTTTACAATTTTATGCATTGACATGGTTGCATGTCAATAAGTTTATGCATGAACCTGATTACTTGTTCAAATTGTTATGAGTGAAACTTATTAAGTGTTCAAAATATTAGGCATAGACCTGGTTTCATATCCATAATTTTATGAGTTAACCTGATTAAAAGTTCACGATGTTATGTATAAACCTGATTACATGTTCACAATATTATTCATGGACCTGTATTAATATCTATTAGGTAATGTGTGAACCTGATTACATATTCACAATGTTATGCGTGAAACTAGTTTCTTGTTCACTAGGCAATGAATGAACCTAATTACGCATTCAAAATGTTATGAACGAACCTAGTTTCAGATCCATAAGGTTATTCATGAACCAAATTACATGTTCACAATGTTATGAAAGGAACTGTTTTCTTGTCGACAAGTTGATGTCGAGTCCTGATTTCATATCCTTAACATAATGAGTGAAGTTGTTTCTACTTATACATGTTCACAATGTAATAAACCAAATTATATGCCACAAATACCATTTATTTCCCTATGTTATTGTTCCTTGACCTTTTTTAATTATTTCTTAATTATTAATGTCTTATTAACATCCATTCTCTATTATTTTCTTTAATATATAGATCATGATCTTAAAATGTTTTTATCAAGTTCCAAACATTTTTTTTATGTTATGCTTATGAATTTCCACTATTTACCCATACATAGCATCTAATCTCACCCCTTTCCTATGACTCCTTTCTCCAAGGTATGAATGAGGGGTTTATGTAGATGTACTAAAGGTGTAGATCATTATGGTTGATGTTGAATTTCTTTCACTACTATATAAGTTTTTTTGTGTTTCCAAATACACTAAAATATTACGGTTCTCAGGCATGTATTTTTTTAATGTACTGAATAATCATCTAAAATTATGTAATATCCATGAATATCAATCCTAGGTCGCTATAAAGACATTAAAATAGCATTTTTTGGATACCATGAATGTCATGGTTTCAAACAGTGGTGAGTTGACATCAATAGTTCCCTTTCCAGTCTTCTAGGTCTAGTGGTTACCATAATTTTCTTAGGTAAATCAGATTCATGTTCAATTTGAATGGTGTTTGTGACCACCTTCATAATTAGTGCATAGTGCTTCTTTGATATTAGTTTGGATGATGTGGATATTCTAAACATTAACCTTTGGAGCATTTTATAGAAATCCCATATCAACACCCAGTGAATAAGGCATATCTTACTCTGAAGAGAAATGAATATTGTAGGGGAAAACCTAAACTTTTCCAAAAGTTTAGTTTCCTCAACAAAATCATCGTTATTAAGGTGGTCATCAGTTGAGAGGTAGAATAGTTGTGATTGCCTAGTTTCACATTGTGGAGGAAATAATGCCAAAGGTTCGATAAATACTTTAAGGTATACCATTTTTTAATATACTTTTTTAGTGTCTTGATTGATTAAGGATCTTCACACTCTATTGATGGACCAAATTTAGTCCACACACTGGGACTATATGTAGATAATTTTTTCATTCCCCTTGTGTTGGCTATGTCAGTTGGATGCAAGGCCATCATTTTTTGAGTTTTCCATGGGTAATATAATTATGGGACTAGATAATTCCAATGGAAATCTTCTATTACATCATGTTTAGTTTTACCATGTCATTCATTCTGTTGAATATTAGTATTTTAAACATTCCATTATTTAATTCATTTTGAGGTGATACATTTTAATATATGTTGATCGACATCATGTGTTTTTCATTAGTGAGTAGGGTTTTAGGCTTTAAGTAGGTGTGTAAATCCCCTTTATTCTATAATGGTTGAGTTGTCTTCTGAATCAGTAGACGATGTGATGGTAGATTTTCACATGGATAAAGGATAATTTCTATATGTTATTTCAATGATGTGGGTGAATATTCCCCCATAATGTGATGTACAGTTTGGGATAGACTTGTATCTTAGTTATTCTCATCTTTTAATGGATTCTAATGGGATATAAATTATTGAGTTGAGGTATTTGATCATTCCAGTAGATAATTTGATCTAGAAAGGTTTTATCTGAACTAGTGTTACATTGTGGGATACTTCATCATTTTTCACTAAGAATTCGAATAGTAGTATAATTTTTTTATTGGCTATTTGGGAATGAATTTGATAATGATCTACATCCTTTATCTCTATTTTAGGATGGATGACATTTCCAACCTGCTAATATGAGACCAAATATTTTTTATGATTGAAATACAGTTCGGATATCACTAGTTGGGGTGAAGGAGGGTGATTTCCTATAAAAAACTTTCAAATGTATGTATGAACACTTTTAGTTTTTTTCATTCTGTTTAGTGTCATTAATGGACCAATTATGTTCATGAGAATCATTAAAATCGTGTTCCATGAATTCTTTGATCATGGTGATCATCTCAGATCCATTGTTTAGGTTCTTTGATGCCATAATTTCTATGGATTTTTTTTCAAATGTATGTTTCGGACATGAGATTCACATTTTAATGGGAATGTTGTGTCTCAACATGTGCCTAAGTAAACTCATTGAATTTTGTTATAATGCTTTATTGGGTAGAACACACTAATGTAAAATAGGCTCCATGTTTTCTTAGTCTTCATGTATATTATCAGAGTCTTTTTTTCAATTATCTTGAGTTTTGTTCACATTGATAGTGTTAACCATGAAGGACTAGAATTTTCTATTGATTGGTTTATGCATGTATCATTCATTTTTTTGATGGGGAAGTTTGTAAGTACTATAGTGCTTTAGTTCACTAAAGAGGGTGTATAGTTTGAGGTGTTTTGTTACACATAGCCTATTGGATTAGGAATCTGGTTGATGCATAAAAGGGAAGTGACATATTATATGTATTTTAATTTAAAATCACATGATCGTAACTTTTCCATACACGATATAGAGATATCATCTATTGTTTATGTGATAATTGTTTTTGACATTACCTTAATGGGGAGAGCTTTGTGGTCTTGATGTATTACAGGATCCTGAAGTATATCACCTATCAGATTGATATGAATCTAAAAAAATATATGGGGGTTTATTTTCCTTAGTTTTATTAATTTCATATTATCTATAGCTTGGGAAAATGGAATTTGATTTCATTGATTTGATGAAGAATTTGCGGAAGCTAGTATTTTAGAAATTAGATGATGCTTAGAGGGTGATGGAGGAGTCAGCCACCTTTCATTTTTACGTGAGTGAGTTTGATGGTGTATGTTTTTTTTTGAGGTGATTTTGTTTTATTATATGATATAGTATGTGGAGGAGTCTTAGTGAGGTGACTCATAATAAGATTTCATGCACAACTGTGTTGACCATGGTGATGCTATGGAGGGATGGTTAGAGGATGGTTATAAAAAAATATTGATGCTAGGGAGGATGTTTATTTCAGTAGAGATGCATGGGGGATTCCATATTCAGGTACATAGGTCACCTTTTATGGTACCCCTGTAGGTATCCATTGTGTATCATTCTTTGAGGTTGTTGTTTTGGTGTCTTGGGATGAAATGAGCAGCGCAAGATTTCACAGTGTGGTGTTTCCTTTTACAATAAGTAAATGATAAGAATCTTGTTCTCAGTGTTTTGTTATATCCTTTGGGTGTTCTTGAGTGTATATGGGATGAAATATCTACATATTTCATAATAAGGTTTCCATGATCTCAGGAATGTTGTTATACTATCTTGGTAATCAAGGATTCGTTGAACAAATCAGTCCCCTTCTTAGTGACTGAGGAATCAGGTGTAGTGAATTCACTGGCTAATTAGTATGTGGATGAGGTGGTGCAATTTCATGGAGTCCAAGTTCTATTTTGTTGGTTTTGGATTCATGTTTTATCCATGTATTTAGAGGGAATTGAAACATTCTTTTTTATCATAGATAAGCCTCATCACTACATTCCACCCTCAGTTGGATGATAAGTTAGACCAGACCATCCATACATTGTAGGACTTGAAACTTACATTCATCAAATACTTATGTGGATATTGGGTGTGAAATTATACTTTATAGGAGAGTTTATATATAAGTAGATATAACTCATCAACTAGAATGGACTTTTTTGAGACTTTGTATGATTTCCATGTCATTCTCCATTATCCTATATAGAGTTTAAGGATGTAAAATTTATTGGTTCAGATGTGGTGAAGAGCACTGTTGAAATTTTTCAGTTTTTTCAAGTGCGGATTGGAGTAGCACAATACCGAAAAAAAATTCCCATATCAGTCGTAGAAGGATTCCCTTGGTATTTTAGTTTGGATATCATGTGTTCTTGAAGGTAACCACATGATGTGGGAATTAGAGGTTTGGTAGGAGGACTTATCATTCTTCTGGGTTTGTTGGGACATTTATAGTGATGGGGGTGAGTTTGTAAGGTGGAATATAAGTTTTCATTTCCACAATGGATTGGGGGAATCCAAGACATCTTCCATGTCTTTTAGCATTTTTGGAATCCTCATGATGAATTCCAATCCATTGATTTGGGAGATTTGGATATTGAGGATGAGACATCATTTATGGATTGGATAGTATGTAACCAAGATCATCAATATTGGGTTTTGTGAGTATAGAACATTCCTTTTTTTTGGCATCAGTGCATGAAGGTGAGTACAAGGGATTCAGAGACGAAGATCCAAGAAAGGTAACCTCAGTTATTTTGAACTTCTCTTCTTTATCCTTGTTTTGTTTTATGATTTGATTTTTCAATCTTGTATTTTTATGAGATTTAATATTTCCATGATGTATGATGTGTGAGAGTGTTTCAAAAAAGAAAAAGGGGTGGACATGATTCCTAACTAAGTGGAATTATAATATTATAATATCTAACATATTTAGGTGAGTAAGTGCCTCCTAAATAGAATAAAATATTGGAATAGAGGATATATTTTATACATTCATAGGTTTGGGGACGTGTAGTTTGTCTGTTGTAGTGATTTTTTTGGTCTATATGGATTTTGGTTGGTTGTGTAGTGATTTGGTTGTGTGTGATGTTTTGTGAGAGTTTGGTTTTTTCATGTATGATTAGTGGTAGCATATGTGGTATGAAAATATCATTGATCTTTTTCTCACATGGTAGTTGTTTAGACCACCTTTATTTTTTTGACTTTTTAGATTCTCTTGTATGAGAATCGGTGAGAGTTTTCTTAAAGCGACCCTGGTATTTATAGAATAATTTTTTTTATTTCTATTAATACTTATGAATAAAATATAAATTTCACATTAAGGGGGATTATATTTTCCAAGGAGTATCCACCATGCAACAATGAGTTTCTTTGAAATCTCATGTTTCTCACATGGAAAATTCATATTAAAATTTAATAACATATTATTATTATTTTGAATGGAAGTTAACACCTAGCCATTTTCTTGGTTGGAATGAAAATAACTAACCATATTATGATTAAACATTCTTTTTATATGTTTATATATATATATAATTCTATTTATAGGCCTAAAATGAGAATGAATCTGATATTAAGCATATATACTCTAATATGTTTTTAAGGTAGTTTTACTGCCTTTTGATGGAGAATCCCTTTTAAATCTAGTTTTTATCACACTTATGTGTTCCATTTGAAAAATTAAACATACGATTTAGAATAGGTACATAAAAATGTGCTTTGGTTTTATTTTTGGATTTTTTTAAAGTTCATTTTTTTAATGAATAGTGAAAAATAAAGCCTTTTATGTCAAAACTGTCTTTTCATCTGATTTATTTATATGATTAGATTATCATTTTAATTGGTTTTCAGGTGTAATTAGATTATTAATTTAACATTTAAACTAATTTTTTTCATTAAAGTAATTTCACTTTTTAATTAGACATAAACACATGTCAATCTTTTGATAGATATTATTTCTTAAAAAGGGGCTTTTGGTTTCCAAAATGGGAATTAATTTAATGTTGATTTCTGCAACATATTTTTTTTGAATTTGGATAAATGGATTCTATATTTAGAATCATAAGGTAAAAATGGTAAAATTATGTATTATTTATTTTTTAAATTATGAATAGTATCTTTAGTATATATTTTATCTTCTATGGTTAAATTGTAAATCTGGTAAGTAGGAGAAACAAATAATATTATAATAATATTAAATTACCCTGAAAAGTGTTTTAAACATATTGGATTAGATATTTCAGAACATTTTCTTCCTTGGGTCTATTTAATAACCCCATGAAGCAACATCTGTGTGAAAATGACATATAATTACTTTTAAAATAATGTTAAGGATAATATATTATGAACCTGTATCTTTTGGAAAAACAATTTTTATATGAGGTTATATAAGTTATCTTTTTTGTTTTTAAATATTAGTTATAAAAACTAAAAGATTTTTCAAATCATGGTATTTTATTCATAATTTTAGACATTAAATAAATAAATTTAATTACGACACAATGATGATGCATTTATTAATTCATTGATAAAAGATTCAATTAATGTTGTTATAAATGTTAAAATATATTTAATTTTGTTTTTTCGATGTCATCCACAATTTTTTTAGATTATAGTAACATGTTATATTTTTGTTAATACTTTTTTTTAGATTAAATATAGATATTGTGGATTTTTTAAAAAGATATGATATGAATAGTGTCAAAATTGACATAATTCATATTTTAAATAATATTATATTTTATTAAATATTATAAAATTATAAAAAACAAACATTCAGCCAAATATTTATCATAAGTCCATACCATTTTTTATTTTCTCTTAAATAGTATATTTTTCCTTTTTTGGTAACTATTATGATTCTCATAGTGTTAAATTCTTGATAAAATATTAAGAGTAAAAAAAGGATAAATAGAAACGATAAGAATTAAAAAATATCCAAAACCTATGCAGTTTTTATTTGGAGATTTTATTTCAGACTATAGTCATCTTAAATTTGAATTTAATGAGTGTTGGAACATTTAAAATGGAAGATCATTTTATAATAAAATAATACTTTCAAACATTCCCAAAGAGACCCTCCACCCCCTTATAAAATGTCATCACCTCTAACCCATAACTCACTCCTTAAAAGACTCTTGTATCATCCAAAATATACAAATAAAAACTCCCAACATATATATATTCCTCCCAGAAGCCTTACCCATAGAAGAAGGAAATTCAGGAGATCCCTTTGGCTCAAATCCAAAGAAGTTACCAGATTTGAGGTAACATCTTCTCTCGAGTTTCATTCCATTATTTTTCTATCTCTACACCCTATCTCTTATTTTCATTTATTTACCTAAAAAATAAAGTATCATAAATATAAATGATTTTTTTATAATAAGGACTCTAACTACACTTACACACACCTCTGTCAAATAGTTATAGAACATATTGTTTCTTTTGAAAGTGAACTACTGCCTCACAAAACAATGATTGTTTAATATTATTTTACCCCCTATTATGGTGGCCATTATGATGGAACTATAATTAAATATGATATTTATTTTATATCTATACTTATTTAATTTTTATTTAGAACAAAACTTAATGCTTTTCATGTTGTATAAATATGATAATTTCATTTGAGGAAGTGCAGACTTCCACCCCTCAAAAGTTATATGACTCATTCATGATATAAATGGAAGGTATAAAGGATGGAATAAATGAAATTATATAACATATATATCAATGATATTTTAATAGAATTATTATATACTTATATTTCATTTATTTCGATTTCCTTTAAATATGGAAAATAATTGAATGTAGCGTTCATGCATACGTACAACTTACTGTCTCTGTGATCGGTGCATTTCATTTCATATATAAAAATTCTTTAGAAAATTCTAAATACATATATACTAGTTATATATGATATTTATGGTACCTAAATTATTAATATAATTCTAGAGATAATGGAATTTTTTCCACATGGATAATTTATAATTATAACAAGTTCATTCTTGACTCAAGTTCAGAACATCCAAAAAATGACTGATATAAAATCAAATAAATTACTATTTGTTATATAAGGGTAATAAGTGATACAAAAGTAATAATAAACATGAAAATTGTTATTAATAAAGTAAAAAATTAACTTATGTTTATTATTTGAGAAATTAAAGAAAGAACGTGTCAAGTCAGACATAAGGTATGGTACATTGTCTCTAATAACCTTTCTTTGAGGCATATTTTAATTTATACACAACATTATTTTATATAGTGTATAAACCCCTATGATATATACTTTCATTCATATGAAATATTTTATCTACGAAATATTTTACTAAATGATGAAAGGAATTTTTTTAACGTATGTGGAGACAATGACCTATCTGCCACTGTAATTGTTATTTAGCTCCCACTATAAGCCTTAATGATTTATTTAATGGAAAAGAAACACCTTATTCATTTTTATGGTGTTTAGGTTTTTAAAATGGTATTATTCATTGATTTTTTATTTCAATATCTTGAAATAATTTCTTTTTATTGCAAATAAAATTTATTAATGAAATTTTAATAATTTCAATATTTAATTTGTTATGATTATGTAATAGTACTTGTACATTTGATGGGTGGTTACATGAGAAACCAAATGTTGGGTTATTCTGTGATAAACCTATAATAGATTCTTGTGTTATAACTTCCAATGAAATTCGTATGGAATTTGTCCATATAGAAATACCATTTAGTGATATACAAGAAAGTCGACCATATATTTATTCCATTTAATTATTATTATGTCCCATGTTACCTTTATATGTTATATGTTTTTTATATGGGATTTATTGTAATCTTTATGTTAAAAAATGGTATGAAATGAGATTATATTCAGTGAAGGGTTTTTTCTAGTTCTTTATGGTTAAATGTATGACTTTATGATTAAGTATGCATGGTTTACATGTGTTTTTGAAAACTAATAGCTTTCCTTCTTCTTATATCCATTACTGAGATTTTTATGCTAATACCATTTTTTTGAAATTTTTTTCCCAGGACATAAGTTGAACTATGGTCAAGGATGGGATCATGTGAAAGTCATGATGTTTAAAACATGTAAGTAAACATGTTTCTTTTCTTTTAAGAGTTTTTATTTAATAAAAAATTGGATATTATGTAAAGGTGTCTACATGTAATATTAAATATGTTTTTTATAAGTTATGACCTAATTATATAATGATCTAAACCAAAAAATATCCTCAATATGAATTATTAAATTAATTCAATAAAATTTTATGTTTATTTTTGGCTCATTATAGTTGTTATAATTTTTCAAATAGGTATTACATTCATTGGGTATGTGGGGATGGCCTCTAAAAAGCATCCACTCTCTATCCTGAGGTGGTTAGGGTTTCGCCTCTCTTTACTTTCTCCTTCCCCCTCTGTCCTAGATCGGTTGTGGTATCTCATTCTGGTCTTGGCTCAAACGTTGCTTGGGTGTGGTGTGACAGGATCCGGTAGTGTTCAGCATTGTCTCCTGTCTCAGCAACGATGCTCTACTCCATCACTTCAGAACGACATGCTTTGAGATGAAATGGCCTGGTGCAGTTCCATGGTGGTGCTGCAATTTTTATGGCTTATGGTTCGGTGTGTCCTGTATTTCTAGCATCGTCAGTTTCTCTGCTTGTCTCTGCATCACAAACAAGTTTCCTCCAGATATCTTTCTGACATCGACTAAGAGGATCATTCTTCTCGGGTTTTTCGGTTAGTCCAGGTGAGGGCTCGGGTGTGATTCCACTAGGATCCGGGTCTGATCTGCAGTGCCTCAGAGGAGGAAGGATTTAGGTTTCTTTTTGTGTGATTTCTATAATTTAAGGTCTTATGGTGTCGAGTTTGTCTTCTACAACTGATGCTTTGGCTCCCTGGTTCTCTTGTGGTTGATTTGGTTATGTTGGAATGGTTTATTTTTTCATGTTTCAATGGTTGATTTCTAGAGATGGTGGCTGAGGATTTTTTTATAGATGTGTTAATTATTATGATGTGTTCTCTGGTAGTTTCTATGTTTGTTTGTTTTGATCCTGGAGGTTGGATATTTGTACATCCAGACATGATCCCTTGGATTAGGACCAGAGGAGGTTTTAGAGTTAGAAATTCTTCTTTTCGGTGTTTTTCAGACTGTTGTTTGAGAGGGTAAGGCATTTTCCATTGTATCAGGATTTTGCTTGTCACATGACATTGGAATGCCAATTTTCCTTGCAATATTGGAGTTCTTCGATAGGTTTTATACTAGGTAGGGGATGATCTAGTTTTCACTATGGTTTTGAATCATTTTATCCTTTGGGTGTGATTGTCCTATGTTTATGAAGACTTTTTGGATTCCCCCTTCTTCCGTTAAAAGGGGTATTTATCAATAATAAAAAATATTTAAAGGCCATCGGGTCATTGGATGGTATCATAGATCGGTTTAGACAACATTATGTGTTATAATTTTGTTAATATAATATCTATAAATTATTTTTACAATACGGTCAAATTAAAATGATATATTATTTAAAGATTACCATGTTGTTTTGTCTAAGATATGTTTTTTCGGAATGGGTTTCCATAGAGGAATCGGGGAAGATATTTTGGGAAGAAATACCGAAGAAAATAACCTTCAAAATCAGCATCATGTGATGGTCGGAATTGGAACTGAATAGTGCGTTGCAGTGATGGATCGGTTTATGAAAGAGATAAATGGAGTTTGTATACAAGAAAGATATCAAAAATTTCAACCCAAAAAAACATGCCTATAGTAATGAATTTCATGAGGCAATATCCCCTATCATTTAGAGGATCATCTGACCCTGTTCAAGCTGAAGGGTGGATAAATTCACTAGAAAAGATTTTCGATGTTGTTGTTTGTACAGAAAATCAATAGGATAGTATTTTTTTATCATTTTGAAGGAAAAATAGATCAGTGGTGGATGATGGTTAAAAATATTAGGGATAATGAGGATATTGATGATCATTTTGAGAATAATTCAAAGTAATGTTTATTGTGAAATATTTTCCTAAGGAAGTTTGACTTATTATGGAATCACAATACTTCAAACCGAGGTAGGAGGACGACACAATGGTTGATTACAAATAAAATTTCACTCGACAGGAAAGTTATTATCCAAATTTCATCTGAGATCTTGATAGTATGATAAATTGATTTTACTCAAGACTAAATTTTTGATATCAAAGGTCATTATCCACACATGAATTTAAAAGAAATGAAAAACTTTTGTGATATTCCAAGTAGATAGAAATAGTGTTTTATGATGATTATGTGTTCTTAAAGAGCAAGAAAAAGAAGAGGTCCAGTTGGCAATCCAAGGTAACGAATTCATCAAAGAATTATGAAGGTAAGAAAATTAAATTTCCATCTTGTGATAAGGGTTGTAAATAGAATATTGGATAATGTCTATCAAAATCAGGAATTTAATTATGGTATGGTAATACTGGTCATATTACTTGTAATTGTATGGAAGATGATCAAGAAGTTAATGAAAAGTTAGTGGAAAGATGTTTTAGTAGCAATGAGTTTGGAATGAATGACAATGTGTGTCCAAATTTGATTACCCATAGTGGAAACCAAATAGATCAAAAGCAGAAGAGAGGGTAAAATTTTTTTTCTACTACATTTTATATGTTACCATCAAATGAAGTGATATCATGTACTTTGTTTTCATTTTCAGAATATGTCAATTTCATTTATTCCAGATCAACCCATTCATTCATTTTTGAGATATTTTCCAGTAAATTAGTAATTCTATCTCAATATATAAATCCTTAACATCTAGTAACAACAACTAGGGGAAATTTTTAAGAAAAAAAATTATAAGAATCATCCAATCCTTATTTATGGAAATAATTTACCTGTAAAACATTTTATTTTACCTCTAGTAGATTTTGATTTTATTTTTGGAAGGGATTGGATTTTTACATTTTATGCTAAGACTAATTGTTGAGATAAAGTGGTTTCTTTTCAAAATGATTTTCAGTTTGTGTACAAGAAAAAAACATTTCTCTAATAACATGTCAGTAAGGTGTGAAACTACAAAAACATGGAAATCAATGTTATCATTCACATATTTCTGAAAACAATGTAACTATTTGGATTAATGATGTACCAGAATTAAATGAGCATCTTGATGTTCTTCCTAATGAGTTTTCTATTATTATACCCAATCAATAAGTTTAATTTTATATAGACTTATTTTTTTATGCTAAGACAATTTCAAAAAACCCTTATCAAATTTCTTAAAGAAGAAATTACAAGAGTTAGTAGATAAAGGTTTCATTGGACCTAACACATCAACATGGAGTTCTCCAGTATTTTTTGTCAAAAATAATGATGATTCAATAATACTTTTCCTTGATTATAGATCCTTCAATAATATCACTCTTAAGAACAAGTATCTATTACCTCATATTGAATATTTTTTTGATCAGCTCCACGGAGCTGAATATTTCTTCAAAGATCGGCATGTGGTTGTGGTACCATCAGTTGAAAGTAAGGGAAGAATATGTTCCAAAGATGGCGTTTTGTACTGGATATGTCCATTATGAATTTTTAGTTATCAATTTTTGGTTATCCCAAGCACCTCCTATATTTATGGATCTTATGAATTTAATTTTCTATGAGTTCTTAGGTATGTTTGTGGTTTTGTTTATTGATTACATTTTCGTATTTTTCCAAATTAAAGAGGAATATGAAAGTCATTTAAGGGTTGTCTTGAAAACCATTAGTGAAGAAATAATTATTGGAAATTTCGAAAGTGTGAGTTTTGGTTACAACAAATTTTATTCCTTGGTCACATTGTTTCAAAAAATGGCATAACTATTGATCTTATTAAAATATTTTGTTGAATAATGGGAAATACCAAAAAATATAACTGAGATTCATAGTTTTCATGGTATGTTAGGCTATTACAGAAGGTTTATTGAGCATTTTTCACTATTATCTATCCCACTGACTATGTTAACTTGAAAACGATTCATGTTTATCGCGAAAAAAAAATCTGATGATTGTTTTCTAGAATTGAATAAATATTGGTGAATGATCCAGTACTTGAATTAATTTCTAGAAATAGTAAATTTGTTGTCTATAGTGATGCTTCTTTTAAAGGTCTTGGTTGTTTCTTAATGAATAATGATTAGGTAATTGCTTATACATCACATCATTTGAAACCTCATGAGTTAAATTACCCTACAAAAAGATTTGTAATTTTATGTTGTTGTTTTTTTTCATTTAAAATTTGGATGCATCATTTTTATTATGTAAAGAATCAAATATATACTTATCAAAAAAGTTTGAAGTATATATTCACCGAGAATAAATTAATCATGAGAAAGAATAGATGGTGAGAATTAATCAAGGATTAACATTGCATGATCTATTACCATCTAGGAAAATAAAATAATGTGGTTGACTCTTTGAGTCGAAAGAGTAACGCTAAATTAACCTTCAAATTATTGGAACAAGATCCTTATATTAATGATTTGATGATATTTAGAATAAAAGTAATTATTTTACGTAATTCATTTATTTATTTTAGATTGTAGTGAAATCATTTCTAGCAGATATAATAACAAAAGCACATAAAGAAGGTAGTGAGTTGTAGAAAAAGATAGAGTTGGTTCAGAAGGTTATGTTGCCTGAATTTAACATTGATAAATATTGTGTTTTTAGGTTTGGTAAGATATTATATGTTCCTTGTTATTCATATTTAAAGAATGTTTTGTTATGTGAATCTCATAGTCTTTCTTTTTCATTTCATCCAAGTAGTACGAAGATGTATAGAGTTCATCAGGAGTATTACTAGTGGGATGGAATGAAAAGGGAAATTGCTAATTTTACTATAAAGTGTTTGAATTTCCAATATGTCAAAGTAGAGTGGCATGTACTGAAATGGATGCTTCATCCATTACCTGTTCTATAGTTGAAATGGAAAAATATATACATTGACATCATTTTGCGATTACTGATGACATCTCTAGGTAATAATGCAATATCGGCTGCTGTTGTTTGATTGACTAAATCTTCTCATTTTCCTACTATTTGAGATACATTATCTCTAGATCATCATTCTCAATGGTATATTAAATAGATTGTCATGTTAAATGTAGTTACTTTCTCCATTGTATCTGATCATGATCTCAGATTCACTTCTATATTTTGGTAGGGACTATAGAAGTCAATGGGTATTGAATTAAATTTCAGTACATATTTTCATCCTCAATCAGATAATAAATCAGAATGAATAATTAATACATTGGAGGATATGCTATGTGATTCTTCAATGGATTACCTGGGACGTTGGGACCAACATCTTTAATTGGTTGAGTTTTTCTTATAATAACCGTTTTCTTTCTAGTATACAGATTGTTTAATTTGAGGAATTATATATATAGCGGTGTCGAACTCCAACTGTTTGGGATGATGTAGGTGAAATTAAGTTGATGAGACCAGAATTGGTAGAAGGGATGGCAGAAAAACATCATTTAATTCAAAAGCACATGAGAGAAGCACAGAGCAGACATAAATTTTATGAGGATAACTATGGGAAGGATCATTTTTTTTATGTAGGTGATCATTTCATTCTCAATAATTCTCCATGGAAAACTGTAATGAATTTTGGTAAGAGGGTAAAGTTGATTCCAAGGTTCATTGGACCCTATGAAATCCTAGAAAAAGTTGGATCAATTCCTTATAGAGTGGCTTTACCTACATGCTTATCCCAAGTACACAATGTTTTTTTATGTTTTAATGTTGATAATGTAATTGACAGATCCATCTCATGTTTTGAGTCCAAAGATAGTTCAGTTGGAAGAGAATATTTCTTATGAAGAAAAACCAGTCCATATTCATACCCAAGGTGCGAAAGTATTGCAGAATAAGGTAATTCATTAAGTAATGGTTTTTTTTAAAAACACATTGTTGAAGATGATGCATGGGAATTGAAAAAATGCTATTATGGTTAAATACTCCAACTTTTTTAATAATTTAATATAATTTCGAAGACACAATTTCAAAAAGGGTGGAAGGATGTAATAACCCATGTATTTATAGAATAATAAATTTGATTTCAATTAATACTTATGAATTAGATATTAATTTTACTTTAATAGGAATTCTACATTGAATGGTGTACCCACCAAACAATATTGTGCTTCTATGAAATCTGATGTTGCACACAAGGCTGATTCATACTAAAAAAAAATAACATGATATTATTTGTTTTAAATATTAGTTAAACCTCGACATTGTATTAGTAAAAATGAATAAAAAAACCATATTAGGATTAAAAATGTTTGTTAAATGCTTTTACATTTATCCAATAAAATTTTGATTCTTAAAATGACAATGAATCCAATTTTACGCATAAATACTCTAATTTTTTTTAAAGGTAGTTTCACCACCTTTTTATGGTGATCCCCTATTAAATCCTATTTTTTCACCATTATTTGTTAAATTTTACAAAATAAACTTCTTCTTTAGACGTGGGACATCAATGTTTTCTTTTGGAATTATTTTTTATATTTTCTGATAAATTTTATTTTTTAATGAATAATGAAAATACTGTGTTTTACGTCAAAGCTATTTTTTCATCTTATTTATTTAAATGGTATCATTATCATATTAATTTATCTTAAACTATAATTAAGATTATTTTTTACCATTTAATCTAATTGTGGTCATTGAATGTAATTTCACTTTTTAATTAGACATAAACATGTGTCGATCTTTTGATAGTTAATATTTCTTAAGAAAACCCTTTTGGATTTTACAACAAGAAATATTTTTAAATAAATTTATGGAACTTAAGTCTTATGAATTTGGAGAAATGGATTCTATATTTGGAATCAAGAGGTTCGAATTGGTTTATTAGGTATCTTTGGTTTTTATATATTATGAATAGTATCTCTAGTAAATATTTTATGTATCACGGTTTAAGGTTAAATCAGATAAATAAGGTTAAAAAATAATATTTTAATAATGTTAACTTATCCTAACACATTTCATAACTCAATTGGATTATATATTTCTGACCATGGGCGTCCTTAGGTCGATTTTAAGACCCTATGGAGCCACATGTGTGTGAAAATGACATTTAATTTCTTTTATTTTAATATTAAGGAAAATATAACCTAAACATGTATCATTTAGTATTAAAACATTATATGGAGTTATATGAGTTATATTTTAGACTATAAATAGTTATTAAAAGTATAAAAATATTTTCAACATCATGGTAATTTATTTATAATTTTTATACATTATAAAAATAAATTTGATTAAGACACAATAATGATGCAGTGATTGATTCCTTAATAAAAGATTCAAATAAATGATATCATAAATGTTAAAATAAATGTAATTTTGATATTTTGATGAAATAAAAAAAATTAGGGATGATATAAACCTATTATATTCGTATTAATGAAGTACTTTCGAATCAATCAAGTTGTTATAGATTTTTAAAAAAGACATGATATGGATAGTGTCAAAATTAATATAATTGATATTTTCAAATATAAAATATTTTATTAAATATTATAATTGAAAAATATATAAAATTTGTCCAAATAGATATCATAAGACTAAAAGTTTATTATTGACTCTTTAATAGTATATTTTTCATGTTTTGGTTACAATTTTGATTATCAATGTGTTAAATGCCTAATAAAATTATAAATGTTAAAAAAGGGATAAATAAAAAATATATGGAGTAAAAAATATCCAAAACATGTCCTATTATTATTGGATGATTTTATTTCGAACAATAATCATCTTATTCCATCATGTAATTATTTTTAGACCTTTTTAAATCAAAAATCATGTTATAATAAAATAATAATTTTAAACTTTTCTAAAGTGCCCCTCTGCCCCTTATAAAATTTCATCAACTTTAACACATTACTCATACCATCAAAGCCTCGTGACTCATACAACCTCTTCCAAAATAATCTCCCAACATCCCTATCTTCCTCATATTATATTTCCACTTGGAATAATGGAATTCATAAAATCCATTTGTCTCATATCAAAAGAAGTTAACTTATTTGAGGTAAAGTCTTCTCTCAAGTTTCATTAAATTATTTTTCTATCTCCACTCCCTATGATCTTATTATAATTTTTTTCAAAAAAAATATACTAAATATAATAGTTTCTTTTAGGAGAATTATTTTAACTACACTTACACACACCTCCATCTAATTGGTATAGAACATACTCTTTCTGTGGATGGTGAACTACTGCATCACAAAATGATGATTGTTCAATCTTATCCTACCACCTATTATGGTGGCCATTATGATGGAACTGTAATTATATATGATATATATGTTATTAATTTTATTCATTTTATCTCTTTTCTTATTTAATTCTCATTTAAAAAAAACCTTTATGCTTTTCTTGTTGTATAAATATGATAATTTCGTTTGAGAAAGTGAGGACTACCGTCCATTCAATGTGATGTGACTTGTTCATGAAATAAATCGAACGTATAATAGATGGAATTAATTAACACATGTAATATATATATTAAATTTATATTATATAGGAATTATAATATAAATATGAATCATTTAGTTTTATTTCAATTAAATGTGAAAAATAAATGAAAATAGCGTTCATGCGTACGTACGACGGACAATCTCCATTAACGGTGCATTTTTTTCTTATATCAAAATTATATGGAAAATTATAAATACATATATAGATGATAAATATGATATATAAATAATTAATATCAATAAAAATTTATATTATTTTTGAACACATGGACAATTTATAATTATAAAAAGTTCATTCTTGACTCAAGTTCCAAACATCGACAAAATGTCCAATATGAACTGAAATTATTAAATAATTGTTATAGTTATATAATAAGAGATAAAAAAGGAATAATAAACATTAAAATTTTATTAATAATGTTAAATTAACTTATTTTTATTATTCAGTAAACTAATGAACGAACGAGTCATGTCGAACACGAGGTAAGGGACTTTCTCTCAAATATCCTTTCCTTGAGACATATTTTTATTTATACTCGACCTGATTTTATATGGAGTATAAACACCATTGACTATTACATTCATTTAGTGGTAATATTTTATCAATTAATTGTTTTAATAAATTAAAAAATGAACATTTTTATCATATGTGATGACAATGACCTCTCCACCACTGTAATTTTTATTTGGCTTCCTCTACAAGGCTTAATGATTTATTTAAAGGAAAAGAAACCCATTGTTCACATTTTTGGTGTTTTGGTATTGAAAATGTTTTTTGTATGTTATTTGTTATTTCAATATCATGAAATCATTTCTTCCTATTGAAAATGAAATTTTATTAGAAACAATTTGATATTTGAAATATTTTATGTGTTATGATTATGTAATGGTACTTCGACATTTGATAAGTGGTTACATAATAAACCAAATGATGGTTGGTTCCATGATATTCCAAGGACAATTGGTTGTGTTATAACCTTCACTGAAATCGGTATGGTTTTCAGACATATGTCTATTCCATTTAGTGAATTTGTGTCGATGTTGATCATATGGTTATTCTATTTAAATATGATTATGTCCCAAGTTACCTTTATTTTCAATACGTTTTTTCTATGGGCATTATGGTAATATTTTGGTGGAAAAAAGGGTAATAAATGAAATTATATTAATTGATCTTTTTTTCTACTTCTTTAAGGTGAAAGTTATTAAATTATGGTTTATTATGCATGGTTTACATGTTGTTTTGAAAACTAACAACTATTCATTGTTGTGTATCCCTTACTGAGATTTTTATACTCATCCAAAGTTCATGAAATTTTATCACAGGACCTAAGCTAAAATAATTTCAATGTTGTAATCAAGGAAATGTTATGATTTTTAAAACATGGAACAGAACATATTTCTTTTATTTTAAGAGTTTTTATTTTCTGAAAAAATGGATACGGAGTATAGGTTTCTAGATGTAATATTCAAGATGTTTTTTTATAAGTTATGAACTAATTTTCTAAATATATAAACATGAAAATATCCAAAATGTAAAATACTTATAAAATTCAAGATTATGTAATGTTTAATGCTGGGTCCATATTGTTGGTATCAGAGGTTGGTTTAGAAAACATTAAAAGATATAATTTTGTCAATAGAATATCCATAAATGATTTTTTCATTATGGTCAAATTGAAATGATATAGAATTTTAAGATTACCATGTTTATTTTTTAAATATATGTTTCTTCAGAATGGTTTTCTATATAATAAATAGGTAAGGTGTGTTGGGAAGGAATAAAGAAGAGAATAACCTTCCCAATCATGATCATGAGTTGGTCGAAATCAAAACTGAACAGTTTTTTGAATTTGTGGCTCAATTGAATCAAGAAAAAAATAAAGGTGGTATACATGAACAAGGTCAACTAGATAAACCCTAGTGAAACATATCTATAATGGAGAATTTTCTGATTCAACATCTCCCATCATTCAGAGGATCATCGGACCCTTTTTAATATGAATGGAGGATAAAATCTCGGGAAAAGATTTTTGATGTCATGGGTTTTATAGACAATCAGAGTTTTTTCCTCCTGTTTATTATTTTGAAGGAGAATCAAATTAGTGGTGGTCAATGGTTAAAAATATCAGGGAGATTGAAGAGATTGATCATCTTTAATGGGAATAATACAAATGAACGATTCGTGGAAAATATTTTCCAATGACTATTCGACTTGGGATGGAAATAAATTCTTGGAATTGAGGAAAGAGGATGAATTAGTGGTGCTTACTAAGGTAAGTTCACTCGACTAGCTAGGTATGCTCTAAAATACATTCGAGATCTTGATAGTAATATAAATCAATTTTAATTAGGGGTAAATTTATGTTAATGAATGGAATTAAAAGCTTGTGAATTTAAAATCTAAGAGAAACTTGTCAAATGTGTCGAGAAGGTAGAAATAAAGTTTTTTGAGGATCAAGTGTTTCAAGAGTGGAAGAAAAAATAATAATTCAAGATGGTATGATAAGGGAAAGAAATCATCGAAGAATCCTAAATGTAAGAAAATAAAATTTCTATCCTATGAGATGTGTGGTAAAAAGAATCCTGGAGAATGTATCTCAAAATCTGGAAAGTGATTCAGTGTGGTAGGACTGGTCATATTTCTCTTAACTCTATGAATGATGATCACGCGGGCAACAGAAAGCTAGCAGTAAGATGTTTTAGTTTTAATTTGTTTGAACATTATTCCAATGTGTGTCCAAAATTATTACCCATGGTGGAAACTAGACAGATAAAAATTATATGGGTGGGTAAAATCATTTTCTACTTCTTCTGTTGATATGGGACCATAAAATGAAGTTGTATTAGATAATTAGTATGTTTTTTCTGAGTATTCTAATGTGTTGTTTGATTAAGGATCAACACGTTCTTTCATTTGTGAGAAATTTTCAAGTAAATTGTGAATTCCATCTCAACATATGATTCTTGAACTTGTGTTAAAAACACTTGGGGAAAACGATGAGGGAAAAAAATAATCATATTATTATTTATGGAATGAATTTACCTACAAACCATTGTTTTCCTCAGGTAGAGTGTGATGTTATTTTGGGAATGGAGTGGCTTTATGATTACTTTGTTATTATTTATTGTAGAGAAAAAGAGGATCCTTTTTTAGAAATATATTCAGTTTTTGTGTAAGAATGAACTCTTATCTATGATAACATATCAGGAAGCTAAGAAACTAGTGAAATCTATAAATAAATTTTACCTTGAACATATTGCTGAAAACAATGAAACTATTTATGTTAATTATGTTCCAGTAGTAAATGAGTATATTGATGTTTTTTCAAATGAGTTTCCTAGGATTATACCTGATCAGAAAGTTTAATTTACCGTTTACATACTTCCTAGTTGTAATCCAATTTCATAACCCCTTATTGAATTTCTCAAATTGAACATTTAGTGTTAAAGATGCAATTGTAGGAGTTATTGGATAAATGTTTCATTCGACCAAGCACATAACTATAGGGTTGTCATATCATATTTGTTAAAAAGAAATATAGTTCAACATGACTTTTCTTTGATTATAGATCCTTGAATAATATCACTGTTAAAGAAATGTATCATTTTCCTCATATCGATGACTTTTTTTTTTGACTAGTTCCATGGAGAATAGTATTTCATGAAGATTTACTTGATGTTGGGGTATCATCAATTTAATGTAATGGAATAAGACCTTGTAAATCCCACGTTTTGTTCAAGATATGTCTATTATGAACTTGTAGTTATTCCTTTTCTGTTAACCAATGTACCTGTTGTATTCATCGATCTTATAAATAGATATTCTTGTGAGTTCTTGGATAAGTCTGTAGTTGTGTTTATTGATTATATTTTGGTATATTCCAAAAGTAAATAGGAACATTAAATTCAATTAAGGTTTTTTATGCAATCCATAAATGAAAATAAATTGTCTGGTAAATTTTTCATGTGTGATTTTGGTTACAAAAAATTTCATTCCTTGGTCACATTGTTTCAAAAAATGGAATAACTATTGATCTTACTAAAACAAAAGCTCTTGAATAATGGACAGGACAAACAAATATAACCAATATTCGTTGTTTCTTGGTTTGGATGGATATTACAGAGGGTTTTTTGTGAATTTTTCATGGTTACCTATCCCACTGACTATGTTAACTTTAAAAGGTGTTATTTTTATCTAGAAAAAAGAATGTGATGATTGATTTTATGAATTGAAACTAATATTGGTGAATGGTTTGATATTGTAATTACCTTTTTAAAATTGTGAGTTTGTTATCTATAATGATGCTACAATGAAAGGAATCTATTGTGTCCTAATGAAGAATTGTTAGGTAATTTCTTATGTTTCACGTCAGTTGCAACTTCATGAGTTAAATTAACCTACACATGATTTATAATTAGTTATTGTTCTTTTTGAAATAAATATTCGGAGGAATCATTTGTATGGAGTATAGTGTGAAATATATATAGATCATAAATGATTCAAATATATATATTCACATAGAATGAAATATAGATGTGATAGAGGAGATGGTTAGAATTAATCATGGTTTATGATCACAAAATCCATTACCATCTAGAAACAGAAAATAAAGCACTTGATGCTTTGAGCTGAAAGAGTAATGCTACATTCAACATTATATGTTTGGAATAATATCCTTTGATTAGTGATTTGATGAACTTTGGCATAGAATTTTGTGGCGCAGTAAATTAATCTGTTTTGTTTCACATGGAAATGAAATCATCTATAGAATATAGAATAAAGCAAGTGCAAAAAAAAGACATTGAGTTATAAATAACGGTAGAGTTGGTTCCAATGGGTAAGTAACATTAGTTTAACAAAGATAAAGATTTTTTTTTGAGGTTTGAGAATTGATAATGTGTGCCTTATGATTCATAGTTAAAGAAAGAGTATTTATATGATGCTAATAGGTCTCAGTTTTCAGTTCATCCGGGCAGTATTAACATGTATAAGGATCTTTAGAAGTATTGCTAGTTTGATGGAATGAAAAGAGATATTGTTTACTTTATGGTGAAGTGTTTGAATTTTAAATTGGTTTTAGAATAGCATAAATTACAAAAAGGGATACTTCATCCTTTTCCAGTGCCAGTGTGAAATAGGAAAATATATCCATAGACTATGTTGTGGGATTACCGAGGACATCAAGTGGTAATAATGCAATCTGGGTTATTTTTAATCCATTCACTAAATCTTCTCATTTTCATCATATTCAAGCTATTATATATCTAGATAATCTTCCTTGATAGTATATTAAAGAGATATTTAGGTTACACTGGTTTATCCACTCTATTTTATCTGATCATGATCTTAGGTTCACTTATATATTTTGGAAGGTCCTTTAGAAGTCATTGGGTAATGAATTATATTTCAGTATAGTTATTCATCCTCAATCAGATGGTAAGTCAGAATGAACAATTCAGATATTGTAGGATATGATACATGCTTATTCAATGGATTACTAGTGATTTTGGGACCAACATCTTTCTTTGTTTGATTTTTTTTACAATAATATTTTTCATTCCAGTATATAGATTGGTCTATTTGATAAATTATATATAAAGCAGTTTTGAAATCTTGCTTTTTGGATGATATATTTGAAAGAAAGTTGATGGGACCTGAATTCGTACAATATATGGTAGAAAAATATTAGTTAATTTAAAATCACATTAGGAAAATACATAGTAGGTAGAAAACCTATGTGGATTACTGAAGGACAGATAATTCTTTTTAGGTTTGTGATCATGTATTTATCAATGTTTCTCCATGGAAGATTGTTATGCATTTTGGTAAAAATGGAAAGATAAGTCTTCTATTCATTGGAACATTTGAAATCCTAGAAAAATTGGGATTAATTTTTTATAGAGTGGATTTACCTCTATGTTTATCAGTGGTACAAAAACATTTCATGTTTCAATATTGAGAAAGTATATCTCGGACCCATCTCATGTTTTGACTCCAGGGATAGTTGAGTTGGAAGAGTATCTTTCTTTTGAGGAACAACCACTCCAAATTCTGGAATGATGAGTGAAATTATTTCAGAATAAGGTAATTAATCAGTATATGGTTTTGGTGGAAAACCACAAGGTGTTAGAGGAAAAATCGGAATTAGAAAATTGTTATGATGGATAAACACCCCCAATTATTAAATAAGTTAATAGAATTTCAGGGATGCAATTCCAAAAAGGGGAGACAGATGTAACGAATTATGTATTTATAGAATAATACTTTTGATTTATATTAGTAATTATGAATAAGATTTTTAATTTACATTAGATGAAATAATATTATTGATGGCATAACAGACACACAAGAATGGGTTTTTTTGAAATCTCATGTTACACAAAACGCATATTCATACTAAAAAAATAATTACATAATGTTATTATGTAAAATGGAAGTTAACTCCAAGACATTTTATTGATGGGAAAGAACAAAGAAAACAACATTATGATTAAATTTTTTTGAAAAACGTTTTTACATTTATCCAATAAAATTTAGAGGCTCAAAATTATAATGAATCAAAATTTTAGCATAAATACTCTAATATTTTGTTAAATATAGTTTTACCCCGTTTTGATAAAGAACCCCTCTTAAAATCAAATTTTTTTCACTTATATATGTTAAATTTTACAAAATGAACTTATTATTTAGAATTGGGATATCAAAATTTACATTGGGTAAACTTTTGGTATTTTTCTGATAAGGAACATTTTTAATGAATAGTGCAAAATACTGTGTTTTTAGTCATAACAATATTTTCATCTGATTTAATTATATGGTTATATTATCTTTTAAATTGGATTTAAGTATAATTAGATTATTTTTTTACCATTTAATACAATTTTGATCATTGGAAATAATTTAACTATTTATTAAGACATAAACACATTTCTATTTTTTGATAGTTATTATTTTTAAAAACACACTTTTTGGTTTGGAAAATGGAAATTAATTTTAAATTAATTTATGAAACTTTTATGTTTTGAATTTTGAGAAGTGGATTCCATATTTGGAATCTAGAGGTCCAAATATTTTAAATACATAACTTTTATTATTAGACATTATGAATAGTCACTTCAGTAAATATTTTATTTACCACTCTTAAAGGGTAAATCTGGTAAATAAGGATATAAAATAATATTATAATAATATTAAATTACACTATCAAAAGTCCTAACCCTATTTTATGAGATATATATGACCATTTGAATCCTTGAGTCGACTATAGTACCCGATGAAGCCACTTGTGTGTGAAAATAACATTTAATTTATTTTAATTTAATGTTAAGGGAAATATAACATAAACATGTATCTTTTAGTAAAAAAATTTATATGAGGTTATATAAGTTATCATATCAAATTTAAATAGTCATTATATCTCTAAAAATATTTTTTACTTCATTTTTATTTTATTCAAATATTTTAGACATTATATAAATAAATTTAATTATGACACAATGATAATTTAGTGATTGCTTCATTAATAAATGATTAAAATAAATTATATTATAAATTTTAATATGAATGTAATATTTTTATTTTGATGTTATAACCAAATTACTGGGATGATAGTTACTTGTTATATTTGTATTAATGATGTTTTTTCTAATAAATCATGTTTTTATGGTTTTTTTAAAACGTCAGGATATGAATAGTGTCAAAATTGACATAATTCATATTTTAAAATATCAAATATTTTTTTAAATATTATAAAAATAAAAAAACTTATTATTCATCCAAATAGTTATTATATGTCATAAATATTATTATTGACTCATTGGTTGGATATTTATCATGTTTTGGTGACTATTGTGATTCTCAAAGTATTAAATTCGTTATAAAATGTTAAGAGTAAAAAAGGGTTAAATAAAATAGGCAAGGATAATCAAAATATCCAAAACATGTCCAATTCTTATTGGATTATTATATTTCTAAAAATATTTATCTTATATTCAAATTTAAGTTGTTGTGGTCCTTTTTAAATAGAAAATCAATTTATTTTAAAATAATACTTTCAAACATTCTTAAAGATCCCCTCCCACCTTATAAAACGACATCACCTCTAACCCATTACTCACACCTCTCAAGCCTCATATATCATCTAATATCTACCAAAATATGCTCCCAAAATCCATATATTCCTTCTAAAATCCTTCCCCTATGCATAAGAAAAACCAAGAGGGCCCTTTTAATCAAATCAAAATAAGTTACCCGAATTGAGGTAACGTCTTCTCTCAAATTTCTTTCCAGTATTTTTACTTCTCCGCACTTTATGATTATCATATTCTTTGATTACATTAAAAAAAATTATCCTAAATATACTTGTTTTTTTATGATAGGGATTCAAACTACACTTACATACACCTTCTCTTATTTGGTTTAGAACATATTGTTTCTATGGATGGTGAACTACTGTCTCACGAAACGATTATTGTTCAATCTTCACCTACCACCACTGATGGTGGACATTATAATTTATCTTTAATTATATATGATATTTATTTTATTTATTTTATATATTTTCTTCTATAATTCTCATTTATAACATACCATTATGCTTTTCATGTTGTATAAATATGATAATTTCATTTGAGGAAGTGCGAAGTACCGCCTCCTCAAAGTGATATGACTCATTCATTCTATACATTGAATGTATAAAGGATTTAGTAAATAAACGTATTCAACAAATATGAAATTGATATTATACTGTAATTATAATATACCAATGTATTATTTAGTTGTCCTTCCATTAAATATAAAAAAATGAAAGTTGTGTTCATGCGTATATACGGATTACCGTCTACATGAACAGTGCATTTCATTTCTTATATAAAAATGTTATTGACCATTATAAATACATATGTACTGAATATAAATGTAATATACATTATATCTAAATCATAAATATAATTTTAGAGGTGATGTAATTTTTACCACATAAACAATTTATAATTCTAACACGTTCATTATTGACTCATGTTCTGAACACCAATAAAATGTCCAATATGAACACAAATAGTTAACTAATTTTTATTGTCACAACCTTCGTTTCTATTTATTTTCTTTTTTATTGTTTCTTGGTTCCGAGTGTTTGCACCGAGGTCTGGGTTGTTCCCGAATTAAAATTTCTTGTCGTTTAATGCTTCTTCTGGGTTCCGGGCCCGTGCGCGGTCACCGCACGGTGGCCAGTAGCCGCGCAATCACCCCAGGTGCTTGTGAGAATGTCCATGTCGTCTGGGTTGAGGCGCGCAACTTGTGCGCGGTTTATTAAGTCTTGCGACGGGCGTGCAAGTATCTAGTTTTCGTATTTTGATAATTAAATAACTTTTGTTTTATAAATAATGTTTGTTAAGAATATTATTATTATGTTGCTATTATCATTATCATCGTTATCGATATTAGTATTATTTGTATTATTATTATTAACATTACTATGTTATTATTATTAATATTAATGTTTTTTGTATTACTAATATTATTATTATTAATATAATAAAATGTTTTTTTAGAAAACCCTAATACCCTACCCCTTTCATTTGTGGCTGCGCGAGACCCCCCCTCCTCTTTTGCGGCTGCGCGAGATTCCCCCTGGCCCTCGTCTGCTCCGCCTTGCGGCGACCCGCTGCACCGCTGGACACCCTCCGCACTGCCGGACTCCATCAACACTGCACCGCCTCCAACGCCCCATTTTCCTTCAGCTCCTCTCCACCTCGGAAACCTCCCAGCGGCGCCCCTCCGCCTCACCCGGCCGTCGCGCCCGGCGCTCCCCTGTCCTCCGGCGCAATCACTCTGCGCGACCCCCAGCCTTCTTGCGACCCCGAGCCGCCTGCGCCGACAACAACAAACCTGCACCCCCCTATCCGCTGCTGTATTTCCTCCCCCTGGTGACGCCCCGTCTGGCCTTCCACTCTACCTGAGCAGACCCGAACTACACCCTCCTGCATCGCAATGCTCCAGCCCCGTGCTCCGTCCCTCCCTCCAGACTCAGGCTACAGCTCTCTCCCGCATAAGCTACCTCCTTCCACCTCCTCCTGCAAGCCGGCTTCCGCGCCCAGCCCCGCTCCACCTCGGCACCCCGGCCAGCCATCTGCTTCAACTTCCATCCCTCCTCAGCCGGCCCTCGCTGCTCCCGCTCGCCACCCCAAGATCCGCCTCTCCCTCACCTCGGCAGCAACACCACGGCCTCGCCCTCGCCAGACCCGGCCGCCCCCCCTTCGGCCTCACCTTCTCCCCTCCGGTAGCCCCTTTTTCAATTTGGTTTTTTTGTTCTTTTTTTGGGGTTTAGTGTTCTAGTTTGCTGGATATTAGTTTTATGATGGCATCATGTTGGTTTTATCTTTTTTTTGAATGGAACTTGATTTCTTAGGGATTGCTTGGGGTGCGTTTGGCGCACAATTGAAATTCCCACCAAAACATGGGGTTCTCTTCATGCGAAGTATGTTGTTTCGTGCCCTACCACCACTATATAAATTTAATGTGCTCAATTGAATTTATTAATGTGATCATATTGTAGCTTTTTGAAATTTGTTTTGGTTCGGTTCTTTGTTTTCAGGATTTTTCATGTTTGCTTGCGGTGCATTTGACGTTTATTTTTGGTTTCGCACTGAGATGTTGATGTTTTCTACCTCGTAGGTGGTTGCATACCCCCTTTCATCAATTTGATAGTTTAATATGTTATTTGGTTTTATAAATGTGTTTTTATGATCAAATTTTGTGGCACGTAATGTATTTTTGTAGTGTTTTGACATGCATTCAAGTGGGAAATTATTGTTTTTCGTGTGTTCACCTTGTTGCACACCCTTGAAATAAATTTTAAATTATTTTAATAATGTTATTTGAGCTGTTTAAATAATTTATCATATCATTCATGTGATGCAAACTCGGGTGTAAAATGGGTTCTATGGTTTCGAAGGGGTTGTTTTATGTTTCTTAAATTATGTGGGTATTTGGTTGTGGTTTCAAAGAAAATGGAAGTTTTGTGAAAATAGTTTTGAGTGTTTTTATTTTCTACCTTTTGGTGTTTTAATTTATTTATTTTGTCCAATTCCCAACACCTTGGGTGTTGATTCACACGTTTGCCTTGTTTTAGGTGTGAGATTGGTGCGCAGGAGGTTTTCCTTCCCTCCGCTAAAGCGTTACTGCGTCAGTTCTTGGTTTGACGTAGGCGAACCTAATTTTTTTCCCTTCCTAATTAATTCATTGGCACTTGCACGCTTTCAATTTCTCTCAAACATTATTCGCACCTTTGTGCCAAATTTAGTAATCTTATTATATCATTTTGGAGTTTGGTTTTGAGTCCTTTCATTCGTTTTACCATGATTATAGTTTGTTCTGGACCTGCAAAGGTGCGGTTGAGGTGCAAACGAAGATTCGCATCGGTTTCGGGTTGGTGTCTTTTTTTTTCGCCTTGGTTCCAAGTGTGATGAGCTTTGCTGTGTGTTTTGGGTGTGCGTTGGTCGGAAATGCGTTCTTTGGATGTATTTTGGGTGTGTGGGCTATGAGTTACTTTTGGAAATCCTTTTATAAATTTTTAAAGTAGTTTATTAAATAGTGCAAATGATGCAAATATATTTTGAAAGTAGGTCGAGGTGATTCCATGCGTTGTTTGTTTGTTTGTATTGTTTAAGTCCATGTTATGTAATGTAGTTACCTTTGCGGTTGCAGCGCGTTGACAAGTTTCTTCCACGGTCCTATGATGATCGGCGTACGTGTTTTTGTACGTCTGTGCGAGGCGTGACGCGCCATTGCGTTTGGACTGCGAGATGAGGTAGGTTCCCCATTGCACTTATCTTTAGATTTAGAATTTATTAATTGCTTGTTGTTTTATTAATTTTTAATGAATTAGAAATAATATTAGATAATAAAACTTTAAATTATTATTTAGTGCGAAAAGAGCTGTTTATTTTATACCGAACACTTGTGACATTTTCTTGACGGGCGGACACCCAGTTTTGAAAGAATGCCCGTTTGGCCTTTAAACATAATTCACGGAACTTCAAATGTGCTTCTAGTTTTAAAGATAAATAATTTCTTCTGAACAAGTGTTTTGAACTTTTTGAGAAATGAGGTTTTACTTTAAAATTGGTGATGGCCCGTTTGACACTTTAATGAAATGGATTATCTCGGAAATCCCACTCGGGGATGATCTTTGGTGTGCGTTGTTTGCGTGAGCTGCATGTGATGTTTGTGCATCGTGACTGACTTATTTACATTGTAGACGCACCCCCCCCCCCCTTTTTTTATTGCTTGTGATGACATGGGAACCTGGCATATTGAGTGAATTTTCTGAGAACGATTGCTGCACTAGTTTAGACCACGCACTGGCTAGTGGCCCCATAGCAGGGGAATACTGAGTTATTGCTACTATGGGGATTGGGCCCCTCAGTTAGGCCATGCAGGGCTATGCCGGGTAGTATTATGGGCGTTATGATGTCATCGAGTTATGGCATGCCTCAGGATGAGTCACACGTATAGTACGTTCTGGATTGTTCACGATCTCCTAGGTTCGACCCATGTTTCTTTTAGTGTTTATTTGTGTGTGGCGGACGATTGAGAGGTCGAGTTCGGTTGCTGACCCTTGTGTGCCACTTTACCATTGCCCTTAGTGTGTGTTGTGTGTGATTCTCATTTTGACTAAAAACTAAATTTTGGATTTCTAAATTGCTCGTAAAATGTTTTGAAAATGCAATGCACCTGTTCTTTCAACATTAAACTTGTTCTAAATTAAAAAGGGCAATGGACTGTTACTTGTTTTAGAAATGAAAGTGTGTGGAAAACATATTTTATATAATTTAGTTCAAACCTGGAATTGATAAATTCTTTATTTATTGGTATGTGCATTGGGAATAGAATTAGTCAGGCCTACCTACTGAGTTTTAATACTCACGCCTATAGTGTTTTCTTGTTTTTAGCTTTGTTGCAGGTTCCAGATTCAGTTGTTCGCCTTGAGCGATGTTGGTTGTGGTATTGGAGAGTGACCCATGGGGTTACCTGGAGTTTGGATCGTGGTCAGGTTAGTAGTGTTGTTGGTTTCTCTTTCCTTATTAATTTTTGTTCTATTTTATTTTCCGCTGTTTAGTTTATTTTCCTTTGGGCCAAATCGTTCCCACCTGTTTACTTTTGATGCCCGGCACTAGTTGCCAACCCGTGGGGATCGGGAACGCCCCTTGGGCCATGCCGCGGACCGGCTCGGGTGACCGGTTCAGGGTCGACCCGGGTTGGTTCGTGACAAAATGGCATCAGAGGGGGCCCTTGTTATTTGGGATGTCTGGTAGAAGGAGATTAGGATTTTCGGGACTCAAGAGGTAGGTACGGGAAGGACGTCATGAACCCTCGCCCGTTCCACACCTCGAGTCGCCAGGGGTAGTCCGGGAATTGTGTCTTTGTCTCTTTCTGGTTTGTCTTGTATTGAGAGATGACAACGGAGGCAAGCTGACGTTACTTCGTGATTTCACATGGAGTAGTGACCCATGTGGCGTCTGAGTACACGGTTTGAATTCCTCCTAGTGGTCGACGCTGACTTGGGACATGGCCCACTACCATGTCGCTAGGTTGAGCGTGATTACTAGTTCCTCACTCCAGTGGTTAATACAATTTTGGGTGCCGTTTTCGTTTTGGTTAGTGTAAGTGCATTTTTGGAAATGGAAAAAAAGGGGGTTTTGAAAATGAGACTGATTTCTTTTAAAGGACTTTAAATATATGAAATGAGTTTTAAAACTGAAAGCCTTTGGTTTGGAAAAAATTGGTTTTTGGTCGAGAATGGTTTGGGGTGAAACCGCAGGTACCCCTTATGAACGTTTGCACATGTGAGAGAATGAATAGAATTGTCTGTTGGTGCGTGTATGAATGGAATGTGGATGATGACATGTGCAACGGGTCATGAGATTACCTGGGTGTTTATTGGAAATTAAAGGCTTGACCATGTTTTTCTAAATTGGATTTTAAAGAGGAAAATGGTTTTGGAAGGTGATTTTGGTTTGAAAGGGATTTGGTATTTGGAAACTGGTTTTGAAATGAGAATTTAAAAATAGGTGGTTTTAGAATCTAAAATGAGACGGGAATTTTGGACAGGGAATTTTGGGTTATGTTTGCGGTTGTTTGTTTCTTTTGAGCTGGTTGTTTTGGATGAATCCACTTTCTTTGATGTTGCTTCAATTGATATTAGTTTCGTCTTGGTGTTATATATCTTGTTTAGAAATGCTGCCCAGAAAGATCCCTAGTGTTTTGATGAGTCCTGCCCAGTTTTTGGTATTTCTCGGACGTTGTCTGTCCTTCATGGAATTTGGAGTCTCTTAGAGACAGTGTAGTGGCTTGGTGAAGTCGAGCGTGTCTTCAGGGTATTGGGAACTCCCGAAGCGATCTGAGTGCGTATTGTTTTGGGTCTGTTTGAAGGTCCAGGTCTGGATGAGTAGGAGTTGTACGCCCGCCGTTTCTGCAATTTGGGATGATGTGGCATTTCTTTAATGTCGTCTTCATTCAATGGTTTATACTTGTGGAGGTGAGGATGAAGGAAATAGAAGAGCTCATGTGTTCTCAACATGGCTAGCAGACGGTGAAAGCGTATGTTGACCATTTCATGGATCTTGTGTCTCTTTTTCTAGGGGTAGAGTCGCAGGACTGGATGAAGATTCCTCCCTTCATCAGGGGTCATCGTCCAGAGATCACGGAACGAGTCCTCTCTTTTTGGGAGCATCACTTTTGAGAAGTTGGTGCATGAGGTGTTCTTAGGTGAGTTGGTTTCTAAAGCGCAAACGGTTGACAATCCACCGTATCCAGTTGCTCGTGAAGGTCTCCCATCTGATGAGCAGAGTGTGTCAGGTAAAATTCCTTCTAAAGAGTTCATTGTGGTGGCTCTAACTTCCACTTTCGTTAGACCACCTAATGGTGTACCGTCAATATGGACGGTTAGGGAATACGAGCCGCTATGTCACACCCCCCCCCCCCCCCCCCGAAGACGTGCCATCATTGCAGGTTTCTGGATCATCTAGAGACGCTTTGCAGGAGGCGTCGCCTGAGGAAGACACTGTGACTAGAAGATTCTAGTGCCTGGCTGTGAGGCAGGAGATGCTTCAACCATCAGAGCCCCAACCACAGGACTTGGGGTGAAGCTCGCGCGCAGTCAGGAGTTGATGGGAGTGTGAAGCCTCAGTTCGGGTTTGGGTGTTTAGTGTTTCCAATGAAGCATTTAATGCCCTTCCGTTCTCGTTCTTTCACTGTTAAAGTTTTGGCACTGTTGTCGGTTAATTGTGTCGTCGTGAGGGTGGGATGAACGTATTCGTTTGTAATCCAAACAGTCTCGTTTGTCTGATTATGGTGTTTAGGATTGTGCGTTTTCTTAGAGGTATGTTTGGACCTTGCATGGTTCAATCTTGGTTTAGCGGTGTTCGTTTGGAGATGTAAGTGCCTGGGTAGGAGTCCAGGCTTGTGGTTATGCTCGGGTTTACTGTTTGGGTTAAGTTCTACTCGTACGTTTTTCTCGAGTGTTCGAGCTTTCTTTGTTTTGAGTCGGGAGTTCCAAGTTTTAGCTGAGGGGTTGTTTTGCTCGTGCTTTAGAGATTATCCTGGATCAGTTGGGAGTTCCCGTGTCTCCCCCCCCCTCCCGAGGTGGTACGTGTAGGTGTTAAATTTTTGTGCTAGTTGAATTCTTGTGGTGGGGAGAACCCTCTCGTGTTCTCTTGTTCTATTGTGGTGATGTTCCTTTTAGTTACAATTGGGCAGAGATTCTTGTTTGGTCCATCATTCAGCTGGGTGACTTTCTGGGGGAAGAAAGTGTCTGTGGTGGGGAGAATTGTCACAACCGTCGTTTCTATTTATTTTCTTTTTTATTTTTTCTTGGTTCCGAGTGTTTGCACCGAGGTCTGGGTTGTGCCCGAATTAAAATTTCTTGTCGTTTAATGCTTCTACTGGGTTCCGGGCCTGTGCGCGGTCACCGCACGGTGGCCGGTAGCCGCGCAATCACCCCAGGTGCTTGTGAGAATGTCCATGTCGTCTGGGTTGAGGCGCGCAACTTGTGCGCGGTTTATTAAGTCTTGCGACGGGCGTGCAAGTATCTAGTTTTCGTATTTTGATAATTAAATAACTTGTGTTTTAAAAATAATGTTTGTTAAGAATATTATTATTATGTTGATTTTATCATTATCATCGTTATCAATATTAGTATTATTTGTATTATTATTATTAACAT
This sequence comes from Viscum album, assembly GCA_963277665.1. NCBI lineage: Eukaryota > Viridiplantae > Streptophyta > Magnoliopsida > Santalales > Viscaceae > Viscum > Viscum album. The sequence continues at coordinate 1,733,204,030 of OY728155.1, read as the reverse complement.
TGCTATGTTATTATTATTAATATTAATGTTATTTGTATTACTAATATTATAATTATTAATATAATAAAATGTTTTTTTAGAAAACCCTAATACCCTACCCCTTTCATTTGTGGCTGCGCGAGACCCCCCCTCCTCTTTTGCGGCTGCGCGAGATTCCCCCTGGCCCTCGTCTGCTCCGCCTTGCGGCGACCCGCTGCACCGCTGGACACCCTCCGCACTGCCGGACTCCATCAACACCGCACCGCCTACAGCGCCCCATTTTCCTTCAGCTCCTCCCCACCTCGGAAACCTCCCAGCGGCGCCCCTCCGCCTCACCCGGCCGTCGCGCTCGGCGCTCCCCTGTCCTCCGGCGCAATCACTCTGCGCGACCCTCAGCCTTCTTGCGACCCCGAGCCGCCTGCGCCGACCACAACAAACCCGCACCCCCCTATCCGCTGTTGTATTTCCTCCCCCCGGTGACGCCCTGTCTGGCCTTCCACTCTACCCGAGCAGACCCGACCTACTCCCTCCTGCATCGCAATGCTCCAGCCCCGTGCTCCGTCCCTCCCTCCGGCCTCAGGCTACTGCTCTCTCCCGCCTAAGCTACCTCCTTCCACCTCCTCCTGCAAGCCGGCTTCCGCGCCCAGCCCCGCTCCACCTTGGCACCCCGGCCAGCCATCTGCTTCAGCTTCCATCCCTCCTCAGCCGGCCCTCTCTGCTCCCGCTCGCCACCCCAAGATCCGCCTCTCCCTCACCTCGGCAGTAACACCCCGGCCTCGCCCTCGCCAGACCCGGCCGCCCCCCCTTCGGCCTCACCTTCTCCCCTCCGGTAGCCCCTTTTTCAATTTGGTTTTTTTGTTCTTTTTTTTGGGGTTTAGTGTTCTAGTTTGTTGGATATTAGTTTTATGATGGCATCATGTTGGTTTTATCTTTCTTTTGAATGGAACTTGATTTCTTAGGGATTGCTTGGGGTGTGTTTGGCGCACAATTGAAATTCCCACCAAAACATGGGGTTCTCTTCATGCGAAGTACGTTGTTTCGTGCCCTACCACCACTATATAAATTTAATGTGCTCAATTGAATTTATTAATGTGATCCTATTGTATCTTTTTGAAATTTGTTTTGGTTCGGTTCTTTGTTTTCAGGATTTTTCATGTTTGCTTGCGGTGCATTTGACATTTATTTTTGGTTTCGCACTGAGATGTTGATGTTTTCTACCTCGTAGGTGGTTGCATACCCCCTTTCATCAATTTGATAGTTTAATATGTTATTTGGTTTTATAAATGTGTTTTTATGATCAAATTTTGTGGCGCGTAATGTATTTTTGTAGTGTTTTGACATGCATTCAAGTGGGAAATTATTTTTTTTCGTGTGTTCGCCTTGTTGCACACCCTTGAAATAAATTTTAAATTATTTTAATAACGTTATTTGAGCTGTTTAAATAATTTATCATATCATTCATGTGATGCAAACTCGGGTGTAAAATGGGTTCTATGGTTTCGAAGGGTTTGTTTTATGTTTCTTAAATTATGTGGGTATTTGGCTGTGGTTTCAAAGAAAATGGAAGTTTTGTGAAAATAGTTTTGAGTGTTTTTATTTTCTACCTTTTGGTGTTTTAATTTATTTATTTTGTCCAATTCCCAACACCTTGGGTGTTGATTCACACGTTTGCCTTGTTTTAGGTGTGAGATTGGTGCGCAGGAGGTTTTCCATCCCTCCGCTAAAGCGTTACTGTGTCAGTGCTTTGTTTGACGTAGGCGAACCTAATTTTTTTTCCCTTCCTAATTAATTCTTTGGCACTTGCACGCTTTCAATTTCTCTCAAACATTATTCGCACCTTTGTGCCAACTTTAGTAATCTTATTATATCATTTTGGAGTTTGGTTTTGAGTCTTTTCATTCGTTTTACCATGATTATAGTTTTTTCTGGACCCGCAAAGGTGCGGTTGAGGTGCAAACGAAGATTCGAATCGGTTTCGGGTTGGTGTCTTTTTTTTCCGCCTTGGTTCCAAGTGTGATGAGATTTGCTGTGTGTTTTGGGTGTGCGTTGGTCGGAAATGCGTTCTTTGGATGTATTTTGGGTGTGTGGGCTATGAGTTACTTTTGGAAATCGTTTTATAAATTTTTAAAGTGGTTTATTAAATAGTGAAAATGATGCAAATATATTTTGAAAGTAGGTCGAGGTGGTTCCATGCGTTGTTTGTTTGTTTGGATTGTTTAAGTCCATGTTATGTAATGTAGTTACCTTTGCGGTTGCAGCGCGTTGACAAGTTTCTTCCACGGTCCTATGATGATCGGCGTACGTGTGTTTGTACGTCTGTGCGAGGCATGACGCGCCATTGCGTTTGGACTGCGAGATGAGGTAGGTCCCCCATTGCACTTATCTTTAGATTTAGAATTTATTAATTGCTTGTTGTTTTATTAATTTTTAATGAATTAGAAATAATATTAGATAATAAAACTTTAACTTATTATTTAGTGCGAAAAGAGCTGTTTATTTTATACCGAACACTTGTGACATTTTCTTGACGGGCGGACACCCAGTTTTGAAAGAATGCCTGTTTGGCCTTTAAATATAATTCACGGAACTTCAAATGTGCTTTTAGTTTTAAAGATAAATAATTTCTTCTGAACAATTGTTTTGAACTTTTTGAGAAATGAGGTTTTACTTTAAAATTGGTGAAGGCCCGTTTGACACTTTAATGAAATGGATTATCTCGGAAATCCCACTCGGGGTTGATCATTGGTGTGCGTTGTTTGTGTGAGCTGCATGTGATGTTTGTGCATCGTGACTGACTTATTTACATTGTAGACGCACCCCCTTTTTTTATTGCTTTTGATGACATGGGAACCTGGCATATTGAGTGAATTTTCTGAGAACGATTGCTGCACTAGTTTAGACCACGCACTGGCTAGTGGCCCCATAGCAGGGGAATACTGAGTTATTGCTGCTATGGGGATTGGGCCCCTCGGTTAGGCCATGCCGGGCTATGTCGGGTAGTATTATGGGCGTTATGATGTCATCAAGTTATGGCATGCCTCAGGATGAGTCACACGTATAGTACGTTCTGGATTGTTCACGATCTCCTAGGTTCGACCCATGTTTCTTTTAGTGTTTATTTGTGTGTGGCGGACGATTGAGAGGTCGAGTTCGGTTGCTGACCCTTGTGTGCCACTTTACCATTGCCCTTAGTGTGTGTTGTGTGTGATTCTCATTTTGACTAACAACTAAAGTTTGGATTTCTAAATTGCTCGTAAAATGTTTTGAAAATGCAATGAACCTGTTCTTTCAACATTAAACTTGTTCTAAATTAAAAAGGGCAATGGACTGTTACTTGTTTTAGAAATGAAAGTGTGTGGAAAACATATTTTATATAATTTAGTTCAAAGCTGGAATTGATAAATTCTTTATTTATTGGTATGTGCATTGGGAATAGAATTAGTCGGGCCTACCTACTGAGTTTTAATACTCACGCCTATAATGTTTTCTTGTGTTTTATCTTTGTTGCAGGTTCCAGATTCAGTTGTTCGCCTTGAGCGATGTTGGTTGTGGTATTGGAGAGTGACCCATGGGGTTACCTGGAGTTTGGATCGTGGTCAGGTTAGTAGTGTTGTTGGTTGCTCTTTCCTTATTCCTTTTTGTTCTATTTTATTTTCCGTTGTTTAGTTTATTTTCCTTTGGGCCAAATCGTTCCCACCTGTTTACTTTTGATGCACGGCACTAGTTTCCAACCCGTGGGGATCGGGAACGCCCATCGGGCCATGCCGCGGACCGGCTCGGGTGACCGGTTCAGGGTCGACCTGATTTGGTTCGTGACATTTATAGTATGGTAATAAGTGAAAAAAAGGGATAATAAACTTGAAAAAGGTTATTAAGAAAGTAGAAATTAACTTTATTTTATTATTCATGAAATTTAAGAATGAACGAGTGTTTCATAGTTCCTTGAAATGTGTGTTCGAGTTTTAAGAATCACAATTTCCAGGAGGATTCCATTCAATTTATTTTTGAAACAAGAAACATCCAATAGTCATTCAACCAAATAGGGCCTGATTTCCAAAGGTAAGAATTTGTTATGTTGTAACATTAAGATACTTAAGAACGTGCATTGGTCGAGGGGATGGGAGGTCAGACTCATCACACCATTTTTGGGGGAATTATTGTCAATACTGGGACTATCATTGTAAATATAAGATATTTCCATAAATACTTATTAATTAATCATTTAGATCATATGTATCCCTTGAAATTTACAATCATTTGTTGACATGTGTAAAATTTAGATTCATCGGAATGCATTCAAGGTTCTTCTTTAACGGGAACATATGTATGTATTCGAGGTCTTCCATCAATGGTATCCCCTAATATAATGATTATAGATTATTTAAATCATCATTGTGATGATACTAGTTTTTAAGCCACTCAATGGGGAACTATATAATTTTATTAAATCTAGGATGATGATGGTTTGGATTGATTTTGGTATCATGCCCATAAAATGATCTACCTACGTAACCTTGTGAAAGGAATCTGAACCCTCGTAGTTCGGTGCCACTGAATGGGACACATCCTACCTTTTAAGGTCATGTGATAAGGACAAATAAGTGGATGATGATTAGTCAAAACATAGTGTGAGACTTATGCTAATGTACCCTAAGGAACGTGGAAGGGATATTTGTTTCCATGTATGATTTGACCCAAATAAGAAAATGGCCCAAGAGGAACAGGGTTGATTTAAATTGTTGGGATTGAACCTCAAGGAGGCTTTGTAAATATACCATATGAATGGGAATCAAATACCACATATATCAGTAAGTATCATAAGAGGGTATGGTCCTTTGAGAGATATGAGTTAGGATTACTTCTTAAAAAGGATGCCTTGATGATCTGGAGTTTAATTTGGGGCTTATTCTTAAGGAGGGTGCCAAGATTAAGGGAATTAGGGTTTGAATACTGTAGAGAATATCCAATGATCTCAGGCCTTGAGGAGGCTTCCTACGTACCCTTCTTTAAGCAATAATCAAATCTCTCATATTTCATTCAATTGTATTAATGTTTTGAACATGAAAAATCTCTTAGCCTATGTGAGTCATCCTAGGTGTGAGAAACAAGTGGATATCAATCATTAAACAAGGCATTAATACATTAAAATTTTTCCTCCCCCACTGGAAGAAGAGGATTTGTTGACTCTGGAAGAAGGTGATACAACGATCTTTCCCAATGTTCTATTTAATATGGACAAGAGTCCTATGTAAGGAGGAAGGGATGAAGTTGAGGGGCTTATACCAGGATGGATTCTGTTTAAATGATCCTAGTAGTGGAGGGAGACATCTCCTATGCTTGCGTGGAAAATTAAATGTTAACTATACCTTCCCTACTAGAAACATGAGGTTTCTAGTCTTATAGATGAGAATGGGAGGATAGAACCCAAACACTTATTCTAAAAACTATGAACTTCCCCGGAATGTTTCTAGGAGAATGTTACATGTGACTGTGGATGGAAAAATCCAAAGATACTCCATTAATCCTAACCTCATTGCTAAACAAATGTGTGAAACCTCTGAATGTGGAATACAAATCCTTATATGAGACATGCCAATGTTCCATTCCCAAAATATTGAGAAGTAAGAAGGTTTTGTTGGAGGCTTCAGCATAGTCCCTTTTAGATAAGGGAACGAAGGAAGGAGATACCCTACCATGAATAGCCTATAAAAAAGGGAAGTTGAGTTGTTCACGTAGGTCCCTCATGAAAGTATGTCGCATAGGTACCCCATGTTAATGTACCATATAGGTATACCGCACTGCTATGCTGCGCAGGTATGTCGTGAATCTATGCCACACCGGTATGAATGATGAATGAAGGATGTGTTTTACATAGGATAAACAATCCAATGTAAAATTTGTAGAAATACATTCAAAACAGTATTATCTAGCTTAATTATCTATTCACTTGTGGTTTAAAGAGCTAACTTAGATAATTTTAGTGATCGAGGAGAGAGAGATATGCAATGGGAGCTTCAGATTTTCTTTCCACATTTTTTTAGTTATAAAATGGGGAGCCCAAGGGATCTATTTATAGGAATAGATGGGGCGTATTCAAAGACATGTTGCTTGTGTAGGTCTTTTTTGTATCTCCTTAGTGAAGGTACTCCATGTAGTGGAACAAAAAAACAGTCATGGAGCTCTGTCACATAGGTTAGTCGTGTAGCTCCGCCGTGTAGGTTAGTCATGTAGCTTTGCAGCATAGGCCTGGTAAGAGAGTCTGTCGCACAGCTCATTAGGAGTGTTTTTCCATTCCTTTGAATTAATCGATCCTTTCCTTGGGATTTTAAATATCCATAGTTCTCTTTATAGACTTTTTGTTTTCTTATTTCATGTCAACAAATTCCCCCCTCAGTATTGGATCTAAAAATAGAAAGAGGGTTGAGTCCTAAGTTAAATTTTTGGGGAAAAGATGATTGATAAATTTCTCAACAACATAGGTTTTCCACCTAGGTACCCTATATAGATATCCCGCACAGATGTTACACGTAGTCCAAGAGAGTAGGTCTTCATTTTTCTATAAATAGGTTTCCTTTAGTGTTATTATCCTCACCTATTCTTTTAATAATTTGAAGGATCTCGTTTTGTTGCTCGTTCACCTAGCCCCATCAAGTTGTTCCCTTGTGGAATTCCCTTGAAATTTATTCAAGGTAAAATTATAAGTGATGGAATTACGCTATAGGAGTTCATCGAAGGAGTTATTCTAGAAACCTTGTCGAGGGAAATGTGTGGTGGGCTTCATCGAAGGACCTATGTGATGGACCTCATTGAAGGACCTACGCGAATAGTTTCCTTCGTAAATTTATTTTTTTCATATTTTAAAAATACAACCTAATTGTGAATGTTTGGTAATTATTTTTCATGAATAAATGACTCATTTGATGACCCATACATAAGATTCAAAGGCACATCAAAATTAAATAATGAAGATCTTCAGACCAGACTACTGTGATGTTGTTGAAAGTACCCTTCTGGGATTATGGAAAAGTTTATTTCCATACCAGTGTCATTATCCACAAATTTTGTACATAACCCTATACGAGCATGGGCTTTTTCAATATGACCATGTTCTATATGTTAAGATGTACATTCCAAAGTATTGGTTTCTTCAATACTCCAACTGTAACTGTATGAATATTAGTGCAATGTGGGTTCTAGTACAAGAAGGAATTTTCCCTATTTGTTGCATTATTCATCATAGTGGTTGAACTCTCGATATGAGGGATCGCATTATAGAGCCAAGAACACATTGTTATGATTCCACTTTTGGGGCTTCTCAAATAGGTCAGTCTAATGATTGGAATGAAGATTTGGATATTCGTTCTGGAGGAGGTGTCAAGCCCGAATGGATGTGGGTATTATGGGTACGTCAGACATGTGCAGAATTAAAGAAATTGTTATCATACATCCATATATATATATAAAGCTATATGGATGGAAAAACCCTATTTTTATAAAAATGATTTCATTGGTGAATTACTGAGCTGATGGAGTACACAAATGAATTCCTTTTATTTGACACATGGGGATGTTGGTAGGAGTCTCTAGGATATTTACCACGTAGCTGGAATTCCCATTTATGAGGAAATTTATGATGAATTTATTCATCCAACTACAACATGGGGTGATTCTACTAGAACTCCACCACCGTCCCATGAATTATTTATAAAAGAAAATAATTTAACCCAAGAAAAGAAAGATATCCATACTATAGTATTGATAGAAGCCTTCTTAAAACCAATAACATAGAAAGGTTCATCATGTGGATATCCTAATATTTGTCATTCTATAAATAACTAGGGAAGTTCAAGCACATATTGGACTATACTGGAAAAAGGTGACTATAAGAATTTGGGCTATAATTTGGAACCTGATATAGATGAAAAGGTACTCTTAACATCCTTACTTTCTATGGGGTTAAGAATTTACTTTCTTCATGTCCGTGAATTTAGAGGTGGTGTAAGATCAAGTACTTCTTTCATTTCATCTAAACTCGTAGAAGGGATGTATATTGGATTAGAAAACCCTGTATTAGAAAGAAAGTACCTTCTAGAACTGCATTTACACAATGGGGAGGCTCTATTTTTAATTTCAGGGCCATTCCAAGTGTTGTGGGGCTAGATTGTAGCACATTTTTCTTCACACTTAGTGTTGAATTCAGTTAGAGTTCACAATGGTTGATTCACCCCATTTTTGCTGAAAGATTCTCCTTCTCTGCCTTTAAACATGAGACCCGATGTGGGGATAAAAGAATTGAATTTCCCAAGAGAATTATTTTTTATTGATTTTGTTAACCAACCGGTTGGAACATTTATTGATGACGATAAAGAAAATAATTATGAGCTGAGATCTTATATGATAGCATATAGGGATAGTATATTATCATCCAGGATTCATGGTGAAATTATCTGCGAGGATTATGTCCCCTAAAGGTCTTCTCATCAATTCAGATGTCTTCAAAAATAAAACACTTTTCTACCCATGTATGTCAGACCAGAGAAACATTCAATGGTAGTGTGAAAATTATGGATTCTAATGGATTTATATATATCCAAACTATTGATTGCATTACCTCCACCAGATGCATCGATTAAATTAAATGATGGGTATGATTAAGCATGGGATTCTTTATATTCTCATGAGGATTTGACTAAAGGTATATATCAAGTGGCAGCCATAATGACTATTGCACATGGAAATTGAGGTAAGAAGTCCAAGGAAAAAAGATGATACAGAAGTTTCAGAGGCTTCAAAGACTTCAAAATGTCTTCGCCATAGGAATACTATGAAGACCAGGGATAGAGAAGAAATACCCTCAACCCCATCTGTTGAACTTTCTGTATAAGAAAGGAGGCCTAAAGTATCTCACCATTCATAAGGAATTGAATCGCCTCCACAATAAACCATAGAAAAATTGAATTATGTGCGACCTTCTGCCTTTCATCACTGGGAGGGTGTAACTCGTGATCTTAGGGATGCATGGGAAATCCTATAGCATGGACATCGGATACCAGATATTGGTGACATCAAGGCACCTTCGTATTGTAATCCAGACAATAACTTGGTTGATGTACAAATGTATATTATAGTGTTGGAGGATATTATATGTGAAACTGTTGAAAAATTCCCATCCTTGACGGGAAATTATCATCTTTGTTGAGGAGTGGGATATTTATGTTAATAATGAGAATGTATTATCCTTTTCCTTTTATCTCATCTCCTAAATTACAATTTATCATCAATAATATTGATGAAAATAATTTGGGCAACCTGAATGTAGAGAAATAAGGTTTGTACCAATTCTTGAATCACCTAATTATGGTACTGCAGAATCTCTTATTGACGCAATGAATGATCCTCATAGGTCACCAAAACATTCTATAGGATCCAGAATCATGACTAGGATAATGGTGATGAATAATCCCCAACCATTACCTAAGGTTTCTCTTGCTAAGAGGATTGTTTCAATTTCTACCCATGCATTTGAAAAAAATTAAAGAGATAAATGAGATTGATTTGATGTGTTCACTGAAGGAGTATGTCTTTTTATACTATCCTTAGGGAATATAATTTCCTCAAAACCCTTTGGTAATCATGTTTATCCTCCTGTAGGATCTATGTCTCTCATATCTCTCAAGGGATTAAGAGCTGATTCATCGAGGCTAGAAAAATAAACCCCAAGGGAAACCCAGGTTCATGCTGACGAATATAAAATTTTAGTAGCTAAACCATCAAGAGATTCGGCTCTACCTCCTCCATGTCCTACTAATAGAGAGGAAATCCATGGTATGATTAAATACATTCCTTAGTTTCTTTTGTCAGAGGATCATGAAATAATCAATACTGATATTCTTATTGCTCTTAAAGGAAGGAATGAGGAACCAGGGCAATCTAAGGTGAATATTGATGTTGACTTAATCATTAAAAGAGCTAATTTTATTGGACCAATTAAAGATCCAAGGGAAAAAATGTCATAGGAGACAATTTGGGCATCAACCAACATTTTTTTGATAACATAAATGGTGAGGATTCTATAACATTTCAGGTCGTATACACTAAAATGATGAACACCCTTAATCCAAATATTGATATTCCAGGTTCCATCAAGGAGTTTGTGAATTTTCATGAGGAATTACAAGGATGTAAGTCCTTATTATTACATTTTACATATGTAACTATTCTTATTTATTTTATTTTTTACATAAATTCCACATTATGCTACTTTATCAATAGAAAATGTCAAAAAGGCTCTTCATGAATGGGGTATCACACATTATCCATCTATTAGAGATGGATAAATACCTATAAAGGATCCTCCATCAAGAGATGTTCCAAAGCCATAAAATTTGATAACTGAGAAAACTCAAAGAAATTCCTCTTCTCTAGAAACATCTTCTCAAAATACTGAAGCTGATAATACATGGGATGAATCCAATCATGTAGCTAACTTATTATTGGGTAAATATAATCATCTATCAAAATCATAACTATTTCATCCATTTGAAACTCACAATGAAATTGATTTACCATTAAGGATTATCATCTCTTAGATCAGAAGGTGAAGCTTCTACTATCACAAGAGATGTAGAACATGGATGCTCTTTAAGTGACCTATTTCAACAGTACATTTTACCGCATGGTGGTGACTATGATTTAGACATAGAGATACAGTATTCTCTTAGCTTGGCATGTATGAAGACATGGTGGAATATTTGAGGAATAATTACTGAGAATCCTTTATATGAATTTCTGCCCCATTTCTCGAAACTTCCAACATTATTCTACATATTGGGATTTGGTGGATTTAATTATCGACCAATTCATTATGCTATAAAAGAGATCATTTACTGGTGGGAGTAGGAGAAAAATCTATGAAATTATTTTGAAGAGGATAAATGAAAATTCAATATTGTGTGATTTCAATCTATAGTAGTTGAGGAAGAGGCAAATCATAATAATAAATCATGTGAAATTATCCAGAAAACAAAGAAACCACGAAGGAGTTGTAATATCTTCAACATCAATTGGATGTTATTCATAAAAATCTTGAGCAGTTGAATCAAACATTAGGAGAAACCCAATTAGAGGGAATAACTACCATTTCAACAGCTAAGGAAGCACTTCAGCAGTTAGAGGAGGTAGAGTAGCTCATCTATCTCAACTTTAACAAGTAGCTGATATGGCTCATAAAGCAGTCTAACAAATGAAAAGTCATGTTGAGAGTTTATTCTAAAACATGATGGGGGGTTCTATTTTATGAAAGGCCCTATATTTTCATATGAATGAAATAAATTTTTTCTTCAATCATATATTTCTTCATTCATGTTTTCCATTATTGCAATTTTAAAGGTAAGTGATGATAATGACTCAATTATGTTAGGAAATCATTATTATAATGTCAAGAATGGAGTGCCCAAAATTTTCTTATTATGCTTATGGCCCTAATGAGCATAATTTGACTATTTGTAGGGTTATATGGATAACCCCCCAAAATATCATATATTTTGACCCTTTTTTTATTGGTCAATATTACAAAAATCATACAAAAAATTTATGTTTAGTGTGTTGGGACTCAACTTTTGTTTTGATTACCCCTCGCGGGTTCTCAATCAGATGTGAACCAAGTCTTTTTTTATTGTAAGTTTAGAGTCATGCATGTTGAACTATAAAGGGATACTATTTTGAGCCTAATAGCTTTTACAATAAATTTTTAAATTAGATCCCAAACAAAACTCTGTGGTTAAGAATTGCATTAATTTTCTTTAGATATTTCAAAGGGTAATCTAGAGCCATTATTTTTATGGTCACCAAATTTTAAAACACATGTTAACATTGGGGGTGTCTTTTCCAAGAACAAAATTACCATTATTTTGCAAACCACTTATGGGGGTTGTGTTATGTTGGGCCAACTAGGAAATACGCTACATATCCAAATAGTGGCATCATTGGTATGACAATCCTATTATGTAGGAACCATATACAAGGCCACCTAATGGAACATACTGTATAGTCAAGAAAAAGCACTCTTTGAAGTTTATCATTTTAATATTGATAGATAGGGGAAAATAATATTTGGGTGACTTAAGACCATAGTGGGTGGTTTTACTAGATAAATGAATTTTATGAATGAATGAGGGGCTATTTTAAGTCGACATAATTCATGAATAATGAAAACCATTTCTATACAAATTTGATGTATGATTAATGGTTAAATTTTATCAAAAATGGAATTTATAATATCATACTATGCAGTTTTATTTTCTGTAGTGAGGACATTATGTGGAATTAATTTAGTTTCTTTAGCACTGACCAAAGGTATGAAAAACTCTCAATTTCATGATACTTTTTTCAAAAATACACAATCATATTCATGTATGGAAGAGAAAATTATAAACTGTGGTTGGGGAATTTTGGGATCTAGGGAATGATATGGAAAAAGTGCTAAAAGCATTAGAGAAAGTCTTTTCCATTAATGAAGTTCCCATTATTTGAAAAACCCATTATGGGTCTATATTATACAAGGCCAATTGGGGAATATGCTACATTGTCATATAGGGGCATCTTTTGACTGATAGGCTTGTTATGCTGGTAACTTATGCAAGGAAACCTAAGGGCATGTGTTGCATAGTCATACAAAATATATCTTAGACGTTTGACATTCTATTGCTAAAAGTCAAAAAAAGGTTTATGGAGATTCAGATTTTCTGAAACATAGAGATTGGTTAATGGAGAAAGGTACCTAAATATGGAAAAGGTATTTCAAACCAAGATGTCCAAGGAATCGTGGGAATAGATATTTTACAAAGGTTAGGCGCAATAGTTAGGAAAAAGTTCTCTCGAATATTAGAAACCATGTTTCCAGAAATAGTATGAAAGATTTTGAAGATATGAAAATTTTCAAGACTAAGAGTATGAAATATGGAAAGGGTTTATGTTAAATTAATAAGAGAAATATTTTAACCAGTATTGGCCATGAGTTTTACTTCCTTTACATAGATCTTACTCAAGTGTAAAATGGAGACTTTATTTGTTTCCTATGAATTAATATTATGACATGCAGTTTAATGTCATGCAATTTTGACATTATAATATGCAGTGAAGACATTAATAATGCCATAATTAATTGAGATTCCTTTTGTATATAAATAATCCATTCACCCAATTCCTAATCCCGTGTGATCTATGGTTGGTGTGATAAACAAGGATATGCAATGGTTTATTTATAGCATAACGGTGAAACAATTGAATAATAGGGATGCTATATTTTCAGGTAGTTTAATTTCAAGTGGTAAGGATGATGATAAACCAATGTGAATGGAAGAGACATATTGTAAATAGGTTAAGGGGTAAAACCCAAGTGTCACTATATGACTTTTTGGGGAAATAATCAATTCATATATAGTTTTTAAAACATTCTCTATAGAGATTTGATCCTTAAACATGAAATATAGGGGGTTTTCTTGCAGCTGGGCCCAAGATTGGAGATCAAGGGGTACTACATATCTCATTGAAATATTATAATCAAGCCATACATATGTCTTAAAACAATAATTTCTCATGCCAATCTAGTTTGACATGACGAATGGGAACTTTTGACACATTCTGAGAGAATGGTAAATCATAAGACAAGAAATGGTATATGGATCAGATCATTTAACTTATGGAAACACGGTGTAAAGATCTGATTCATATAAAAGAGGAGAAATGAAATCAATAAGATTTTGTGATGGTGGCTAGGCCCAAAATTGGAGATTTATTCATCTCTATGTATCTCATTGAAAGATGAGAATGAAGCCCTACATTGTTCTTGGTATTAGGTCTTTAGGAAGATCTGACTCATACATAAGAAAGATGGGGACTCATATAATACTAATGAGTAGGGATGATGTCAATGATGTTCTCTTATGGAAGCTTCTAACATCCAAACAGATAAAACGTTAGTTGTACAAATGATTTCAGTCAGTTTAACATCATGAGAAAAAGATGAAGACGAAACATATCTTAATGTCATGAATCATGCACACTTATGGTTGTTTTTCAGTTTAATTTATTGAAACATGGTAATGGGGGTTGTGCGGTTTTACATATTGCAGCAAGGACATAGTACTGTGTAGTTTAATGTCATTTAGTGAAGATAAAGTAATGTGCAGATTAAAGTCTTGCAGTGAGGAAAAAGTACTATGCAGTTTAAAGTCTTGCACTGCAGACGAAGTACTGTGTAGTTTAATGTTTTTCAATGAGGGAAAATTATTGTACAGTTTAATGACATCCATTTTCGACAAAATTCTATGCAGTTTAATGTCTTGTTGTGAGCAAAAATATGCACAACTACACAAACTATTTTCTTCAATAATCTCACATTGGTGGGTGTTGTAATAAGCTCCCCATCCATTGAAATTGAGGCATATTCTCCATATGAATATATATTAAGTATGGAATATGGTCCTTCCCACTTTGGCTCATGTTTTGAATGTTTCTTTCCTAGTATCATTGGAGTCCTAAGGACCAACACCAATTCCCCTTCAATAAATGAATAGAGGTGAACTTTCTTGTTAAAATCTTGTGATATTCTATTATGAAAGACATCTAGATGACACAATCTATGAAATATTTCTCTCTTCTAATCATTCCAACTCATTGAACCGGTTTTGAGACCCCTCATCTTTAGATAACATATCACAAAATGAAACTATGAGTCAAGTAAATTGCATTTCAATTGGCAAAACTGCTTCACTTCCATAAACCAATGAATTAGGAGTTTCTTGAGTAATAGTACATATAGATATCTGATAATCCCTTAAATATTTTAAATATTTATCTGGCCATGATTTCTTATCTTTATCCACCATCGTCTAAAGTATATTTTATAGGGTCTTGTTGAATTCCTCTATTTATCTATTGGCCACCACATGATAACGAGATGAATGATTGGACTTGATATTATATTCCTGATATAACTTTTTTACATCAATAGAACTAATATTGGTGCCATTGTTTAGCAAAATAGTATGAGGGACACCAAATCTGGTGATGATATTAATTTTGACAAAACAAACAAAGATTTTGGATCTGACTTCCTTGAGAGATATTTCCTTATCCAATTTATAAAAGAAGTAAGTATAAGTGAGAATATCCATGAGCTGCTTAGACGTGGCTGGAGGATATGGTTCTAGTATATCCATTCCCCATGTGGCAATTGGACAAAAGTATTTAGATGTATGTAGAAAATATGGGGGTTGATGAATGAAGTTGGCATGCAATTGTTAAGGATGACATTTTTAGTTAAATATGTACAATCTTGCGCCATTGAAGGCCATAAGTATCCAAGCCATCATATCTAATCATAGAGTATGTGCCCAGATTGGTGGGCACCACAAAACCATGAATGTACTTCATTCATGATAGTTTTTGTCTCTTCACCATAAATACATATGAAAATAAATCCAAATGTTCTCTCTTGTAGAGGATCTTTTGGTGTTCTAGACTATCGTAAAGAGTAAAATTAGATACTCATCATTGGATATTTTCTTTTTCAGCTCTATCTAGTAAAAGTACCACATTTTGAAGATATTCTATGATGGTTGTTCTTCATCCCGTGGTATGACCATATGGTTTAGAAATGCAGATAATTTCCTTAATTTACTTCATTCTGGTTTGAACAAAATGTGAGATCCGGAAATGATCAGCTATTCTAATGACTGTCTCATCCCAATTTTGATCTTCAAAGGATGTACCTACATTATCCAATTCATCTTCTTGGGAATTTTGTGATTGTGGGACATAAGACAATGTCGGCTCTGAGGAAAATTCATCCATTAACCCTCTATTTTAATTAAAAAAGGAATTAATTCATCTTTTCTAATATAATATTCCCCCTTGAGTTGTTTGATCACCAGTTATGAATCAACTTTCACATTTAAGTGTTTCATTTTCACCTGATGTTCTAATTCCAAACTGGCGATGAGAGCTTGATATTCTACCTCATTGTTGGTACCACCATCTGATAACATGAAGGAATGAGGAAATACTACATTTTCTTGGGAAATAAGGACAATTCCAAACCCACCTTGGTTGAGTTTAGTATTTTCCATTCTTTTCACTTTTGGACTTCTGGAAGCACCATCAAAATACATTCCCCGTTTTTGGGAATTATCATTGATAAATAAGATCAATTTATTAAGAAGTCAAGTAACAAACGATATATCTTCTGAAGATGGATTCCCAACAAGGAAGTCTACAAAATCTTGGCCTTTTATTTCGTTTTGAAAAACAAGATGGATATCAAATTGATGCAAAATAACAATCCACTCTTCCAGATTCCCCTTAAACATAGGACGACTGAGAATAAATTTTAGTGGTTTATTGTGAGATACCAACTGGAAATCATGATGTTGTTGGTAGTGCCTCAATTTTTGTCATGCAATGATTAAATCCATGAATCACTTTTGAATACTTGAATATCAATTTTCCGTATCAAGCATAGTTTGAAGGAGATAGTGAAAGTTTTTTTCATTCCCTGCATCATTTTTTGGGTGAGGAATGAACCTAGTGATAACTCTAATGTTATAACATATAGAATAAGTGGTCTTTCTTCAACAAGTGGAATTAATATTGGTGGACTCAAGAGATATTTCATGAGGGTATCAAATGATTCTTGAATGTCCTCAGTCCATTGGTAGGTGACTCCCTTCTCCATTAATCTAGATAAGAGAAAACACTTGCCTGCCAAATTGGATAAAAAGTGCTGAATATAGGCCAAGTGTCCTTGGAGTCCTCTTAATTATTTAAAATTTTTAGGAGGTGACATACCAAGGATTGATTTTCTTTCTCAGGATCAACTTCATTTCCTTGATGGCGTACAGCGAAGACAAGAAACTTTCTATGGTTACCCCGAAAGAACATTTCATGGGCATCATCTTCAAACTGTGTTCCCAATGTTTATGGCCTATGGTTTCCAAATCAGTGATGTGATGGGAATTTTGTCTGGATTTTACCACCAAATCATGCACATAACATTCAAAAAGTTTCCCAAATATGGGTTTGAAGATATGGTGCATGGCACATTGGTATGTTGTGCATGTATTCTTTAAGCCAAAGGGCATTACCTGATAGAAAAAAACACCTTGAGGGTATCTGAAGGTTGTAGATTCATCATCCTCTAGAGCCATATGGACTTGATTATACCCATAGTATCCATCCATGAAGGATAGATCCCCATAGCCAGTTGTTGCATCAATTAAAATCTCTGTAATCGAAATGGGAAAATGATATTTAAGAAAATGCGGGTAAAGATATCTGAAATCAATACAGACTCTAATTTTCTAATTATTATTTTTCATTACGACAATATTGGATATCCATTTTGGATACTAAACTTCACTAACAAAGTTAAGCTTTATTAGTTTATCAACTTCAGACTTAATTTTAGAGGCATGATTTGGGTTTATTCTTCATACTGGTTTCTTGAATCCACAACGTTCTTCTGGAAAACCCAAATTATGGGTGGCTACATCAGGATTAAGACCTAGAATTTCTGTATAATTCGAATTAAATATATCTTGATGTTGCTTTATAAATGATGTATACTCCTATGGATCTTTAGAGGTCATGGCAGCACTAACTAGAGTGGGGTGTGGATCATATTCTATACCTATATTTATTTCTCTCAGCTCATCCACAGTGGTAGAGACACCTTCCTCATATACTAGAGGAGAATCCATGAGAACTTACTCTTCTTCTTTATTATGTGTTACCTCTTCTATTTCCTTTTTCATAGTATATTATGAGGCAATGCTCCTAGATTTAAAGGGTAAATCATAATTTGAACATCCCAAAGAAGATATCATCATACTTGACACTACTAATGATGATGGGTTTTCCTGTGGTAATAAAGAGGGAGTGATGAATTGAGAATCATCATTTTTTTCTTCCTCTAGTATTCTTAAAATATCTTTCACTCTGTTTGACGAAGTAGAGGATTTTTGTAGATCCTGGATGAAATGAAAACATCTTCATTTAAGATCTCCTCATTTATTGGTGGATCAAAAATGACTTCTATGTTGTCAGGCTCTAATATAATTTATGCAAGTTACAAGATGAGTTATCCTATTTGGGTGTACATTATCAATTTGGTTGATGAATAACACATAATCCATACTTAAATTCATAAGTGGATATTATGGGATCTTTTCTATTCCATTTGTAGCATTAAATATGGTTATTTCATTTTTCATGGGCTTCATTTCTGTTCTATGATAAAACTCTGCCTCAATTTATTGAGATTCACAGGTTTTGAATGAATCCTTATCACCATATAATGTCTCGTTTCGACCATTGAAATAGTAAATAAGACATTGGTGGTATGACGAAGGTATGGCTACATATTGATGCTGCCAAGGCCTTCCAAGCATAATATTTATGGTTGTGTCCTGAAAAAAAACCATGAAACTTGAATTGGACACACGGTATCCAAACCGAGTTCTGGGTGTAGTCTCACCCGTAGGTTCTTATTCATTCTTATCATAATCATTCAACAATAATGTTGAAGGAGATATTTCAGATTCATTCAGGATCAATCGACGAAGTGTATGAATAAAAATGAGTTTCACTCTGGAGCCATTATCAATGAAGGCTCATCAGATATCTATATCTCTAACTTTGGTAGACAAATACAAGGGTCTAATATTCCCATGCACAACATAATTTTCATCCTAAACTGTAAAACATATGACTGCATGACATTCTATAAAATCATTCTTTATACAGTAAACCTCAGCAGTAGAAACATTGGTTTCCAACTCTTGAGGACTTGAAAAAGCCTCAATGAGTTATTCTTGAAGATCTTTTGATAGGTACAAATCATCTATAATTGATAACGTGTTTGATAATTGGGATAATTGTTTCAAGACATCATATTTTTTGTCCAAAGGCACGTGTTTCCTTGCATAAATATGTGGGTCTATAGGTGCTTTGGAAGATTATGATTCTAATATAGACTTACTCTGTGTTGTAGCAGAAGCAGGAAATACTCCTAGCATTGGTAAATTAGACTGACTAGGTGTATTCATTTTCTGAGAAGAAGATAGTGTGACTTTAAATCGATCTTCCAAAATAGTTGTTTCAGAACCAACCATGTATTTCATGGAAGAGACTTCATGTTCTTGTTGAGCCCACTGGAGGGATCTTCTTATGAGTTTCTACCACATATATGGTTCAAGTAGAGGTAGAGTTAAAATGGTGGTTTCTAGAATTTCCACGTATTCCCATGTATCCTCAACCTTTTCCACTTCATCTTGTTCCTGAGTTAGGTACAATAAAATTTGGATCATTATAATCAGAATCTCTATTAGCATAAGGATCTGATAAATGGATAAAATTAACAACCGCAAAGATCAATTCTTCATCTGACAAAGATCTTGTTGAAAGGTTAATTCTGGTAGTGTCATTTTTCAGTGTGGTTCCTGTGATTTTGAAATAGATGGTATAAAATCTATGAGGGTCAAGGAAAATTTTGGCCTTGACATGAGCTCATCATCTTCTAACTACTCTTTGTTTTTATAATCACTTTGCTTCTTTGACGAATGTCCTTTTGATGAAGGTGGTTTTGTTATGGAATGATAGGCAGAAGACACAATCAGTTTTTCCAACCGTGTTCATAAAATGGCATGAGTCTATTTGATCATTTTCCTAATCATCCAAACATAATATTTCTACACATTTTTACTTTTGACCTCTTTCCATTCACTTTCTTCCTCTGGATGATTAGCAGTAACACATGCTACTTGTGCTGATGAACTCCTCTGTTTCACTTCTCCAGAGTCCACTATTTTTATTAAATAGTCTTTGAAAACAAAACACTCATGAATGTGGTGTGCCAACATCTAGTGAAAGGGACAATAATTTCAAAAATATCTTCTTCTTCGTCTATATTTGGATTCTTTGTCACTGGAAACTGAAATAATTTGTTTTCAAAGGCTGAGATGAAATATCCAAGAACATGTTCATTCCTAAAAGAATAAACAGTATTCTTTAATTCCTTAATTTGTTTCCACCTTTGATCTCTTTGATCATCTTGACGAGGCAGTCATTGCTGCTGATGCTCAGGAGGTGGTACCATTCGGTATGGTGACGGTCATGAAGTAGAAGTAGGTACAGGTGCCGGTTTGAGTGTGATTATAGTATCTTCTCCCTTTCTTATCCTCCTCCCTGGAGTTGATGGAATTACACGAGTTTTAGCCTTAGTTTCTATAATACAGTCTTTTATCTTTTGAGTGATTGAAGTAAGGTCACCAAACCCTCCTGCGTATCTCATAGGGATCAATGAAGTATTTAATCTATCAGGTAGATTTCCCCAATAATTAGAAGCATCTCTTCTTGATGTAGTGTTATACATAAGTAATATGTTAATCCTTTCCATCGTGCAATGAAATCATAAATTATTTCACTATCACTTTTTTTACAGTTGGTAAGATAAAAAATTGTCATCTTTGGTATTATTGAGCTAAATTGAAGAAGGAATTTAAAACGGAGATCTTCACATCCAGTAATTAATCAAGATTGTAAACTTTTATTCGAGACAAAATCTGGTCCTTGTAATGATAGCACAAACCACATAAACTTAACTGATTCTTATTATAGAGAAGCTCCCATCATGGGATCATAAAAATAAACAAAATTTGTTATGTGTTGTTCTGGATCTCCCTAACCATTAAGGATTGGGAATGTGGCATTCTAAAAAAATTTGTGGGGGAGGAATTACATCCTCCTATTCAGGGAAAACTATCTTTTCTGACTGAACTGTTGCATCTAGTTCTTCCCCAGCTTATAGTCGAGTAGTTAATGCCCCAATTGCATTCATTATCATTTATGGAATATATGGATGAACTATATTATGTCCTAGTATGGTAACTGGATCTTGAGCTGGTGCAACGATCGAAAAAACTAGGAATGTTGGTGTTGACATTTTCCTTGGATAACCCACGAGAACAGGCCTATCGGGACATTTATTATCATGCCTTAGTGGTGTACCCAATAGATGTAATTCACTATATGTATTTATTGTATCTACAAATCCTATTTACTGAAGATATTCAAATTCATTTTCAAGATAAGGACTTGTTTTGGAAGTATCTCTAGCAAAAAATGATGTTTCAAAGTAACTCTGTATTGATTCATTTCAACAAATACATTTCCACTTCTTTCTGTGAAAATCTCTCTTCAAAAAAAATATATTTACCTTCCCTAGTGTAAAATGGACATGTAATATGAATTTTTCCCTTTCCCCTTGTTAGATGTATTTCAGAGAGGGGGATGTTGGTTATTTGAAGGCATACCTAGATTCTGGGTAAGCCTCTGATTTCATATGTGCACTCCTTCTTCATTTTCCTTGGTGTGTACCATATTTTGGAAAATAAATTCATCTTCTGATTCCCTAGAACTGGACTTTTATTCTATAGGATTTACTACAATGGTGTTAATAACATTTATTTATGCATAATTTATTGAAGTAATTCTATCTGTATTTTTGTGAAATATACTTCCTTTGTGTCTTCCATGAATCTTCATTCTTTTATATCATCAATTCTATGGAACTATTTGGTGGATGGTAACCTGAAATGTATATTCGTATAATTTAGTTGTATGATTTCCTTGTGGATTATTCCCTAATCGGTAGAAAACTGACTTCCATTGGGGAGAAGATTACAGATGTGAAAAATCCCCTAGCTCTGTAGGATGTGGATATTCCTGTTATTCTTCTTCAAACCATTGAATTTTTTTGAATTAATTTGATGGCTGAATTAGATGATCTACTAGGCGTGCAATATGGGTTGATTCTTAAACTTATGTGGCTGAAATTTGTTCAACTGATCTTCTAATTTTTGCAGATTATGGTTAAAAAATTAGCTAGGTGCATCATCTGAAAACTATTTAAATCACCTGATTCAGAAGATCTCAATGATATTTCAGAAATTTTCATTCATTGATGCCTAACATCCTCTAAACAGGATTCCTTCTAAATATTCTCAGATGAATGATGTAAAAGAAACTCCACAAATTTTTTTCATTGGCCTACTTCTGATGAGAAATGGTTGTGGCGTGTTCTTGATCATACATCTAGTTACACAAAAAATCTATTGATTATGGCCAACTGTGGGAAATAACATTGCATGCGACCACTTTGGGCGGACTTTGCTAATTGTGGAGTGTAGTGAAATTAAATGCTCTATATACACCCCATCTTATGATATGAACACCAGATGTGGAAACAATAATTAACTAGTGTAGTCTCTTTAGAGCATTGATGCATGCATGCTGAAAGTTTATCTACTATTTTTCAACCATTAGATGTTGGGAAACTGGGAGACAGGTCATGCCAATTTGGAATTTCAACCCTTATATTACCTTAACATGATTTTGATATTCATCATATGGAAAAAATTGGTTATTCAAATTATGAATATTTTTTCATAATTTGAGGAGAATATCATTAATGCATTCTTATATCATCAATTTAGGAATGTTATACTGATAATTTTACAATGTCAAGAACATGATTAGTATTTATCCATTAGCTAATTATTTCCTCATGTTTAACACATCTTCACCACCTTTATCTAGTGGTTTCTCCACTTGGTCTAACCAAAGTGGATGATCTGTATTAGAATAAAAATGACCCCAAGGGAGGTTCAAAGAATGGTTGTTCCCTTAATATGGTTCAGGAGGTGTTTCACCTATAAATGAATAGGCATCAAACAAGATTGGCCTTGGGTTTTCAAGTTCTTCGAGATAGGAGGGCTTTTTCATTGCTACATTGACAACCATGGACATTTTTTGACAATTCCAAATAGTACTGCGTAGAAGAATTTAGAAACGAATGTCAACATAGGGAGGATCACCATGGTGGATTATAGTAAGGAATAAATCATCTTGCTCCTTAGTCTTCTGGCCACACTAATGGTTTCCATGGATCTCATCCGGAGATAGGCAATCTGGATTGACTGAATTTTCATGAAGAAAGCCTTCATGATGATGTGTATGATGAATAACTTCATAATTATAGCTACCACACCCAAAATTTTATAATGAGATGGTAGGATCTTGAGCTGAAATAGATAAATGTCCGAGTGATTTAAGAACTCTTTCATTAAGAGCAACCAAATTGTAGATTGACTCTTTATTTTCCAACAGTGCATGGTGAGACTTCTTTTTTGATGTTCTATAATACATAGTTGGGGCCACATTCTGGTAATAGTGGTTATCATGGGAAGTTTTATGTGCCTACTATGGAGTGGTTACCGGAATGGGCCGATTACCTATAATTTTAAAGGATATATGTTCTTGATATTATTGTCTATTTGATATGATGGAGTATACCCCATGGCCCTTCTGGACTAGAACATAGGTGTTTATCTGCTCCAGGATATCATGTCGATGTGTTATCCCATGTGTGGGTATAGATTTATTTGTTCGTTACCCTAATACTACTGATGTAGTTAAAATATCCTAGCACACTTCCAGAATATGGGCAAGGATTTTCATCTACCCTTACACCATTGATAGAATATGTTTAGTGAATTCAATGGTTCGAAAATGAATATACATCCATTCCGTATCTGGACTAGGTTTGTGTGCCTACTCCTGTCCTCATTTTCCAGACAATGGATATTGGCAGTACTCATGCATGGGGGAAGAGTGTTGGGTCTGACCCAAATTTGTTATAATAGATTTCCGACTAAATTCTCCGAATGCTACCAAATAAGACTATTAGAAGGCTTGATGAACATTGATAGGTTTCTATTCCTTCTGGATATTTATTATCATGTAAGGTTTACGGACTTCTTTCAATACTAGTGGATGATAATCCTGACAGAATTGTTCATTTTAAATAGGTGTCTATTCCTGTTTATGAGTTGCCACTACATTAGATTGGGGGGCTTCTTTAATTGTAGTCAGATGACCCTATTGACTGGATAATGACTTGTAAGCAGGAGTATGTTCCATTTCACGGTACTCCACCAGGTTTATCGATTGGGATTAGTGGGTTGCTGTCAGATGATACTGTTGAGTATAAAAATTAGGACGGACCGATGTACATGAACGCTCATTGTTTTCCATGAAGTTAAATTGATGGAATTATTCAGAGGAGGAAGAGTTGAGAACCGTCTCCCTATTGACCACAAGTTGTCTTTGGAAGTTCTTCTTGCATGCCCAGGTCCGAAATACTTGGGCCGAACATCTAAAGGCAACACCACCATCATGATGGGGGTTTATTATTGCGTGATTCTACAGGCAGTGATTGCGGATGGGAGTCCCCCAAAAAACTCCTACATTCTTGAATTGATCCATTGAGTGACCTATTAAACCTCCCTGTAATACGAGAAGGATTGGTTGTTGCATTCCTGGGATAAAGACCCGAAATGATTTGAGAAAGTGGTCCACACCATCTGCTTCTGGATCAATGGTCTTCATTGGCCCGTTGATCGGGGATTGTTATTGATATGAAGGGCCTGTCAAGTTTCCCCTAATGTCAGGATTGTACCATGTTGGAGATATTCTTTTACTGAAGAATTAGAGACCCAGCATTGAAGACACTGGGTTGATGATGATTTCCTTCCCGCAGATGAAGACACAGCTTGATCAATGGTCGAGAAGTTCATAGATGATGTCTTAGAGAAAGCCATTTTTTGGAATGAAAGGAATTATCAGAAAAAAAAATGAGAACAACTAACAAAATTAAGGAATTTTTTTTAGATAGTTACATGTGTGATTGATTCCTTTGTTTGGACATACCATATCAATTGATAAGGACTAACATGTGGGTAACATTATAAACATGGTTAAGGATTCATGACGGGTTCACCATTTTTGTTTGGTAGTTCCTTAAAACGTGTGTTCTTGTTTTAAGAATCAATGATTCTAGATGGTTTCTATTGGATTTATTTATTGAACTGGAAACATACAACAGTTCCTTATCCAAAGAGGACTTTCTTTCAAAAGGCAGGCATTCTTTATGATTGAAATTTTTGATACTTAAGAACGTGCATTGGTTGAGAGGATGGGAGGTGAGACTGATCGAACCCTTTTGGGGGGAATTATTGTCTACATCGAGACTTTGTTCATAAATTTAAGATATTTTCATAAATATTTGTTAATTCACCAAGTATATCCTAAATATCCCATGGAATTTACAATAATTTATTGACATGTGTAAAATTTAGAATCATCAATATGCAATAAAAGATCTTCATTAATGGAAATATCAGTATGTATTTGAGGATTTGTGTCAATGGTATCCTCTAACATACTGCATAGAGATTCATTTAATCTTCATTTTGATGAGAATGGTTTTTAAGCCACTCAGTGGGGCACTCTGGAATTTTATTGTTATCTAGGAAGATGAATGTTTGGATTGATTTTGGGATCATGCCTATAAAATGAGCTACCTACGTATCCTTGTGAAAGGAACCATAACCCTCAAAATTTAGTGCCACCGAATATGAAGCATCATACCTTTTAAGGTCATGTTATAAGGATCTCTATGTGGGATATACATTGTCAAAACATAGTGTGGGACTTATGTTGAAGCAACCCAAGGATCTTGGTAGGGATATGGGTTTCCAAGTACAATTAGACCCTACTGGGAATATGGCCCATAGAAAACATTGTTGATTTGAAGTGTTGGGTTTGATCCTCAAGGAGGCTTCCTACATATCCCATATGAATGGGAATCATAACTCATGTAGTTTGATAATTCTCATAGGAGAGTATGTTCCTTTGAGGAAAATGAGTTTGGGCTTAATTCCTAAAAAGGATTCCTGGATGATCTGGGGATTAATTTGGGGCTTATTCTTATGGAGGATGCCCAAATTAAGGTAATTATGGTCAGATTATAGAAGAGGGTATCCAGTGAGTTTGGGACCTGAGGAGGATTCCTACGTATCTGGGTTTAAATAGGAATTAGTGTTCACATAGTTCATTCAACTGTGAAAATGTTGTGACAATGAAAAATCTCTAAGCCCACGTCAGTCATGCTCAGTGTGAGAAACAAGAGGATGTTAAAGATTTAACAAAAGTATTCACACTTTAAAATTTTCCTCTCCCAATGGTGGAAGAGGGCATGTCGGTTGTGGATGAAGGCGTGGCGACAAGCCTTCCCTCTATTAAGTTGACATTGGACAAGGGTATAATGTAAGGATGAAGGGATGAAGGTGGGTGTCTTATACTAGGATGGATGCCCTTTAATTGATCTTGGTAGGGGAGGGAGACTTCTCTTATGCTTGAGAAGAAAATTAATTGTGAACTATACCTTCCTTACCAGAAACATGAGGTTTTGTGTCTTAAATATAAAAAGGATAGGACAAAACCCAAACCCTAATTCTCAAAACTGGGAACTTCCCCGCACAATGTCTGGGAGAAAGGTCCATGTGATTGTGGAAATACAAATCCACAAATACTCCATGAATCATAACCCCAATGTGAAATAAATGTGGTAAACCTATGACTGTGGAAATCAAAATCCATATTGGAGACACACTAATGTGCATTTCCCAATGTTTTGACAAGTCAGGAGGTTTTGATGGAGGGTTTAACATAGTCTATTTTAGATAAGGTAACCATGGAAGGAGATACCTAGCAATGAATGGGAATTTAAAAAAGGGTTCTTGAGTTGGTCGTGTAGCTCCCTCACACAGGTATGCCGCGTAGGTACCCTATATTGATATACCCTATAGGTATACTGTGCAGATATAGCGCCCAGCAATGCCTCGCAGTTATGAATGATGACTGAATGATGTCTTTTACAAAGGAGGACTAAACCTATTTAAAATTGGTTAAAAGACATTGAAAACATGCTTATCTCATTTAATTATTTCTTCTCTCATGATTTAGAGGGCTACCTGAGACAATTTGAGGGATCTTGGTGACAGAGACACGCAATGGGAAATTCCAAGAGTCGTTCAAATTTTTTTCAGTTCTGAAATGGGGAGCCTAGGGGCTCTATTTATAGGCATAGATGGGGCCCAGAAAAATATATGTTGCAAGTCCTTCGCGCAGCTCTGCTGTGCAGGTACTCTACGTAGGGGCACAAACAATTTTCTGGCACGGAGCTATGTCATGTAGGTCAGCCACACAACTCTGCCATGTAGGTCAGTTGTATAGCATTGCCGCGTAGACCTTGGAAGCAAGTCTATTATGAAGCTCATTGGTTGTGTTTTGTAATTCCTTTGAAATCTTCGAACCATTACATGGGATTTTAAATATCTGGAGTTCTCTTAATATTCTTTTTATTTTCTTATTTCGTGTCAACAACTAGTCATGTCAAACCTGAGGTAAGAGACATTTTCTAATATCTCTTTTATTTGAATCATTTTTTTGATTTCTACATGACTTGATTTTATATGGTTTATAAAACCCTTTGACGTTGAATTTAATTCAAAGGGATTAATTTATCTATGATGTGTCTTACTGAATGAAAAAATGAATGTTTTAAATGTATCTATCGAAAATGAACTCCCTATCACTTTAATCGTTATTTGGATTCCTCTACAGCCATAATGTTTTATTTAAAATAAAAGAAACCCCTAATTCCCTTTTTGTGTGTTTTAGTATTGAAAATGGTTTTTTAAATGGATTTCCTAAATCAATGTCTAAAAACGATTTCATGTGATTTCAAATTAAATGTTATTAGTGAAATATTTTTATTTTCAATATTTTAGGTGTTATGATTATGTAATGGTACTTATAAATTTGATGGATGGTTACATGATAAACCAAATAATGGGTGGTTACATGATAATCCAAGGATGGGTGGTTACGTTATAACCTACAATGCATGGGTATGGAAGTCATCTGTAAGGTTATTATATTTAGTTATATGTGTGGAAGTCGATAGTATGATTATTTCATTTAAGTATGATTATGTCCCATGTTACCTTTATATGTTATACGATGTTTTCTATGAAATTTATAGTAATATTTTGTTTACATAAAGGGTAAGAAATGATATTATATTCATTGATATTTTTTTACTATATATTTAATGTGAAAAGTACTACTTTATGATTATGTATGCATGGTTTACATGTTGTTTGGAAAACTAACTTCTTGTATTATCTATGCATCCCAAACTAAGATTTTTATTCTCATACCATGTTTTTGAAATGTTCTTCATAGTACTTAATGTAGAATAAGGTTAAGAGTCGGATCAATTAAAAGTCATGCTTTTTAAAACATTTTACTAATCATCTTTCTTTACTTTTAAGAGTTTTTATTTTATAATTCAAATGGATTCTGAGTAGTATTGTCTACATGTAATTTTCTAGATGTATTATATATGTTATGAACTAATTATCTAAATCTCTAATCTTTAAAAGAGCCTCAATTTGAATTATTAACTTTATTTATGTGTGTTTAATGGTTATGGTTGGGGCTTATATTTCTGATATAATGCCCAATGCCTTTTTCTTGTTATATTGCCAGTTTAGGGAATTAGTTGTATTTTAGAGAAAACATGGGGATGTTTCATGGTTTTTAGAGGTACATGAGTGGTGTTAATGAATATACCTAACATGAATGTTTTATATTTATGTAATTGGGTTTCCATGAATTCTGTAGTTTTCTTGTTTCACAACGTGTGTGCTGTTTAAAGAGGACTCTATTAAATGGATTCACATTCAGAAAGAGGATCATGATGATTAATTAAATTATGAAGAGGAAAAGTGAATTTCATCAGAAACATAAGATCTAGTATTTTCAAAACCTATATGTGGTTCATGGATTGTAAACTATGGGACAACACGAATTACACCTCACGAAATGGTAACACGATGTGAAAGATGTGGTTTAATGTATTCAAATAAATTTTATTAGGATTTTATATTCATTTTTTCATACGTCTTTTCTACACTAATTTTGGGAGAACCATGGGTATCTATCAAATGATCTTTAATCTCTTCCTCCTTATTCTATTTGTTGGTTATGGTGGATCTTCATCAGGGATTCATTATGAGTCTTCCACTCTTTCCCATGGTTTTCTCTAGTTCTTATATCAGAGATCCACTATATTAGTGTAGTTTTGTTTTGGTATGTTTGTAAGGATTAATTTTTTATAACCCTTGATTCATTGTGGGTTGATTTATGGGTTTTATATGTGGTTATGGTTTGTGGGGATTTATTCGTCTCCATGCAGTGTGAAGTGAGTTGGTGAATCTTCCATGAGGTAGGAAATCTCGCATTTCTCACTATTGTGTATAATGTGGGAGGGGTTTACTATTTATTATCTATCATGGATTGTTTGGGTAGTATTTATCTAGGAAAATCAATTTATTTATTAAAATTTATAGGGAATGGATATGATTCACATGATTTAATGGTTTATTAATTGTGATATTTTGTATTTTATGGGTATGATACCCCCATTAGGAATTGTTATCATTGGGGGATTTTTTTTTTTGATGGATGATATGTGTTGTGACTACTATGTTTCTGAGATTTTTATATTCCCACTATAAATATAAATTTTATAACAATATATTAGGATAATAAATTGATTTCCTTAAAATTTATGTATTTTGTTATAACACCCTTAAAATAATGTAAAATGTGATAAAAGCCCATTTGATAAATTTGTAAAATGATATTTGATGTGTTATGGTTTATTTAGTATATATTTTTTTAGTAAAATAATGTTATTTTTGGTCATGCCTATGTGTAACAATGTCATTCGTTATTTTGGATGATGTGTTACTTTTGAGAGTGGTTTTTTTGGATGCTTGGGTAGTGATGGAATTAGTAGTCAATAATGATAGAAATGATTTGGATTTCATTTCTATAATGGTAAGGAAATGTTTAGTCAAAAAATAAATGATCTAATCTATGTTTGAATGGGTTTGATTATTAATATTGAAATAAATGTGGTTGATAGTGTAATTCATTGTAAATTCAATGACATGACATGTGGCTTTTGTGGTGTTTTACATTCAGAGGTGTAAGTGAAATTGGGGATTTTTTTAATTGGTTTGTTATTTATTATAATCCCATAGTTTGTACTTGTTTTTGGATATATTTTTTAATTTTTATGTTCATTTTTATTTTATTTATCCACACTATCCACATTGATCACTAGGTGTCAACATCCATGTATTCACAAGGGGGTGTTTTCCCAACAAGCTGGTGATAAATATGGTTAGATGGAAACATTATCATTACTGAACACTCTTACAAGTGAGTAGTTAGACATAGGATGTGGTGGTTTGTGGTTTTTTAGTGCACCAGGTGATGTCCCAAGAGTCATCAAGTGAGATTTGATTTGACCGTGTTATGGCATTGTTTCCTATGTGCTTTTTGGCGAGATGTGGAATGTTCATGTTTTGGGGTGGATAATATTGGGGGTCATATATTATAGGAGGTGGACATGAGGTATATATCCTTTTTGTTAAATATATCCTAATAATCTGGTAATGTAAGTGGTTGTGATGTGATGGAACAAGAGTCCTCAGGAGAGATGTTATGGACCAGGTTTCTTCAAGAGAGATGTGATGTGATTGTAATATAGGGTGGTGGCCCAACTGTCTTTGAGAAAGATGTGGTGTAACCATGCAATGGGTTGGTGTCCATGTTTCTACAAGTTTAATGTAATGTGACCATTATATACAATGTTTTCATATGTTATTTAGAAGATATAGGAGTTCCATGATGAATTATATTGGGGGTCTGAGTGGAAAATAAATGGGAAAGTGTTGCATGGTTCCCTATATAGATATGAATCACGTTATGTTATAATATTTGGCTTGTGTTTTTGGTGAGTTGACCCAAGTCAGCATGTGTAGGATAGTTGAAATGTTTAGGTGTTGTGGGTTATAATATTTTCTCATGTTTTCATTATAATTCATCATTCACATGTGCATGATGGGATTTGGTTTTCTTATTGAGTATATTTTTATGCTCACCCTATATATATAAACTTTTTTCCCTATTTCTAAGAGGACTATCTAGATCTTAATAAATATTACTAACTCCTACCCTGGGAAAGTTGATGTTTCAATGTCTTATCTTGTGTTATGATACTTATTTTATAGACATTAATTTATATCCATTTCATTTACACATACATTGTGAGATGATTTTGGGTTCATCTATATTATGTCCTTGAGATCCTTATGGTTGATTTATCTAATATCTCAATATTGTTTTCCTAGAGATTCTAATGCATCCCATATTATGAAATTTTTATACACACAAATTAATTCATTAACCGAGGGCCTACTAGAGGGGGACACAGGGGTCTTCCTCTCTCTTTCATCTTTTCCAGCCTAGGAAGGGTATCTTTGGAGGGAGGGGATCGTGACACTCACCATGGTATTTTTTCCTCTTCCACTTTGACATAGCTTCATTCACATCCATATATTATTTGTTACCCCAAGATAATTTTCATAATATATTAAAAAATTTCTCTAATGAAAAATCTAAACAAATAACCTACACAATATTACCTACAATCGTGTCAGGGTAAACCTAATGCATTGAATCCATGATTTATTCCTCTATCTCTTCCAATAGCCACATGTGCGACACCTTTTCCTTACCCTTTAAACCAAAATACCCAAATTGAATTTAATTTTAAATTTCATGAGGACCATATCACTCTAGAGGTTCTTATGGGGTGGAGAAGTACACCTCATTGCTATATATGTCAACTAAAGCATATAAACAAAGACAATCGGGGGGGGGGGGGGGGGGGCGAAAGGTCTTCCCACAAAAATACACCCAAGAAATTATGTGTAATTTCTATCAAACCGTGGATATATTATTTTTGACATATTAATAATTATTAATTTCTTAATGGGCCATTTTAGTTGGTTTCTCAATCCTTACATGTTTATGATGATAGGTCTACTAATGGACTATAAACTAAGAGAAAGAGTAAGAAAAATCATTTCAAGAATCAAATATGAACTCATGTAAAAATAACATAACTCTTCCCCAACCCCATGACATATTTCACAAACCATAGGCTTAGAATCATCAATATTAGAATAATATGTGAATAAATAGGATGGAATAAGTCAATGGTCCTACCATCAATGCTCAAAAGTAATATAACAAGGTTACCTAGAATTTCCAATATCGAAATATTTTACTAAAGAGAAAATAACACTAAAATAAAATAATAATGGTAAGTAATATGGGATCATGATTCATTTATAAAACAATGAACCTTTTGAGGAATGTGAATTTAATACCTTCGACAAAATAACGTGTGTTAAATAAACTGAAAGAAAAATATTCATCAGCCTCAAATAGAATGAAATATTGAACTTGTCGAGAAATGATAAATATAATTGGGTCTATAAGCCTCGAGAATGAAGTCCAATCTATCAATGGATTATAATGATTCCAATATTTTAAAAATGAGTTTTATCATCATTTATTGAAGAATATATGTATCTTCTTCAAATCCAAAAGGGTTAATATAAAAACCAGATTTTTATTGTTGAGTATTGGAATATATGGGAAAATAAAGATATTTAGAAATGGGGAAATTTATTTTAAAGGATATATCAAGATGAATATCCTAAGAAAGACCACAATTGAACAAAAATAATGTCCATTCTCCCACACCTAGAGAGGGTGAGGTATATAGAGGTAGACATTGCTATTAGGATATTCTAAGTGTGAGGTAAATCTTAAAGTCTGGGTAGTTAATTTCTAAAATCACTTAATATACCCTTAAGTAAATTTTATTTTCTTCCAACACATGATAATTTTTCAGTGTTATGATTTAAATATATTTTATAGATACTTAAACATTCTAAATATAATATCTTTTTTATTACAAAAGAGGTTCAAATAAAATATAAAAATATTTAATTTAAAAAAATCCTTATAAATTGAATAATATAAATGACACTTTTTTCAATAAAATCATCAATGTTTTCTATAATCATTATAATTAATATAGGAGGTTGTGGAAAACACATCTTCTTAAATTAATTTGTTAGAAATAAAGTAAATTTTTTTATTATAAATTTTCAACAAATCAATATGATCATTGATAAAGAATATTATATAAGTACTACAAGAAATATACTATATCTATAATGTGATTTTCATTGATAAATAATTTTCTTTTTAATTATTTTTTTAATAATATTTTCCTTTTAAGAAAATATAATATAAATATATATTGTAAAAAATTTATATTTTAATATATTTTAGAAAAACGACATTTTAATATAGTACGACTTCATCTAATCATGAAATCCCCCAACAACAAAAAATATTACTTTTAAGTCCTATTATTCAATAATTTCACAACATATTATCAAATTTCAATATTTAAATTCGATTTGATGTGTTAACAATATTTATGAAAAAAAATATTCTTATAATGAGCATAAATTATAAAATGAATATATAAATCAGAAAATATATGATAATTATATTGATAATATATTAATTTTATACTAGTTTTCCATAATATTAATAGTCTTAATAATTTATTAATAAATTATGTTGATTAAAGGAGGTACATATATAATTTTTTTTATAGTAAGAGTTAAATATAATTATCAGATTATGATTGGAAATAATATAATCTATTTAGATATTTTATAATGTATTGTAATTTACTAATTCAATGACTATAATGAAATATTCCATCACATGAATAAATATTTTGAAATAATTCAACTTCTATATTGTTATGTAAATAATATTTTTTTATTTTTATCATATAGATATTAATAAAATAAATATTTTTCTTCATTTTAATCAATTTTAGTATTTTTATATGTCATTTTAACATTATTTTATTGGAATAATTCTATTGTTATCTAAATTTTATTGTTATTATTATTATTTAAAATAACATGGGTAATTTCTGAATTTGGTTTCCTCATATGTGTGAACACATTCACTAATAGGCATTTTATAAACCTGATTTTTAAATTTATCATCATTATTTATATTAAATTTCTTTTTCTAGAGATGTAAAATCCATTATAACATATATAAATTTATTTTATTTTTAAAATAATAATATAGAGTAAATAGTATGGATGTTTTAAAAATTTGAAATTAATTTACACTCAATTATTTATTTGAAACAGATAAATTTTAAAAAATTATCTTGGTTAAATATAAAACATATAGAAAAAAATCAAATATCTTAATCGGTGGTTATTTATTCGTATTTATTATTTTTAATTGAAAAATAAAAATTTATAACATTATTCAGGGAAATTTAAATATTTCTGAAATTATGTGACTTTATTATTATAAGATGTTAATTAAAATCAATAAAACATATTCAAATTTTATTTGACTTATTGTTTAAATGTTCACAAAATGTAATATGTCTATCCCAAATATTAGCTTTGTATGGATGGTAATAATCAAGTATATAATAGAATTCTGAAATTTTGAAATAAAAATTTTGGGATATATTAAATACTATTAATTATATATTAATTATATATATTTATCAAAAAATTTGATTCTATTTAACATTAAAAATTAGTGGAATATGATATTTTTCATTAATTATATATAAACATACAATAAATATTGATTGGGTGATGATTTTTTCCCAAATAGGTTATGTAATTATATGGGTTGAATTAAATTATTCTAAACATAGAACCATGTAATATAGTTTTTACCAACATCAACCCATTATGTACAAATAGTTTAAATTAATATATTCTATGTTCACCCCATAATGCCGCCATATATGATACAGTCTACCAACTTCTAGTCGTGATTGAATTACAATGGTAAAAGACTCTATAATATATTCATAAAACACTCAATAACATAAATCATGACTAAACATTATAGATAATAGAAATATAAAAATATATAATTTATATATTAATAAATAAATCAATTATAAATAAAATAATCCATGATGTAATGAAATAATCCATTATCACATTACGTAAATCCATCTCCAATGATAGATATTCTAATGGGTTGATAAGAAAATAATTAATTAAGGGGAAAATAGTGTGGTATTTGAAAAAATGATCTTTTAATCACCAGGTTATATCCTTTACATCTTAATCAATCTTTGTGAATCTCACTCACCAATAGTTTTGTCATATTATAGACCATTATTTAAACATATGGTTTTCCAATCCACTAAGTTGAATGTGCAGTGTGTGAATTGAAAATTCCATTAGAAAAAATAGGAATCTAAACATGTATATATGTATATTAATATACTATATGTAATTATTTACACAATAGAATAAATGTTTTGAATTATTAAAATCATGGGGAGTTATGATTACCCTAAAATGACATTACATGATTTACACTTTGTTTTCAGAATAAATATTTATTCACATGAATCACTAGATATATTATAATTTCATATATATATGTTTGGTTTCCCATATATACAAACATTGATTACATTTTATAATCACTACAAATATTGTATTGGTTTTTCCATGTTTCTCTCAATTTACCACTAGAGGGGGGCGTACTATATATGATTTTCATTTCAATAATCATTTATAAAATTTAACATGTCATTGTGTTTAGGGACCTAAGAAGATATATAATGGGTTTAATAATATCCTTCTTTATAATATCATTAATTTCAAGCACATACATAAATAAAAATTATACTCAATAATATATTTTCTCGTACATCAATATGTTACATACACAAAATGTATTATAATTTGGAATCATTTATAACCAATTTGAAACATCAACAAGTATAATTTGATTGTAATATAGTTAAATAATATTGGATTATATCTTTCCTCATTAAAACTAGTGTTAGTTCTGATACATACCTACTATAATGAATTATGGGTTTCTATAGATGTAAAACAATTAGTTTATGTAGAAAACAAATATGAAACCAAAATCCTCGATCATCAATGAATGAAATCAAAACCATGGTTTCTGTAAAATGAATAATATTATTTAGATTTTAATATGTATGGTTGTTTGTGGGTTTTTCAAACATAATTTTCATAATGATCATATATAATATACTATCATACTATATCTTCCTTGGTGTGTCAATGATATGATGTTAATAAAATGACACTTGAGTGGCATTATTATTCACACCCATGATATTCTTATAAAAATTGTATTAAAATGGATGTTGAGAAAGTTAGATTAAAAATAAATATTTTGAACATGTGTTAAGGAATACAAAAGCATATATCTTAATTTTTATGGTTTTATATTCCATTACCAAGATATTATAAAATATACTATTTTTAATAACGAATAAAACATTTAACACCGGGTTTAAATGAACAATGGAATATTATTATTTATATATGCCAATTTTTTACATACCTATTTAATTGGTAGGTATGAATGGTATAAAATGAATTAAAAAAATTATATATACATAGATAAATATAAAGTCCCTACATGAAAATAATTTGATGTTAAATTCTTAGTAAATTGGAACTCATTCTTATTAAATATTATATATGATTCCCAAAAATACTTTTCATAAAAAATATTTTTTTTTCAGGAGAGAATATTATAATTATTTATCCCAAAATTAATAAATTTCAAAATTTATTTAATTTTTTAAATAATAATATCAAAATTATATGATGGTGAAATTTTTGGATTTTTATGAAAAAAATGATTTTTTTAATGAACAGTGAAAAACTTGGATTTTCTAAAACATTCATTTCACTTCATTGAAATGTATAATTTGGATTTTAATTTAATATTAATGTATTAAAAATAAATTTCCATTATATATATTCTAATTACTTAAATAGTAACCTTATTAACAGTATAATTTGGAATTGGTTCATTTTTTAAAATTAAAATGAGTTTTTTTTAAAAGCAGTTTTTCTTGTTTTTATTGCATTTAAAAAACAAGTTATATAAAAAACATATAGTAACTAAATTTGAAAAAATTTCTTTTCATTTTTCATTTAAAAATTAATTTCTTTAGTTGATAACTTTTATAAATTAAATAACAATAAAATACATGTTTTGTGAAAACATTTTATTTTTTGATATTTCCAAAACAAAAATATGATATAATAAATTATGTAAGTATTTTAAAGAAAATTTTATTTTAAAATGATATAAATATCATATAAAATTAATTATAAAAAATTATAATTTATTTAATGATAAATATGAAAATCCATTTCCGTGATAACGTAGTGCTTGAGCCGCATTAGAAAAGTAATATTCTGTGATAAAAAGAAATATTTTGGAAGTAAGAATTAGTCTCTAAATATAATTTATTAATAGGATGTTTAATTGATTATTTATACAAATAGTTAAAAGTTTAGTGTTATACAAATGAAACATTACCAAGTTCTTATGTAGTTCTTGCACATGATGAGAAAAGTAAAAATAACATATTAAATAATCTCTTGGACAAAATTATTATAAAAAATACATATTAAATGAAAATGAATAATAATTAAGAAATAAAATAAACAATTATTATGTTAATTATTTTTTTTAAAAAAATAGAGTAATTATCTAAAACATTTACGTTCTAATGGTGTATTGTTTAAGAGAATAGAAGAAAAATTATGTAAATGATTTGAAAAATACTAGGAATAATATTATTATGATGATTTTAGAAATTCTATTAATCTTATATATATTTACAGATTATAATGGATAGTCTATGTCATTATATTTTAAATTTGTGTAATTCATTATATTTTTAAATTCAAATGAGATGGTAATAATGGAAATGACTTTGTATGTATTTTATGATAAGTAATATATTATTTAATGATTTAATGTAATTAAAAATCATTAAATTGGAATATATGGATAGGATATAGTGTAAAATTATTTCATTTTCAATTTTTTATCCAATTGATACATTTTCTATCAATCTATAACACTTTATTATTGATAGAGTTTTTACCATAGTTAAGAATAAAATTGGTTGATGAATGGCTTAAACCCAAAATATATTGTTCAAAATTCCACATAAACCTATCACAATATAATTGGTTAAAAAAATTATCCTTAAACCATAATATATTCATCGTTTTGGCCACATTGTTTTTCTTTAACATGAGAAATAATTTATTATATTTAAATCCTGATGGTAATTCCAAGTGTCTATTTCCCTTCACTATAAATGGACACCACCTCTTTAATATTCTTTTATACACATTAAGAAAAATTTATTAAAAAACCCATAAACCAACATCTTATATAAATCATTATAAATGTTTTATAGGTTCAATTATCTTCAAAATACCATCTATATTGTCCTAAAGAAGAAACATGATGGAGGAATCATAAATAGGTGGTAATCGCTTTAACAAATATTTTTTATTATAATTAAACTTTTACCTCATTAAATTATATTATAAGTATTAAAATATAAAAAAAATTTCTAAAAAAATATTTTAAGATGTTATGATAATTTAACAACCTTATTCAACTACTTTTCCAAACAATGGGGAATTAAACCATTGTTTGTGGATTTACGTGGACTTCCTCCTTCAGAACGTGATGTGTTTCATTTTTCATCAATACGTCCCAAATATAGTTATTATTATATATTTAATAATTGTATATTATATTAATTAAATAATAATAATTCTTAAAATATAATATATTGCAAAAAAATACCCCTCCATTTGTTAAAAAATTCTAGTGTTGTTTATGTGTATGTGTGGAATACCGCCTCCCCGAAACGATGTGATTCGATTTTCGTGTCCTCCTTTCATGAGTTATTATAAAATTATATTTTATGAATAAAAATGATTGTTATGCCAGGATTATTATTCAATATATTATGTAATAATTCCAACAATTACCATGGTTAGCTTATAAAATTGATTTTTCAATTATGAACGTAACACCATAAAAACATCCAATATGAGATTAACTGGTTAAATAATTAAATATCTCATGTAATAAATGAAATTAATGTTTTACTTTTAAGGGAATAAACATTGAAAATTTTATCAAAAAATTAAATTATTTATATATCTATATTATATAATAATGAAATGGGAGCACATTTTTAGTCTAGACTCAAGGTATGGGGTTTCCTAACTCAACTTTATTTTATTGGGTTATACATCTAATTCCCTAAAAATATTTTGAAATTATTAATTAAAAGTGATCAATATTTACATTATGTTGTTTTCATAATAATTTTATATGGTTTTAATTTTTTTTAAACACAATCACCTCGATTATTAATCCTCATGTTAGTGATCCTGTCATTATAAGGATTCCTCATCTCTATATTTTTCATTGAGAAAAGATTGTGGTTTTACACTTATTTTAATTTATGAGTTATATATACAGATAAATTTTCATTTTATTCTATATATTGTTGATTATTTATGGGATTTACTTAAAATAACTTCATCAAAAGGGACTTGATTCGAAAATTACTAAATAGGTAAGGGATTATCATTTTATACTGTATTCTTTGAGAAATATGTTACGTTATAAAGTTATCTTAATTTCTAAGGTGTATATAAATACCATTAGATATGTTTTATCATTTATATGATTACATTAATGTTATTTAATTTTTAATTTTAAGTTATTTATTTAATGGGTGTTGTGATTCAAAATTTTTTAAAGCGTTGAAAATTTATGTTACAATCACGTATATTTTAATGATTTTCCAAAATAAATTTCTATTGAGTGAAATTTTATTGATCTTATCCATTAATAACCATTTATAAAATTATAATCTGTTTATTAATGTAATTTTCATATATTATTTCCATTTTTTGTACTTAAAATGAGAAAAGAGTTTTTTAAATTTGTTTCAGAATTTATTTCCTCTTTGGTAAATGAAATTGTTCTTACATGTCCAAAATATTAAAAATTATTCTCTAAAATTTATAAAAAAATAATTTAAATTCTTTTAAAGGCTAATATTTACTACATTTTAATTTTTTTACAAATGATCAAAATGGAATCATTTTAAATTTTTCGGAAAAAGTTATTCTTGAACTTTTTCAAAAGTTTGAAATGAATGATTTACATTTATCATATAACGGATGAACATCTTTTTTCACCACCATGATCATTAATTATAATTAAAATTCCATAAATATGTTTCTATATTGTTTTTCAAAAAAATCCAAATATTTTGATAACTTTTAACTAAATTGTTATAAAATGAAAATTAATTTTTATCAGATATTCAAAAATTTCTTAAACATAAATTTAATGGAATTTTTACTGAAGAAAAAATATTTAAATATTATTAATTTTGACTATTGATATAATATTTTAATTTAATTCACTATATTTTAATATTTTATTTAATTTTATTTTTAATTTTATTTTTAGGATGCTCGTTTCTTTTATTACAAGAAAATCAAACTATGATATTTTTGATAAAGTACGAGCATACATGTGTTTTGTTTCATGATATGTTACATGAAATTTTTTCATTAAATTAATATTTGAGAGTGAACCCAATAACTCAAGGGATATTTTATCATTAGTAATGTGTGGGTTCAACATATCCCTTTAATGCCTTGGGTAAAGAGGTTGAGTTAAATTGATGGAACATAATCTGAATAGAATATGATGTTATATTACTCCTATGAAAGAATGGTGTAGTTGATTATAAGTTTCTCCAAAGTGAAAATACATTTTACCTATTATAGGTTACTCTTAATAGATATAGTAATTTACTAGTTAATTGATTCTATAAAAAATGATTGATATTCCAAGATATTTATACTGTTTTTTTAATGATATCGATGATTTCTAATGTATCTATTTCTCTTGGATTATTTTTACATGGCTCGTGAATGTTGAATTATATTAATCTTCACATATGATAACTATTTATTCCATATATTATGATTTATGATAAGGTACAGAGGGAATAAATTAACGAATGTCATTCTCATGTACTTTTATTATTTCATGTAATCTTTTTGATTAACTTCTGATCCCTGATAACATTTAATTAATAATTATTAAGTTTTACCCATAATGATAATTTGAGATCTCCCTTCTTATGTTTTATATTTCTCGAGGTTTTGAACATTGATGTTAAAAAATATATATCTAGAAAGGATTCATATGAGATGAATTATATAGGTCCTATTGAAGATGAATTTTGACATTATAAATGAATTGAATATTTGAAACAATTATCACCTGAAAACATGTGTGTTACAATAAAATTTATTTTATAATTATCTAAAACAAAAAACATAATAGGCCTTGGGAATGTATGTTTTCTAAATGTTTTCTTTGATGGGGTATGTTTTGGATGGATAAAACAAGATCGTGTTAATATGAATTAAATTCCAAAATATAACTATTATATTTTTTTCACCAGATCCAAGAGTGTGGGTTCATGGATGTTATAGTAGGTATTTGAGTATGGTTTTAGATAAATGTTTTTGATTATGAAATTTTCATTTCAAAGTAACAAAAATGTTAAATATTCCATCATTGGATTACTTGTTTAATTTTGGGAATATGTTCTATGAAATAGACACCCCATTCGAGGTAGTGGGACTTTAATGTGATTAATGGTATATAGAGAAAAATTATATAGGATAATGTACATGTAACCATTAGAAGTATCACATTATTTATCATTAATGATTCTTTGGTAAGAATGTTACTTCATTTTTGGGATGTAAAAAAAATTTCATAAGATAAACTTTGATGTCAATATTTTCTTATTGAAGTTATTTTGTAATTACTGTAAATTATTTTTGGAATTATTTAATTTGAAAATTGGGTATTATTAATAAACTATGAATATTAATGTAAAATTTATTTATATGAAGTTTAATTGAGTTTGGGTATTAACATAACTTTTTATAGCTATTTCAATTTTGGAAAATATATAAATAAATGCAATTTATCTTTTTATAAACCTCATGGTAAATTTCATGTTGATTATTTTGATATTTTTATTAAATATTTACACTCCAAAGATAAATTAAGATATGAAAAATGGAGGAAACTAATTAAAACATGTTTAGAGAGTGAAGTTGTTCGAAAACTCTGGGAAAGTAATAGTTAAAAATTTATCTTCATTTTTGAATAATTGAGATCCTTTTCACACTATAATAGTTATCATTTAATGTTTATTAAATTTCACAAGATTGTTATATTCTGTACAATAATTTTTCTCAATCACTTTTTATCATTATTTTGACATTATGTTTTCCTCCATATCCATATTTCCACTTCCCACTACTATTATCCAATTTAAAATCCTAGTTATGTGTTATTGAATATGAATTTTATATATACAATTCCTTGTTTTTAAAATGATGTTTTATCAACCCTTTTGTAATGTGGGTTTACAAGAAAGGTATTTTAAAATTTTTATAAATTGATTACTGAACTCATGTTAAAATTTTTGGGTTTAAATTTTTTAATCGGGGGAGAAATTATCACCTAGAGAATTAAAAAGAACACTATGTTTGTATAATTACATTCTATTTTCAAATATAAACATTACATGACTTATTTAGAATATATAAACATTATACAAATAGATTCCCAAAGATTTTAATTTCTCTAGTTCATTTGGAATCATGGATATGTTCACACAAGTAAATAAATAATCTAAATCATCTCCCATAAGAATATTCTTTACTAGTACCCTTCTTAGAAACCTCAAATACAAAATATCATCTTAAACTAGGGGTATAGAAACCTAAAAATTGGTGATATCAGTTGTTCAGTAAGGGTAAACAAGGGTGACATGTAATCATAAACATGATTATAAGGGTATGATAAAGTAATAATGAAAATAGATGATCATACACTTCGTATCAAAGATCATAACTGTAATAATTCCATAAATATTGGAAGTTCATAAGACATGATTCATAATGAAATAAAGAGAATAATCCATGAAAACTTAACCTAGTAATAAAACATGGAATTGTGGTAGACACATAATCATATAGTATGATTTCTATAGTATCCAAGGAATCGCTGCCAAGACCATCTTGGAAGTATATGTTCACTCCCCACACAATCTATATAGTCATGGTTCACTACAATGTCCATCATCGAAGAATTATATCACTATTGATTCCATAATGGTAGTCATGATAGACTCCCATGGCTATCATAGAAGGCAATTTTCATTCCCAATACCATCTTAGTCTATTTAATGAGAGATAAATCTTTACCCATTATATTGGAGGGAGATATAGCCCCCCATGTCATAGTGAAACCATTCATACATGTTCTTCAAGATCATAATTAGTCATATTGTAACCCATGAAATTAAACTATTATTATAAACATGTAATCAAATCATAAACTGTAGAAATATAAAATTTTCATAATTATTTCATCATAAACATAACCCATGGGTAGAAGTAGGTTTATAATTTATATAACATGTACAAGATAATAAAATTTCACAACATCATTCCATCATAAAATAATACATTTAGTGAAATAATATTAATGGTAACATTGAATAATTTAACCATAAAGGAATGACTATCACCAATGGATGTTATCTTAAATGGGAAATAATATTGAGAAGTATTTTACGAACATATTTCAAGAAAATTTCCTTTCTTTTTTAAAAAAAAATGTTTTAATAACATAAAAACTTTTGGAAATATTTTTAATTAATAATATATTTTAAATTTAACAAATAATCATAAAAAACAACCAAAAAATTTAAAATCCTTTTTCCATAGAATTACATTCTGAGATACCTTGAAAAAAATTAAATTTTTATTGAAAAAATGGTTTTATTGAAAAGAATATAATTCTAACCGAATAGAGAGAGACTATAATATTTTACATAGACATTATATGAAGTAAAAAAATGAGTGTAAAAGTGGTAATATCATAATTATATATCATTAATAAACATTTTATAATCAATATAATTAGTATTCTTAATATATGTTTCATAATTGTTTATTAAAGGAATTATAAACATAAATAATCTTAAAAAATGATGAGATTGTCCCAATAAACTCTTATATCATGGTAACTTGGGATCATACTATCCATGTAAGAGAAGTAAATTATATGAAAATAGAATCATTAAAATAATTATAATCATTATATAACTTGTAAAATGTTATTATATACACCTCTACAAAGATTTTATGTGTATAACAAAACATTAGTTTCAAATGAAAATTGAGACAAAAGTATTTTTAGTAGTTTCGTATCTTTTGAAACATAAAACACATTAATGAAATATCATTAAATGTATATATTAATACACATAAACGTAGATGTAATATAAATATAATGCAGTCATGGTCAGT
Source organism: Viscum album (assembly GCA_963277665.1). Classification (NCBI taxonomy): domain Eukaryota; kingdom Viridiplantae; phylum Streptophyta; class Magnoliopsida; order Santalales; family Viscaceae; genus Viscum; species Viscum album. The sequence goes on along the minus strand of OY728155.1, from coordinate 1,733,159,763 downwards.
ACATACACCATACAAAAGTAGAGAGTGGTAAACATAGCATGTATCTCACGAGGAAAAAAAAGAGAGATGAAATCCACTTACTTTGTGTCTTGACTCTCTTCGTACTCATACAAGAATCCTGTATAATAAATATATGATTATTATAAATATTTAACCTTATAATATTCTTTTAAATAGTTCCATATATGGATTTATTATGATCTCAAATTACCCACTTGTTAAGCATCGTATGTTGAGGTTTGACTTCGGGTAATATTCTCTATGTTCATTGCATGTGTCTTAATTTGTTGTATCGTTAGTCCTTATACATATATCATGATTCATGAATATAACTCAAGATATAAATATCATTTATATCCATTATATTTATATTATAATATTCTATATCATAAATAAGTGGTAAATCAAATACATTGTTCATGAAAATTTGTAGTTGTATTTACGCACAAACATCATTGCCGTTTTAATTATCATATTGAAAGAATGAAATGAAAATGACATAAAAGGGTATATGTATACAATATTATTATAGTTTCATTATAATTTTATATATAATTTATAATTTCACTAATCAAATCAAAAACACATCACATGTAGTATGTGAACAAATCACATCAGTTTGAGGGGCAGTTGTCCACACTTTTCAAATGAAATTATATTAATTACACCAAATGAAACAAAACCAGATGTGTGATTTAAAAAGATTAAAAAAGAATAATTAAATAATAAATATAATATATGACATGTTTAACTTGACTTTTTTCATAATTTACAACATTATAGGATGTAAATTATAATTGAACAATCGTCATTTAGTGAGGTTGTAGTTCACCATAAATGTAAAAAAATATGTTTGATATCCATTAAATAGAGGTGTGTGTTACTATAGGCCGAACCATTAGCATAAAAATCCTAGTATATTTATGATACTATATTTTCATAAAACAATGGAACAAATATAGTAGAAGTGTGGAGAAGTAAAATAAAGGAAAGGAGCTTAAGAGAAGATATTACCTCTTAATGTAGTTGCTTGTTTCGGTTTGTGCCAAAGGGGTTCCTAGAGATTCATTATTTCCAAGATAAGGCTGATAAGTGTAAGGGAGAAAATTTGGGTACATTTTTCAGTAGATTTTTGGATTTCCAATTGTCTTGATAGGTGTGAGGAAATGGGTAGAGGTTATGGCCTTTTATAGGGAAGTGAATGGATACACTTAGTATTTTTGAAAACAAGTTAGGTGTAGACATTATTTTACCTAAAAACCATCCAAACTCAATAAAATATTGTTAATGTCCAAATAATCACGTGAAAATTGGTTTTACAAATTTTTTTTAGGAATTTTGGGTCTTATATTTATGGTTTATAACTTTATAAACCTAATTTTTCTCTTAACTTATTTAATTTATTTTAATCACTCTCAGTAGTATTCTTTGTCCAAAAAATTTTAAATTATTAATCATTATAAATTATTATATTTTAAAATATGGAATCCATTTTTTTAAATTATAATCACATAATTGGCATAAATATATTTTTTATTAATCATGTATTCGGGTCGACAATTCGACTTTTCATAGAAAAACTGATCAAAATTTTTGTAACTTTTTATATCAAATTTTAAACTGAAATTGGATGAAATGAAAAAATTTAGATTAATTTATAATAATATAGTAAAATTATACATCTAAACCAATTTTAAAAATAATTTTATCATATATAAAAAATAAATTAAACAACAGTTTTGAATTAAAATCATGTATTTTTCATAATGCTTCCAAAAATGATGTTCGTCAGAATTATCTCAAACATTCACCCTATATTAATTTCGACATTATAAATTAGAAAATAAAATTTATTTTACCAAATTAAATTAATAAATATTTCTATTATTATTTTTATTATTTTTCACAAAACTACATTAAAAAAGGGTTTCATTCGAGGAAATAGTATTTTAAAACATATGATAAATTCACCAAAAATCATATCTTTTATTATAAATATTTTTTACATATAAATTTTTTTTAAAATATATTAGAAATGTTTTTATTATTATTCATAAAACTATGTTTGATGACTATTTTATAATTATCTCATTTAAATTTGAATAAAAAATGTGTTGTTTCATATAAGCTATGTGTTGTGTTTATCATAGGCCAAAATAATGTTGTGTGTATCATAAAACAATTTGGTGTTGTGTGTAATGTACGATAAGTCAGTTCCACATGAAATGAGTTTTTGAAATAGTGCATAGAAATATATAAATGAAAATTTAATTTATTCTAAAAAGTCAATAAAATCTCAGGGTATTACATTCTAACCCCATTAAAATGAATTTCTCCCTCAAAATACTTCTCTCAGGTAAAAAATGAGGAAACTATGTTTTAAAATATCCCCAAGTTCTCATTTATAATCTATTAACTAGTGATTTATTGTCAAAACATTGACCATGGAAGTTCCCTTTTTTGTATAAATTTCATTTAATTGTCTAGATTTTCAACTGGTTATTCCTCATAAAAAAGATATTTCTCCAACATTATGGCCTAAAAGTTAAATAAATATGAATGTTTAGGTTTTTACTTCTCTAAGAGCGGTACATGGAATACATCATGGACTTCAGATAGATATTGAGGAAGCTCTAGGTGATAGGTTGTTGTCTCAATATGAACAAGAATCTCAAACTGACCAATATAACAAGGGTTTAGTTTTGCTTTTTCCCAAATCTCATAACATTATTCTTGGGTGATAATCTTAGAAACACATTTTCCCTAATTTCAAATTTCGGATCCCACCGACTATTCTTTGAATAACTTTTCTACTGACATTGATTTTCCTTGATATGATGTTGAATGGTTCTAACCCTCTCGACCATTTATTTGGAGATCATAGATCCCAATATATTTCTTTATCCAAACTCATCCTAAAATGTTAGAGCTCTAAATTTCATTTCATGTAGGGCTTCATAAGGATATATAATCGTGATTGATTGAAATCTATTATTATAGGAAAACTCAACCAGGTGAAGTTTTTGATCCAGAAATCCTTTGAAATCTAATGATCCATAGCTCAAAATCTCCATTAGGGTTAGAATTCTTCTTTATAACAGACCATATAACTGAGGATGATATACTATGTTGAATGTCAATTTTTTATCATGTAATTGTTGAAGCCTTCTCCAAGATGTTGTGGTCAACCTCATATATTGATATGATATAATAGAATGTGGTACTCGATTCAAACATAACAATTCCATCATTTATATCCTAAAAAGATGATCAAAAGAGAAATATTCATTGTTATCCATAAATTGTCATTACATAGTATGGATATCTTCTACCACCCATAGAGAATTAAAACTATTTTAGTTTATGGGTATTCCGACACCAAAATACATAGTTATGTTTTCCCATTTCCATTCTTGTATTTCTAATGGATGCAACATCATTGTATAATTTTGTCTTTCATCCTTAACTTACTATTTTTACAAACACTAAGATACAAACTCTATGATATCTCCCTTCATTCCATCACTCTATAAGTATTTTTTTCATGTCCCTATACATCTTCATACTTTCAGGATGAATAGATAATTAAGAACTATGAGATTCCTCTAATATCTCTTTCTCAAATATGTTTTATAAGGAACACATACACGGTTCCTGAACCATACCATTCTATACTGATCAATGTTAAAATCTAGAATAATTTAGATATTCTTTTGTAGCTCTTCTGCTTCCTTCTACACCGCTTTAATATTTAATTGGATAGATGGATGAACATTCATTTTAGAATGATGATATTTTTTCCCTTCCTTCAAGATTTGTAGTTCCCTTAATTGAAAATCCATAATTATTAGATCTTTTTATAACCTCATCATGAATAATCTAGTACGATCCTTTCAACATAATACATCTTCCACCTTTCTCATATTCCTATGATGGTAATATGCTGAGAAATCACAATCCTTTATCAACTCTAACCATGCTCTTCGCAGCATGTCGAAATAATTATATTTGAATATTTATTTTAGAATTTTATTATCATTATATATGACACTTATATCCAAAAAGATAATTCTTCTATATCATTAATTCCAAAATTACCACTACTAACGTGAAATCCGGAGTTGGTTATTTTTTATCATGGATCTTCATCTATCATGAGCCATAAGAGAAAACCTTGTCATTCTGTATAAGAAGACATCCCAATACCTTATTATATAAATCAATCTATATTACAAAAACTTATCCACTATCGGGTAATGTATGTTCATGCCCACTGACCAACTTTCTCTTCAATTCCTAGAAATGTTTCTCAAATTAATTATTCTATATGAACATAACACCCTTCCTAGTTAACTTGTTCAGAGGAATTGATAGACATGGAAAATTATACATATACTATTGATAATACCCAGGTAAACCAATAATGTTTTGGATCTTAGTCATTTTGGTTGTTCTAGGCCATATTCAATATCTTCTCCTTTGATGGATCTATTTTTATACCATCTCCTGAGATTATGTGACACAAAAATGAATCCTTTTGTAGCCAAAAGTCACACTTTGTAAATTTTTCATATAACTTATCCTTTTTATGTACAAAAGTACAATTCTCATTTCATCTTCCTTCTCTTCCATAATAATTAAAAATATAAAAAATTGACCTATAAAGACAACCACAAACAAATTTAGGTAATCACTAAAGAATCAATTCATTAAATCCACGAAGATATTAGAGGAATTAGTAAGATCAAAAAGAATAACTATATATTCATAGTGTCCACACCTTGTACTGAATAGCATATTTGGTATATCCTATTTTTTTACTATCAATAGTTGATATCCAAAATGAATTTTAATCTCAAAAAAGTTTTACACTATACATTGAAGATCAAACAAGTCATCAATACATGGAATATGATACTTTTTCTTGATTTTTATCTTGTTCAAATCCTGTAAATAAATTTATAGTCTCATTGATCCATATTTCATTATCAAAAAAAGAACCAATTCACCCCAATGTGACAAACTTGGCAGAATGAATCCCTTATTAGGTTTTTTGGGGAGTTTCTTCTTTAATTAACGCAACTCAATCGGGTCCATTCTATAAAGAGTCTTTGAAATTGGTGTGGAACTAGATATATGTTTTATCAAGAACTCAAATTCACATTTTGGTTGAATAATAAGAAACTATTATTGAAATACATTCAAAAAATTACAAAAAATAATAATATCATTGATGTTAATCTTCCCCCAAACCATTTGAGAGAAACTAGCCTTTTGAATGGGAATTAAGACCCACACGCATAATTTAATATACACAAGACGTTCATGCTTATCATAGCATTGATAGATGATCATAGGAGGGTTTGAAATAACAAAATTAACATCACCTCATAAACAATTAATGTGGTATTTATTTAGAGAAATCCAATCTAAGCCTAATATTACATCTAGTTCAAAAAAAGGATGAATGAAAAGATTTTTATAAACCACATTCCAAAAAACATCAACAAAAGAGGAATCATATACTTGAGATAAAATCATCATTCCATTAGGGTTGTTCATATATAATTCCACATAAAATATTTTTAGAATAATATTAACACCCGTGGAAAATTATTTAGATATGAAGGAGAAGGTTTATCCAAAATCCAATATGACCTTAGCAATTATAGAGTTGATGGTACGTGTACCTTTCATCGCATCATTATCACACCCCACATCTGAAATATTTATTTCATGGGATTTACCCTTAGCACATGGCTTAATATGTTTCTTACATTGATCATCATCATATTCCCTTAGTTTGGGTTAGTTGTTTAAATGGTTTTCATTCTACTTACAATCTTAGTAATGAATTTGGGAAGGGTCATTCTATGTGGTTGTTTCCCCATTCACAATGTTAGCTACCTATTCCCATCACATAAACAATATAATTCCCAATAACAATCCCTTCCTCACATAAAAAATGTATTAAAAGCATTAAGGTAATTTATTCTATGATACTTCCCAGAAATTGATCATAAAAAAATATCTTCTTCTATTTTTCATGTTTTTTAATTTTCCTTTAAACTCCATATTTACCTTCTTGTCAAAACCAATATATTGATACATGACTCCATCCTCCATTTCAACCAGTATTAAAAATTCACAACATCTTTATATCTACTATGTTTCTAATGGAAAATTGCACTCTGAGACTTTTCATATAGCCAGTGAAGAACATATCAACTATAAGTTTAGGATGGATGATAATTCCTGAATTGTACCTTGCAAGTCTCTTGTAATTAGCCTTGTGGGTCCTCAAAGATTCATTATCCCATTACATCAACTCAAGGAACACATTATCCATCATGGTATGAATAATTATAGTAAATTACTTGTTAAAAAATATGTTCTTGATACCGACCAAATCGATGGATTCAATCTCATATTTCTACCTCATATTATTGATTAGAGTCCACCATGATCTTCTCCTTCTTCTAGCCAATAATTAACCAATATGAATTTATCATGATCCAAACACTAAATAATATAGAATACCTTTTCAGTTGTACTGATCAATTGTTTAGAAACATGTGGATCAATAGACACATTGAATGGAGGTGGACGTTTGCTTATGAAATTATCAATAGAATGTTGTTCCCTCCTTTTCTGATCTATATTTCCTCCATGGATCATAGATTTAGAAAGTTACGTTAGAATAGAAATGAGTCTTTTCATTCTATATCGTGTATAATTTGGTTTCTCATGAAGAAAATTATTTCATTTTCCATAACATATACCATTAATGTGGTTCCTTTGGGTTCCAATCATTGACTAAAACCAAAATCATAGAGTAAAAATTGTTATCATAATAAGGAACCACATAATCATGAAAAATCACCTATATAATGTCTAAATTATTCAACCATTTATAATACGTAACACCTTATTTTTAAAATCTATTACTCATATCCAACTTATTTTTAAATCTTTCATTGTGTTTCATGAAGATTTTTCTAATTCCCAAAACATATTCCCTGTGAGTGTCGAACCAGGTGTAGAACGAGGCTCGCTATTGTGTACCAAATTAACTCAGGTTAGACTTGGTACATCATTTCAGAGTTTCTATCCCAAGGACATATCTTCTAGATCAACATCCACTTGTAGTATCCGGATAAGAATTTATTTCTTGGAATCCACTCACTCTGTCCTTCTCCAAAATTACAGGACATTTGCCCATACATTTCCTTATCATTATAATTATTTCTACACATGTTCGTAGGTTTCTTATTGAAATAGTGGGTGCCTTAGACCGAAATATGAAGTACATTTGATTACCATATCATGTGTACAGTTAGTTATACATGATGTAATCTTACTATTCTAGTATAGATTATATGTGTCCACTATTCTAATGGTAATTTCCAAAGATTAATTTGAGAGGTTATATAAGATCACATGCTATAATGAGAACCTTGAGATATTATGACATCAATATTCATGATATGTTATATAGTCTAGATACATCTCACTGACTTGAAACAATATATTTATGACTATTAGGTTATGGGGGATCATAATCCTTTAGACTTCTTCTCATGAAGATCATACAGGGTGATATCTAGTAGTGAGATCATGAGGATAGACCTGCCAATAGGAATACTAGATGTTTTGGGTGTCATGGGTTGTTCCAATCTATGGACATGTGTATTGGTCTCATAACATGAGACCATTACCAATGCGTACTATTTGATTACGAACTTTGATGCAAGTAAAAAAATATTGAAATGAATTAGTGACTATGTAGTTTGTTTTGGGTTTGTTGTTGGTGGTATGACATTTGCTGAATGGCCAAGAAAGGATTTTTCACATTGAAGTTTAGGAAGGTGAATATCTCAGGCCTTGTTGATCAGGATGGGGCTGCCTTCATATGATTTTGTCCAAAGTAGTAGAAAGCCAAATCCATCTGGATATATCAAAAAATAATAAATCAAGATAAAGACGATGACACAAGAATGCATCCTGCTTTATAGGATATTTAATGACAAAGTGAATATAGTACACAGTCAGTGTTAGTAGGATAGTAGCCATTATTACGATTTTCCATATCACTTATGGGGCCATGATTGGTTGCTAGACTCCCCTCTTGGTCTGTGAATTTTATTCACTCCTATCGAGATAAGGGGAAAGAGGGTCACACATAATACCATATTCAAGAATCATCCTTATTTAGTTGAATAAGTAAATGGACATAGTGGGCCCCGCCACAGGGTCAGATTTTTGTCCAAGTTATAGATGACCAATGAATTAAATAAATTCATTATTATTCAAGTTATGAATAATTAGGATTGAATTTATTTAATGTAATTACATGTTCAGTAAATACGATAAAATATTAATCGAACAAATATTATTTTAATATTCGAGGTTCATTTAATATTAAGCAAGATAGTAGGTCAAGTTAAATGAATAGGTTTTATCAAATAATATATTGTATATATATTATAATTATGTGTTAAAATAGAAAATAATATTGGCGTAGTTTAATTCATCAGAATTATTTATTTAGTGGATGTTGATATAAATGGGGATGGGGAACACAACCAGGTATTTATCAACTACACTATAAATATTAGAGCTTTATTCTTCTTATGTTGAGTAAATAACTATTCATTCATTCATGGGATGAAAATGGAGAGCCTTCGCCTCCTCCCACATCCTAGAGAGAGAAGTCATTGATCCAACAGTTCGGATCATGTTCATCCTCAAGCATCAAAGTGATATTGATGTGGTGATCGTCAGAACATTGAAAGCATTGTCGGATCGCCGAGTTATCACCCAGAACACAACGATCGACATTCTAGTGTATTTTTTAAGATCTTGTGGATTATCTAGAGGGTTCATACTTTGGATCGTTCTAGTGATGATCTCCATTGAATAATTGTAGTCATCCATGACTTCAGATTTGAAACGGGTACATTTTCATTTTTATTTAGTTTTCCGTATAATTTACACTGGATTATCGGACTTATCCGGGGCTTGGATTATCAGGGACAATAGGTTTTGTCGATCCGCCGACAAAAAAAATTAAAATCCCAAGCCTACTGGCTTCTACTACAGGCCCCAGAACCTAATAATGGTATCAGAGGGATCACGTATATTTTCTAAAACTAGAAAATTAAATTCTCTTTAATATTGTGAAGAGGGTTCAAATACTGTCAAAACGGTTCAAACCACACTTTGATCCAATTTCGAATGGCCATGTTATGACCATTTTAAATTTTCGGATTGGAGAAAATATATTGTTTAATCTCAGGTTCTATCTTTTTTTTATCCAGCAAAACCGATCAATTTTAGATCAGTTAAATGTATATAATTAATATTGTGTAAATTATAATTCGAAAAATTAAATAATTTTCACAATGTTATTCTTATTTTAATAATAATTATTTTATTATTAGAATAATGTAATAATAATAAATTATTTTTTAATTATAATAAGTTTATTACTATTAAATATTAATGGCTATTTAGCCTTTATAAATAATGAGGAGACATGGAATTTTTCAGAATATCTCATATAAAATAATGGAAGAGACATGACCTTAATTACAAATATTAAATTGGGTGTGTATTTTTAGAAAGAAGGGGAACATGCTTCAACAAAAGACATAAATTTTATAAAAATAATGATAAATGTGGGGACTAGATTCGTAGAAAAGTATAGAAAATAAAGATGGTGAAACAGGGGGTCCTCATGGACTCCCACCCCCATCTTCCTCATAGCGCATAGAAGGTCGTAGAGACCTGCAGCACCCAATCCTCCCAGTCTCTCCGCCATCTATCCTGAGCAATTCCTACCCTCGTATCGATGATGCACACTGCCCGACCTTACCTAGCCGACCTCCACCACCTTGCACCCGTAGTGCCGTAGCGTAGGATCCACCTACGCACCGGGCCTCTCTCAGGCCACCCGGCTTCCCTGTGATCCCATTCCAGCCTACTTGTGATGTTGTCGTCCCACCCTACCAATAATCCTACTATCACCGGATGCTGTCACACAAACCCCAAGCTACCGGATAGCGCCGGTGACCTCCGTTATGACCAGGATGCTAACAATCGTCGCCTCCCTCCACTGCCTAGCAGGCCGCTACTGCCCAATGTCCAAACTAAAGTATATAATGGCACATTCTTCTTCTGTACATGTCTGGCAGCTGCCACGGTGTGCTTCTCTTTCTTCCCCCATATCCTGCTGGTCAATGGTCGTCCACCCTCCTACATGAGTCATGCCTCATTGCGGTCCTCTTAGAACTAGTAGCGGATCCACCCAGAGCCATCCAAATCCTAGACGGACCCTACAACAACCCGTTGCCCAGCTTCCCTACATTGTCTAGGCTATCGTACTGCCAGCATGCCACTCGACCACTCTCCTTTATAGAACACCACACTTGGTACCCTCTGTACCGTCATCCGGCCTCCCATAGTGGAACGACGCGATCTACAACCTTTTCGCTGCCCCACACCCATTTGGGTGGTATTATTACTTTTTCCTACAAGTATTTTCACAGAGAAATTCTAGCCCCGATGGAGTCCAGGAAGACCTACACAACTCGGAATGGGTTTGGGCTAATCGGCCCGGCCTAGTACAGCACAGAATGGCCCTGTGCGAGTTTTTATCGACCCGTATAGGCAGTGTAGTGATGTTTCAGGGACTGACCATTGATATTATTCAAAATAAATTAATTTAATTAATTTAATTTGAGTTTCTAAATTCAATTAAATAAAATTAATTTTGGTTAATTATTTTAATACCAGATAAAAAATCAATTCAATTTGATAATTAAATTGAATTATGTTAAATTAATTTAATTTTGACATTGAAATTAAATTAATTAGAGGACCGATAATTATTTATGTTTTTTGACTTATTAAATTCATTTAATGTAATTTAGATAACCCTCATACTTAATTAATGCATTTTAATTTTATCGAGCTTTATTCTACCAACATTCTGGTGTTGAGCACCAACTCATGTATGTCACATTTAATTAATTAATTATTTTAACTAAGTGTGATGATTGTAATTAATTAAATAGATGGCATGCACATAACCTTACTTTTTCAGTTAAAATGAATAATGGAATGTGTGCCAAATTTTTATCTTATGCGCATTTTTCCCACTAGTCTCCCCATTGTCTGCAAGGGAGTATATTTGCACTTCAGATGAAGATAACGAATGATGTGGACCCCGCCATGATGAGGTGGTACTCCAAGACGTGATGTCGACCCCACAAAGATGTGGTGATTCTCCAAAATACCAGCGGACATACATGATAGGTAAAACTGCATCAAGACTCAAGCATTCGACTCAGGTACGATGCCCTTAGGACATTTAGATGCTCAAGACCAATTTGGTAGTAGTTAACAATTATTCATTTATTTATTATTTTATTCATTTTAGAAAATAGGTAAAATTCCTAAAATAATAAATAATAAAATGAATAAAGAAGCAGCGTGTATTTTTCTAATAAAATTTATTTGTGACCGCAATAACATTGATGAACATGTTTAATAGAAATGGATTACATTCATATAGAGAAACCAATTATTCCCTCAAATAATATATTAATTCATAACTACCTTCTATAATTTAATTTTGAACAAAACTATGTGTTTGGGTGTCGGTCATGCTATAGATGAGGGTTCTCTTACTATAGGGGAGTTATTATTGGAGTGGTGGATCGACTTAACAAAAATTTCAACCATGAAATATCTATATCTGGCTTTTTGGAATATTATAGGGAAGTGTTGTGTAAATAAAATTATGATTTTTGATGTTGGGGCCTCACTAAGAAGATAAAGGAACCGTGAGTTAATGTGGTTGGCTAGTAAAAATCCTATCTTGGACCCTTCGAGTAGTGGTGTAGCCATAGGATGTAGACTATGAGGGGGTTCAGGGATCTTTACCACCAGAATACTCAAGAGTATTCTGATATTAGTACATAAGGTTCCTAAAATTCAAAAAATTACTAGGAGAAATTTAGTGATTAAATTAATCAGTAATTCCACATTTGGTATTCAATTTTAAAAGAAAAATATGCTAATGTATATTTGTAGAGAAGGACAATAAATACCACAATTAAAATCAGATATGTTTTAGACAAAGTTAATGTCTAAACTATGAAATTATTTCCAAAGGGTAGTATAGGCAATCACGCACATTACTACGATATCAAAAATTCATGATGCTTGTGTCCCAACCCGTTAAGCCACCTCAACAATAGAGGGTGTATAAATTCTTACAGGAGGCTCATGAATCAAGAATATGATGGTTATGTCATAATTCTACATCCAATTCAAATGTTAGTTGCGGTTGTTACATCATGACATGGATGATGTTACATTTAGTCTCATCTCCAAGATCCTTTCGAGGAGAATCTGAATAATGATTTGTATGTGATGGTCGCACATGGTTTGTGAAAAGTGAAAGGTGGTTCACTATAATTCTTTTTATCCCATTCTTATACCCTTTACACATAATTACTCAAGCTTCGATTAAGGGTACAAATGAATATTATAGAGTAACTTTAAGATAACATTCTCCAATTAATAATAATATGGGAGATAATGCCATCTTTTATTCATATGGAGAATAAATTGAATGAAAAGTAAAAAAAGGCTTATGAAAGGTTATTCCAAAGGCACCATTTTCATGTCGTTCAAAGAAAACTTTTTGGTTATTTAACAGGAGTTTATTTACATCTCATATTCGTAATAAAATTTTGGATGTTTAAGAATTTAATGAACTGAATTGCAGAAGCAAGTACCAACTTCTCGCATAGGTATATTCATCAAATAAATTAATGTTTCTAACACACTTCATGGGTATTGAATACAACACGACAATAACATATGTTGATTTGAATATAGTTACCATTTATTTATAGGAACATTACATGATGTAAAGTGTCTTCTCAAAGCAGCTAAAAAATGGTGATTCTTATGTCAGTGATGAGGAACACAGAACTACAAATTGATATGTGAATAAATAAAAAAGAAAATTTTGTTGAGTATAACCAAAAAAATCATTTCACATTCTCTTTGGAAATAATGTGAATTCATTATATGTTAGTGGAATAAATGTTTTTTGTGGTCACATACTCAACAAAATAGTTCAAACATACTTGTATCAAAGGCAATACACGATGAATATAAAATGTAATACCCACCCAACTGTGGCAAGATGATTCCTCATCAAGTAAAACTAAAATTGGACGTCAAGAATATCCCTATTATGGTATTTAATCTCCACACAACTAAACACCTTTTTTATCATTTACCTTTTTAGTTCAGACAACGAAACCTTTAGAAATGAAGGTATGCCTGAATGATCTCTTGGTTAGTTTAATAAGAGTGTGTGAACTATTACAAAGAAAAATAGAGGTAAAGATGCTTCATAAGATTCATTAAATTTATTAAGGAATGTAATAATGAATTATATATGTTTGGTCATAATATATGAGTTGCTTCGTATTGGCATGCTGAAGAATATCTTTACCAAACATTTATCAATCATGATAATGTAGCGTGGAGTAATTCTTAAAATCATGGTAACCTATCTACGTCATTTTATTTTTGTTAATTAGGAGGATCGATGATGATTTCTTAGATGTTAACATTCATAAAAAAAATATACAATGGAGCAATTCCTAAATTCACATTTCATACATCAAAGCTATGATGTATGTAGTATCAATGTTACAACTTGTAGTAACTTCCATTATATTTAAAAAATGTTCTTTACAAATACCAGAGTAAACCCAAAACCATGCCAACAAAAAGGATAAATGGATATCAAATGAGTCATAGTATGATGGAAAATCAATTATGTAATAGGATGTGTTTAGATGCAAAGCATTTGTTAAGATTTAAACAAACATGATTCAAGTAAAAAACAGTACGCATCTAAGGTACTTATCCTAACAGTAGCTTAGGATATTATTTAAATCCCTAAGATGGAAAATATGTATTCAAGTGATAGACAAAATTTATATATAAGGGTGCACATTTTTATTATAGATAGTGGGGGAAGAATTGACTTGGGTTTATTCAGTGCTCTAGATGCACAAATGGTTGGCATAGTAACATGTTTTACAAGTTCACATGGAAGAGGGATGTTCTAGTGAAACATAATGCATAGGAAAGACGAAACCACCATGATATTTTTATATTCACCATGGTCGATGATACGTTATTTGATGAAAATAATAAATTCTACAACTATTAAGTATAAGTAAAATAGCTAATATTGAATAGAACAATTAAAATTCCATAATGGATTATATGTATCAAATTGAAAAGGGGCTTATAAACTGAATACTATAGTGGATATTCATATGAGATGATACATGGATGGTACAATCCTGGTGATAATAAGGATTGATTGGTTATACCAAGTTAGTGTGCCTAAATCCATTAGAATTTCAATTGTTTCTATTATCATTAAATTGGGCATTTGATGTCAAAATAATCTTTCATGGAAGGTGTCTGTAAGAAGCTACCAGAAAAAGATGATGACACACTCTAATTACAATGTTGGTTGTAAGTTACTAAAATCTAGATCATGATTAAAGTAAGACAGAAGATCATAGAGCATTCATTATAAATCAATATTTTCATTTTTCTAACCAAAGTTTAGTAGGAGAAGTAATGTTTTCCAATAGGAATAAGTTTGGAAACATAATGAAAACATATAATGATCTTACAGTTAGATAATATCAGGTTAAAAGTAACACTCTAAATGGTTGAATTAAATTGAAAACCTAATTTATTTGTAATAGGATCTACTAAGGTAGATATAATGGTTGGTTGGACCTAGTCTATTGTACATATTGTGACATAGTATTACAAATATCAGTTAGAAAAATTAATGATTTGAATTGTTTCTAATCTAATATGGATTAATTTCTCAAGGATAACATGTTTGGAGCATGGGAAGAGATTAACGTCGTGAATTGATGCCATACACTTCAGTGATAGATCAAACACATAATCTATGTTATGTATAATAATTTATGTTTTCATGATATACATTATATTAGTAAAATATAAATTATATCCAAGAGCACTGTAAGGGATGGAGTCAGAGCTATCATCTTGTACATCTATGAGTACAAATAAAATGTACCTGTTGTGAGGAGAAGAAGGTATACTAGTTATGGTGGGACACCTACTATTAATCCTTAGATTGATATGATATAGTATCAAAGTTAGAAAAAGGTGATGCGCGATTCAATCTCATAAAAGCTAGTGGTAGCCATATCTACAAATACCAAGTACATTTTTGCTTCTTAGGAAGATAAGAAGTGGTTCATGGAATCACACCTAGTGAGAAAAGTATTATCATAATGTGAATTATGGTATTCTTACTAGCCCAGTTGTCAGGTTATGACAATGAAAAAAAGTGATGTACTCAGGGGTACCTTATCTTGAGAAGATTTACTCAAGAATATGTGGTCGTATATAGCAGATATGCCAGGCAGTGAAAACATGGTAGGCCCAGTAGCTAAAGCCATTACTCAGTACATTCTTGATATTTATAATGTGATTAGCTAATATGTTTAGTTAGGTAGTTGGATCTAGTGCAAGTTGGAGTGTTGAAATAGTTGGAGCCCTAGAACCAACTGTGACGTACTTTTGATTATCATATCATGTTTATAGTTTGTTATACATGATGAAATCTTACCATAATAGGGCAAAATTATCTGTTTACACTATTATAATGGTAATTTCAAGAGATTAATTTTCATATTGAGTGGTTATAGAAGATCTTAGGCTTTGAGGTTAACCTCGAGATACAATGACATTAATCTTAAATATAAGTTCTATAGTCTAGATACATCTCACTGACCAGACATAAAAGATGTATAACTACCATGTTCTGGGGGATTATAATCATTGAGACTTCTTCTCATGTGTTTTTCACTTGATGATCTCAAGTAGTAATATCATGAGGATATACCCACCAATAAGAACACCACATGTTTTGGGTTTCTTTGGTTTTTCCTATCTACGAACATGTGTATTGGTCTCTGGACTTGAGACCATTACAATGTGTACTATTTGATTACGTACTTTAATGAAATATGAAAACCATTGAAATGAAGTTGTGGAGAGGTAGTTTATGTTGGTTGCATCGTTGGTGGTATGGAAATGGTTGAAGGGTCAAGAAAGGATTTGACACTTCCCAGTTTAAGAAGTTGTAAATCTTAGGCCTTGTTTACCAAGATGGTGTTACATTCATAAGTCTTTGTCCAAATCAGTAGAAAGGAAAATACATCCAAATATATCATCAAATAATAAATCAAGATAAGGGCGATGACACAAGAATGTTTCCATCTTTATGAGATATTTAATTACAAAGAGATTATAGTAAACAGTCATTGTTTTTAGGATGGTAGTCATTTCTATGAATATCCTTATCTCTTTAGGGTCCATGATGGGTTTTCATACTCTGCTCTTGTTCTATGGATTTTATTAACTGGTATCGATATAAGGGCCTAGAATTTCACACACAATAATGTATTCAAGAATCTTCCCTATTTTGTTGAATAATTATATGGACATTGTGGGCCCTGCCTAGGGGTCTGAGTGTTGTCAATGTTAAAGATAACCAATGAATTAAATAAATTTCAAAATTATTCAAGTTATGAATAATTGTGATTGAATATATTAAATGTATTTACATGTTTAGTAAATATGAGAAAAATATTAATCGAACAAATATTATATTAATATTCATGGTTCTCTTTATATTAAGAAGGATAACAAGTCATGTTTAATGACTCGGTTTTATCACATAATATATTTTATATATATTTCCAATATGTGATAAAATTATAAATAATATTGGTGCATTTTAGTTAATCAAAATTACTTATTTAGTGGACATTAAAATAAATGGGGTCTTGTGATCCCAACATGGTATTTCTCAACTCCACTATAAATATAGGAGGAGTATCTATTTTATGTTGTGAAAATAACGATTCATTTGTTTATGGGATAAAAATTGAGAGCCTCTCTATCCATATGCTTCCTAGATAGATAGGTTGTTTCTCGAAGTCTTCGAATCATGTTATTCCTCATGAATTGAAGAGATATCAATTTGGTGATCGTATGGACTTCGAAATCATCATCAGATCACCGTGCTAGCACCCAGAGTACAACAATCAATGTTCCATCAGATTTTTGAAGTGCATGTGGATGTTATAGAGGGTTCTTGCTTTGGATCCTTCAAGCGACGATCTCCATGGGCTAGTTCTAGTCGACCACAACTTTAGATTTGAAATGGGCATGTTTCCATTTTTATTTTTTTCTCCTTATAATTTATGCGAGATCCTCGGACCTATTCAGGGATCCGATCTTTGTCGACGACATGTTCCGTAAATCTTCCGATGAAATAATTTAATATCCTTGGCCCACCAACTTTCGCTCCAGGCCCCGAAACCTAATAGTTCTCACTAGGGTTTTCCCATTAACCAATAAAAGGATAACTACTCCTTTTCTGTGATACAAATTATTGTGACACTCTAGTTTCCAACATAAACATTACATAAATTTTGTGGGCTATATAAACATTATACGAATGGATTCCCAAAGACCGTACATAGTCTATTTCCTTTGGAAATATAGAAATGTAAACACTAGTACATAAATGAGCTACATCATCTCCCACTAGGTTTTTATTATCTATCATCTTTACTATAGACATAAAACATAATACATATCATTATAACCATGGGGAAAGGAAACATAAAATGGGATGAACCCAAATTCTCAGTAGTGTAAACATGGGAGACATTTAAACATAAGCATAGGCATAAGGTTATGAGAATGAGATAATGTATATAGAAGATTATAACCATTATATCAATGATCATAACTATAATCATTGAATAAATATTAGTAGATCATAAGACATTATTCATAATGAAATAAAGAGCATATTCCATGAAATACGAATATAGGAAGAAAACATGGAATTGAGGCATACACATAAGAATATAGTATGATTTTAATAGTATAAAAAGCATCACTACAAAGACAATATTGGTGGTATAATTTTACTCCCAAACCATCTGGGTAACCATGGAGTACTACCATGGCCATCTTAGTAGCATGAGTTAACTCCTTATACAATATTGGTAGTAATGGTTCACTACCATGGCCATATTAGTAGTAAAGGTCCATTACCAATACCATATTATTCTATATCATGACATATAAATATTAACCCTATTCATTGAAGAAAGTTATAGGTCTCACCCATCTCATAGTGAATTCACTAATACATGTTCCAAAATATCATAAATAGTGATATCATAACCCATGAAACTAAATGTGTATTATAAACATCTAATCATATCATAACCTTTGGAAATAGATAGGTTTCATAATAATTTCATCATAATAATATCTCATGGAAAGAGGCTGGTTTGAAAAGCATATAAATTTTAAAAGACAAATGGGGTTCATGAACACAATTTAATCAAAAATTATTCCCTTTTGAGATATACTATTAATGGAAGCATTGAATAATTTTACCATAATAGAATGAGTAACACTAATGCATGTTATATTATATGGAAATAATTTAGAAATTAATTTTAAAAACATTTCTTCAGATAAATATCCTTTCTTATCTGAAAAAAATTATTTTTATAAAACATCATTTAAAAAACCTTTTTCTATAAAAAATCATTGAAAACAAAAAAAGGAATATTTTAGAAAAATAAAACATTTTTAAAATCCTTTTTCCTTGAAAATTATCTACTATTATATTTTGAAAAATTTTTAAAAAACATTGTTTTTTACACAATAGAATTTTGACCAAAGAGAGAGAGAGAGATGTGTATATGTTATATAAAAACATTTTCTTAAGTACAAAATAATACAAAATTGTAATAATGCAAGAGGATATCATGAATAAATAAAATATAAGTAAAAAAGTATTATTCTTGATATATGGATCCAAATAGTTCATCAAATGAAGCATAAATGTTAATAATCTAGATAAGTGATGAGTTTGTCTAAATAATCTCTTATAACATGGTAACATGGGATAATATTATACATGTAAGAACCAAATTACATGAATATAAATATATAATGAAAATAAATTAATTCATGATATAACATGGAAAAAAAATATATACACCTCAAAAAGAGTTTAGGTTCATAACAAAACATGAGTCATAAATAAGGCAAGTAGAGACAAAATTATTTCACTGATTTGGTGAATTTTTAAACATAAACCCCGTAAAAGAAAGATAATATAACGTATATGTTATTTAAAATAAATTTATGTATAATATAGATATAATATGATCATGTGTCATATATATACCATAGAAAAATAAATAGTGAAAAAAAATAATTTATCTCACTTGAATTAAAAGAGAGATAATATCCTCTTACTTTGTGTCTAGAATCACGTCGTACTTGTAAAATATTATTGTATAACAAGTATAGTTTTATTATAAATATTTTACATAAGAATATTACTATACATAATAAAATATATGGTTTTATCATGACATTATATTACCCTCTTCTTAACGATCCTATGTCGAGGTTCCACTTCAGGTAATATTCTCTTTGTTCTTCGCATTTGTCTTAATTTGTTATATCATTGGTCCTTATACCATTATCATGATTATAGAATGTAAATCATGATATAAATATAATTAATAGAAATTATATTAAAATTATAATAATACTTATTAGAATGAAGTAAGAAATGGAATACACTGTTCATGGAGACCGTACATCGTACATATGCATGAACATTGTTTCCATTTTAATTGTCATTTCGAAAGAATAGAAAAAATGACACAAAATAGTATATGTATATAATATCATTAAAGTTTCATTATAATATTATTTATATAATATAATTTCAAAACAAAATCCGAAAAACATTCTTTGTAGTGTGTGAACAAATCACATCACATTGAGGGGGTGTTAGTATACACTTCCTTGAAAAACATTATCGTAATTACACCATATGGAATGTAAAAAAGTTGTGTTTTTTAAAATGAATAAAGAAGAATAAATAAATGATAAATATAATATATAAAATATATAAACATATTTTCCATCATGATTTCCACTATTAGAAGTGGTAATGGATAATTGAGTAATAATCATATATTGAGGCGGTAGTTCATCGTACACATAAAAATTGTGTTCTATATATATTAGATCGTTGGGTGTGTAAGTTTAGGTCTAACCAATATCATAAAAACATCGAATTTTATTTAAGATACTATTTTTTTCATTAAATAATTGAATATGGTGACTAGATTTGTGGATAAGAAAAATACAAGAATGGATCTTGAGAAAAGATGAAGCATCTTAATCAGGTAACTTTATTTGGTTTGGGACAAAAGGCTTACTTGAGATGCCCTATTTTCGAGGAAATGATTCTAGGTAGAAGAGAGGGAATTGAGGAGATTATTTGATTATATTATTTGTTATCCAAGGGGCTTGATATGTATTATTAAATGGTAAGAGTTTGTTTCCTTTTATAGGAAAGGTAAATGAAACACTTGGCATTTTTCAGAACGAGTAAGGTGTACCCATGTTTTTACCTTAAAGAGTCATAAAATACAAAAAACACTCAATAATTGAAGGATAATGGCCTAATAATGGCCATAAAAAGTGTTTTTGACATTTTTCTAGGTCACTTGGGGTCTTATATTATTGGTTTAGTACTTTATTAACATAATCTTTCTCTTAACTGAAGTAATTTATTTTTATCACATTGAATAATATTTTTGGTCAAAAACATTTCACATTATTATAAATTATAAATTATTCTCATTGAAATTATGGAATCCATTATTTCATAATTCTAATCACACAATTTCCATAAATAAATATAAAATTAATCTTGTATCCATGTCGGTAATGTAGGTTTTCAAAGAAAAAATGATCAAAATTTCGGTATGTATTTATTTCAGATTTCAATGTAAAATTGGTTTCAATGAACAAAATTAGATTAATTGTTTAAAATATTACACAATTAAACTATTAAACTAATTTTAAATATCATTTAAATTATAAATAAATAATATTAAAAATTAGTTTCGTATTAAAATATACTATTTTTCACTATCCATCCAAAAAATGACTTTTTTCATTAAAATCCCAAAAAAACCCAATGTTAATATTGACATTATAAATTCAAAAAATGAAGTTTATTTTATCCAATTAAATTTAAAAATAGGTTTAAAATTAAATTTATTATTTTTGAAAGAATGACATTAAATTTTTTTTATTTGGGAACACTGTATTTAAAAACATAAGAGGACAATGCGAAATAAATCATATATTTTATTATAAATAGGTTTTCTTTGTATAAAAAAATTATAAAATATATTTGAAAACTATTTATATCTATTCATTATAATTTTGTAGGAACTCAATGTTGCATGCATCGCACGCCAACTTAGTATTGTGTGTATCATATTCCAGTTCGGTGTTGTGTTTAACATACGACAAGTTTTTTCCATTTGAAAATTAATGATTAACTTACTTAATTTTAATATATAAATGGAAATTTAATTTAGTAAAAAAATGTCCATACAAACTCTTGGTCTTATAGTTTGATGTTATACATGACATGAAACAACGATCTTAAACATAACATGAAATATTATTATATAAATTTGATCATTATATCCTATATACTAAATTATAGGGAATTAATAGGATTAAATACAATATGAAATATGTGTATATATATATATGTTGTAATCAATAAAAATAAATTTTAAATTTTAAAAAAATACGAAATAAATCTTGGTTAATGTCATTTTATAATTAAAAAATATATAAATTATTCTAAAATGATTTCATCAAAAATCTTAAATAATATTAAAATCAATTTATATCCCTTTTATAAATTTTAAATTTGGTAAAATATTTGAAATCATCATATCAATATTATATTATTGTGCCATTTGGGTGTTTTTTGAATGTTTTTTTCAATAAATAATGACAAATAATGATTTTCTATAATTTTAATTTATTTTATCCAAATTATAATGATAGTTTTTAAATTTAATTTTAAATTAACATAATTTTATTATATTTTTAAATAATCTAATTATTTTAATTTGAATAATATTTATACTTTATTTTAGAATAACATCATTTTTTGGCATAAAATGTTTTTTTAAACTATTTTGGTTGTCATTTAAAAAATTATATTAAAAGTAATTTCATCCACTTATAGTATTTTTTTATTAAGATTAATTAAAATTATGATTCAAAATTTCTAATTTATCCTAGTTTTAATATTGTAATTTATTTGGGGAATTTATGTTTTTAATCAATTATAAGAAAATCCTATTTTGATGAAATACATTATCATTTTTGATGATTTTAAAATTTATAAAACATATAAAAATAATCATGTATTAAAATAAAATAATAATATACTAGAAAATAATTCGACGCATATAAATGAAATTTTATTTCTTGAAAAATATGAAAATGATTTTCACTGTCGAAGCAATACATACACCGCACTGGAATAGTATACATTGATGTCATAAATTTAATATTTGAGAATGAATTTGTATTTTAAATTATTAATTATCTAATATTATGTTTAAACTATTATAATATATTATATTTGTTAATTGTATATTTATAAAATAAGAAACTTATCCAAATCCTTGTGTAGATCTTCTGTAAGGGGAGAAAAGTCGAAATAACATATAAAATAAGTCACAATGTAATATATATGACTAAATATACATATAAAACGAAACAAAACATCACTATTATGTAAAATATATTAATTTATTATTTACATGTTTTTATTTTGAAAATTGATTATAATTATCAAAAACATTTATGATGTGATTTGGTAGTGTATAGGAAAACTGAGGAAAATTAAGTAAATAATTTAAAAATATCAATAATGAAAATATTTAGATGAGTTTAAATATTAGATGAATAATATATATTTATATATATAAAGGATAGTGAATATTATAAGTAATTATATGTAAAATTGGTTGTTCTTATGATTATTTTAATGTCAAGACAACAAGATTAAAAAAAAGTAGACTTCATGTGTATTTTTGTTAAAAATAAATATAAAAAGATTAAATATAATAAAATTAGTTAAATAATATTGGAGCTGAAATATGTTCTAAAATTTCAAACATTGAGAATTTATAGATATTTTTTTGTTAAATGCAAATTTTTGCCCATTTAGTATTGAAAATTTTATTATCATAGTTAAGGATGAAATTGGTAAAAAAGGGGGTCAAATACAATGATCAGGTTTAAAATGACACATAAACCAATAAAACATTTTTCTGTTGAAATTATTTCAAAATTAAATTATCATAGATCAGAAATTTAGGACACATTTCCAATTTCCCATGAAATGTAATTTATTACATTTTAATCTTTTAAAAAATTACAACTGTTTCATTTCAATCACAATAATAGGACCTTGACTCAAATATTATATTCACACAAACATGAAAAGTATTGACTATAAAATAGAAAAAACCTCTTAAAAATATATTTATCCAGGTTATAGGAATTTTAATTTCAAAAATCATCACTAGGGTACTTATGAAAAATCCCAAGGATTTCACTGAAATATGAGGTAGTTTTTTTAGAAAATCTCTTACATTTTACATTTTCGTTTAAATACATGAATGATTACATAAGAATTATATATAATAACAACATTAGATACCAAATAATGATATTATATTATGTTAATGGTAAAACCTTATCCATCTCATTTTCCATCCAATGTGTAATGAAATCATTGTTCATACGTACTTATGGACTACCATCTCCATATAGTGGTATGTTTCATTTTTCATCATTATATCCAAGGATGGTTATGATGATGGATTTAATAAACATATATTATATTAATAAAATAATGATGATTCTATAAAAATAATATATTACATACCTTCTTTCCCTTACACATTTTAAAAAATGATAATGTCTCTTGTGTGTGCAGGTGTAATACCACCTCCACGAGCAATGTGATTAAATTTTCCCTTCCATCATTTGAGGATAACATAAAAATGGTATTTTATGTTTTAATATAATAACTATTATTTTATAATTATTTTTTATTTGTTGTAACAATGACCTTGTTTACCATGATCAACATATCAATTCTATTTTTCATTTATGAATCAGAAGTCCTTGAAACACCTCATGTGGAGTTAATATATTAAATATTTAAAAAGGATCTTCTTTTAAATGAAATAAATGAATTAATGATAGGTTAATAAACCTAGAAAACATTTTCTAAATAAATTTGTAATTATTAATACATTATTATAACGTAGAGTAATAGATGTACATAACATGTTTGGAATCACGGTAAGGGGTTTTTTAATTTAATTTCCATTTAATGGGGTATACTTCTACAACATTCACTATATTATGAAATTATTATTTGTAAAATTTCTGATAAATATATATTTTTAATAATTTTTTATGTGGGTTTTCAATTGTTTTACATAATAATGATAAGTATTAACTCTTACTTTATTTATACGATTTGTAAGGATTATATGCCTTAATATTGTTTCATGTTATGACTTTATTTAATTTTATAATTTTAATATAATGATCATTTGAAATTTTAAATCATGTATCCATATTAATACATGGAATATAATGATAAAATTAAAAAAATCGTCAAAGGGTATTTGATTAAAAAGTCAACTACTTTTAGGGGTTTATTGTAACAAATTGATTAATTTGGGTCGTATTCTATATTATAAACATATATTATTTATTGATGTTTATATAATTACAAATAGATATATTGTATCATTAATATCCTTATGTCCATGGAATTTAATGTTTAATTCGATGTTCATTCTATCATGTGGATTTTAAATCATATGTTACAGATGATGTAATTATTTATATTACAATCTCATTTTTTGGTGGATTTTTATACAGAATATTCATTGATTGAGATTTTATGGGTATTATTCTTTAAACACCTAATATTTAATTCTATAGTATTTATTCTATTATTTTTTATATATTAGTTTAATTATTTTTGTACTTAAAATAACCAAGATGTAATTTTTAATTAAAATTCTACCTTATTTCCTCTTTTATCGATGAACAATTTCTTCCACATTCGGACTCCTAAAAAATTCAATAAAAGTTATTATTTAAAATAAAAAAAATTACAAAATTAATTCTCACTAAATTGAAATTTATTTACATTTGGTTAAACATGCATATTTCATAATCTCTTCAAAAAAAATATTTTAGACCATTTAATATATTGTGATAATATTGTTTTATTTCAGAAAAGAATGAAATACTGAATTTTCTCATCATCATGATCATAATATTTTCTTAATAATCCTTCACAATTTTCTATTTTTATTTTCAAGGAAAATAGTTTGTTGATATTCTAGTGATTTTAAATTAAATTTTATCAATGAAAATGGGTATTTTATCTTGTATTAAATTTTTTTCAAATGTTATATTTTAGATATTTACATCTATTTAAAAATCCTTTAATAATTCATTTTTTTCAACATGAATATGATATGGTGACACAATTCACATGTTTTTCTAAATTTTATATGATTATCATAGTTGGTAAATTCATTATTTTCAATCGTTATTTTATGATGGGTTTCATAGAAAATTACCCGCTATTGAAATTTAAGTCATAAAAAATATTTTCTTCCATATAAAAATAGTCTTTTGTGATGGAAATCTTCACCCATCACAAATAATTAATTTTGATATGCTAACCTTCCCATCGTAATTTTTTTTAAAAATAAAAAATATATTATTAATGTAATAATAATAATAATAAATATTCTAAATACAGTAAATACACACTATATATAATTATAAACATATGAACCAATAAAAGTATTAGAACAAATATGTTCATTAAATGTTTTTCAAAATAAATGTGACCAAAAATACATAAATCACTATGGGGCTCATCTAGGGGAGGTGTTATATGGAAATAGATCTTTAAAACTAGATCCTAATGTCATATATACTCTATCCTATGATTGCGTTGTTTCTCCTTCCATCAATGCATCTCCTCCAACTGCTAATGATGTTGTCAACAAAGCTCTTTCTCCTCCCTACACAATGTCTCCAAAATCTAACCCTAATCTCACAGTTGCTCCTCATATATTGAACCATATGAGGGAGAATCTCTATGAGATCTCCTATAGTAGGAGAACAGAATCAAAGTGGTACTCTAATGACTCCCAGACCTCAATCATGAGATGATACAAACAACTTATCCATTATTGAAGTCATAATAAGACACATGCATCAATGATTTGTCATTAAATCTTATTACACTGTTGATATAATCCTTGTTCTCGGCTTGAATATCATCATGTGTCTGAGAAATCTATGCCTCATATGACTCAATCTATTTAAATTTTACATTATAATAGTTAGAATATTATTTTTATATTATTTGAAAACTCAAAAAAATTATATTGGATGCAATATGATGCTGGAAACCAGCTGTAATCTGTCCCAGGACTAGATCGATTTAAATCCTCCTATAAACATCAAACATCATAATAATGAATATTATACTACATATATGAGTATAATATAAACACTTCACATTTAATGTTATATAAATTGTTAAAAAAATTCATTACATCTATTGTTGATGTGTAGTGAATGTATCCATTCCATCTTGATGTGTCGCCACCTACCTCACGTGGTTCTATAAACCTAATGAATCTATCCTCTAAGAACTACCTCCCATAAAGTGTCACCATATCCATATGAACCCTGAGATGAAATATATTCTTGTCGAGTGTATAACTTGACTTATCAAAATATGTGACTCTCATTTTCCACATGGTTTTACTATTTATATTACGAAAAAACCTATGGCAACACTCATGCATACAGATCCCCCAAGCCACCAGAATAAAGGTCTACAAGAAATCATCAATTCAATAATATAAACCCATTAAATATTTAAAAATATCAAGTTGATAATTTATTAAATTTAAAAATAAATACTATTTATTTACGTTCCATGAAAAGACCAAACATTTTTTTCAAATCATCAGTGGGAATATGATCCAACGTCACCCATGCCCCAAGAAAATAATTTTGAAATACAAATATTCCCCATCCAGTAACAATATGATAAAAGTAGTGAAAAACAAAAAAAATGATTCAAAAAAATATTTCATAAATAAATTAATAAAAATTAATGAAAAATAACTAAAATAAATAACTTAGTATACCTCTGCATATGTGGATTGAACATGAAACATGGAAGTCCCCTTAGGATAAGTTCATGAATCATCAATCTCACAAAACCACAACCCCTCTGGATCTTCACTAAACCACTTGCAGCTTAGGGGTCAGATGATGAAACATCGAGCCCATGACTAGGTAGTGCAGCCCCATATAACTCACGAAACATATTAGATAAATAGTAATCGACCATATGAAATACAAAATGAATTTTGATATAAAATAATTAAAAACCTACATTACATATAGATATATATTATATATTTTTATAACGAGCATTAAATTATGAAAATATTTATCTCCATCCTCTTCTTAAAATATTATAGTGTCAATATCATTATATTCCTCCTTAGTATCATCAATTTCTAGAGGAATTTCAACTTCATCATCTCATTCTATTTAAAATTAATTTTTTAAATGAATAACATTATTATCAACATCTACCCATAACGTTGAGGTGTTATCATCGATATTCATCTCTCATTATAGAAAATATGGATTTTGAGTTTTCCATGGAAAATATTCAATACCTTACATTTCAATAGAACCAAATTCACCTTGGGTAAAATAATTTTAGTGATATGTTAATTTTATTACACTATTCAAATCACATAACTATATTGATGAAAACCCATTGTTTTCATATTAAATTTTATGTTTCTATTGATATAAAAAATTGTTCATTTACAACCTCGGTTCTTCATTTATAGATAAGGCAAGATGAAAAGTGTACATCAAGAGAGAGTGTCCTAGGGGGGATGTAAGGGAACCCGAGGGAATCCCATCAAATAATGCTTACCCCCATAGGATTCAAATGGTAAATGTTATAGAATCAGGATGTAATGAGAACATTATCTTCCAGCTTCCCTATGTGATCAACTACCTTGTCTCCCACACGGATTCTGTGTGTGTCAACCGTATGTTATTTGATAGAAAATCACGACTCTTTATAAAGGGATACGTGATCCACCAGGGAACTTTGACAGTGCCTAGAAGTGATTTTAAAAGAGTATGAGAGTCATTTTCTACTTCTAATACATCAAAAACACCTTGACTGGATTGAGTATGGGTTGATTGAAAAGAAAGGGCCTCCGATTGCATGGCTAAGCCACTTCCAAGTTATACCAAAAATGAAAACACTTAGGGGATGCTAAAGTCATAGAACACACCAAATCCTAGCATGACACTCACAATACAAGATCTATTGGTATTCAGTTTTGCTCCGGAACGAGATGGTTTCCATCTAATCTATGATCTCCGTGCCCCTGAGGGAGCAGGATTTATGTGATGACCCAGACTCTCTTGGTCCTTCCCTTTTCCAAAATCTGGGCTCTAAAGGAGTGGCGTCTCAGTGAGACCGATCGGTGAGACCGATCTCCGAGACCGATCGGTGCAACCGATCAGTGAGACCGATCGGGGAGACCGATCAGTGAGACCAATCGGCGCGACCGATCGGCGAGACCAATCAGCGCCACCCGTCCTTGTCAAGTTGTTTCAGTAGCACTCCTTTGTGCAAATAGGGTTTTAAACCCTATTCTGACTCGTTTAAGCATGTTTTTAAGACCCATAATGCCCATAGGAGCTTTAATTAAATACTTCATCAATTCATGAGTCGGCTTAAACCACCCGACCCTTTTTTTGTGATGAGTGGATCCGCATGGTCAACCCACGACCCCCGCTCTTTACGCAGTTTCATGTTTTCACCTCAACCGTCCTCAGCTCTTATAAACTAAGGGTTAGCCATGGTTTCTCCTTTCCTCGATCGTGGATTTTCACAAACATCTTCAAGTGCATCGGGCCCGCCGCATCGTTATCCGTAAAGTTCTGCGCCCCCGGCCTAAACGTCGATCATCTATCAATAGGTAGGGAATTTCTCCTTCGTCTCTCTCTTTTGTGTGTCATGTGGGGTGGGTGTGATTTTGATTCTGAAGGATTGGGTGAACCCGACCTAATTAAAGATAATGAACGAATTCTATAAAGAAAGAGGAGGGGGCTGTGATTTTTGATGTTGTCTTATATTTTGATGTTGTTTCTTCTATGACCATCTTGTTGAGTTGTGCTGGCTTGTGCCTCCTGAAAATCGAGGTTGTTGTTGGTCGTTGTTTGTGCACTAATGAACCATGCTGATGTTTTAAATGGCTTTTTTGTGGTTGTAAACTCTTGCTGTGAATAGTGAATCGGTTAATCACGTATATCCGGCTGAATAATTGAAAGCACCAGGATCAACCCTTCTGTGATAACTTCCGGTTAGAACACACGGAATTATAAATCATGGATTGTGTTAAGTCGTTTAAATCTAAAAACCCCCGACTTGAGTTGGTGGTGGTAGTTGGTTGTTTTCCTTTCGGGCCGATTGTTGGAGATGTGGGAGGGGATGTGATCCCCTGTTCTTTTATACTCTTGGTGCTTGTGTAAATTTTGGGGGATGGGAACTTCTGTTGGTATGGATTCAGTGGTTGTGAGATTTAAATCCGGGTGGTTACTTGTTTATATCACAAATTGGGGTGGAATCCTCTGTTTTTGAGAACCAGGTGTGGGCGTCTTGGCTGATGCCCGACTGTTTACTTTCCTAGACTTATGCCTATGCTTACTAGTTTCCCAGCAGTGCTTAAACGTAAGCATTATTACTGAACGTGAAATAAGAAAGGGGACAAATGGGTTGTTAGCGTGAGTCGTGACTCGGACTTGAGTGCTGTTGTGATCTATAGGCTGTTTGAAGAAAATCCTAGCTTGGGTGAGTTCTTTCTACCTATATATATATATACTTGTAGCTTTGTGTTTCTTATTCGCGCCCCACCCAAGTTGAGCACTTAGTGCCGAACACCCCCATTTCATGGGGTATGGTGTTTTTCCCAACACTATTCTTAGTGGATGGTTATTAGATCCTTTTCTGCTCCCTTTCCCAGATAACCCAAGTGTCTTTGGGCTGGCTGTGATGGCCTGAGGTCCATTATTAGCCCAAGAACCTTGGGGCTGGATAGTGTGGTGGTTGGCCAGGTGTTTGTGGCAGGTGGTTTCCCAAGCATCTTCGGGATAAGGCCCAGGTGTCTTCGGGCGTGGCAGTAGATCCTTTAGCCCAGGTGTCTTCGGGCGTGGTGGTGGTTGTTCTAGACTAGGTGTTTGCAGTCATGGTAACATGTGAAAGTTGTGGCCCAAGTGTGTGCGGGCGTGATTCAGCAGTGGGACTGCGTGCGGTTGAGGCCCAGGTGTGTGCGGGCGGGATTTCAGTAGTGGGACTGCATGTGGTTGTGGCCCAGGTGTGTGCGGGCGGGTGTGGCAGTGGGACTGCGGTGAGAATGGTGGGATTGGTCTGATGCGTAGGATGTCTCAATAACCAGTGTGAAAGTGGCGCGGGGTACCCAAACATCGATGTGCTCTTATTATATATATTACTTGACCTGCGTTATTTGGGGAGTGAGCCTTGGTGAGGCCTGGGATGGATAGTTTTCCTTGTTAAGTGTTTGGTTTACTCTTTTTCTCACGGGACTTTAGTACGTTCCCCCACATGTGCACGAGAGTCTTGGTTTTCCCTACTGAGTGTACTTGTATGCTCACCCTACATATATAAAACTGCTTTCAGGTTTCCAGGAGGACTTCTGAAATCACGCAGGACCTTACTAGCTCGGACCATTGGAGCAGTTGCAGTTGTTGTTTTTTTCTTTTCCCTTTGGTACATAACTTGTAGTCACCTTTTGTACTTTGTGGCTTTTAATTTTGAAACATGCATGTGGGAATAGTTTACTTTTGGCTTTACTTTTCTTTCTACCTTGGTGTTGTTGGGTTTCCTTTTTCATTATCTCTTGATCCTATAAAAGAAAAAGGGTAATGCCTTCCATTTGTGAGAAATTTCTATACCCTTGGTGCTAGTCGCCACTCCGGGACCTATTGAAGGCGGGTTTCGGGGGTCATTATCTCTCCTTCAACTTAAAGAAGGAAGGTCCTGGCAATCTGCTGACCCTTCCTTCCTTTTGGTGATGGCGGGTCATGACAGAATGATATCAGAGGTGATGGTTGAGAGATAGGATGGAGTCTGGAGTTAGGAACAGTGAGGATTTCATGGGATGGTAAGTCAACGGTGTTGGGTGACCTTGGAGCGTGAATTAGGCTAGGGAAGACTGGCTAGGACACGAGATTTTAGGGTCCCCGTGATCCGATGCAAGGACTCTGGACCTACCGAACGACCAAGTGAGGCCACACTGATTGCAGGGTAGAGACCCTAGGAAAGGTACATTCATCATAATGACTTGTGTTCTTGTGTTTCTGGGATGTCTTGGGAGTTAAGAATAAGTTAAATTTTAAGAAGTTTAAGAATGATAATCTGCACTACTTGGGCTTAGGCATTCCTTGTTTACCTTGCAGCTATGACACCTAGAAGGCAACCACGTGTGGTACAGGCAATCGAGGCCCCGGAGACTACTATGGCCGATCGGTAGAGAGATGATCGAGAGGAAGAGGATGACCAGTGGCAGAAGACTCTTCGAGCCTTCCAGCGACAGGCCCTCGAGAAGTATGAGGGCAGCACCTACGATATGAAGATGGAAGGCTGGCTAGAGGAGCTAGTTATAGCCTTCTGCCTGATTCGGGCCCTGACCGAGTACTAGGTTGCTCTGGCCGTTAGCCAGATGTGGGGAGCGGCACATCAGTGGTGGATGCTTTACCTGGGGGAGAGAAGAGAGTCTGAGGTGGCTTGGGTGGATTTTGAGAAGGAGTTCCGGGCCGAATTCCTTTCCTCGATGATGAAGGCAGAAAAGACGCAGGAACTACTCTCTCTCCAGTAGGGGAGTATGTCCGTGAGAGAGCCAGGGATCACGTTCATGGACCGCCTACGTTTTACTCCAGACCTCTTTCCCAACGAGGAGTCTCAAGCAAGACGTTTGGAGGAGGCACTCCGACCCTCCCTCCAGTATGATGTTACCCCATTTACCCTGCAGATGTACTTGGAGGTCCAGAAGAAGGCCGAAGTGGTGGAGGAGATTCATGATCTAGGGGGAGTGTCGCGAGAGGGGATCCAGCTGGGGCCATCGAAGGAGAAGGCTGTCAGCACCAGGCCTCCAGCGTCAGGACCCTCTAGGTTCCGACCTGCAGGGAGCAGGCCGCAGCAATTTCAGTTTCGATCCCCCAGCCCTCGCCCTTTTCCTACGGGCCCGGGACCGCGGTGCTTCATCTGTGGGATCCCTGGGCATCTCCGGAGTCAGTGCCCCCACCGGGTGCAGTACAGTAGTGGCAGTCATCCCCAGCACCCGCCCCAGCAGCAGCCTCTAGCCAGACCTTTCCAGCAGCATTAGCAGGGACAGCGAGCTCCCGCTCCTCCGAGGGCAGACGTAGGAGGAGGAGGCCGACCCCAGGGCACTCTATAGGGACCTCCACCAGGGCATGGTCGGGGAGGTGGCCGATAGCCGAGGGGCAGGGGAGCTGGGCGTGGACAGTTGCATGATGCAGAGGTAGAAGTTACAGTGGGGCCAGAGGCTGTTCGAGGTACGATCAGTCTGTTTAGCACTCTTGCTTATGCTTTGTTCCATACCGGAGCTTCGCAATCCTTCGTTGCACCCAGTCTAGCCCGTGCCTTGGGTCTAGATGCCGAGAGACTTATCATGCCCCTGGTGTTGAGAACACCAGTTGGAGGCCAAACTATATTGTTGTTCGTTTGCCGGGGATGTAGACTGATGATAGGTCCACATCAGTCAGTTAGGGATCTTCTTCTGATAAAGATTCATCCATACGATGTCATCCTAGGCATCGACTAGCTATTTTCTGTGTGCGCCGTCATCGACTGTTTTCAAATAAGGGTGGTGTTCTCTGACTTGGACAGCCGGCGTGTTACCTTCACCGGCGATCGGATCAGTCCGAAGGGAAATAGGAGAGAGGAACCTCTCCTCTCCTTGTTGACCGAGCTAGCATTGGAATCAGTAGATTCAGAAATGGTGGAAGTGCCAGAGATCATCTGTGAGTTTATGGACATCTTTCTTGAGGAGGTGAGGACCCTACCCCCTCGACGTGATATCGAGTTCGGGATAGACCTGCAGCCTGGTGCTCGTCCAATCTTGATGGATCCTTACCGGATGGCACCTTCGGAGCTACGAGAGTTACGGATACAGATTGACGATCTGATGAAGAGGGGTTATGTTCGTCCGAGTGCGTCACTGTGGGGTGCTCCGGTCTTGTTTTCCAAGAAGGCAGATGGTGGTATTATGTTGTGAATAGACTACAGGAGGCTGAATCAGGTGACGATCAAGAATCGCTACCCTCTCCCAAGGATAGATGATCTTTTCGACCAACTGAAAGGGGAAGGATGGTTCTCGAAGATCGGCCTACGATCTGGGTACCACCAGGTGAGGTTGAAAGAGAGTGACATCCCAAAGACATCGTTCAGGTGCAGGTATGGACACTTCGAGTTCGTAGTCATGCCCTTCAGTGTTACGAACACCCCAGCTATGTTCATGGGACTTATGAACTCCATCTTCCGGGAGTACCTGGATCGGTTCATGGTTGTGTTCATCGACGAAATCCTGGTCTACTCTAGATCAGAGGAGGACCATGCAGAGCACCTGAGGGCAGTTTTGGAGGTCCTCCGACAGCACCGGCTCTATGTGAAGTTGTCAAAATGCAAGTTCTGGACACGAGAAGTGCACTTCCTCGGGCACGTGGTGCCCGATCAGGGGGTAGCGGTGGACCCATCAAAGGTTGAGGTAGTTGTTTCTTGGGCAGCACCGAAGAATGTGGAAGAAGTCTGGAGTTTCCTCAGGATGGCGGGTTACTACCGGAGATTAGTACCCAACTTCTCCCGAGTATCAGCCCCTTTGACGGCTCTGACCAAGAAAGAACATGCTTTCGTATGAAGTGAGCAGTGCCAGTCAGCCTTCAGCTATCTGAAAGAGAAGCTGGTCAGTTCCCCAGTGCTGAGATTACCAGAAGAAGGGGTGGCCTATGAGGTATTCTTTGATGCTTCGGGACAGGGCCTTGGATGTTTGTTGATGCAGCGACGAGGGGTGATCTCTTATGGGTCCATGAAGCTGCGTTCCCATGAGCGTAATTATGCCACCCACGACCTAGAGCTTGCAGTAGTCGTTTTTGCGCTAAAGTTATGGCGGCACTACCTCATCGTGGAACGCTTTGTGGTCTTCACGGATCACAAAATATTGAGGTATATCCTCTCCCAGTGGGACTTAAACTTGCGACAGTAGAGATGGGTGGAGTTACTCCAGGATTACGACTTCGAGATCTCTTATACTGAGGGCAAGGAAAATGTGGTGGCTGATGCCTTGAGCAGGAGGACACAGAAGGATGCGGTCCGAGAGTCGGCGGATGCCTGGAAGGAAATGGAAGAGTTGGCTTCCTTACACCTGGATGTGACGATGGATAGTGATAGAGGCTGCCAATATCAGATGACAGTGCAGTCATCCCTATTTCAGCAGGTGGAGGAGTCTCAGTAGGGAGACCTAGAGTGTGAGGTGATGCGTGACCAAGTTGACTAGGGCAATGCTCTGGGAGGATGGACCGAGGATGGTCAGAACTTGATGATTTTCCACAGAAGGTTGTTTGTCCCAAAGGCGATGCGCGGAAAGGTTCTTAGTGAGTTCCAAAACTCACCCCTGGCGGTACACCCAGGAGTTTCCAATATGTACCAGGGTTTGAAGAGGCAGTTTTGGTGGCCCGGAGTTAAGAGAGCGGTGGCAGAGCTTGTGGCCAAGTGCCTAGTGTGTCAGCAAGTCAAGGCTGAACACTGAGTTCCAGGTGGCCTACTACAGCCCCTAGATGTCCCCGAGTGGATGTGGGATGACATCTCAATGGATTTCGTCACAGGACTATCCAAGGTCCAAGGAGGGTACAACGCCATTTGGGTGGTAGTGGACAGGTTGACGAAATCGGCTCACTTTTTGGCGATCAGGGAGTCGAGTGATGCGGATGCATTGGCACGAATGTACGTGGATGAGGTGGTGCAGTTGCATGGAGTTCCGAGGTCTATAGTCTCGGATAGGGATGCACGGTTTACCTCGCGGGTCTGGAGGGGATTGCAGCATGCGTTTGGCACCCAGTTACACCTTAGCACTGCTTTCCATCCCCAGACAGATGGACAAACAGAGCGCACCATCCAAACCTTGGAGGATATGCTGCGAGCATGTGTTCTGGACTCAGGAGTGTAATGGGTGCTATACCTGCCTCTGGTAGAGTTTTACAACAATAATAGCTACCAATCTACCTTTGGCATGGCCCCGTTTGAAGATTTGTATGGGAGGCCATGTCGTTCACCTGTGTGTTGGACCGAAGTAGGAGAGGCAGGCATCCTTCGTCTGGAGGTGGTGCAGAACACGACATAGAAGGTTCAGCTCATACGGGAAAAGATGAAGGCGGCCCAGGACCGACAGAAGTCGTACGCTGATATGATAAGGAGGCCCTTGGAGTTTGAGGTTGGGGACCACGTGTTCTTAAAGGTATCCCCTCGGCATGTGAAGCGGAGGTTCGGAAAAGGGAGTAATCTTTCTCCCAGATTCATCGGACCCTTCCAAGTGTTGATGCGGGTCGGCGAAGTGTCTTACCTGTTAGAATTTCCACCGCCGCTACTACGGATACATGATGTCTTTCATGTGTCCCAGCTCTCTCGGTATCTGCACGACGATTCACACGTCCTTGATTGGGGTGAGCTGGACATCGAGGACGATGTGACCTTTGTGGAGAGACCAGTGGTGATCGAGGATCGCAAGGAAAAGGGGCTTCGCGTACAAACCATTCCATTGGTTCGCGTGTTGTGGAGACATGGTGGGCTTGAGGAGAGTACGTGGGAAAGGGAAGCACAGATGCGTACCCAGTACCCAGATTTGTTTTAAGCTTTGTTCCATGTTTTACCTATTATGATAGAACGTTTTGCCTTTTGGATATGAAATATAAGTCCCCGACCTTAAACCATACTTAATATTTAATTAAATGAATAATTCACATTGAGGATCTTTTCAGGTTTAGAGTTTTAGAGAATTAGAACATAACTATTACATCTCAAAAGATTACAAAGTAGTCACTTCTACTAAGTTTCCATAATAAAAAAAACTCTTAAAAAGAAACGTGTCTAGTTCCATGTTTTATATAGGATGACATTCCCTTGATCCCATCCGTGGCTTTATTCCACATTAAGTCATGTGAAAACATTTCAAAAAAAAACTTGGGGTGAGCATAAAAATCTCAGTAAGGGATACAGAAAGAATGAAAACTATTAGTTTTTCAAACATCAAATAAACCATATATACTCTATCAAAGTAATAACTTCACCTTCATGAATAAGTAAAAACTCTTCACTGAATAATGTATTATTACTTACCTTTTTGTAACCAAAGGATTACCATGAAATCCATAAAAAGAACACATAACATATATAAAGGTAACTTGGGACATAAACATACTTAAGTGGAATAACCATACGGTCGACTTCCATACATATCATTTAATGGAATAGCCATATGACCAATTTCCATACATACTTAATGGAATAGCAATATAGCCGACTTCCATACCCAATGCATTGGAGGTTATAACGTAACCACCCGTCCGGGTATTCACGGCACCACCCGTCATTTGGTTTATAATGTAACCACCCGCTAAAATTTCCAAGTACCAATATAAAATCATAAAACATAAAACCAATATAAAGCAATGATAACATTTCCACATTTCAATCACAATATATCATAATAGAATCATTTATCAAAACCATTTTCAATACCAAAATACAGAAAAGATTATATGGTATTTATTTTATTTTAAAAACATTACGGCTTGTTGAGGAAGCCAAAGACCATATAATACTCGCGGCGGCGGAAAAGGTCGTTGTCACCGCGTACGTTAAAAAAACATTCCATTTTGTCATTTAGTAAAACGCTTAGTAGAAAAAGATTCATTTTGTATAAAAGTAAAAGTCAAAGGGGTTTTAACACCGTATAAAAGAAAGTTGTGTATAAAACGAAATATGCATCAATGGAAGAATATTGAGACGAAGTCCCTTACCTCAGGTCCGACTTGACTCGATCGTTCTTTAACGTCCTGAATAATAAACTTGAGTTAATTTATACTTGATTAAGAACCTTTTTAAAGTTCATTATTCCATTTATATCACTTATTGCCATGTTATAAACATTATTTAACCATTTATTTTAATAATGTTTGTTTTCTCAATATTTGGTTCTTAAGTCGAAAGTGGACTTCTTACAATTACATGTTGTTCGTGTGGTCAAAGGTTCTTTATATCCAAAATGAAATTCCCGATTTGGATATAATATGAATCATATATATCCAGCATATACATGTATTTATAATATTACATAATCATTTAGAGGTAAGAAATGAAATGCACTGTTCATGGAGACGGTAAGCCGTACGTACGCATGAACGCTACTTTCATTTCTTTGTCATATTAATGGAATTAAAACTAAATGAGAGGTATGTATATTTTAATTCCAGAATTATATTCGTAATTTAGATATATCATTAATTATATATATCCATTATATACATGTAATTTTAATAGTACATTACATTTGGGGATAAGAAATGAAATGTACCGTTCATGGAGACGGTAAGCCGTACGTACGCATGAACGCTACTTTCATTTCTTTGTCATATTAATGGAATTAAAAATAAATGAGAGGTATGTATATTTTAATTCCAGAATTAAATTCATCATTTAGATATATAATTAATTATATATATCCATTATATAAATGTACTTTTAATAGTACATTACATTTGGGGATAAGAAATGAAATGCACCGTTCATGGAGACGGTAAGTCGTACGTACGCATGAACGCTACTTTCATTTATATCTCATACTTTAATGGAATAAAATAATAATGATATAGAGGTATATTATAATTCCAGTATAACATCATATATAATAACTTGAAATCCATCCTTTACGCATCCCACATATGGCATTAACGAATCACATCACTTTGAGGGGGCGGTAGTCCGCACATCCTTAAATGAAGATATCGTGTTTACCCATAATGGAAACCATAAAGGTATGCCCAAAATGAAAAAATACAGAATCTTAAAGAAAAAATAAACATATTATATATCATTTAAAAAAATAGTGACATCATAATGGCCACCTTTGAAGGTATTAAATGAGTATTGAACAATCATCGTTTCGGGAGGTAGAATTTCGCCATCCACGAAAACCGTATGTTCTTTAACCATTTGATTAAGTTGTGTGAGAGTGTATCTCGAATAAATCTTATAAAAACATCCTAGTATATTGAAGATACTGGTGTTGTTACAAAAGAAGTAAATAAAAAGAGTTTAGAGGGTTGGAGAAGCAAAATAAAACAAATGAACAAGAGAGAATGAATTACCTTTAAAAGTGTAACTCCTTTTGATTTGAGCCTAAATGCTTCCTTTGAAAGGATTCTGCCCAAAGGTAATACTATAGGATGTGGAGAGGGATGTGTATAGAGTAAATGGGCAGGAGTTGGCCGATCCAAAGGCTTGAGGAGTGTGTGAAATTAGGTAGAGGTGGGGGCCGTTTATAATAGGAGAGGAGGGGCACTTTTGGAAAGTAAAGAAATATTACTTTATTTGAAAACTTTTTTCGGTTTTAAAAGGTCCCAAATTGATATAATTCGTGGATAAGGTGATAAGGGTTCTAAATCCACTCATCCAATTGGTTTTGGACATGTGTAGTTCATAGATTTTACATTATCTTTCCATTTTATTTAAATCGTCAAATAATGATGTCATCGCTGCATCATTATTATGTCATAAATAATTTAATTTATTTAATGTTTCAAAATTATGGAAAAAATACTATTATGTAGGAAATCTTTTTATATTTCCAATAACTATTTATAATAAAAAATCTGATCTTTATAACCCCATGTAAAAATTGTTTTTGTAAAACATATTATGTTTGTGTCATTTTTACTTTTACATTAAATAAAAAGTTATTTATCTCATTTCCCAAACAAAGTGTCTCCATGGGGTCCCCAAGTTGACCCAGGCTTGTCTTGGTCGGCCATGACACAAAAAATGAGGGTAGGACATGTGTGATGCTCATCTTATTTTATTAAAACATTATTTTTACCTTAAACTACACTAATTACCACTAATCACGATTAAAAACTTAATAAGATACTATTCACCAAAAAATTATTTTAATCTCATTGAACCACATTTTACTTCTTAATGAACACCATGTATGTCGGATTTTTGAAAATCAAAACACAATGATGGCCAAATTTCATTTAAATGGAAAATCAGTTTTTATAAGTACCACTTAGTGGTTTCACTATTCATCAATAATTGAAGTTTTCAGAAAATTACCAAAAATCCACCCTAAGCTATATTTGATATTACGAATTCAAAAATGAAGTCTATTTTACAAAATTCATAACATATAAGTCACATTAATTAATTTAATAATTAATTACCGCTGTCAGAGCAAATAGCGTGTTTTTATGAAACAATAAGTATCAAAAGATTGACACTAGTTTAAGTCCGATTTCAAAGTGAAATTAATTCCAACGACCACTATTGGATTTAATGGTAAAAATATTTTCTAATTTAACTTTAAAACCAATTCAAAAGATAATATAATCATACAAATAAATTAGATTAAAAAGAGGTTTTGAATTAAAATACAACATTTTACACTATTCATTAAAAAAATGAACTTTATCAGAAAGGTACCAAAAATTTACACAAAGTAAATTTTGATGTCCCGATTCTAAAGAAGAGTTACATTTGGTACAATAGAATTTATAAGATCGATCAAAACTATATTTAATGAAGGTTCTTTGTCAAAAGGTGATAAGTGGACCTTTCGTGAAAATTAGGGTATAAATGCCTAAAATTGAACTCTTTCCGTATTTTAAGCCTTTATCTTTTATTGGGTAAATGTAAAAACATTTAAAAACATATATAATCATATTTTAGTTATTTCTATCCATTACTTCCAATGCAACGGCTACTCGTTAACTAACATTTAAAATAATATTATTTTATTACTTGTGTGCAACGCAAGTTTTCAAAGAAACTCATCGTTGCGTACCGAGTACGCTATCGAACGTCAAAACCCATTTTAATTAAAATTAATATTTAATTCGTAAATATTAATAAATATGAAAATTCTTTATTCTTTATTTACCTGGGATGTTACATCCTTCCCCCCTTTTTGGGAATTGCGTCCTCGAAATTTTATTCACTTATCGAATAAGTGGGGGTATTTATCCCTCATAGCATTTTCAGATTCCCGTGTTGCCTCTTCAATCATGTGGGTTTTCCACAAATCCTTTACCTAGTGAATCACCTTATTCCGTAACACTTGCTCCTTGTGGTCAAGAATCTGGACTGGTTGTTCCTCATAAGATAGGTGCTCTTCCAGCTGAAGTACCTCTGGACTCAAAACATGAGATGGATCTGGCATATACTTCCTCAACATTGAAACATGAAAAACATTGTGTATCTGAGATAAACTCGGAGGTAAAGCCACATGGTATGCAACAGATCCAACTCTCTCCAGAATTTAATATGGTCCAACGAACCTTGGACTCAACTTTCCTTTCTTACAAAATCTCATCACACTTTTCAAAGGAGAAACCTTGAGAAAAACATGATCACCTACCTCGAAAGATAGATCCTTCCTTCGTTTATCCGCATAACTCTTCTGCCTGCTCTGAGCTGTTCTCATGTGCTTCTGAATCAACTTAACTTTTTCTGCCATCTGTTCTACCAATTCTAGTCCCATCAGCTTCCTTTCACCCACTTCATTCCAAAATGCTGGAGTTCGACACCGCTTCCCATATAATGCCTCAAATGGTTCCATCTGTATACTGGAATGAAAACTGTTATTATATGAAAATTCAACCAAAGATAGATGATGGTCCCAACTTCCCTGATATTCCATAGAGCAAGAACATAGCATATCCTCCAAGGTCTGAATTGTTCGTTCTGACTGCCCATCTGATTGAGGATGAAAAGGTGTACTAAAATTTAATTCAGTACCCAACGACTTCTGAAGGCCTTTCCAAAAGTTAGAAGTAAACCTGGGATCACGATCCGATACAATGGAGAGAGGAACTCCATGTAACCTGACTATCTCTTTAAGATACAAACGGGAAAGTTGATCAAGAGAGAAAGTATCTCGTATATCAAGTAAATGAGCAGATTTGGTCAAGCGATCAACAATAACCCATATTGCATTATTACCTCAAGATTTCCTCGGTAATCCCACAACAATGTCCATGGATATGTTTTCCCATTTCCACTCTGGAACTGGTAAAGACTGAAGCATCCCTTTTGGTAACTGCTGCTCTGCTTTAACCTATTGACATGTCAAACACTTCACAGTAAAATTAGAAATATCGCTTTTCATTCCATCCCACCAGTAATACTCTTGAATATCTCTGTACATCTTAGTACTGCCAGGATGAACAGAAAACAGGGAACTATGAGCCTCATATAACAACTCATTCTTCAACTGTGAATCACAAGGCACACATAACCTCTTCCCAAACCTCAAAACACAAACACAAACTTATCCAAGAACTCATGGAAAATTTTATTCATAAGGTCCATGAATACAACA
The DNA here is from genome assembly GCA_963277665.1 of Viscum album. Taxonomy (NCBI): domain Eukaryota; kingdom Viridiplantae; phylum Streptophyta; class Magnoliopsida; order Santalales; family Viscaceae; genus Viscum; species Viscum album. Next base: position 1,733,117,863 of record OY728155.1, on the reverse strand, counting down.
GGTGCATTGGTTAACCCAAAAGGCCTAACTACAAATTCATAATGGCCATATCTAGTACGGAACGCAGTCTTCAGAACGTCTGCTTCTTTTACTTTCAACAGATGGTATCCCGACCTCAAGTCAATCTTCAAAAAATAATGAGCTCCCTGGAGCTGATACCACTTCATTCGATGGCCCAACATCTGCTGAAGTTGTTGCAAAGGATTTTACCACCCCTTTCTGCTTGTATTCTGGCTGCATTCCCCCAGTTGAGTTCTTCGTCGGACACTCGTTTTCATAATGACCCATTTCATTACACTTAAAATATCTTACCGTTGGCTTTTCATTTCCTTCTTGATCGTCTTCCTTACAGTTAGGAGCAATATAACCAGACTTACCACACCGAAAGCACTTACCAGACTTGGATAAACATTCTCCAGGATGCATTTTACCACACTTCTCACAGGATGGATATTTTGTTTTCTTACCTCCTTGCTTCTTTGATGAATTCATCCCCTTTGGCTTCCAACTAGACCTCTTATTCTGTTGTTTGTCATAGAACACCTGATCATCAGAATACTCAATTTCCACCTTCTCCGCACATCGAAAAAGTTTTTCATAACTTTTGAACTCACGAGAAGCTAAAGCCCTTCGATACTTTGGATTTAACCCTGAGTAAAAAATGGTTTATTTTACTATCAAGATCACGTATGAAGTTTGGAGCATACCTTGCCAATCGAGTGAACTTTTCTTCATAAGCAGCCACTGAATCATTCTCCTGCCTCAATTCTAGGAACTTTTTTTCCATCCTAAGATGAACCACCTTAGGAAAATATTTCTCAAGAAACATACCTTTGAATTCGTCCCAGTGAAGATCCTCAATCTCATCACTATCCCTTATATTTTTCACCATCGACCACCACTGATCAGCCTCACCTTCAAAATGGTAAACAGCAAGACTAACCTTTTGATGTTCTGAACACCCCATGACATCAAAAATCTTCTCCAGTGCTTTAATCCACCCTTCAGCTTGCACAGGGTCAGATGATCCTCTGAATGATGGGGGATGTTGCCTCATGAAATGTTCCACCACTGACATGTTCCTCTGCGGTTGATCTGGCTGATCTTGTGCATGGATACCACCACCATTTATAGCCTGATTCAACGGTGCCATCACTGTAACAAACTGTTCAGTTCCGATTCCGACCACCTCAGGTTGCTGATTGGGAAGGTTATCTTCCTCCTGATGTCGTCCCAACATAGCTGCTTTGTTTCCTCTGCGGAAAACCATTCTGAACACAGAAATATCATAGGCCAAGCAACATGGTAATCCGTAAATGCTATATAATTTCAATCATATTATAATTTAACACTTTTCTAACTCCTAAAGTTGTCTAAACCGACCTCTGATACCAACTATAAGGCCCCGGCCATAAACCTTACTTAATATTTAATTAAATGAATAATTCACGTCGAGGGTCTTTACAGGTTTAGAGTTTTAGAGAATTAGAACATAACTATTACATCTCAAAAGATTACAAAGTAGTCACTTCTACTAAGTTTCCATAATAAAAAAAAACTCTTAAAAAGAAACGTGTCTAGTTCCATGTTTTATATAGGATGACATTCCCTTGATCCCATCCTTGAACTTATTCCACATTAAGTCATGTGAAAACATTTCAAAAAAAACATGGGGTGAGCATAAAAAGCTCAGTAAGGGATACAGAAAGAATGAAAACTGTTAGTTTTTCAAACATCAAATAAACCATATATACTCTATCAAAGTAATACCTTCACCTTCATAAAGTAGTGAAAACTCTTCACTGAATAAAGTATCATTACTTACCTTTTTGTAACCAAAGTATTTCCATGAAATCCATAAAAATAACACATAACATATATAAAGGTAACTTGGGACATAAACATACTTAAGTGGAATAACCATACGGTCGACTTCCAAACATATCACTTAATGGAATAGCCATACGGAAAATTTCCATACATACTTAATGGAATATCCATACGGCCGACTTCCATACCCAATGCATTGGAGGTTATAACGTAACCACCCGTCCTGGTATTCACGGCACCACCCGTCATATGGTTTATAACGTAACCACCCGTTAAAATGTCCAAGTACCAATATAAAATCATAAAACATAAAACCAATATAAAGGAATGATAACATTTCCACATTTCAATCACAATATATCATAATAGAATCATTTATCAAAACCATTTTCAATACCCAAATACATAAAATAGTATATGGTATTTATTTTATTTTAAAAACATTACGTCTTGTTGAGGAAGCCAAAGACCAAATAATACTCGTGGCGGCGGAAAAGGTCGTTGTCACCGCGTACGTTAAAAAAACATTCCTTTTTCTCATTTAGTAAAATGCTTAGTAGAGAAATATTCCTTTTGTATAAAAGTAAAAGTCAAAGGGTTTATACACCGTATAAAAGAAAGTTGTGTATAAAACGAAATATGCCTCAATGAAAGGAGATTGAGACGAAGTCCCTTACCTTGGGTCCGACTTGACTCGATCGTTCTTTAACGTCCTGAATAATAAACTTGAATTAATTTATACTTGATTAAGAACCTTTTTAAAGTTCATTATTCCTTTTATATCACTTATTTCCATGTTATAAACATTATGTAACCATTTAAGTTAATAATGTTTGTTTTCTCAATATTTGGTTCTTAAGTTGAAAGTGGACTTCTTACAATTACATGTTGTTCTTGTGGTCAAAGGTTCTTTATATCCATAATGAAATTCCCGATTTGGATATAATATGTATCATATATATCCAGCATATACATGTATTTATAATATTACATAATCATTTAGAGGTAAGAAATGAAATGCACCGTTCATGGAGACGGTAAGCCGTATGTACGCTTGAACGCTACTTTCATTTCTTTGTCATATTAATGGAATTAAAACTAAATGAGATGTATGTATATTTTAATTCCAGAATTATATTCATAATTTAGATATATCATTAATTATATATATCCCTTATATACATGTACTTTTAATAGTACATTACATTTGGGGATAAGAAATGAAATGCACCGTTCATGTAGATGGTAAGTCGTACGTAAGCATGAACGCTACTTTCATTTCTTTGTCATATTAATGGAATTAAAACAAAATGAGAGGTATGTATATTTTAATTCCAGAATTATATTCATCATTTAGATATATCATTAATTATATATATCCATTATATACATGTACTTTTAATAGTACATTACATTTTGGGATAATAAATGAAATGCACCGTTCATGGAGACGATAAGCTGTACGTACGCATGATTGCTACTTTCATTTCTATCTCATACTTTAATGGAAAGAAATAATAATGATATATAGGTATATTATAATTCCAGTATAACATCATATATAATAACTTTAAATCCATCCTTTACACATCCCACATATGGCATTAACGAAACACATCACTTTGAGGGGGCGGTAGTCCGCACTTCCTTAAATGAAGATATCATGTTTACCCATAATGGAAACCATAAAGGTATGCCCAAAATGAAAAATACAGAATCTTAAAGAAATAATAAACCTATTATATATCATATATAAAAAAAGTGACATCATAATGGCCATCTTTGATGGTGTTAAATGAGTATTGAACAATCATCGTTTCGGGATGCAGAATTTCGCCATCCACGGAAACCGTATGTTATTTAACCATTTGATGTAGTTGTGTGAGAGTGTAGCTCGAATAAATCTTATAACAACATCCTAGTATATTGAAGATACTGGTGTTGTTACAAAAGAAGTAAATAAAAAGAGTTTAGAGGGTTGGAGAAGCAAAATAAAACAAATGAACAAGAGAGAATGAATTACCTTTAAAAGTGTAACTCCTTTTGATTTGAGCCTAAAGGCTTCCTTTGAAAGGATTCTGACCAAAGGGAATCCTCTAGGATGAGGAGAGGTATGTGTAGAGGGTAAATGTTCAGGGGGTGGCCGAGCCAAAGGCATGAGGAGTGTGTGAAATGAGGTAGAGGTGGGGGCCTTTTATAAGAGAAGAGGAGGGGCACTTTTGGAAAGTAAAGAAATATTACTTTATTTGAAAATGTGTTTCGGTTTTAAAAGGTCCCACATTGATATAATTCGTGGATAATGTGATAAGGGTTCGAAATAAACTCATCCAATTGGTTTTGGACATGTGTAGTTCATAGATTTTACATTATCTTTCCATTTTAATTAAATCGTCAAATAATGATGTCATCGATGCATCATTATTATGTCATAAATAATTTAATTTATTTAATGTCTAAAAATTATAAAAAAATACTATGATGTAGTAAATCGTTTTAGCTTTCCAAAGACTATTTATAATAAAAAATCTAATCTTTATAACCCCATGTAAAAATTGTTTTTGTATAACATATTATGTTTGTGTCATTTTTACTTTTACATTAAATAAAAAGTTATTTATGTCATTTCCCAACCAAAGTGTCTCCATGGGGTCCCCAAGTTGACCCATGTCTTGTCTTGGTCTTCCATGACACAACCAATGAGGGTAGGACATGTTTTAAGCTCATCTTATTTTATTAAGGCATTATTTTTACCTTAAACTACACTAATTACCACTAATCACGATTAAAAACTTAATTAGTTACTATTCACCAAAAAATTATTTTAATCTCATTGAACCACATTTTACTTCTTAATGACAGCCATGTATGTCGGAATTTTTAAAATCAAAACACAATGATGGCAAAATTTCATTTAAATGGAATATCAGTTTTATTAAGTACCACTTAGTGGTTTCACTATTCATCAAAAATTGAAGTTTTTCAGAAAATTACCAAAAATTCACCCTAAGCTATATTTGATATTACGAATTCAAAAATGAAGTCTATTTTACAAAATTCAAAACATATTAGTCACATTAATTAATTTAATAATTAATTCCCGCTGTCAGAGCAAATAACGTGTTTTTATGAAACAATAAGTATCAAAAGATTGACACTAGTTTAAGTCCGATTTCAAAGTGAAATTAATTCCAATGACCACTATTGGATTTAATGGTAAAAATATTTTATAATTTCACTTTAAAAACTATTCAAAAGATAATCTAATCATATAAATAAATTAGATTAAAAAGAGTTTTTGAATTAAAATACAACATTTTGCACTATTCATTAAAAAAATGAACTTTATCAGAAAGGTACCAAAAATTTACACAAAGTAAATTTTGATGTCCCAATTCTAAAGAAGAGTAATATTTGGTCTAATAGAATTTATAAGATCGATCAAAACTATAATTAATGACGGTTCTTCGTCAAAAGGTGATAAGTGGATCTTTCGTGAAAATTAGGGTATAAATGCCAAAAATTGAACTCTTTCCGTATTTTAAGCCTTTATCTTTTATTGTGTAAATGTAAAAACATTCCAAAACATATATAATCATATTTTAGTAATTTCTATCCATTCCCGCCAGTGCAACGACTACTTGTTAACTAACATTTAAAATTATATTATTTTATTACTTGTGTGCAATGTAAGTTTTCAAAGAAACTCATCGTTGCGTACCGAGTACGCTATCGAACGTAGAAACCACTTTTAATTAAAATTAATATTTAATTCATAAATATTAATAAATATGAAAATTATTTATTCTTTATTTACCTGGGATGTTACATGAAATGTACTAGTTTTCTTCCTCTGCTTGTGTGTGAAATGCCCCAGCTATGGGGAAAGAGAGAACCCGACCCCTAATCAAGACGCATTAAGGTGGATGCGATTAAACCCGTGTGGGTGAGTAAGTGCCACCCAAAGCGGATAATATCTTGACATGGGGGAGGAGACTCCCCAACCCACATGCCCGGGCGGTTTGGCATGGTATGTTGCTTGGTTCATGACAGGAAGTTGTTCTTAGTTAACAATTAGGTTTACTCTTGAGAGGTATGTTTTGGGGTGGTTGTTCGGACCTTCCCATTCCTTCTGGGTTGTTCAAATTCTCGAGGACAATAATAGTTTGAGAGGTATCTGATGTGATGACCCAGACTCTCTTGGTCCTTCACTTTTCTAAAATCTAGGTTCTAAAGGAGTGGTGTCTCAGCGAGACCGATCGGTGAGACCGATCGGCGCCACCCAGCCTTGTCAAGTTGTTCCAGTAGTGCTCCTTTGCGCAAATAGGGTTTTAAACCCTATTCTGACTCGTTTAAGCGTGTTTTTGAGACCCGTAACGCCCATAAGAGCTTTAATTAAATACTTCATCAATTCATGAGTCGGCTTAAACCACCCGAGCCCTTTTTTTGTGACGAGTGGATCCGCGTGGTCAACCCACGACCCCCACGCCTTACGCGGTTTCGCGTTTTCACCTCAACCATCCTCGGCTCTTATAAACTAATGGTTAGCCGTGGTTTCTCATTTCCTCGATCGTCGCTTTTCACAAACAGCTTCTTGTGCATCGGGCCCGCCGCATCGTTATTCGTAATGTTCTGTGCCCCCAGCCTAAACGTCGATCATCTATCAACAGGTAGGGAATTTCTCCTTTGTCTCTTTCTCTTTTGTATCATGCGGGGTGGGAGTGGTTTTGATTCTGAAGGATTGGGGGAACCAAACCTAATTAAAGATAATGAACGAATTCTATAAAGAAAGAAGAGGGGGCTGTGATTGTTGATGATGTCTTATATTTTGATGTTGTTTCTTCTGTGACCATCTTGTTGAGTTGTTCTGGCTTATGCCTCTTGAAAATCGAGGCTGTTGGTGGTCATTGTTTTTGCACTAATGAACCCTGCTGATGTATTAAATTGCTTGTTTGTGGTTGTAAACTCCTGCTGTGAAAAGTGAATCGGTTAATCACGTATATCCGGCAGAATAATTGAAAGCACCATGATCAACCCTTATGTGATAACTCTTGGTTAGAACACGCGGAATTTGAAATCATGGAGTGTGTTAAGTCGTTTAAATCTTATAATCCACGACTTGTGTTGGTGGTGGTAGTTGGTTGTTTTTCTTTTGGCCCGATTGTTGGAGATGTGGGAGGGGATGGGATCCCCTGTCCTTTTATACTCCTGGTGGTTGTGTAAATTTTGGGGGATGGGATCTCCTGTTGGTATGGATTCAGTGGTTGTGAGTTTTAAATCCGGGTGGTTACTTGTTTATATCACAAATTGGGGTGGAATCCTCTGTTGTTGAGAACCAGGTGTGGGTGTCTTGGCTGATGCTCGGCTGTTTAATTTCCTGGACTTATGCCTATGCCTACTAGTTGCCCAGTAGTGCTTAAACGTAAACATTATTACTGAACGTGAAATAAGAAACGGGAAAAATGGGTTGTTAGCATGAGTTGTGACTCGGACTTGAGTTTTGTTGTGATCTGTAGGCTATCTGATGAAAATCCTAGCTTGGGTGAGTGCTTTCTACCTATATATATATACTTTTAGCTTTGTGTTTCTTATTCGCACCCCACCCAAGTTGAGCACTTAGTGCCGAACACCCCCATTTCATTTGGGGAGGGTGTTTTTCCCAACACTATTCTTAGTGGATGGTTATTAGCTACTTTTCTCCTCCCTTTCCCGGATAGTCCAAGTGTCTTTGGGAAGGCTGTGATGGCCTGAGGTCCATTATTAGCCCAAGAACCTTCGGGCTAGGTAGTGTGGTGGTTGGCCAGGTGTGTGCGGCAGGTGGTTTCCGAAGCATCTTCAGGATGAGGCCCAGGTGTCTTCGGGCATGGCAGTGGATCCTTTAGCCTATGTGTCTTCGGGCGTGGTGGTGGTTGTTCTAGCCTAGGTGTTTGCAGGCATGGTTACATGTGACAGTTGTGGCCCAGGTGTGTGCGGGCGGGATTCAGCAGTGGTACTGCGTGCGGTTGAGGCCAAGGTGTGTGCGGGCGGGATTTCAGCAGTGGGACTGCGTGTGGTTGTGGCCCAGGTGTGTGTGGGCGGGTGTGGCAGTGGGACTGCGGTGAGAATGGCAGGATTGGTCCGATGTGTAGGATGTCTCAATAACCAGGGGGAATGTGGCGCGGGGTACCCAAACATCAATGTGCTCTTATTATATATATTACTTGACTTGTGTAATTTGGGGAGTGAGCCTTGGTGAGGCCTAGGGTGGATAGTTTTCCTTGTTTGGTGTTTGGTTTACTCTTCTTCTCACGGGACTTTAGTACGTTCCACCACTTGTGCACGAGAGTCTTGGTTTTCCCTACTGAGTGTAATTGTATGCTCACCCTACGTATATAAAACTGCTTTCAGGTCTCCAGGAGGACTTCGGGGATCACGCGGGACCTTACTAGCTCAGACCTTTGGAGCAGTTGCAGTTGTTGTTTTTTTCTTTTCCCTTTGGTACTTACCTTGTAGTCACCTTTTGTACTTTGTGGCTTTTACTTTTGAAACATGCATGTGGGAATGGTTTACTTTTGGCTTTACTTTTCTTTCTACCTTGGTGTTGTTGGGTTTCCTTTTTCCTTATCTCTCGATCTTATAAAAGAAAAAGGGTAATGCCTTCCATTTGTGAGAAATTTCTATACCCTTGGTGCAAGTCGCCACTCTGGGACCTATTGAAGGCGGGTTTCGGGGGTCATTATCTCCCCTTAAACTTAAAGAAGGAAGGGCCTGGCAATCTGTTGACCCATCCCTCCTTTTGGTGAAGGCGGGTCGTGACAATTTACCTTGGTCACCATTTTCAATTGATGTAGGGAGGGACCATCCCACCAATTAGAAATGCACATGGAGAGATAGAGATGTAGAATGTGGGTACGAGCAATAATAGATCTCCAAATAAAAAATGTTCCCTTGAACATCACTTTGTTCCGCACCTACTAGTGACTCCAAAAACCTGCTTGTAAAATGATCACACTTGCTATAAATTCAACCCCAGTATTTCCCGAACCACTAAACCAGTGCTTGCAGAAAGGGACATCCAATATAGGATGTGCCTGGGTAGTAGTAAACCCGCAATAGGAGATCCATACCTCCGAATCCCATCATCATCAAAGAAGAGGTGATCACTACTCTCCTCTTTATGTATATAATAACACAAATAATGGGAGGCCATGAAGATTCCACATTTCCAAATATTTTCTGTCATGGAAAATGCACCATGTCGAAGCCTCCAGGTGAGGAAGTTCATATTTTTTGAGAAACTCTTATTCCAGAGGGTTCCATTCCATTGGTCATTATAAGGATAAAAGGACAAGATATGATTAAATTTCCTAGAAGAAAAGGTGCTTGAGGTTGAAGTGGAAAAATCACTCCTTTCAGGTTCCTCATTAGTTGTGATAAGGTGAAAGGAGGGTTTCTAGTCCTTGTTGAGAACATCATTGAAGAAGGATAGAAACTTGCTAGCCTCCACTTACGTGCTGTTATATTTTGCACACCCTAGGAATCCAAAAATACATCATGCCCAGATGTCATGCCAGAATGAAACTTTTCCCTCCACAATGATCCACCGAATGTGAGACTACATAGCTGTGAATATCGTTAGAATCATGGCCATGAAGGGAGACATGTGGCCCTGAACCATTAGTGAGTCATCCATTGAAGTGTGTCCCATAGTATTTCCCCAAATGGTTTGATGATCATAAAGTTCCAAGACCATTTTACATTAAAAAGGATTTTATATTTAATATGAATGATTCTACAGAGTACATTAACATATATTCCTCTATAATTATCCAACCACTGAAATTTTAAGATCATTATGTAATTTTTCCCTAGAAAACATAGTTCAATTATATCTTCTAGAATGCCCTAAAATTCAACTTTACTCCCTCTATAATGAGATCCTATCTACAAAATAGCACTATTCATTTTTCCCCCACATGAATGTGTAGAAATCTAAAACCATTCACTACATATACATTATAATACTTAACAATTTTTGAAATTTGGTTAATCAAAACATACAATATATTATCATTTTATATGTATGATGAGATAACATAAAATTTGAAAAATATTTATCAATATAACCATTAATAAATGGATTTTATATTATAGTCTATAAACAATTTACATTACCAGTTTCTGAAACCATTATAACAAAATATTTTTTTCAATATTCTTCTAGAAAGGATGGTATAATTTGGTGAAACAATTTCTTGATATGATTATTATATAATATATAAAATAATAATATTATTTTAATTTTAAAATAGTTATAAAATATTTGATATGATAAATCACTATGAAAATGGTTTCATTCCTTCATATTTGAGACAAACATATGTAAGATCCATGTGATATTCATCATATTAAATTCATCATTCATTAAATCCCCCTAATCAAGGTTCAGACTAATTAAAACCTGAAAATTTTATTTCATTTCATCATCAACATTTCCTTTATTATAAGCCATGTGGTTATGTATTTAGGGATATTCATATTGAAAATAATTGGGAGCAGAAAAAAATTCATCTTATAAATAAGCTTATGAAATTGATACATAAACCAATTATTTTTTAAGCAATTTTTTTGTTAATTTCTGCATTAATATCTCATATGGTACATTTATCAAAAATATTTAATGTCACTAAAATTTTCTTTATTTGGTAAATTTAATATCTAATGTTCTATTGAATTACATAAATCCGGAAAAAAAAAATTATTCCAATTTACATGAAATGAATATAATATCTTCTTGTAGTCTAATTAGTTCTTTTTAGTCTATTCTTTCCGCAAAAAATTCTTATATAAAAATCTTAAATTTCATTTATTTCCTCCCAAATTATATAATACAACAAACCTATAAATTCAATCATTAAAAATATTTCTATTATAATTTGACAGTCACTAATTTTCAATCTAGTAATATGACCATTTCTAACACATCTGACCAAATAGGAATCATAACCTACATGATGCCTCAAATCTGAAATCCACATACAAATAAATAAATGATTTTCCTTGGAAATTGTATAATCCACTTTTTTCCATCATTTACTTTTATGATTTTTTATTTGTAATCTCTTCATGTTTCGATCGCCTTAAAAATTTTTGAATGATCTAATCATGACATTACATTTTCTTTTGTATTACCAGGTGTGTCCAAAATTTTATAAAATATATCATTAAGACATTTCTTCTTTATATACCTGACATCCAACATGTGATGGACCAAAAAATCAAACCAATTTTGAAGATCCCAAAAAATGATATATTTTATAAAATTGTGTTTCTTACCAAATCCATATATATATTTGTTTATAGTATTCTAATGGTAATTGGAGGTTAGTAAGAAAAAATAGATTTTAACTCAATAACTAAGAATCTTGTTTGAGGTCTACCTCTTTATATTTATCCTTTTTAGAAATTATATTTTTTCCTCTGAAATGGATGATCGGTAAAAATATATCTTCAATAATAGTTAAAAATTGTTTTATTCCTCTTAAGATCATAAAAGATTTGTTTCCACACATGAACTGTGGACATAATTTTGGACCATGTGTACTCCATCGATATAGCATTTAATATACTAGGACGTCACAAATTTTTAACATGAATTCATATTTTGATAATAATTTCGTATTCACAGCATCAACATTTTAACTGACACCATTACTCCACAATTATTTTAACTCACCAATATATTGTTTTAAATAAACATTAAAATTATTTTTTATATTTCTTATAATTAATAACATAAAAAATGAATATTTATCATTCAAAAAAATTTAAGGAGGTAAATTATATACGGATATATAGCTGGCCCACTAAGAATATTGACTAATGTAAGAACAAAACTGGAAGAAATACCAAATTTCAGGTTTTGGGATTTAGATGTAGACTACGGATCTACCCTATAAATTTTTGTAATGTCCAAGAAATTCTTGTGGGAATTTTTTCCATAAATACAAGGGAATTTCACGAGTCCGTGAAAATTGACGTCGCATGATTCCAAGACCCGATGTGCCCAGAATCAATATCTGAAGTTTTTTTCAGGTACATTAATTAAAGGTACGAGTGGGTTTTTATAACCTTTGAACTAGTGATTGGAATTTAAATATGAGGACACTGTTGAACTCACAACACCAGTATTCGCTTAAGGAGACTTCCACTTCGACGGCAGTGGGTCGAGAATAAAAGATAGTTTTATTGTTTTTAGGGAATGAAATAAATAGAAATATAGTTTTTGGCTTAATTATTATTTGATGGTTGAAACCTCATCATGGAAGTTGGAGGTGGGACCACCACACCATAACATCCAATGAAAGGTTATGGTGGTGGGGCCCACCCGAACCTAACCTCCTGCGATAGGTTACGATGTGAGGACCGCACAGGATTAAATCCCCTATTAGTGGTGGGAGAGGAAAATCTCTCAACTCTACTCATTAATGAGGGGGAGTATCACCACACCACCCCTCCTTTGTTGGTGCCAACTCCCCTAATTTAATGGTTCCAAATCCTCTACATTAATTAAGGGGGGATCCAGGTTAATTAATTCACCATTTTGAATTTTGTGCCAACAAATTTAATAATAGATTAAATCAATATTTTATTATTTTGGTTGGCATTGTTCATTTTGGTGGCAACTTTGAGAGGAGGATTATTGAGAGAAATCTCCCAATTAAGAACACCTACGACTATAAATACTGCCAAGTGTCTTCGACATCTTCCTCGGAGGCAACCGACGTGGGACATATTTAATGACCGACAACCCTCCTCATTGTCTTCAATGAACCGACGCATGAGCTCGGGATTGGAAGTGTTCGGCGGACGTGGCGAATGGTGTCAACACCGTCTTCTTCCTCGCGACTCCTTCATCGACCAACCATCAAGGTAGGGAAAATTATTTGAGTTTTTTTACTTGCGGGATGATGTGGGGTGATTTTTTTGATCTTTCTCATCTTCTATTTTCTTGAGTAATTCTTTGAAAACTCAAGAATGCTTAAACCGCTTGCTACCACCCTAAATGCGAAGGGTGCATGCCAAACCAACATGAACCAACCCCTCCACTGTTATTATTTGTGATGATATTTGGCATGGAGATGAGGTGACAAGATGGAAAAGGTAAAAATGATGCTACTCGCGGCCTTCGCGAACTGCGCTGGCCCCCACGACGCTCCGACCGAATCGGCTCCGTCACCCCGGGTTGAACCCTGTTGTCGGCTCACTTCTGAGCCGCACCGGATGCGCCACCCATTGGCCAAGCCTACATCTAGCTTGATCCACTCTGGCCTCCTGACCCCCTCCGGCCTCCCACACGCCTTGGACAAACCTCACTAGCCCGCATTGGCCCGAGCCATGCTGAACCGCACTAGCCCACCTAGTGCCCTGCCCAACCGCCCACCGGCCCCCCTAGCGCCATGCCCAGCCGGCCCTCCTCACCCCCTGCCCGGCCAATGGATGGCATGGTCGCAACCTGTCCAGCCCACCTACCTACCTGGCCGCACCCCACCAGCATTCCCGACCGCCACCCATGCAGCCACCCAAACCATACCATCTTGCGCATCCCACACACCTCGCACATCCCGCACACCCCGCGCACCCCGTGCTGCCCGAGCTGTGCCCTTCACGACCCTCCAGGCCAAACCAGCACTGACACTAGGCCGAACCTCCCATGCGGCCTGCTGGGTTGGGCCCAGTGTGACGGGCCAAACCTAACAGGGTGGCCCACCCAATGGGCAAGGGAAGACCCAATAGGTCTGACCGTGTATACCCAGGCCGAGTCATCCCACTCTATGTCAGGTCAGGTCGGTCCGACCGGGTCAGACCAGACTGAGGCCCACTATGACCCTTTAATTTCTTTTGGCCATATCCATGGAACTGGAAATTCATTTGATGAACCCTCAGCGGTGCTAGAAAAAATGGTCCGAGATGGTCCCATTAAGTATACTCCACTGGAGTTCGGATTATAGTTGAGATACAGTCAGGTTGGTTTGTGCATGAATCCAACTTGGCCCCCGAGACTAGAAAGCTAATAACTCTTAGGCCAGGCATCTGATTAACTCACCTTCTATTGAGTTGAGACCCCTATGAGGTGGTAGAAATTTTTTATACATCTTTCTGGGGATTCGTGACAGTTGGAGTATGACCAGTAGCTCTTGGAGCAGATCCTCTCGGAGAGGAGCGAGCTTAGTGCGAAGACCAAGTAGCTGGATGAGACCTGATTACTGCTGATTGTTTCGACATGTAGTGATTAGAGTAGCCCAGTGTGGAGTTCCTTGGTGTCATGGAAGACCCACATTTGGGAGCTCCTTGGTGTCATGGCTAACCCACAGTACTCGACAGTATGAGTACCTCAGTAGGCTATGAGGAGGAGTGCCTTGTTGACGCGGTAGACCCACAGTGGGGAGTGCCTCCGTCACGCAGAAGACTCATGGTACTTGAAACGAGGAGTACCGTAGCAGTCCCAGGTTAGTGGGAAGTGACATTGTGTTGTGGCAGGCCCACTATACTGAACAGAGGAGGAGTTCTCTAGCAGCGGTGGTTTCGATATTATGAATAAAAATCCGGGTTGAGTTGTATCAGTAACTTGTGTGTTTACTTCATGATTGAGATGGATTATTTGACAACTTATGTTTATGTATTGTCATATACCTATGTGGGGATATATGTTTATTTCATAATTCTGGTTTATCCTTGTAGGTTTTGTGAGAACATTAGGGTCTCGGGGTCCCTATTGAGTATCGTTATACGCAACCCTACACGGTCTATGCCTGCACCTTGTTGTGTTGGATATAGACGACATATAGCATTGATCGAGGCTGAGTGTACAAGGACTGGATGGTACCTGGAGGTGGACCACACAACGTGATGGTGCAAGGAGGAGAAGGATGGAGGTGGAGTTCCATGGAGGCTAGTTGTACCTACCCTTCAGATATCATTTCTCGGTGGACAATCCAGAAGCAATTTTCCATTTCTTTCCAGTACTTTTATTTTCAATTTTTTCATGTATGCTAGAGTTGGGCTTTTATTTCTGATCCTCCTTTTAATTTTCAGCTATCCTTTTTTATATAGTTTTACTTAGTGTTTTTCTTCCATCATGTACTCTATTGTGTGTTTTTATAGTTATAAAGGCAATTCCTTCCCAGATTTAGGAAATTACTCCTTTGGTTCTAGTCACTATCCCCTGGCCGATGGAAGCCGAACGTGGGGTAGTGACAACACGGGCCTCGGGGGACATGTCGTGGCAAATTGGTATCAGAGGATTCGGTTCTACTGCAAGAACTTATGAATCTGATCTTTTCTAGGATATAAAAGTGTTAAGTGTACTGAGTGATGTTTTCAGATCAGGGAGTCCAGTATTGGTGCGGCGATTGACGTATCCATACAACAGGGCCCTGACTTTTCATTTGTGACTCATTTCATGAAAACACTAATTGTGTGAGAGTTTTAATAAGTTTTTTTATGTCATCTCAACCAGGTCATCTCAATAGGTATAATATTTCACTGTGTCTCATCTGTTTCATCAGGATTCCTCCCTGTAGATGACCAGCTAGATCCCTGAGAGTTGTATGAACATATATCCCACCAGGTGACGATGCCTCAGTGCAAGGCCCTCTTCCAGCAGAGGCACCAATGATACCACTACCCATTAGGCCACCGATTCCACTGGCCCCAGTAGAAGATGATGCACGCCGCATGGGGGTGTTGCATGAGTTCCAACGCTAGAGGCCTCCCAGGTTCAGGGGAGAGATGAACCCGCTTGGAGTTGATGATTCACTAGATGCAGTGGTGAGAGTCTTCAGACTGGTAGGGACACTAGCGGACTTCATGGTGATTCTTGATGTTATCCTTCTATAGGAAGAAGCGGTCAGATTGTGAAGCCTGATGCTCCAGGAGCACAGAGAGATAATGTTTCTCTATGAAGGCATCGAGAGCTTGTTTAGGGCAGAGCTTGTTCCAGTAACTCTCCACACAATGCATATTCAGGAGATACTTTACCTGCAGTAGGCCATCATGAAGGTAGTATAGTACTCAGTGAGGTTCACCGACCTTAGGCGCTACCCCACTGATATGGTTCGAGACCCATTCTTCATGCCCTAGACCTTCGAGCAGGGGCTCAAGTGAGAGATTTGGGCTTTGATGATCTCCCTCAGCATCTCGACATAGGCAGGGGTTTTGGAGATAGCCTTCTTAGGGAAGATTTTTCTTACTGATCAGTCTCCAACAGTGATATCGACCACTAGTTGACATGAAGTGGAGTCTTCTACAGCTAGCAGTTGACAAATATCAAAGAGGACAATGTAGACCATACCTACATGTGGATGAATGCATGACTCAGGATTGGTTTTGCGTGGCACTGGAGACAGAGCCAGACATGCCAGGAGTGGGCAGTGTTACTCAGGCGGTGAGTAGGGTCACATGGATTGTGATTGTCCAACCCGTTGTTTGGATGATCAGCAAACAGTCTAAGGACTACCCAGTCAGAGATAGATATTTGATTGAGTTGATCTGCTGGGATCAGGCGGACGCGGCAGAGGAGTTGGTCGTGCAGCTGGTGGTGGAAGATGTGTCGAGGTGTTATTGCCACAACCACCATGATGTCCACACCGACTATAGGGAGCAAGTGAACAGGCAAGAGTTTAGCTCCATGTAGCTGAGGCTTATGAACATGGAACAATATAGATGATTCGAGGTACTGTCTATGTCTACTCCACCTTAGTTTTAGTTTTTATAGATATAGGTTCTAGTAAATATTTCATTGCCACTGCCCTCGTTCGGATCTTGGAGATTCTGATGGAGTCGTTGTCTCGATCCTTTTGGAAGGAGACTCCAACGGGAGCAGACTCTATGATTACGCACTGGTTCCAGTAGTGTGAGTATACTCTAGGAGGTGAGAGAATTGGTTGGGATCTCCTCGTAGTAGCGTCGAGGCCTTATGGCGTCATCTTGGGTAAGGACTGGTTATCTACAGTCAATTCTTAGATCGATTGTATTGGGCACAAAGTGCGGTGTGTCTACACAGATGGTACCAAGTTTACCATCACTGGTGATAATGGATCCTTTGCAGCACAAGACAAACTCACTCGAAGGAGGGTGCAACCGATTACTCATCTGTTGGCCTACCTTACCCTCAGAACAGTTGATTTGGAGAGTCCGAGCTATCCTGCAGTGGTGGACCAGTACACAGATGATTTCCCTGACGATGTTCCAGGACTACCTCCTCAAAGAGAGGTGGACTTCAATAATGACCTGTACCCCAAGATGGCTCCGATATCTACACCAGCATATCGGATGGCTCCTATGGAGCTCCACGAACTGCGGGTACAGATTGAGGACTTGCAAGAGCAGGGATTCACATAGCCTAGTGTTTCTCCCTGGGTCGCCCTAATTCTGTTTGCCAAAAAGGGGGATGTAAGCTTGGGGCTTTGTGTCAACTACCATCGCCTGAACCAGGAGACCGTGAAGAACAAGTACCCACTCCCTAGGTTTGAAGACCTCTTTGATCAGTTGAACGGAGCTCGATGGTCCTCGAATATAGTCCTCATATCATGCTATCATCGGCTCAATGTTTGAGACGAGGATGTATAGAAGATGACATTCAGATTTCGGTACGGCTACTACGAGTTCTTGTATATGCCATTCGGCATAACCAATGCTCTAACAGTTTTCATGGGTCTCATGAACATGATCATTCAATCATTCCTCGATCACTTTGTCATAGTATTCATTGAAGACATTCTGATCTACTCAACTACTGAGGAGGAGCATGCTTACCATTTGCAGGTAGTACGAGACTCACTCCGAGAGCACCATTATTATGGTAAGTTCTCAAAGTGCCAGTTATGGATTTGATAGGTACCCTTTTTGGGAAATGTCATCTCAGAGACTGGAGTTGTAGTGGATCCAGTGAATATTGAGGTGGTTCTTTAGTGGGACCCACCCAGAAGTATGATGGAGGTACAGAGTTTCCTGGGTTTGGATGGATACTACTGAATATCCATTCCAGACTTCTCCAGAGTTGCATCACCACTATCATCCTTGACGGAGAATGGGCACCCCATCATGTTGTTGGAGAGATTCCATCATAGATTTCAGGAGCTAAGGTAGTGGCTGAATAGTGCCCCCATCTTGAGGCTTCTAGAAAAAGGCATAGGGTACGTAGTCTACTGTGACACATTAGAGACGAGACTCTGGTGTGTCCTAATGCAGCAGCGAGCAATGATTGTATATGGTTATTGATAGCTGAGACAACATGAGACAAACTACGCTACCCATGACCAGGAGTTAGCAGTAGTGGTCTTTGCCTTGAATATGTGGTGACACTATCTGATGGCTGAAGGTTTTACTATGTATTCTGATCAAAATAGTCTCAGGTATATCTTCTCTATGATGGACCAAAACCTGAGATAGCGGTCATGGCTTGAGTTACTTTGGGACTATGATTTTGAAATAGTCTACACTTTTGGAAAGGGGAACGCTGTTGCAGATGCACTCAGCATGAGATTTGGTATTCCTCTTCTAGGTGACGTGATTGAGCATCTGGCTACTGTGTAGATATCCTTTGTGGATAAAGATGGAGTAGCTTTCCTTTAGTCCCTTACAGTCACTTCCCCACTTCATTAGTGAGTTATGGAGGCACAACATGGAGACTCTTACTGTGACACATGACGTCCTCAGATATCCACATGGCAGGCACGTGATAGATTTTCCAAAGATGGGGAGCACGTTATCCACTTCAGAGGACGTACTATGGTACTAGTGTCACATCAGAAGGAAATTCTAAAGGAGTTACACACATCCCCTCTAGTGGTACATCTATGTGTGGAAATGATGAATCATGATCACTGGAAACAGCACTGGTGTCCGGGGGAGAAGAAGGAAGTTGTAGAGTTTGTCTCTCGGTGCCTCACTTGTCAGTAAGTGAAGGTAGAGAACCAAGTACTAGCAGTCTTGGTTTAGCCTTTAGAGGTTCTAGAGTGGAAGTGGGATGAGATATCTATGGACTTCGTGACATGACTTCCATGTACATCCAGGGGTCATGACTCAATTTGGGTGATCGTTGATCGACTCACCAAGTCGGCCCACTTCCTACAGATAAGAGATCAGGGTTTAGCAGAGAGCATGGGACGCCTCTACATGTAGGATATTGTGCAGCTACATGGATTACCTTCATCTATTGTCTCAGATCATGATACATGGTTTACTCCCTGACTATGGAAGGGGATGTAGGAGTCTTTTGGTATACAGCTTTGTCTAAGAACCACCTTCCATCCTCAAACAGATGGCCAGACTGAGAGAACCATTTAGACTCTCAAAGAAATGCTCAGTTCATGTGTCCTAAACTTCGGTCACAACTAGGAGTATCACTTTCCTTTGGTAGAGTTTGCGTATAACAATAGCTATCACTCCACCATTTGGATGACACCTTTCAAGGCATTATATGGGCAACCGTGGAGGTCACCCTTATGTTGGACTGACCCTGGGGAGTCTACACTAGTGGGACCAAAGATTGTACGAGCTACCACAGAGAAGGTCCAGATCATCCAGGAGCGGATGAAGACTCCACAGAGCAGAAAAAATTCGTATGCTAACAGAAAATGAAGACCTCTACAGTTCGAGGATGGTGACCACGTCTTTCTATGGGTCTCACCTCGATGAGGTCTTTGGAGATTTGTCTGAAGTGGAAAGTTATCTCTATGATTCATCAGACATTTCTAGGTCCTCAGTAGAGTAGGCGAGGTGGCTTACCGCCTGCCTCTTCCACCTCAGTTGCACCGGGTGCACGACGTCTTCCACGTATCTCAGTGGAAGAGATACGTGAATGACCCTTGTCACATCATCGAACATGGAGAGCTGGATGTTGACGATGGAGCGAATTTCACGGAGGTTCTAGTGGAGATTGAGGATCGGAAAGAGCGGGTCCTACATGGACGATCGATGCCTCTGGTGCGCGTTCTCTAGCAGCATGAGAACCACCTGGAGAGCACATTGGAGCGGGAGGCTCAGATGCATGTTGAGTACACCCACTTGTTCTATTAGTTAAATTTTTAGCTTACGGGGATGTAATGTCTTGAGGTGGCGAGAATGTAAGGACCCGAAAATTTCGTTGAATTTTTTTTTCTTAAAATCATTGGAATTTTATGATTCTGCGAAAATTGACGACACAAGATTCTGAGACCGATGTGCCCAAAATAAATTTCTGTTGTTTTTTTCCGGTACGTTCAGTAAATGTATGAGCATGTTTTAATAACTTTGGAACCTGGGCTTGGAATTCAAATCTGAGGACACCATTGAACTCGCAGTGCCGGTATTCTCTTAAGTAAACATTCACATTCACAGTAGTGGGTCAAGAATAAACTATAGTTTTGGGGTTTTTAGATAAATAATTAAATAAAAATATAGTGTGTGGATTAATTTTGATTTGATGGTTAAAACCTCCTCATGGAAGTTGGAGGTGGGACCACCACACCTTCACCTCCCCTGAGAGGTTATTGTGGTGGCTCCCACCCGAACCTAACCGCCCATGAGATGTTATGATGTGGGTAACACACTGTATTAAACCCCCTATTAATAGTGGGAGTGGAAAGCATCTCAACTCCCCTCATTAATAAGGGAGAGTCTCACCACACCCCCTCCTTTGTTTTTGCCAACTCCCCAAATTTAATGGTGCCAAATCCTCCACATTAATTAAGTGGGAACCAAGTTAATTAATTCATCATTTTAAAATTTCTACCTACAAATTATATAATAGATTAACACAATCTATTATTATTTTGGTTGGCATTGTTCATTTTGGTCGCTGCGTTGAGAGGAGGATTATTGGGAGAATGCTCCTAATGAAGAACACCTTCGACTATGAAGAACACCAAGCATCTATGACTTATTCCTCGGAGGTAACCGAAATAGGACATCTTTGATGACCGAAATCCATCCTCATCGTCATCAATGAACCGATTCACAAGCTCGGGATGGGATGTGTGTAGTAGACGCGACAAACAGCATCAACACCATCTTCTTCTTCACGACACCGTCATTGACCAACAATCAAGGTAGGGAGAATTATTTGAATTTTTTTAATTTTCAAGATGATGTGGGGTGAGTTTTTTGATCTTTTTACCCTTTTCTATTCATGAGTAATTATTTGGAAACTCAAGAATGCTTGAACCGCTTAGTACCATCGTAAATGTGGAGGGTGATGAACAAAGCAACATGGCCCGACCTGTAACATCCCAAGTAAGTAATGAATAATTGATATTCTTATCTATGTATATTTATTAATTATATTGTGTTTTATAGGATTAAAATGGGAATACATCCAATCATAAGCATTGAATTCTCTAATATTTTTAAAAGATTATTTTACCGCCTTTTGATGGAGAACCATTATTCAATCAATCTTTTGACAATTTTATAATCTCTATTTGTCAAAATAAACATATTATTAATGATTGGGACAATTAAATTTACATTGGATGATTTTTTGGTATTTTTCTAACAATGTTCATTTTTTAATGAATAGTGAAAAATACTGCATCTTACATCAAAACAGCTTTTTCATATAATTTAATTATATGGTTAGATTATCTTTTAATTGGTTTTAAAGTGTAAATAGAATATTTTTTTACCATTTTGTCCAATATTGTTCATTATAATTAATTTCAATTTGGAATTGGGCATAAACTAATGTAAAACTTTTCGTAGATATTGTTTCAAAAAAACCGGCTATTTGTTTTGACAACGGGAATTATTTTTAAATTAATTATTTCAATTTATGTGTTTGGAATTTAGTAAAATGGATTCCATATTTGGAATCATAAGGTCCAAATTATGTAATTAAGACTCTTTTGTTTTTGGACTTTGTGAATAGTAACGATGGTAATTATCATTAATTATCTTGATTAATTAGTAATCAGGTAGTTAAGGATAATAAAATATTATCATAATAATAAAAAATGACTCCAAAATGTGTCCTAATACTACTGGTTGTGTCATGGCCGACCATGGGATGCCTTGTTCCAAACTTGGGTATCCCATGGAATCTCTTTTGTGTGATAATGACTTTTTATCTTTTTATTTTTTTAAAGAAAGTTAAATATAGCAAAGAATGTATCACCTGATTAAAACATTTTTAAATTTTTCTACATATATTATCTCTTGGAATATAAATATTCATTAGAAATATAAAAATATTTACTATATAATTGTTTTTTTAAATAATTTTTAGACATTAAATAAATTAAATTATATATGAGACCATGATGATGCAGTGATTAACTCATTATATAACGATTGAAATAAAATGAAAAGATAATGTAAAATCTAAGACCTAAAAATGTCAAAAACCTATTGTATGGGTGTATTTAGATATCTTATCACCATATCTTTTAAATACATCAATTTGGGATCTTTAAAACCCGAAACTCATTTGAAAATAAAGTAATATTTTATACCATTCCAAGAGTGCCCCTCCTCTCCTCTTATAAAAGGCCCCCACCTCTACCTCCTTACCCACACGTCCCAAAACTTTTTCAGGCCAAGATATACTCAGTTGGTCTCTCCACATCCCTCTCCTCATCCTAGAAGCCTTACCTTAGGCAGGAAGCTCTTCAAGAATCCATTTTGGTTCAAACCAAAGAGAGTTACCTGATTTAAATGTTATGTCTTCACTTGTGTTCTTTTGTTTTATATTGCTTCTCCAACCCCCTAAACTATTTTTATTCATTACTTTTGTAAAAAAAATGATCTTAAATATACTAGGATGTTGTTATAATAAGGATTTTAGCTACACTTACACACACCTACATCTAATGGTTAATGAACATACTGTTTCTGTGGATGGTGAATTTCTGCCTCACGAAACGATGATTGTTCAATATTATTTTAACACATTCAAAGGTGGCCATTAAGATTTCCATATATTTATATATGATATATAATATTTTTATTTTTTACTTAAGCTTCATTATTTTACATTTTTGGCATACCTTTATGGTTTCCAATATGGGTAAACGAGATATCTTCATTTTTGGAACTGCGGACTACCGCCCCCTCAAAGGGATTTGATTCGTTAATTCCATATGTAGAACGTATAAAGGATGGATTTAATGATATTATATATGATATTATACTATAATTATAATATACCTTCATATCATTATGATTCAATTCAATTAAATAGGAAATAAAAATGAAAGTAGCGTTCATGTGTACGTACGGCGTACCGTCTCCATGAATGGTGAATTTCATTTCTATCCTCTAAATGTTATGTAATATTATAAATTTATGCATATACTAGATATATATGATATATATTATATATAAATCATGAATATAATGGATATTTTACCACATGAACAACTTGTAATTATAAAGAGTTTATTTTTTACTCAAGTTCCAATGATCGACAAAAAGACCATTATTAACATAAATAATTAAATAGTGTTCATAACATGGTAATAAGTTATATAAAAGGAATAATGAACTTGAAAAAGTTCTTAAGCAAGTATAAATTAACTCATGTTTGTTATTAAGGATGTTAAAGAATGATCGAGTCAAGTCGGACCTGAGGTATGGGACTCCGTCTCAATCTCCTTTCATTGAGGCATATTTTGATTTATACACAACTTTATTTTATACGGTGTATAAACCCCTTTGACTTTTATGTTTATTCAAAAGGAATATTTTTATACGAAGTGTTTACTAAATGAAAAAAGGGAATTTTTTTGTCGCACGTATGTGACGACAATGACTTCTCCGCCACCGTGTCCATTATTTGAGTATTGGCTTCCTCTACAAGCCATAACATTTTTTGAATGAAAAATAAATACCATGTTTTACTTTTCTTTTATTCTGGTATTGAAAATGGTTTTCATAATGTTTTCATATCAATTTGTTGTATTGATATCTTGTTATTGAAAAGTGGAAATGTTATGTTTCCTTTATGCATGTTTTATGTGATATGATTATGTTATGGTTCTTGGGCATTGTTATGAAGACAGGTGGTTCCGTGATAAAATAAGGGTGGGTGAGCCCAATATAGCTCTCCAATGCATTGAGTAACGCAAAGGAGTTAAATGTTGAGGTTTTTCTGAAAAGATTTAGGGAATATACTGTGATGGGTATTACAAACGTAACCATGAGGGTTACTCCCTACGTAAGAATGTTATGAATGCCTCATGTTACCTTTATGTCTTATGATTTCTATGATTTAATCATGATTCGATGAGGTATGTCAAAGTTATTATGTTTTATGAGTAAATTGTGATTTCATACATGGACTAATGTTTTCATTTCATACTTTTATATCCCTTACTGAGCTTTTTATGCTCATCCCACGTTTTGAAATGTTTTTCAAAGGTCAAGGGAAATGTATATGATGTGATGATAGTTTTAAGGAAGTGTTAAGAAAGAATCCATGTTTTATTTTAAATATGTTTCCATTGATGGAAAAAATGAGTACTATCTTTTATGTAACCACTTTTTTTAAATGTGAAATTTAATGCATGTTTTATGATATAATTCTCTAAAACTCTAAACCTAAAAAGATCCTCAACATGTATTCTTGATGTAACTCAAGATTAAGTAATGTTTAAGGTCGAGGCCTTATAGTTGGTATCAGAGGTTAGTTTAGATAACTTTAGAAGTTAGAATTATATTAAATGATTATCCAAAAATATTTTTTTATGGTCAAATTGAAATGATATAGCATTTGAAGATTACCATGTTTCTTCATCTATGACATGTTTAGTCAGAATGGTTTTCCATAGAGGAAACATGGAAGAAGTTATAGGAAGGCATACAGAAGTAAATGACCTTCCAAATCAGCATCCCGACATGGTCGGAATTGGAAATGAATATTTTGTTCCAGTAATGGCACAGTTGACTCAAGCGATAAATGGTGGTGGTATCCATGCACGGGGTCATCCATATCAACTGTAGAGGAACATGCCAGTGGTCGAACATTTCATGAGGCAACATCACCCATCATTCAGAGGATCATCTGACCTCATGCTAGCTGAAGGGTGGATTAAAGCACTGGAGATGTTTTTTGATGTCATGGGGTGTTAAAACAGTCAAAAGGATAGTCTTTTAATTTACCATTTGGAGGGTGAAGTAGATCAGTGGTGGTTTATGGTTAAAAATATCAAGGACGCTAAAGAGATTGATGCTCTCCACTGGGATGAATTCAAAGGTATGTTTCTTGAGAAGTATTTTCCTACAGTTGTTCGACTTAGGATGGAAAAACAATTCTTGTAATTGAGGTAAGAGGAAGACTCTGTGGCTGCTTATGAAGAGAGGTTCACTAAATTTTCCAGGAATGCTACAAATTTTATCCGAGACCTTGATAGTAAAATCAATTGTTTTTACTTAGGATTAACGACAAAATATTGAAGGGCATTGGTTTCTCGTGAGTTCAAAAGTTATCAAAAGCTTGTTGTATGAGCTTATAAGTTGGAAATTGAGTTTTTCAATGATCAAGTGTTCTATAAAAAGCAACAGAAGAAGAGACCGAGGTGGCAGGAGAAAGGGAAGAATTATTCAAAAAGGTCTGATGGTAAGAAAACTAAGTTTCCAGTTTGTGATAAATGTGGTAAAAGGCATTGTGGGGAATGTCTTCTGAATTCAGGAAAGTGCTACCGATGTGGTAATATGTGACATAAGTCTCGTGATTGCACTAAAAAATATCAGGGTGATGGTAAGACCAAATCTTATTTACAGTTAGTGAAATGTTTTAAGTGCAATGAGATGGGTCACTATGCAAACGAGTGTCTGACAAAGAGCTCGAGTGATGGGAAGCAGTTATAATACAAGCAGAAATGGGTGGAAAAATCCTTCACAACTACTTCAATAGATGTTTGGGAATCAAATGAAGTGGTATTAGGTACTTTGTTTGTTTTTTCAGATTATGCCAGTGTGTTGTTTGATTCAGGGTCTACACATTCTCTCACCTCTGAGAACTTTTCTAGTAAAATGGGAATCCAATCTCAAGAAATGACTCCTAAACTTGTGGTAAAAACACCTGGGAGAAATGTTGAGGAAAAAAGAATTTTTAAGAATCTTCATATCCTTATCCTTGGAAAGAACCTACTTGCAAGACTTATTGTTTTACCTCTAGTAGATTATGATGTTATCTTGAGAATGGATTGGCTCTCTATTTACCATGATAAGATTGACTGTAGAGATAATGAAGTTTCTTTTCAGAAATACTTTCAGTTTGTGTACAAGAATTAACCCTTACTATTGATAACATATCAAGAGGCTGAGAAACTTTTAAAAGATGTAAATTAATGTTACCTTGCACATATTGTTGAAAACGGGGGAACTGTTCAGAATTAATGATGTTCCAGTGGTAAATGAGTATCCTGATGTTTTTCTTGATTAGTTTCCTAGAATAATACCATATCCATAAGTTGAGTTTACTATTGACTTAGTTCCTGATGCTAAGCCAATTTCAAACCGCCTTATCGAATGGCTCAAATTGAACATGTATAGTTGAAGGAGAAATTGAAAGATTTATTAGAGAAAGGTTTCATTCGAACTACCACATCACCATGGCGTGCTCTTGTCTTATTAGTTAAAAAGAAAGATAGTTCTATGAGACTCTACATTGATTATTGAGTCAGGAATAACATCACTATTAAGAACAAATATCCTTTTCCTCATATCGATTATTTTTTTGATCATCTCTTGGAGCTCAGTATTTTTCAAAGTTTGACCTGAGATCGGCGTACCATCAGTTGAAGGTAAAGGAAGACGATTTTTTGAAGACCGCATTTCATAAAATATATGGCCATTATGAATTTGTAGATATGACTTTTGGGCTAACCAATGCACCTGCTGTATTCATGGATCTTATGAATAGAATTTTCCATGAGTTCTTGGATATGTTTGTGGTTGTTTTCATTGATGATATTTTGGTGTTTTCTAAAAGTAAAGAGGAGAATGAAAGACATTTAAGGGTTATTTTGAAAACCATAAACGAAACAAAATTGTACGGGAAATTCAGAAAGTGTGAGTTTTGGTTGCAACAAATTTCATTCCATGGTCATATTGTTTCTAAAGATGCAATAACTATTGATCCTGCAAAAACAAAGGATGTTGAAGAATGGCCAAGACCCACAAATGTAACTGAGATTCGTAGATTTCTTGGTTTGGTAGGCTATTACTGAAGGTTTGTACGAAATTTTTCATGGTTATCTAGTCCAATGACTAAGCTATCTCAGAAGGGTGTTAAGTTTATCTAGACAAAATAATGTGATGATTGTTTTCAGGAATTGAAAAGAAGATTGGTGAATGCTCCAGTTTTGGCACTACCTTACAAGAATGATGAGTTTTTTATCTACAGTTATGCTTCATTTAAAGGACTTGGTTGCGTCCTAATGCATAATGATCAGGTAATTGCTTATTCCTCACGTCAGTTGAAAACTCATGAGGTAAATTACCCTACACATGATTTGGAATTAGCTGTTGTTGTTTTCGCTTAAAAAATTTGGAGGCATCATTTGTAGGGAGTAAAGTGTGAAATATATACCGATCACAAAAGTTTAAAGTATATATTCACTCAGAAATAATTGAACATGAGATAGATGGGATGGATAGAATTAATCAAGGATTATGATTGTACAGTTCATTACCATCCAAGAAAAGAAAATAAAGTGGCTGATGCTTTAAGTCAAAAAATTAATGATACATTAACAATGTTGTGTTTGAAACATGATCCTTTGGTTAAGGATTTGAAAAACTTTGGCATATAAGTTATTGGTGATGGATTTCCTTCTGTTTTGTTTCAGGTATCAGTGAAATCTTCTCTACCAGACAGAATTAAGCAAGCACAGAAGCAAGACAACGAGTTGCAGAAAATGGTAGAGTTGGTTCAAAAGGGTAAGTTTCCTGAATTCAACATTGATAATGATTGTGTTTTGAGATTTTGGAAGAGATTGTGTGTGCTTTGTGATTCACAGTTGAAGAGATAGTTGTTATGTGAAGCTCATAGTTCTTCGTTTTCAGTTCATCCAGGCAGTACTATGATGTATATAGATCTTCGGGAGTATTACTGGTGGGATGGAATGAAAAGGGATATTTCTTATTTTACTGTGAGGCATTTGACTTGTCAACCGGTGAAAGAAGAGTGGTAGTTACTGAAAGGGATGCTTCAGACATTACTAGTACTGGAGTAGAAATGGGAGAATATATCTATGTAATTCATTATGGGATTACTGAATACACCTCGAGGTAATAATCAAATTTGGGTTGTTATTGATCGCTTGACTAAATCTGCTCATTTCCTTGCTATAGAAGATACTTATTCCCTAGATCAAATTTCTCTTTTGTATCTTAAAGAGATAGTCAGGTTACATGGATTTCATCTCTCCATAGTATCTGATCGTGATCGCAGGTTTACTTCTAAATTTTGGAAATGCCTTCAGAAGTTGTTGGGTACTGAATTAAATTTTAGTACAACTTCTTATCATAAATAATATGGGAATTCAGAACAAACAATTAAGACATTGGAGGATATTCTACATGCTTGATAGATGGATTATCAGGGAAGTTGGGAGCAACATATTTCTTTGGTTGAGTTTTCTTATAATAACAATTTTCATTCCAGTATACAGATGGACCCATTTGAGGCATTATATGGGTAGTGGTTTTGAACACTAGATTTCTGGGATGAAGGGTGTGAAAGGAATTTTATGGGACTGGAATTGGTATAAGAGTTGGAAAAAAAAGTTCAGCTGATACAGAAACACATGAGAACAGCTCAGAGCAGGCTGAAGAGTTATGCAGACAACAGGAGGAATGATCTCTCTTTTGAGGAAGGTGATCATGTTTTTCTCAAAGTATCTCCATGGAAAAGTGTGATGCGATTGTTAAGAAAGGAAAGATGAGTCCAAGGTTCATTAGACCATATGAAATTTTGGAGAGAGTTGGATCAGTTTCATACCGAGTGGCTTTACCTCCGAGTTTATCTCAGGTACACAATGTTTTTCATGTTTCAATGTTAAGGAAGTACATGCCAGATCCATCTCATGTTTTGAGTCCAGAGGTAGTTCAGTTGGAAGAGAATCTATCTTATGTGGAACAATTGGTCCAGATTCTTAACCACAGGGAGAAATTTTTGTGGAATAAGTTGATTCATCATGCAATGGTTTTGTGGGAAAACTACATGAGTGAATAGGCAACATGGGAATCTGAAAATGCTATTAGGGATAAATACTCAAACTTATTTGATAAGTTAATGAATTGCAGGGACGCAATTTTCTAAAGGGGGGAAGTATGTAACATCCCAAGTAAGTAATGAGTAATATATATTCTTATATATGTCTATTTATTAATTAGATAGTGTTTTAGAGGCTTAAAATCTGAATAAATCCAATCTTAAGCATAGAATTCACTAATATTTTTAAAAGAATGTTTTACCGCCTTCTGATGGAGAACCATTTTTAAACAAATATTTTGACAATTTTATAATCTCTATTTGTAAAAATTAACTTATTCATTATTATTGGGACATTTAAATTTACATTGGATAATTTTTTGATATTTTTCTGATAATGTTCATTTTTTTAATGAATAGTGAATAATACTGCATTTTACATCAAAACTGCTTTTTCATATAATTTTATTATATGTTTAGATTATCTTTTAATTGTTTCTAAAATGTAAATATAATATATTTGAACCATTTAATCCAATAGTGGTCATTATAATTAATTTCACCTTGGAATTGGGCATAAACTAATGCCATCCTTTTAATAGATATTGGTTAAAAAACCCCGATATTTTTTTTGAAAACAGGAATTATTTTTAAATTAATTATTGAAATATATGTGTTTGTAATTTGTTAAAATTTATTCCATATTTGTAATCAGAAGGTCCAAATTATTTAATTAAGATTCTTTTATTTTCGGACTTTGTGAATAGTAACGACGGTAATTATCGTTAATTATCTTGATTAATTAGTAATCGGGTAGTTAAGGATAATAAAATAATATCATAATAATAAAAAATGACACAAAAATGTGTCCTAATACTAATGGTCGTGTCATGGTCGACCATGGTCTTCCTTGTGCCAAACTTGGGGACCCCATGGAATCACTTATGTGTGATAATGACTTTTTATCTTTTAATTTTTTTTAAAGAAAGTTAAATATAACAAAGAAGGTATCACCTCATTAAAACATTTTTAAATTTTCTACATAAATTATATCTTGGACTATAAATAATCATTTTAAATATAACAATATTTCCTACATCATAGTATATTTTTTATAATTTTTAGACATTAAATAAATTAAATTATATATGAGACCATGATGATGCAGCAATTACCTCATTATTTAACGATTTAAATAAAATGAAATGATAATGTAAAATCTAAGACCTAATCATGTCAAAACCCTATTGGATGGGTGGATTTCGAACTCGTATCACCTTATCCTCAAAATATATAAATTTGGGACCTTTAAAATGAGAAACTCATTTGAAAATAAAGTAACATTTTATACTTTTCCAAGAGTTCCCCTCCTCTCCTCTTATAAAAGGCCCCCACCTCTACCACCATAACCACACTTCCCAAGCCTTTAGTTCGGACAATATCTACTCATTTTGTCTCTCCACATCCCTCTCATCATCCATGAATCCTTACCCACGGCAGGAAGCTCTTCAAGAAACCCTTTTAGTTCAAACCAAAGGGAGTTACCCGATTTAAAGGTAATGTCTTCACTTGTGTTCTTTTGTTTTATTTTGCTTCTCCAACCCCCTAAACTCTTTTTATTCATTTATTTTGTAACAACACCAGTATATTAAATATACTAGTATGTTTTTATAAGAAATATTTGAGCTACACTTATGCACACCTAAATCAAATGGTTAAAGAACATACTGTTTCTGTGGATGGTGAATTTCTGCCTCACGAAACGATGATTGTTCAATATTCGTTTAACACCTTCAAAGGTGGACATTAAGATGTCACTATATTTATATATGATATATAATATGTTTATTTTTTACTTAAGCTTCTGTATTTTTCATTTTTGTCATACCTTTATGGTTTCCATTATTGGTAAACACGATATCTTCATTTATGGAAGTGCGGACTACCACCCCCTCAAAGTGATTTGATTCATTAATGCCATATTTGGAACATATAACGAATGGAGTTAATGATATTATATATGATATTATACTGGAATTATAATATACCTTTATATCATTATGATTCAATTCAATTAAATAGGAAATAGAAATGAAAGTAGCATTCAAGCGTACGTACGGCTTATTGTCTCCATGAATGGTGCATTTCATTTCTTACCTCTAAATGTTATTTAATATTATAAATGAATGTATATACTGGATATATATGATATATATTATATCTAATTCATGAATATAATTCTGGATATAATGCATATTTTACCACGTGAACAACTTGTAATTATAAAGAGTTTATTTTTGACTCAAGTACCAATGATCGACAAAACGACCATTATTAACATAAATAATTACATAGTGTTCATAAAATTGTAATAAGTGATATAAAAGGAATAATTAACATGAAAGAGGTTCTTAATAAAGTATAAATTAACTCATGTTTATTATTCAGGATGTTAAAGAACGATCGAGTCAAGTCGGACCCGAGGTATGGGACTTCGTCTCAATCTCTTTTCATTGAGGCATATTTTTTTTATAAACAACATTCTTTTATACGGTGTATAAAACCTTTTGACTTTAACATTTATTCAAAAGGAATCTTTTTATACGAAGCATTTACTAAATGACAAAAGGGAATTTTTTTTTCGTATGTATGCGACGACAATTACTTCTCCACAGCCGTGACCATTATCCGTGTTTCGGCTTCCACTACAAGCCATAACTTTTTTTGAATGAAAAATAAATACCATGTTTTACTTTTATTTTATTTTGGTATTGAAAATGGTTTTCATAATGTTTTTATATCAATGTGTTGTATTGATATCTTGTAATTAAAAAGTGGAAATGTTATAGTTCCTTTATGCATGTTTTATGTGATACGATTATGTTATGGTTCTTGGGAATTGTTATGAAGACAGGTGGTTCCGTGATAAACTAAGGGCAGGTGAGCCCGATATAGCTCTCCAATGCATTGGGTAATGCGAAGCAGTTAGACGTTATGGTTTCTCTGAAGAGATATAGGGAATATACAATGATGGGTATTCCAAACGTAACCATGAGGGTTACTCCCTACGTAAGAATGTTATGAATGCCTCAAGTTACCTTTATGTCTTATTATTTCTATGATTTATTCATGATTTGATGAGGTATGTTAAATTGATTATGTTTTATGAGTAATTTATGATTTTATACATGGACTAATGTTTTCATTTGGTACTTTTATATCCCTTTCTGAGATTTTTACTCTCATCCCAAGTTTTTGAAATGATTTTCAAAGGTCAAGGGAAAGGAACATGCTGTGATGATAGTGTCAAGGAAGATTCAAGAAAGAATCCATGTTTTATTTTAAATATTTTTTCGTTGATGGTATAAATGGGTACTATATTTTATGTAACCACTTTGTTTAAATGTTCAATGTAATGCATGTTTTATGATCAATTTCTCTAAAACTCTTAACCTAAAAATATCCTCAACATCTATTCTTGAAGTAACTAAATATTAACCAATGTTTAAGGCTGGGTCCTTATATGAACCCTCCACCATTCTTATTTGTGATGATCTTCGAAATGGTGATTAGGAGACAAGAAAACAAAGGCAACGACATCGCTACCCATGGTTTCTACAAAACGTGCCACCCTCACGGCGCTCCGACCAAACTGGATCCACAGCCTCGGGCTGCACCGCACCCCCTGCTAGACCAAAACATGAGACAATGGTGATGGCTTGAGTTCCTCTAGTACTATTACTTCTAAATAGTATACACTTTTGGAAAGGGTAACATTGTTTCATATGCACACAGTATGAGATTTGGTATTCAGCTTCTAGGTAACGTGATTGAGCATCTGGATACTATGCAGATATCCTTCCTGGATAAAGATGGAGCAGCTTTCCTTCAGTCCCTTACAGTAACTTCCTCACTTCTTCAGCGAGTTAGGGAGGCACAACATGGGGACTCTCACTGTGACACATGACGTCCTCAGATATCCACAGGGTAGGCCCATGACAGATTTACAAAGGTGGGGAGCATGTTATTTACTTCAGAAGACGTACTATGGTACTAGTGTCACTTTAGGAGGAATTGTTCAAGGAGTTACACACATCCCCACTAGTGGTACATCTATGTGTGGCAATGATGAATCATGATCACCGACGACAGCACTGGTGTCCAGGGGAGAAGAATGTAGTTGTAGAGTTTGTATCTCAGTGCCTCACTTGTCAGTAAGTGAAGGCAGAGCACCAGGTACCAGCAGGCTTGGTTCGGCCTTTAGAGATTCCAGAGTGGAAGTGGGATGGGATATCCGTGGACTTCGTCACAAGACATACACGTACATCCATGGGTCATTAATCGATTTGGGTGATCGTTGATCGACTCACCAAGTCATCCCACATCCTACAGATAAGAGATCAGTGTTTAGTGGAGAGAATGGGATGCCTCTACATGTAAGATATTGTGCAGCTACATGGATTACATTCATCTATTGTCTCTGATCGTGATACACAGTTTACTTCCCGACTATGGAAGGGGTTGTAGGAGTCTTTCGGGATGCAACATTGTCTGAGAACCACCTTCCATCCTCAGACAGATGGCCAGACTGAGAGAACCATTCATAATTTCAAATACATGCTCTGTTCATGTGTCCTCAACTTCAGTCACAGCTGGGAGGATCACTTTTCTTTGTTAGAGTTTGCGTATAACAATATCTATCACTCCACCATTGGGATGACACCTTTCGAGGAATTATATGGGAGGACTTTCAGATCACCCTTATGTTGGACTGACCCTGGGGAGTCAACACTAGTGGGACCAAAGATTGTACGAGCTACCACGGAGAAGGTCTAGATAATCTAGGAGTGGATGAAGACTCCATAGAGCAGAAGAAATTCGTATACTGATAGAAGATGGAGACCTCTACAGTTTGAGTATGGTGACCACGTCTTTCTATGGGTCTCACCTGGATGAGGTCTTTGTATATTTGTCCGAGGCGGAAAGTTATCTTTGAGATTCATTAGACATTTCCAGGTCCTCAGCAGAGTAGGTGAGGTGGATTACCGCTTGCCTCTTCCACCTCAGTTGCACCGGTTTGCACGACGTCTTCCATGTATCTCAATGGAAGAGATATGTGCATGACCATTGTCACATCATCGAACATGGAGAGATGGATGTAGATGATGTAGAAACTTTCACGGAGGTTCTAGTAGAGATTGAGGATTGACTGGAGCGGGTCCAACGTGGAAGGTCGATACCTCTGGTGCGCGTTCGCTAGCAGCACGAGAACCACCTGGAGAGCACATGGGAGCGGGAGGCTGAGATGCATGTTCAGTACACCCACTTCTTCTCATAGTTAGATTTATAGCTTATGGGGATGTAAATCCTTGAGGTGGGGAGAATGTAAGGACTTGAAAATTCCGTTGAAATTTTTTTTTCTTAAAATCATGGGAATTTTATGAGTCCGCGAAAATTGACGACACCGGATTCCGAGCCCGATGTGCCCAAAATCAATTTCTGTTGTTTTTTCTGGTATGTTCAGTAAACGTATGTGTGGGTTTTTATAAATTTTGAACCTGGGCTTGGAATTCAAATCTGAGTACACTGTTGAACTCGCAGCGCCGATATTCGCTTAAGTAGACTTTCACAATGATATTAGTGGGTCGAGAATAAACTATAGTTTGGGGTTCTTAGAGAATGAATTAAATAAAAATAAAGTGTGTGGATTAATTTTGATTTGATTGTTAAAACCTCCTCTAGAAGTTGGAGGTGGGACCACCACACCTTAACCTCCCATGAGAGGTTATTGTGGTGGGTCCCACCCGAACCAAACCGCCCATGAGAGGTTATGATGTGGGGAACGCACTATATTAAACCCCCTATTAATGGTGGGAGTGGAAAACCTCTCTACTCCCCTCATTAATAAGGGAGAGTCTCACCACATCCCTTCTTTCTTTTTGCCAACTCCCCAAATTTAATGGTGCAAAATCCTCCACATTAATTAAGGGGGAACCAAGTTAAGTAATTCACCATTTTCAATTTTCAACCTACAAATTACATAATATATTAACACAATCTATTATTATTTTGGTTGGCATTGATCATTTTGGTGGCTGCGTTGAGAGGATGATTATTGGGAGAAAGCTCCCAATGAAGAACACCTTCGACTACGAAGAACATCGAGCGTCATTTACTTCTTCCTCGGAGGTAACCGACGTGGGACATCATTGATGACCAAAATCCCTCCTCATCGTCATCAATGAACCGATGCACAATCTCGGGATTGGAAGTTTGCGGTAGACGCGACGAACAACGTCAACACCATCTTCTTCTTCGCGACTCCGCCATCGGCCAACAATCAAGTTAAGGATCATTATTTCAGTTTTTTCAATTTTCGAGATGTTTTAGGGTGATTTTTTTGATCTTTCTACCCTTTTTTATTCATGAGTAATTATTTGAAAACTCAAGAGTGATTGAACCGCTTAGTACAACTGTAAATGTGGAGGTTGATGGACAAAGCAACATGGCCTGACCTATAACATCCCAAGTAAGTAATGAATAATATATATTCTTATCTATGTCTATTTTTGAATTAGATAGTGTTTTAGAGGCTTAAAATGGGAATAAATCCAATCGTAAGCATAGAATTCTCTAAAATTTTTAAAATATTGTTTTACCGTCTTTTTATGAAGAACCATTTTTAAATCAATCTTTTGACAATTTTATTATATCAATTTTTCAAAATAAACTTATTATTTATGATTGGGACATTGGAATTTACATTGGATAATTTTTTGGTATTTTTCTGACAATGTTAATTTTTTTAATGAATAGTGAAAAATACTGCATTTTACATCAAAAATGCTTTTTCATAAAATTTCATTATATGGTTCGAATATCTTTTAATTGGTTTTAAAGTTTAAATAGAATATATTTTTACCATTTAATCCAATATTTGTCATTAGAATTAATTTCACTTTGGAATTGGGCATAAACTAATTCTATACTTTTCACATATATTGTTTCAAAAAACCCCGCTATTTGTTTTGACGAAGGGAATTATTTTTAAATTAATTATTGCAATGTATGTGTTTGGAATTTCGTAAAATGGATTCCATATTTTGAATGCAAAGTTCCAAATTCAATAATTAAGACTCTTTTGTTTTTGGACTTTGTGAATAGTAACAACGGTAATTATCATTAATTATCTTGATTAACTAGTAATCGGGTAGTTAAGGATAATAAAACTATATCATAATAATAAAAAATGACACCAAAATGTGTCCTAATACTACTGGTTGTGTCATTTACGACCATGGGATGCTCTATGCCAAACTTGGGGACCCCATGGAATCACTTTTGTGTGATAATGACTTTTTATCTTTTTATTTTTTAAAGAAAGTTAAATATAATAAAGAATGTATCACCTGATTAAAAGATTTTTAATTTTTTCTACATAAATTATCTCTTGGACTACAAATATTAATTGGAAAGATAAAATTATTTACTACATCATTGTATTTTTTTTAACTTTTAGACATTTAATAAATTAAATTATATATGAGACCATGGTGATGCAGCGATTACCTCATTATTTAACGATTAAAATAAAATGAAAAGATAATGAAAAATCTAAGACCTACACATGTCAAAAACATATTATATGGGTTAATTTAGAACTCTTATCACCTTATCCTCAAAATACATCAATGTGGGACCTTTAAAATCTGAAACTCATTTGAAAATAAAGTTACATTTTTTACCGTTCCAAGAGTGCCCCTCCTCTCCTCTTATAAAAGGCCCCCACCTCTACCTACTTACCCACACCTTCCAAGCCTTTGGCTCGGCCAATAGCTGCCCATTTTGTCTCTCTACATCCCTCTCCTCATCCTAGAAGCCTTACCATAGTCAGGAAGCCCTTCAAGAAACCATTTTGGTTCAAACCAAAGGGAGTTACCCGATTTAAAGGTAATGTCTTCACTTGTTTTCTTTTGTTTTATTTTGCTTCTCCAACCCCCTAAACTCTTTTTATTAATTTCATTTGTAACAACACTAGTATATTAAATATACTAGGGTTTTTTTATAAGATGGATTCGAGATGCACTTACACTCACCTACATCTAATGGTTAAAAAACATACTGTTTCTGTGGATGGTGAATTTCTGCCTCACGAAACGATGATTGTACAATATTCTTTTAACACCTTCAAAGGTGGCCATTAAAATGTAACTATATTTATATATTATATATAATATTTTTATGTTTTACTTAAGCTTCTTTATTTTTTATTTTTGGCATTCCTTTATGGTTTCCATTATGGGTAAACGCGATATCTTCATTTTTGGAAGTGCGGACTACCGCCCCTCAAAGTGATTTAATTCATTAATTCCATATGTGGAACGTATAAAGGATGTATTTAATGATATTATATATGATATTATACTGGAATTTTAATATACCTTTATATCATTATGATTCAATTCAATTAAATAGGAAATAGAAATTAAAGTAGCATTCATGCGTACGTACGGCTTACCGTCTCTATGAACGGTGCATTTCATTTATTACCTCTCAATGTTATGTAATATTATATATGTATGTATATACTGGATATATATGATATATATTATATCTACATAATGAATATAATTTTGGATATAATGGAAATTTTACCACATGAACAACTTGTAATTATAAAGAGTTTATTTTTGACTCAAGTACCAATGATCGACAAAACGACCATTATTAACTTAAATAATTACATAGCATTCATAACATTGTAATAAGTGATATAAAAGGAATAATGAACTTGAAAAAGGTTCTTAAGCAAGTATAAATTGACTCAAGATTATTATTCAGGATGTTAAAGAACGATAGAGTCATGTCGGACCCGAGGTATGGGACTTCGTCTCAATCTCCTTTCATTGAGGCATATTTTGTTTTATACACAACTTTATTTTATATGGTTTATAAACCCCTTTTAGTTTTACATTTATTCAAATGTAATCTTTTTATATGAATCGTTTACTAAACGAAAAAAGGGAATGTTTTTTTGTCGTACGTATGCGGCGACAACGACTTCTCCGCCGTCGTGACCATTATTTGAGTTTCGGCTTCCTATACAAGCCATAACTTTTTTTGAATGAAAATTAAATACCATGTTTTACTTTCCTTTTATTTTGTTATTGAAAATGGTTTTCATAATGTTTTCATATCAATTACTTGTATTGATATCTTGTGATTGAAAAGTGGAAATGTTATGTTTCTTTTATGCATGTTTTATGTGATATGATTATGTTATGGTTCTTGGGAATTTTTATGAAGATGGGTGGTTCCATGATAAAATAAGGGCGGGTGTGCCTGATATATCTCTCCAATGCATTGGGTAACGTGAAGGAGTTAAACATTAAGGTTTCTCCGAAGATATTTAGGGAATATACTGTGATGGCTATTCCAAACGTAACAATGATGGTTACTCCCTACATAAGAATGTTATGAATGCCTCATGTAACCTTTATGTCTTATGATTCCTATGATTTATTCATGATTTGATGAGGTTTGTTAAAGTGATTATGTTTTATGAGTAATGTATTATTTCATACATGGACTAATGTTTTCATTTCATACTTTTATATCCCTTACTGATATTTTTATGCTCATCCCAAGTTTTTGAAATTTTTTTCACAGGTCAAGGGAAAGGTACATGATATGATGATAGTGTTAAGGAAGTGTCAAGAAAGAATCCATGTTTTATTTTTAATATGTTTCCGTTAATGGTAAAAATTAGTACTATCTTTTATGTAGCCACTTTGTTTAAATGTAGAACGTAATGCATGTTTTAAGATCTAATTCCTTAAAACTCTAAAC
Organism: Viscum album; assembly: GCA_963277665.1. Classification (NCBI taxonomy): domain Eukaryota; kingdom Viridiplantae; phylum Streptophyta; class Magnoliopsida; order Santalales; family Viscaceae; genus Viscum; species Viscum album. Next base: position 1,733,079,009 of record OY728155.1, on the reverse strand, counting down.
CTGAAAAGATCCTCAACGTTTATTCTTTAAGTAACTCTAGATTAAGTAATGTTTAAGGCTGGGGCCTTATAGTTGGTATCATAGGTCGGTTTAAATAGCTTTAGGAGTTATAATTCTATTAAAATATTATCCAAAAGTAATTTTTTATGGTCAAATTTAAATGATATAGCATTTGAATATTACCATGTTGCTTCATCAAAGACATGTTTGTTCAGAATGGTCTTCCACAGAGGAAATATGAAAGCAGTGCTATGAAGGAATACAGAAGGAAATGACTTTCCAAATCAGCATCCCGAGATGGTCGGAATTAGAACTGAATAGTTTGTTGCAGTAATGGGGCAGTTGACTCATGCGATAAATGGTGGTGGTATCCAAGCACGAGATCAGCCAGATCAACCATAGAGGATCATGTCAATGGTGGAACATTTCATGAGGAAACATCCCCCATCTTTCAGAGGATCATCTGACCCTATGCTAGCTGAAGGGTGGATTAAAACACTGGATAAGATTTTTGATGTCATGGGGTGTTCAGACAATCAAAAGATTAGTCTGGAAAATTACCGTTTGGAGGGTGAAGCAGATCAGTGGTGGTCGATGGATAAAAATATCAGGGATGCTGATGAGATTGATGCTCTCGACTGGGATGAATTTAAATGTATGTTTCTTGAGAAGTATTTTTCTTAAGGCTATTCGACACAGGATGGAAAAACAATTCCTGTAATTGAGGAAAGAGGATGACTCATTGGCTGCTTATAAAGAGAGGTTCACTCGATTGGCATGGTATGCTACAAATTTAATCCGAGACCTTGATTGTAAAATCAATCATTTTTCCTTAGTATTAAAGACAAAATATCAAAGGGAATTAGCTTCTCGTGAGTTAAAAAGTTATGAAAAGCTTGTTCGATGTGCTGAGAAGGTGGAAATAGAGTTTTCTGATGATCAAGTGTTCTATAATAACCAACATAAGAAGAGACCGAGGTGGCAGGAGAAAGAGAATAATTCTTTAAAAAGGTCTGATGGTAAGAAAACTAAGTTTCCAGTTTGTGATAAATGTCCTAAAAGGCATGCTGCGGAATATCTTTTGAATTCTGGAAAGTGCTACCGATGTGGTAAGATGGGATATAAGACTCTTGATTAAACTGAAAATGATCAGGGTGATGGTAAGACCAAATTTTATTTACAGTTACTGAAATGTTTTAAGCGCAATGAGATGGGTTACTATGCAAACGAGTGTTCGAAAAAGAGCTCGAGTGATGGGAAGCAGTAAGACTACAAGTAGAAAGGGGTGGTGAAATCCTTTGCAACTACTTTATCAGATGTTGGGCCATCAAATGAAGTGGTATAAGGTACTTTGTTTGTTTTTTCATATTATTCATGTGTGTTGTTTGATTCAGGGTCTACACATTCTTTCATCTCTGAAAACTTTTCTAGTAAAATGGGAATACCATCTCAAGAAATGACTCCTGATCTTGTGGTAAAAACACCTAGGGGAAATGATGAGGCAAAAATAATTTTTAAGAATCTTCTTATCATTATCCGTGGAAAGAACCTACTTGAAAACCTTATTGTTTTACCTCTAGTAGAGATTGATGTTATCCTGGGTATGGATTGGCTCTCTATTTACCATGATAAGACTGACTCTAGACCTATTGAAGTTTCTTTTCATAAATACTTTCAGTTTATGTACAAGAATGAACCCTTTCTATTGATAACATATCAAGAGACCGAGAAACTATTAAAAGATGGAAATGACTGTTACCTTGCACATATTGTTTAAAACAAGGGAACTATTCATATTAATGATGTGCCAGTGGTAAATGAGTATCCTGATGTATTTCCTCATGAGTTGCCTAGAATAATAACAGATTGGGAAGTTGAGTTTACCGTTGACTTAGTTCCTGATGCTAAGCCAATTTCAAAACCCCCTTATCAAATGGCTCAAATTGAACATTTAGAGTTGAAGGAGCAATTGCAAGATTAATTAGAGAAAGGTTTCATTCGACCTAGCACGTCACCATGGGGTGCTCCTGTCTTATTTTTTAAAAATAAAGATGGTTCTATGAGACTTTTAATTGATTATTGAGCTTTGAATAACATCACTGTTAAGAACAAATATCCTTTGACGCATATCGACGATTTGTTCGATCAGCTCCAGGAGCTCAGTATTTTTCAAAGATTAACCTGAGATCGGGGTACCATCAGTTGAAGGTAAAGGAAGCAGTTTTTCTGAAGACCATGTTTCATACAATATATGGCCATTATTAATTTTTGGTTATGCCTTTTGGGCTAACAAATTCACCTATTTTATTCATGGATCTTATGAATAGAATTTTCCATCAGTTCTTGGATAAGTTTGTGGTTGTTTTCATTGATGATATTTTGTGTTTTCTAAAAGTAAATAGGAGCATGAAAGACATTTAAGGGTTATTTTGAAGTCCTTAAAAGAAAAGAAATTGTACGGAAAATTCAGAAAGTGTGAGTTTTGGTGGAAACAAATTTTTTTCCTTGGTCATATTTTTTCTAAAGATTGAATAATTGTTGATTCTGCAAAAACAAAGGTTGTTGAAGAATGGCCAAGACCCACAATTGTAACCGAGATTCATAGTTTTCTTGGTTTGGCAGGCTATTATCGAAGGATTGGTAGAATTTTTTCTTGGTTATCTAGTCCAATAACTTAGATAACTTGGAAGGGTGTTAAATTTATCTGTACAAAGGAATGTGATGATTGTATTCAGGAATTGAAAAGAAGATTGGTGAATGCTCCAGTTTTGGCACTACCTTCCAGGAATGGTGAGTTTTTTATCTACAGTGATGCTTCATTGAAAGGACTTGGTTGCATCCTAATGCATAATTATCAGGTAATTTCTTATGCTTCACGTCGGTGGAAAAATCATGTGGTAAATTACCCTACACATGATTTGGAATTAGTTGTTGTTGTTTTCGCTTTAAAATTTTGGAGGCATCATTTGTATGGAGTAAAGTGTGAAATATATACTGATCACAAAAGTTTAAAGTATATATTCACTTAGAATGAATTGAACATGAGACAGAGGAGATGACAAGAATTAATCAATGATTATGATTGTGCAATTCATTAGCATCCGGGAAAAGAAAATAAGGTGGCTGATGCTTTGAGTCAAAAAAATAATGCTACATTAACAATGTTTCATTTAGAACATGATATTTTGGTTAAGGATTTGATGAACATTGGAATAAAAGTTGTTGGTGCAGTTTTTCCTTCTGTTTTGTTTCAGGTATCAGTGAAATATTCTCTATCAGATAGAATTAAGCAAGCATAGAAGCAAGACAGCGAGTTGCAGAAAAAGGTAAAGCTGGTTCCGAAGTGTAAGTTGCCTGAATTCAACATTAATAATGATTGTGTTTTGATATTTGGGAAGATATTGTGTGTTCCTTATGATTCACAATGAAGAGAGAGTTGTTATGTGAAACTCATAGTTCATCGTTTTCAGTTCATCCAGGCAGTACTAAAATGTATAGAGATCTTCGAGATTATTACTGGTGGGACGTAATGAAAAGGGATATTGCTGATTTTACTGTGAAGCATTTGACTTTTCAACAGGTAAAAGCAGAGCGATTGTTACCAAAAGGGATGCTTCAACCATTACCAGTACAATAGTGGAAATTAGATAATATATCCATGGACTTCGTTGTGGGATTACCGAATACACCTCGAGGTAATAATGCAATCTGGTTTATTGTTGATCGTTTGACTAAATCTGCTCATTTCAATGCTATAAAAGATACTTTTTCCCTAGATCAACTTTCCCATTTGTATCTTAAAGAGATAGTCAGGTTACATGTAGTTCCTCTCTCCATTGTATCTGATCATGATCCTAGAATTACTTCTAACTTTAGGAAAGGCCTTTAGAAGTCGTTGGGTACTAAATTAAATTTTAGTACATATTTTCATCCTCAATTAGATAGGAAGTCAGAACAAACAATTCAGACTTTAGAGGATATGCTACATGCTTGTTCAATGGATTATCAGGGAAGTTGGGACCAATATCTTTCTTTGGTTGAGTTTTCTTATAATAATAGTTTTCATTCAAGTATACATATGGTACCATTTGAGGCATTATATGGGAAGCGGTGTCAAACTCCATATTTCTGGGATGAAGTGGGTGAAAGGAAGTTGATTAGACCAGAATTGGTAGAAGAGTTGGCAGATAAAGCTCAGCTGATACATAAACACATGAGAACAGCTCAGAGCAGGCTGAAGAGTTATACGTGCAACAGGAGGAAGGATCTCTCTTTTGAGGTAGGTCATCAGTTTTTTCTCAAAGTATCACCATGGAAAAGTGTGATGTGATTTGGTAAGAAAGGAAATCTAAGTCCAAGGTTCATTAGACCATATGAAATTCTAGAGAGAGTTGGATCAGTTGTTTACCGAGTGGCTTTACCTCCAGTTTATCTCAGGTACATAATGTTTTTCATGTTTCAATGTTAAGGAATTACATGCCAGATCCATCTCATGTTTTGAGTCCAGAGGTAGTTCAGTTGCAAGAGAATATATCTTATGAAGAACAAAAGGTCCAGATTCTTGAAAAAAGGGAGCAATTGTTGTGGAATAAGGTGATTCGTCAAGTATTGGTTTTGTGGAAAAACTACATGAGTGATGAGGCAACATGGGAATCTGAAAATGCAATGATGGATAAATACCCCCACTTATTCGATAAGTAAATAAATTGCGAGGACAAAATTTTCCTAAGGGGGAGGGATGTAACATCCCAAGTAATTAATAAAAAATATATATTCTTATCTATGTCTATTTATGAATTAGATTTTGTTTTAGAGGCTTTAAATCGGAATAAATCCAATCTTAAGCATAGAATTCTCTACTATTTTTTAAAGATTGTTTTACTGCCTTTTGATGGAGAACCATTTTTAAATAAATATTTTGATAATTTTACAATCACTATTTGTCAAAATAAACTTATTCTTTATGATTGCTACATTTAATTTTACATTGGATATTTTTTTGGTGTTTATTTGACAATGTTCATTTTTTAGTGAATAGAAAAAAATACTGTATTTTACATCAAAACTTCTTTTTCATATAATTTAATTATATGGTTAGATTATCTTTTAATTGGTTTTAAAGTGTAAATAGAATATATTTGTACCATTTAATCCAATATTTTTCATTATAATAAATTTCACTTTGGATTTGGGCATAAACTAATGCCAAACTTTTAATAGATATTGTTTCAAAAAAACTCGCTATTTGTTTTGACAACGAGAATTATTTTTAAATTAATTATTTCAATTTATGTGTTTGGAATTTGGTAAAATTGATTCCATATTTGGAATCCTATGGTCCAAATTCTGTAATTAATACTCTTTTGTTTTTGGACTTTGTGAATAGTAATGATGGTAATTGTCGTTAATTATCTTGATTAATTAGTAATTGGGTAGTTAAAGATAATAAAATAATATCATAATAATAAAAAAAATGACACAAACATGTGTCCTAATACTACTGGTTGTATCATGGACGACCATGGGATTCCTTGTTCCAAACTTGGGGACCCCATGGAATCACTTTTGTGTGATAATGACTTTTTATCTTTTTATTTTTTTTAGAAAGTTAAATATAACAAAGAATGTATCACCTGATTAAAACATTTTTAGTTTTTTATACATAAATTATCTCTTGGAAAATAAATATTCATTGTAAATATAATAATATTTCCTACCTCATAGTATTTTTTTATAATTTTTAGACATTAAATAAATTAAATTATATATGAGACCATGATGATGCAACAATTACCTCATTATTTAACGATTTAAATAAATTACAATATAATGTAAAATCTAAGACCTAAACATGTCAAAAACCTATTGGATGGGAAGATTTTGAACTCGTATCACCTTATCCTAGAAATACATCAATTTGGGACCTTTAACATCTGAAACTCATTTGAAAATAAAGTAACATTTTATACATTTCCAAGAGTGCCCATCCTCTCCTCTTATAAAAGGCCCCCACCTCTACCTCCTTACCCACACCTCTCAAGCCTTTGGCTTGGCCAGGCTCTGCTCATTTTCTCTCTCCACAACCCTCTCCTCATCCTAGAAGCCAAACCTCTGGCAGGATGCTCTTCATGAAACCCTTTTGGATCAAACCAAAGGGAGTTACCCGATTTAAAGGTAATGTATTCACTTGTGTTCTTTTGTTTTATTTTTCTTCTCCAACCCCCTAAACGCTTTTTATTAATTTCTATTTTAAAAACACCAGTATCATCAACGTACTAGAATTTTTTTATAAGAAGTATTTGAGATACACTTACACACACCTACATCTTATGGTTAAAGAACAAACTGTTTCTCTGGATGGTGAATTTCTGCCTCAGGAAACAATGATTGTTAAATACTCTTTTAACACCTTCAAAGGTGTCCATTAAGTTGTCAATATATTTATATATGATATATAATATGTTTATGTTTAACTTAAGCTTCTGTATTTTTCATTTTTGAAATACCTTTATGGTTTCCATTATGGGTAAACGCGATATCTTCATTTTTGGAAATGTGGACTACCGCCCCCTCAAAGTGATTTGATTCGTTAATCCCATATGTGAATGTATAAAAGATGGATTTAATGATATTATATATGATATCATACTGGAATTATAATATACCTTTATATCATTATGATTCAATTAAATTAAATAGTAAATAGAAATGAAAGTAGCGTTCATGCGTACGTACGGCTTACCGTCTCCATGAACGGTGCATTTCATTTCTTACCTCTAAATGTTATGTAATATTATAAATGCATGTATATACTGGATGTATATGATATATATTAAATCTAAATCATGAATATATTTCTGTATATAATGGATATTTTACCACATGAACAACTTGTAATTATAAAGAGTTTATTTTTGACTCATGTACCAATGATCGACAAAACGACAATTATTAACATAAATAATTACATAGTGTTAATAACATGGTAATAAGTGATATAAAAGGAGTAATGAACTTGAAAAAGGTTCTTATGCAAGTAGAAATTAACTCAAGTTTATTATTCAGTACATTAAAGAACGATCGAGTCAAGTCGGACCCGAGGTATGGGACTTCGTCTCAATCTCCTTTCATTGGGGGCATATTTTGTTTTATACACAACATTCATTTATACGGTGTATAAAACCCTTTGTATTTTACCTTTTTTCAAAAGTAATCTTTTTATACAAAGTGTTTACTAAATGAGAAAAGGGAATTTTTTTTCATACGTATGTGGCAACAACGACTTCTCAGCCGTTGTGACCATTATTTGAGTTTCGGCTTCCTCTACAAGCCATAAATTTTTTTGAATTAAAAATAAATACCATGTTTTAATTTTATTTTATTTTGTTATTGAAAATGGTTATGAAATTGTTTTTATATCAATGTGTTGTTTTGATATCTTGTGATTGAAAAGGGGGAATGTTATGTTTCCTTTATGCATGTTTTATGTGATATGATTTTGTTATGGTTCTTGGCCATTGTTATGAAGACGGGTGGTTATGTGATAAAATAAGGGTGGGTGAGCCCAATATACACTTCAATGAATTGGGTAATGTGAAGGAGTTAAAAGTTAAGGTTTCTATGAAGAGATTTAGGGAATATACATTGATGGGTATTCCAAACATAACCATGAGGGTAACTCCCTATGTAAGAATATTATGAATGCGTCAAGTTACATTTATGTCTTATGATTTCTATGATTTATTCATGATTTAATGAGGTATGTTAAAGTGATTATGTTTTATTTGTAATGTATGATTTCATACATGGACTAATGTTTTCATTTCGTAATTTTATATCCCTTACTGATATTTTTATGCTCATCCCATGTTTTTGAAATGTTTTCCAAAGGTCAAGGGAAAGGTACATGATGTGATGATAGTGTCAAGGAAGTGTCAAGAAAGAATCCATGTTTTATTTTAAAAATGTTTTCGTTGATTAGAAAAATGAGTACTATCTTTTATGTAACCACATTATTTAAATGTGGAATGTAATGCATGTTTTATGATCTAATTCTCTAAAACTCTAAACCTGAATAGATCTTCAACGTGTATTCTCGAAAATAACTCAAGATTAAGTAATTTTTAAGGCTGGGGCCTTATAAGACCCCTCCACCATTCTTATTTGTGATGATCATCATCTTGGTGATGAGGCGACGAGACGAAAGAGGAAACGCCGACGCTACCCATGGTTTATGCAAACCGTGGAACCCCCGCGGCACTCCGACCGAACTGGCTCCATCGCCTCGGGCCGCACCATGCCCCCCACTGGCTTCCTAGCCGCTCTGGCCGTGCCCCCGACCTCCAATGTACCCCAGCCAAACCCCGCTGACCTGCACCGGCCCTAACTGCACTGGCTCGACCTCTCGTCCACCCACCGTCCCTCCCGGCAACCTTCCGGTCAGGCCGCACCCCACTGCCCTGTCGGGCCACCTCCCATGCACCGAGACAAACCATGCCAGCCCACGCGACTTTCATGCCCCATTCACCTCGTGCCGACCGAGCCATTCCCTTCCCGACGATCCAGGCTAAACCGTCCTGGAGCCCGGGCCAAACCTCCCATGCGACCTATTGGGTTGGGCCCAACGGGGCAGGTCAAACCTAACCGGCCGACCCGCCCAATGGATCAGGCCAGACCCAATAGGTCTTACAAGGTCGTCCCAAGACAGGTCAGTTCAGACTAAGTCGAGCTAGGTTGGACTGGTCCTAGACCCACTATGACTCTTTACTTTCCTTTGGCCATATCATTGGCACCGGACATTCATTTGATGAAGCGTCAGCGGAGAGGGAAATATTGGAGTGAGACATTACCTTTGAGTATCCTCCACTAGAGCTCAGGGCATAGTTTAGATATAGTTAGGTTGGATCGTGCACGAATCCAACCATGTCCTCAGGACTAAAAGGCTAATAACTCTCAGTCCAGACATCTAATTGATGCGTCGTCTATTGCATTGAGACCCCTAGGACGTGGTAGAACATTGTGATAATTCTTTGTGGGACTTTGTGATAGTTATAGTATCGACCAGTAGCTCAGGGAGAAGATCCTCCTGGAGACGAGTGAGCGTAGTGCAGAGAACTAGTAGCTTGTTGATACCTGACGACTACCTACCATTTCGACTCAGCATGATTCAACTATCCCAGTGGGGAGCGCCTTGTTGTCACAGCAGTCCCACAGTGGGGAGCGCCTTGGTGTCGCAGCAGACCCACAGTACTTGACAGGAGAAGTACCTCAGCAAGCTACGACGGGGAGCACCTTGGTGATATGGCAGACCCATGGTGGGGAGCGCCTTGGTGACGCATCAGACCCACCTTTCTTTCCAGGAGGAGTACCTCCCAAGTCCATGGTTAGTGGGAAGCACCTTGTTATCGCGACAGGACCACTATACTCGATAGAGGAGGAGTTCTCCAATATACATTATTTCAATATTGTGAATAAAAATTATGGTTGAGATGAGTCAGTAACTTTTGTGATTACCTCATGATTGAGATGGATTACATGATAACTTTGGTATATGTATGGGCATATACCTATGTGGGGATATTTGTTGATTTCGTACTTGTTTTTTATACTTGTTGGTTTTGTGATACCTTGAGGGTCTCGGAGTCCCTACTAAGTATCATTATACTCACCCCCTACACGGGATATGCCTGCACCTCGTTGTGTTGGATGTAGACGACGGACAGCGCTGACCGGGCCTGAGTGTACTAGGACTGGATGGTACTTGGAGGTGGACCACACGACGTGATGGTGCACGAAGGAGACTGATGGACGTGGACTGTCGTGGGGCTATCTGTACCTACCATTCATGTAGGATTTCCCATTGGATGATCCAAGAGCCATTTTACCTTTTTTCTAGTACTTATACTTTCAGATTCCATGTACTCTATAGTTGGGCTTGTAAATCTGTCCCCATTTTACTTTTCAGCTATCCTTCTGTATTCAGTTTTACTTAGTGTTTTAATGAATCTTGTACATTGTTGTGTGTGTTTAATGTTATAAAGGCAATGCCTTCCTATATTTTGGGAATTACACCGTTGGTGCTAGTCGCCATCCCCTGGACTATGGAAGTCAATCTTGGGGTAGTCACGACATGGGCCTCGAGGGATGGGTCTTGATAATTGTTTTTCCATAACTCACCATCAAAATGATAATTTTATATTTTTCTACTTTAAATATTGGGTATTTTGTACATCAATGATGTTATGTTTTTAGAAATAAATAAACACTACAACATAGGTGTAGGTACGAAATTCCTCAACTATTTTTTAAAATAAATCTAGACATCCCTTGTTGAGTTTCTTTGTACCTGTATTATCCACATGTAGGAAAACTAACTGACAACTCATTTTCATCATAATAAAATATGAACTCATTTTAACAATCATGAATCTCTTGTTAACCAATACCCAAATTATGAACTATCCCCTTTCTATGATATAAAATTTTTGGAATAAATTTTTTTTTGGGTAAAATTGATTTAACAAAAGGGAATGTATGATCAAAACCACTATATGACATTCCATTATCTGATATAATAGCCATAAATTTGGCAACCACATAAAATGTTCTTATCGTAGAACCTGGATATAAGAATTACTCAATAGACATCTACAACTTTTAAAATTGATATGGTTCCACCACATTTATTAAATCAATATCATCTTGAGTTTCAGTTTGTCGAAAGGATGGACCAGCCACATCATGTACTAAATATTGAATCTATGATATTTCTAGAATAAAATTATTAGTAACATTTATGGAGCCGTTTTCGTTGTGTTAATACAAAAAACATAGTCTTTTTGAAAAACAAAACTCAATAGATGAACCCAATGTAGTAAAATGTATCAAACCTCATTAGATTTCATTTCATACATAGTCACATAATTTTCCCATCTAAAACTACTTCTTGTTTTAATGATACGAATGATGAAAAATCTTCAACACCGTCAATATATACATGATTAATACCACAAAAGTTTTGAATCCAATGACAATTTATCCAATGATGATAATGTAATAAAAACTATTGATGTCCTCTTTATTCCATATTTCACTAAAAAATATAAAATAAATAATTAGTTTATGATAAATTTGATATAAGAAAATATAAATAAAGGATATAAATTAAAAAAATTACTTCTAAATATTATCAATTTTATCTCTCTACCACTTCTTTTTATTAATTTTTGATGATTTTTACAAATTATCATTAATTATTTCTGATTTTAATGATTTTAATTCTTCAAAAGTCTAAATACAGATAGGATTTAAACAAGAATAATTTAGATTCATATGATGATTTTTCAAATCCTGATATCATAATAGAAAATGCTAAATATATCCATGGGCTATAATATATGAAATATTTATGAATATTTATTATTTTAATCAAATATATATGTTAACTAATTATGGATAATTATTATAATTATAGCTAATTATTATTAATTAATTCTAATTATTACTAATTACTGATAATTTTTAATAATTACATTGATTTACTATTTTTTACTAATAACTATTAAAGTTTACTTAATTATAGATCTTTTCCACTAATTATTACAAATTTTTTTATATTTTATTTAATTTATAATAATTATAGTGATTTATCAATAATTTAAAGTATTTACCTCTAATTTTTACCTTTTACAATAATTTTTTTAATTATTATTTTAATTTAATGTTAATTTCTTCTAATCTTTATTAATTACTTCTAATTATTACTAATATTAAATAATTACCACAAAAATTTAATAATTATAGTGATTTTCAATTAATAAGTAAGAATCACTGTTAACTTTCTCTAATTATAGTGGTTTATGTAATCTTTTATTGATTAAGATGATTTTTTTAATTTTTACTTATTACCGCTAAATTTTATTAATTATAGTTTTTTAATACTAATTTTTTATAATTCCCCCTAACATTTACTAATTTTCCATAAATTTTAATAATTACCACTAAAGTTTACTCATTTCAAATAATTTTTAATAATTATAGTAACTTAAGGTTCATTTTTACTATTAATAAAGTTTTCCTACTAATATATACTAATTACTACTAATTTTTACTAATTATATTCTTCTGCATCTAGTGGTTAAAAAGGATTTCTAATTAGTGATAATTTTTACTAATTTTTAGTCATTTCCACTAATATTTAATAATTCTTACTCATTTATAATAATTTTGCTAAATTTAACAATTCGATGGTAATTTTGACTAATAAAAATAATTTTAATAAATCACAGCGAGTTACCATTAATTTTTACTAATTTATTCAATTTTTAACTAATTATAGTGGTTTAACATTCAATTTTACTAATTTATATTATTTATTAAAATTTAATTTAATTTATTATTGCTTGTTAATGTGATCTATAAAAAATTACTATATTATATTAATGAAAACCACATATTTATCTATTATATGTAATTACTACTAATAACACCCACTGATTAATAATTAAAAATTATTAAAAATGAAAACTATTTAATTTTAATTAAAATCATTACTGTAAATTATTTCTAAGTATTAAAAATTTACAATAATAATAGCATATACTCCATCATCAGTTCATGTTTCTTCTCATAACATCGAGGTGTATCTTCTTATTGTTTCTCCTTCCATTAACATCTCTCCTCCTCCTCCTATTATTGTTTCCATTGACACGTCACATCTTGTGTGTTGTAGTTGTGTCGAGCTAATGAAAAATTCACTCAAGTGTGGCACAAAATAATAATTTGTCAACACCTGAATATTGTAAATTCTATTATTCATACCATTTTAGTAATTTATAATACATTTTATTACATTATATTAAATTATACAAAAAATTAGCGGTAATTAGTGGTAATAATAAATAATTACCACTAATTACCCCAAATTTTTTGTATAATTAATTATAATGTAATAAAATGTATTATAAATTACTAAATAGGTGTAAAAATAGTTTTCCCAATAATCAATTGATTAACAAAATTTATTCCAACCATGTCCAAATTTATCATTTCTCATCACCAAAAAATTTATGACATATTTCTTTTTTAGTTGTCTAGTAATTTATATTAAAAAGGCCAATTATTACCAAGTATAACTAATTACTAGTAATTATTATTATGCACCACAAACTACCACTATTTAAGATTAATTATTATAAATAACAGCAATTTTTTTAATAATCACTAATTTTTGCTAATAACTGCTAATAATTAATAATTACAGCAAATTACAACTAACATTTACTAATTACCACTATTTTTTACTAATTACAGCTAATTTTTTATAATCACCACTAATTATTACTAATTAATACTAATTATTACTCCTTTTATTTTTTTCATATCAACTGAATACAAACTTATACTAGTTAATGCTAATTTTTACTAGTTAATACTATTTATTACTAATATCCACTAATTACCTGCAATTTTTAAAAATAACACTATTTGCGAGTAATTTTTACTAATTAATATTTATTATATATAATTATTACAAACTAAAAAAATTATTGCTAACTTTTATAACTTCAAATAAAATTAATTTCTAGTATTTACAATCTATTACCAATTACAAATAATTATTACTAATTACAACTAGTTATATCTACTTTTTATTAATAATTACTAATTTCAACTAATAAAAACTAATGATTACTAATTACCGCTAATTATTATAATTTTTTTTCTAATTATTACTATGTACTACCTCATATTACTAAGTACTCCTAATTAAAAGTAATCACTAATTATTAAAACTAATCATTAATGATAAAAAACAATTTCTACAATATTATTTTGATTAAAAATAATTATGAATAATTAAATCTAATTAAATGAAATTAATTTTTTTTTAATATTACTTAAAAATAATTTATAAAAAATAATACTAAATAATTTTAACTAAATATAATAATTATTAATTAATAATAATTAGTACTAATATTAAATATATTAAAAAATTAAAAATTAAAAATAAATAAACAACTTTAAGCTGATTATCTTAGTGGATCAAAGACATAATATTATTTTCAAATATAATTCAAAACATTGAAAACATTAAGTAGGAGAATATGATAGGAGAGAAAAAGAGGGGAGTTCATAGAAGAACATAATGAAAAAAATGATGGGGTTATATATAAGATATATAATTTGAAATGGGACTATTTGAGATGGGTATCCCTTTGTAAATGAATCCATCATTATTAGTTATATAGGAAATAAAGTAATTATTTGTGACAACACCAATCAATAATACCATCTTCCGACTACTTATTTATGATGGGATAAAATGTTGTAAAAATTACAAATAACGATTACATATATTTTTGACTAGTACCATTTAAAATTCCTCTTTTCTGAAATTTTTTTGTGATTTTTTTTACTATAATCTCAAATAACAATAATGGTATAATGATATTTTCGATTGAGGTATATTCCCATATCAAATACATATCCCAGAATATGGTTCCTAGTGAGCTCAAAATGTATTTGGGATGAAAAAAAATTCTCATGTCAAATAAGGTTTCTTTTATGGTTATTTCTAATGAAAAATAAATCTCGTTGTAAATAGTCATTTTTAAGGGTCCATTATAAAAGGGAAATGAGCTTGTCATAAACAAACTATCCCAAAAATACTGTTTTTCTCATAGTTTATATTTTAAAAATATATTCAAGAAACCTCATTATTTTCCAAGATTAAATGAAGATGTGAGAGTATCGATGATATACAATAATCCATGTGTTTTGTTTCGGGATATGTTCCATTGAAATTATTATTGAAAGTGATACGTTATAGTCCAACCATAACCTTGTGATACATTTTTAATGGGTTATGGGTGGATATGTTATAGACATCTAATTAATGATTAATGATATCATGTTAACTATATGTAAGTTACTCCTTATAGATGATTAAGTTATGTTACTCTTAACACAGAAATAAATTAACTGATTATGAGTTTCACATTATAGAATACAGGTATTACCAATAATGGGATACACTTTATAGATATAGGAATTATCTGGTTAGGTTATTCCGTGTTGAATGTTTGATATTCTAGGATATATATATATATATATATATATAATTTTTTCAATGTTTTTTATAAATTATAATGGTTCATTTTCTCAAGGATTCTTTTCACATGGACCTTAATTATTGAATCATATAAATCTTATGTTATCATAAAGATGTATTCCATATATCTCAATTAATGATCTTGATTTTATGTGAATTAATTCTATTTTCTTGTTCTCATATAAATTGAAAGTTTCATCCATCACATATGCTCATCTAAATATCACAAATAACATACTTTTGTTAGTGCTTATGTTTACCCTCACTATACATTTGATCTCACCTTTCTCATGTTTTCCTTACACCATGTAATGAAGACTATTTTTAAATGAATTATTTCTATAAATTTTTTATGTGTGGATAATTTTATTTGACATGTTGAAGATGTGACATAAAATAAGATAAGAAGATAGTTGTGGAAAACAATCACTTGATGACATTTGTGTTGTTATGAATGATTTTTTCATAATTCATTAAAACACAAAACCTCAAAGATCAAGGTGTATATAAGGGATATAATATTTCAGTTTTATGTGCATAATATTGGTTGGATAATATTGGGTCATGTTTAACTCTATAATGTTTAGAAATTTAATTATTAGGTTATCAACTTTGGGTCCAATAGTATGGCTTTGAGACTATTATTGAAGGAATAAAATAATGGTATTTGATAACTTTGGAGATTAGGATGTTTTCATGTGAGGTTAAATTAAGAGTTACAGATAGAAAATGGGTTCGTATGTTTGGTTAATCAAATTTTAGAATTCAAAAACACCCCTTGTTAGGACTTTATGTAATTGTATATTGAAAAGATTAATTATTTTTTGGGAGAATTTTTTTTATGTTTAAGTATAAGTAACCCATAGGTGTATCATTTGATAAAACATGTAGGATTATTTGAGAATAAAAATATTGAATTATAGTGATCTAATCTGAATTTCATAATATATCATTTTTTGTAAATATGTTGTAATTGAGTTTATTTGTGATATAAGGTTAAGTTTTTTTTAATTATTTAATTTAAATGTTTGTAATTATTGTGGAATATTGGATATTAATTTATTATTTCTTCATATTATGGTTTATTAATTTTTTGTATTATCCATCCTAATGAATTTTTTTTTCAAATAATAATTTTTTTATTTTATTTTAGCCATTAAATATTCTTATTCATCCATTTTTAGTTATAGATAAGATAATGGTGGAAACTGATTGAAACACGCAATTAAATGATGAAATTGAATTTATGGATTTGATTAATGTAAATTTACATTATTTCGTTATGTTCTTATTCTATATTGTAAAACAATTAAACAAATCTTGGTAAAGGTTCTTGAAAAAATGTTATCCTATTACTATCGTTTATGGTTAGTTGATTATCTTTTTCATAGCTCATATTTATTTGGTTTTATTATCATTGAAATTATCATGACCATTCAACTTTTAGTAACCAATTATTTGAATCAATATCTATCATTTTTTGGCCATTAATTTTTCCCCCATGTCCTATTTTCGCATCCCAACAATATTATTCTATTTGTAAACCATGTTATGTATTATTCAAAATGCAATTTATATGTTTGTTTCTCTCTATTGAAAAAATATTTTATATTAACTATTTTTATAATGTTGGTTTTCAAAAAAATTATCATTATATGCAAGACCCTTGATTACTGAACTCATGTTAAAATTATGAAGAAAAAAAATTAAATGTTCGATAATGTAACACCTTTAGATTTTAAATTAAAGTTATGTTCGTTAGTATATGTGACATACCACACCAAGATTAAATGAACTAAGAAATATAAATATTTATGTATAGAGATATTAAATATCCATTTAATTCATAAGGTTAAATAGGAGTAACATATTTATGAAATTTATATACAATGGTCCTACTCAATAAAATTAATTGATAAATTCTTTGAAATTAAAAAAAATTAGTAAATAATTTTATGCTTCAAAACATTTCATCGAAAACGAATTCAATTTTTTTAAAATAATATTATAATTAATTTTTCATAATTTAAGACATTTCATTAAGGATGTCAATTTTGGAATGAAAATAAAAAAAATTCTTTGGGTGAAACATTTTTTGTGTGAATAGATTTCTTTTTTAGTGAATATAAGAGATTTTGTTTTCAAAAATATCATTTCATTTCATTAAAAATTATAAATACTCAAATTAATTTATCTTTAATTATCATAAATAAAATTTATATAGGAAAAATATTAATAATTATATAGAAATAATCCTTATTATTTATTTTGAAATAAGATTATTTATTTCATAGGAACATATTTTTCAAGAAAAAGATATTTGTAGTTATTTTTTACAAATTTATATTAAAAGTAATTTATTAAAATTATTGGAATTAATATTGATCAAATTAATTTAAATTTTATATTTGGAATATAATATTTCGTCAAGGAAAGAAATTTCAAATTTTTCTAAATTAGTAGATTTTTTGGTAAATATTAAAAATTATAATTTCTATTAAATACAGTAACTTTTATGATATCTCCAAGACATAAATATGATAAAAAATTATGAAATTTTTTTAATGACTAATTTATAATAATATAAAAAAATCAATAAAAAAATTCTAAACATATAAGCTATAATTTATATCATGATAAGTATGATAATCATTTGTAGTGATGACGTAGTGTCAACCAATAATTGTAAAAGTTAATTTTGGTGTCCTACAGAAACTATTTTAGAATAAAGATGTCACTAATTAACATTATAAATCAATATTTTGATTAATTGAAGATATGGACATATATTTATGAATTTTGGAGTCACATAATATGAATTTTATGTAAATGATACTGTAGTACATACATAAGGTGAGAAAAATAAAATTTACATATTAAATAAGTATTCATGACATAGATTTATCAAAAAAAATATTTTTAATGAAAGTGATTATTTATAATAGATTAGAATAAATTAATTTTTATAATGATTTATTTTATTTTTATTTTTAAAATCAAGGAATAACAAACCAATCCATTATGTCACGATGGCACAATGATGAGGGAAAATGATGCATAATTAATTAAATTATTTTTAAATTATTTAAAATAATAATATTTTTATGAGTTTTTTATTAAAAAATGTATAAACATGTATAATGGAAAATTTATATTATATGTTATTTTATCCAATATAAGAATTTCTCGTGATATTTTTAAATATGGGATATGGTGAACAAAAGTGATGCATACAGTTTTTCATCCCTACCTCAAAAGGTTGGCTGCTAGGATGATTTTAATAAATATAAAATATATCCAATACATAATTATTATTCAATAAATAATAATGTATTACATACCTTCATACCCTTAAACCCATTTAAATGATAATGTTACTCATTCGTACATGTAGAATGTCACCTCCACGAAACAATGTGGTTCCTTTCTAACATTCGCAATTCATTTTAGATTCATAAATTATTTTTTATGATTAAAATTTATAATTATTTTATAATGATTATTATATAAATGATGGTTGAATGGACCCCTTTGACCATGTTCAACCTAAAGAACTCATTATTTCAATTAGGAACCAAATTTCCTAAAAACACTATTAGAGGACTTAAATGATTAAATAATTAAATATTTTATTTTTATAAATGAAATAAGTCATTTAATTATCATATAATGGTATTTTAAAATAAAAATATGTATTATAGTGTATACGACATGAAACAAAGAGATTAAACAAAACACAAAATATCATTATATTCATGTCATTATAATGTAATAATTGAATAGGTGGGTATGAATAGGATAAACTATTTTATAAAAATTTAAATTTTCATGATAAATAAAAATGATTTGATTTATTATTATAAAATAATCACATAATGTTTTAGAAATATCTTTTTATACTTTAAAAAACGTTTTCTTCCAAAATAGTTATTTAGTGATTTTTTTAAATAATGTTATAATCAATATTTAGAACTTTTAAAAATTTAGTTTTATAAAAATGTTTACTTTTATTAAATCATAATTTCAAAATTATTCTTATTGTAAATATTTTTGAACTATTTAAAAATTTTATTTTTTAATAAATAGTGAAAATGCTTTTATTTTTTTGAATTTTCTTTTTGTTTACTGCATTTAAATGTAAAAATCTATATATTATTATTTATAATATTTATTTTTTTATTAAAAATAATTCATATATGATATTTGGACTGAATTTTATTATTATATTGGGTATAAAAACATTTGGTATGCTTAAAAAAATTTATAAAAAATAATTTGTAATCAATTTTTATAGGATTAAATTTAAATTAAATCATTTCAAATATTGATATTAAATATATAATAATTGATTCAATATTTTTAATTTTGACCTCATAATTGGGTTAATTATTATCATTTTCAGTCATTATGAATAATAACAATAATATCTTTTGTTACAATAGTAAAAATTAAATGAGTTAATTTGGGTAAAAACTAATAGGACGGGGCTTGAAATTAATTTAAACAACATGATTAATTTCATTTTATGATTATATTGCATCAATAATCACGAGAAAATCTAAAATATGTCTTTTTCCATTTTGCATTTAATTTTACCTTTTTATGATTTTATGTAATGTTAAAGTAAAAACTATTTGTTTCTTGATTTTAATAATTATAATATTTATTTGAAATAGATAAAAATAACTCATGTTTTGTTAAAATTAGTTATTTAAATTATAAATTATTTCTATAAATTTTAATTTTGTTTTAATTTTTTGTGATGGAATAATTAATTTAATCACTTATACAACAATAACATAGCTCTTGTAAAAGAAGTAGAAAAATAAAGTAAATGCTATTATAAACTATAAAAGTAATATTGTTTCAGTTATTGATTGATTCTGTTGAAATTAATAGAACAATAAAAGATATTATGGATATTATAATGGTTTATATTCAAAATCCAATACTATATTATTTTCATTAAATTAAATGAAAATGGATAGTTTCAAAGATGATATTAATTATATTTTTTGTTAAATATTGTTTTTATTAAATTATTTAAAAATTATAAAAAACATTCCCAAGGATAACAATGTTTATAAATGGTCATAAATTTCATCCCTTTTAAATTTATGAACCAATTTTTACATTATAAGTATAAATGTAACCATTTAAAATTGAAAAAATATTTATCAAGGTTTTGGTTAAAATTAGTCGTGCATGGTTTTAAACCAAGATACAAAGTTTAAAATGATATCAATAAATTAAAATTTTGATTGGATGATTAAATTTTTATTATCTTCAAATAAATTTCATTTTTAACCATTTTTTCATTATTTAGACACGTATTACATTATGATATTTCATCTATTTCAAAAAATGAAAGTAATGATATTTTTTAATAAACATATATTAAATTAAATTATATGAAATTAATAATAATATTAATTTCAAAAAATATAGTTGGATATGGTATAAAAACCATGATCCATTATGAGTAATAAGTCTTTTTATGGTAACATTATTAAACCATTAAATGTAAAAACATTGATATTGTGGTAAATATCAAAAGGGTTAACAGAGGATTAAAATTAATAAAAATGGGTGAAAACATAACAACAACTTATAAAAATTATATTGGATGATATTATTTAGACTCATACACCACTAATATTGTTATTATATAGAAAAATCAATTATTACATGGAAATTAATTTATATCAATTTAATACATTATGTAATATCAATAGTATCTCTCCCCTCACTTTTAAAAGAGAAACTCCACTCCTCTCTTCATCAAATATTTTGAGAAAACTAGTTCATCTAAGACATGCCAAAAATAATTTTAAAATATCCATAAAAACATTATATATATCATTTTTATGTATAAATACCTTACATATAGTTCATAAGGTATTATGGAAAAGGGATTTTCTAAAGATGTAATATAGTTTTTAACCAAGAGTATTAATTTCATTTCTTGGTATACATAATTAAATAAATTTTAGATCAATGTTAAATAATAAAATATGTCTAATACATATGATTAGATGTTTTATAAGTTTAATTACCTATAACTTTATGATCATCCACCAATTGGGAAATTAAACCATATTTCATCTGTACAGCAGACCACCACATCACGAATCGATGTAATTCATTTTCATCACTTCCTCTCATAGAATGTTATAATGATGGATTTAATGTGTTTTTGTGTCTGTTACCAATGAATTATTTATTATTATAAAAAATAAAATACATCATCTAATATATAACCTTTCTATCCATTGAAAAAATGATAATTTCATTTGTGCATCTATGTGGATCAACACCTCCACGAAGCGATGTGATTCATTTTTCCTGACCACTTCAAATTTATTATATATAAAAATGTATTTAAATAAATTATATGATATATATGACAATAAATTAATCCTATAAAGAAATAATTAAACATACATTCTTTTTTCATGTCCTTGGAAAAATGAAAATGTTGCTCATGCATACGAATGATCTACCATCTCCTTGATTATAACATAGTTGATTTTCCACAACTATCATTCATGGTAAGTTTAAAATGAATAATATTTTTATAAATATGATTATATTATTATTATTATTATTCTATTGATGATGTTATAATTACGTGTTTTAATATATTCAACTTACCAAACTCATTTTTTTAGGTATGAGACGAATATCATTGAAATATCCAGTATAAAATTAATTGATAAAGTTGTTTTTTATAACATGGTATTGACTAAAATAAAATTAATAATAAGCATTTAAAGGGTTATTTAAACAATAAATTTTTTACATACATTTATTATTCATGATGGTAATGAATATACATGACATATCAGGATCAAGCAATGTGACACATTTCCTTAAAACAACATTTTAAATGTTTTAATGGTTTGTTTTCTAAATCTTATATTCTATTTCCATAATTAATTAATTATTTTTTTGATATATTTATCGAGAAATTAGTTTTTTTAATGTAAATTTAATGACATTTCTTAATTTAATTCAAAGGGTTCCAAAATTAATCTTTTAACATATTTTATATGGAATGTTTTGAAAAACCGGAAAACCGAATGTTATATTTTCACATATACGATGTAAAATGTTTTTCCCTCCACTATAACAGTTATTTAATGTATTTATTACTTTATAATATTTCAAATTTTCTTAAAATAAAAGCTATATATTCTATTTTTCAAATTATATTCAAAAATGGATTTAAATGTATTAGATATTTAAGTATCAATAAATGTTTTTGTTAGTGGTGAAAAGAGTATTTTAATATAATATTTCATGTTTTGTGATTATTTTATAGTTTATGATAATTTTTATGATGACTTTATATTTCATTATAAACCATGTAAAAGTGGTTAGGTTGTAAAAAGTGGTTTTTTCTTTTATAATAAAGGGATGGGTGAGGATGATATAGGACTCGAATGCATAAGATATTTATAACAGTGATTGTATGAGTTATATGAAAATGATCTACTAGGATAAATTAATTACTTTTATATTATTTATAACTAGTTTTATAGGAAATTTTTATATTTTACAAAGTTATAAATGTATATTTTGTTTTATTTAATCAATTATACCATTATTCATAAAAATGTATGTTTTTTAAATGTTTCCTAGGAGACTAATGTTTTCTAAAAAAGCCCACATGATAAAGATTTTTAATTATTTTTTTATATGTTTTTTATAAATACAATTGGTTATTAATGATTATTTCAGGTGTAATTAAGTAATTATTAAAGGTTATTGTTTATTTTGTGGAAGGAAAAGTTTGTTTTATTATTTAATGGTAATTAAAGGTTCTAGAAGGTTTCTTTCTTCATTTATATATCCCATATTGTTGATTTTGGGATCATCACACATTTTTATATTTTTTAATAGGGGTTATGGATAAGGTGGAATAATAAAATACATAATATAGGAAAATAAAACATGGGTATAGTGGGAATAATTATAACCTAAAGGTATATTTACTTTTATATTAGAGTTTTTACTAATTATTTAAATCTCTAAACCTAAAACGTATTTTGATATATAAGTGGTCCCATATTTACATTTTAGGTTGTATTTTTTAGATCATTGAAAATGGGTCTCACTTATTCGTATTAAAATAAAAATATAAATTTTAAATTGTTTTCACTAGATGAAGGAGTGTGGGTTCAGGGCTGTTATAGTTGGTATCCTAGACGAGGATTAGATAAATTTGAAAATTGGTATTTCTTCTTGAGATTTTAAATTATGGTTTATTTATATCATTATGATTTCACAAGTTTCAGGTTGTTCATAAGTTCTAAAGTAATATACGCCCCTTTTTTAATTTAGGTGATGAAATTTAATGATGATTAAGATTATTTCGGGATACATTTATAGTAATAAAACCACTGGGTTTAGTATATATTTTAATGGAGGGATTATTTAAGAATAATTATTTAAAATTTTATGGGTATAAGTAAAAATGTATTAATATCCTTCTAGGTTAATATGATCTCTAATGTTGAATTAAATAGGGTTAATAAAGGTAAAATTGGTATTATAGGTTGAGAATATATGATTTAGCACATAGATAACTATGAGTCTAGAAATAAATTTGATGAACGTGAAATTGATTTTATTTTTGAACAGGTTCTCTATTTTGAGGTTATTATTTGATTTAATTAAATAAAAATAAAATTGTATAATATAATGTTTTTATTTTAGAAATAAATTATGAATTATATTTTGGAAGTATTTATTATTTTATATTTTATTTAATGTGATTTAGGTTATTATGAAAATTAATAAAATATTTTGGATATTTTATGATTATCACATTCACATTTTTTTCATGAATAACATTATGAGTGCCTACTGTCAATTAATGCTAAATGATAAATTGATATTTAAAAAACATATGGTAAAATCTTTTTCATTTAAGGGGTATAAAACATCTAATTTTTATATTGAATATATTTATGTTTACTTATTCATTAAATTATGTATGATAAATATTGGGTATTATTGTGATGTCATTATAGATTAATGTTATATTCTCACATTTGAAATATTATCCATTATAAAAATTATTATAACTAATGATAACCATTTTGGTTCGGTTAATGATAATGTACATGAGTAATATCTTGTTATCCTTTCAATGAATATTTTGTAAATTATAAATTCATTTTAGTACATTGTGAATGAATCATTCATCTTGAATACTCATTATTTTGAGAAAATAATAAGATTTTGGTAGAAATTGATTAATTGATAAAATACTAATTTTCATATAAGTATATTTACTATTGTTCTTAGTATATATTTTATTGTAATTCCAAAACTCGAGAAATATAATATTGAAAGAATAATGATATCATATTACTTTGATTTCTGACAAATAAATAGCATTTTTCACAATTCCTTAGTTTATACTTTTTTTAGTCAGTATCATTCACATGATCATTCACTTTATTGTGATCAATTACTTTTATCACTATCAATAATTATTTGGATGTAACATTTTTCATCTATGTCCATATTTATATTTCCCACTAATGTTATCCAATTTAGAAACATACTTATGTCATATTCCATATTAACTCCAAATTTCAATTTCAATTTTTTTAAGAGGATGTTTTATTTACCCTTTGAAAATGTGGGATTATTAAAAGTTATTTTCATATTTTGGAACCTTGACTATAGATTACATGCATAAAGTTAAAGTATTAAATTTATTTAAATGGATTAGTGTCTAATATCACAATATTTCAATGGAACACTATGTCAGATAAAATATATGACACCCAATACTAATTTATATTATGTCTATTATAACATTGAAATTAAATTAATAGGTACTAATTTAATTAGAAGCATTAAAAAATATGTAACGTTTTTAGTGAATAAGAACTTATTTATAAATGGATAATAAATAAGCACTAATTTTTTACTAAATTTTTTATATGCTTCAAAAATATGTTTTTTACAAAAATGGTATTTTATTTGGCCTTTGATAAAATTATGTAAATAATATTTTTGAATATATTTTATATTTTAATATATAATAATAATTTAAATTTTAAAATAATCATATAAAAGTCGTCTTAAGTTCAATTTTTGTTAATTTAATGAAAAATTGATATTTTAATGAGTAGTTATAAATACTAAATTTATTAAAAATTGTATTCCCTTTTTATGTTTTTATATGTAAAATTATATTTTTTATTATTTATAAAATTTAATTAGTTACTTTTTACTAGACACAATACAATTATTTCCTTTTATTAAATTTTAGACATGAATTTTGTATAAAAAATATTATTTAGAATCTCTTTTTCTGAAAAACATTTTTCATCATATTTGGTGGTATTAAATTTAAATTATATTTTTTAACGTATAAAAAATTGATTCCTAAAAAATAGATTCCAAATTTGAAATCAGGAGTCCAAATTTTCTATTTTTTTTCTTTTATTTTTGTATTATTAATACTTACCATACTAGATATCCATTACCCCAGTTAAGGGAAAATGATTTAATTTGGGTTAATACTAACAAAAATGGCCTAAAATTCGATAAAATACAAGCATAAATTTCATTTTATGATTTTATTTCAACCATAATAATATAAACACCTATAATATGACCTTTTTCCTCATTTATCTTTGATTTTCACCTTTATAATATTTTAAGTACAGGTAATGTAAAAAATTACACTTTTTTATTTAATATTTATAATATATTTTTTTATGTAAATAACATATTTTGGTTTGAAATGGTTATTTTAATGATAAATAATTTTTTCATATTAATTTATATTTAATTTTTTAGTGATGAAATAATTACATTATATTCTTACGCAACATCGACACAGTGTTTTTGGAAACTATATAAAAAACATGTTAATGATTAAAAAAACACTAACAACAATATTTTATTAATATATCAATATTGAATATTAGGGATATATAAATGGTTTAGTTTTGAAATATTTTACAATATTTGTGTCTTTAAAGTCAAACTAAATGAATATTATCAAAGATGCCATTAATTATATTTTTTTGTTACATAAAATTTTATAAAAAAATTTAAAATTGGAAAACATTGACAAGCATATAATTTTATTTTAAAATGTTATTAAATTTCATAAATTTTCCATTTATGATCTAGTTTTCAAATTATAATTAATATTATAACCCTTTAATATATAAAAATTCTTTACCACTATTAAGGATAAAATTGGTTTACTAAGTTGTTAATCCAAAATGTATGCTTCAAAATGATATCAAACCTTATCATAATTTTATTTGATGATTTATGTTCCCTATATTAAAATAAATTTCAATTGGAAACCATTTTATATTTTTTTTGTACTGATATAATATTATAATATTACATGCATTTCCAAAAATGACATTAATGATATTTTATAACAACCAAATTATAGTTAAATATTTTGAAATTTATAAAAAAATATCTTTCGAACAATTTACTACGTATGTTTTAAAATTTTATATATTTTTTAGTTATGGGTCAATTGTATTTTTTTGTTAACAATATTGAATCTTAAAGATAAAAAACATTTATATCTCAGAAATTATCAAAAGGGTTAACAGAGGTTTAGAACTAAGATATAAGTTTAAAAACCGAACCAAAATATGTCTATATTTCATTTCATGTGAGTATTTATATATTTAATGATATTATAATTTAATTATATAAATCGTAATCCATTTTTAATTTGAAAATTAATTTATATTAATTTAATAGTTCATGTAATTCCAAGTGTGCACATCCCCTCACATTTAAATGGTTGTCACTTCTCCACTCATAAAAACACATTTTGAGAACTCTAGATTGGAATAGACCTGGTGAAATACATTCATAAAATCTATCTCCATATTTTAGAAGACTTATTTTGTTAATAAAAAAAACCTTATAGGGATTAATGTTCAAATAAATGGGTATTTTCTGAATAAGATGTATTGTTTAAACCAAATGTTTTTGTTTTGTTTCTTCTATAACCTATATTAAATACTTCTCAACTATGATGAAACAAAAACAAAAGTATATTCCTTATATATATATATATATATATTAAATTAATAAACTAAATACATATCCTCTTCCACCAAAATATAAATGAAACTATTGTTCATGTGTACGGTGGACTACCGCCTCACGAACCGATGTAAATTTATTTCCATAACCATCACTCAAGAATAATTATAATGATGGATTTAATATATATATATATATATATATATTTATTAAATATTTATAATTTTTTAAGGATATGATATAATACAATATCTTATATTTCCATCCATTGAAAATAAAAATTATAATGTTGGTCTTCCGTACATTTGTATTACCACCATCACAAAGTTATGAGATTCAATTTTTATTAAAAAATTACATGGATATATATAATAATAATAAAATAAATAATATAATATTTTTAATATAATCATAATATTTTAATGATAAAATTATTCTTACCTTATTCATGTCAATCTCTTTGAAAATTGAAAACATAAGTTATACATGCATACGATCTACCATCTACATGATTGTAACATAGTTCATTTTTCTATACCATATTTTATAGATAGTTTTGATTTTATGATTTATGTATACAGATTAAAATTATTCTATTATAATTATTTTATATGATTTAATAATGATCTTTTTTACTATAGTCAACTTATAAAAGTCATTTTGGACATATGAGTTGAATTTCATCAAAACATCTGACATGACTAAAATTGATTAAATAATTGTTTATAGCCTGATAATAAATAATATAAATAGAAAAATAAGTAATAAAGGGTTATTAATTAAGTATAAATAATTATAAATTTATTATTCAGCAATTTAGAGAACATATATGGTGAGTTGGGATTTAGTTAAGTGACACTTTAACAAAAAACCATTTTATAAATATTTTAATTTGAATTTTCAAAATATTTTACATCAATTTCAATATTACAAAAATTATTTTATTGAAATAATTATATGGGAATGAATTAATTAAAAATGAAATTTTAGTTCTAAATTTAATTTATTTCAATGTTTCAAAAAATCATTTATTTTATTTTTACGTGTAATGTTTTAACAAAAAGAAAAAAATTATGTTCTATTTTAATTTATATAGTGAAAATTATTTATACTAAACATTGTACTTACTATTTAGGGTTTGTTTTTTTTGTAATATTTATCATTTATTCAAATAAAAAACCAATTTCCCTTTCTTAGGATAATTTTCCAAAGGGTTATAAATTGAATGGATATTTTTAAATATGGAAATGTTTTTAATATGGGTGAAATGAATAATATTATTCAATATTTCAGGAGTTTTGATTTTTTAATAGTCATTTTAAATTGATTATAATGATATTTGGTTCCATTATAAAACATTTATGGGTTGTTCTGTTATAAACCATGGTTGGTTGGGTCAATTATAAACTAAAATTATTAATCACAATATAGATCTTGAATGTGTCAGGTATCTATTAGAGTGATTATTAAAATTATAGGAATATTATATCCATATTTACCTACATGAATTTTATATTCTTTCCAATGCATTTTTGAGGATTAATTTTTTATTTCAAAAGGAAATGTATTGATATTTGGGTTTAAAGGAACGATTAAGACCTTTGGGTAAAGATGAATCCTTTTTTGAAAATGTTTTCTAGGATTCTCATATTTAATAAAGAATCCCTCATGATTATTATTTTTCCTTTTAAAAAATTATTTTATTTATAAATTTGAGTATTATAGATAATTTCAATGTATATAATTGATTATTCGAGCTTAATGTTTATTAAGTTAAATGTCGACTCTCTTTTATGATTTTATTGTTTCGAAAAGGAATAAAGGGAATTATTTTTATTTTATGTGTAAATTATTGATATTTTTCATCCTAGGTAATGAACCAATTTCACTATGTTTATGTTTGATTAGGAACAATGATGAAGACATAATATGGAAAATGAAAATATGGGTATAATGCGAAAAATTATTATTAAAATACATGGGTAATGTTATGTAATAATTTTTCATGGTTATCTAAAACTCTAAACTTAAAATGACCTAGGATATGTAGGTGATCCCATATTTCATGTTAATTTTGTTATATTTTTATGTTTCCAAATGAGTTATATTTATTGGTAAGAAAGATAAAAATGTAGAGTTTGTATTTTTAACACCATATCCAAATGTGTTGGTTTAAAAATATTACATAAATAATAGAAAAAAAGATGGAGACGATTCTTAAAAAATAATATAATTAATATAACTTTTGTTATAAGTTAATTTAATAAATGTAAATAAAATATACGGATAAGAGGTAAGGTGTTTTTTAAACTCAATTTCTATTCATTAGGTAATAAATATACTTTACTAACTATGTTATGGGATTATGTGGAAAATGAGATATGATTATAATATGTTTAAAAAATATCATTTTTATGTATTTTTTCCATTATTACACATATTCACATTAATGATTAATTATCACAACAATTATATGATTATTATAAGTATTTCTTAACTCAATATTGTTTTATTCTTAAATGTTTAATATTATGCACATTTTTATATTCATGAAGTGTATATATTGATATTTTAAAATAATATATCATCTTCTCATCACAATTAATTTAATTATAGGATATAACTCAAATTAATTCATCAATGTTAATTTTAATAAAATGTTACTAAATTAGTATAATTTTATCATCTCAATTTTTTTTCTATGTGATATAAATAATGTTATATACCTATCTTCATTTTGAGTTATATATAATACCCATGTTCTATGGTGAATCATGAACATCATTATATTTATATTATTTAGTGCTTAATTTTTTGTTATTTAATTCATGGTGGTTATGATTCAAAAGTTAATAAAGTTGCACAAATTTATGTTAAAATCTGTTTTATTTTCGAGAATATCTGAACTAAATTTCCATTGATAAAAATTATATTTATCTTATACATTTAACAAAATAAATTTTAATCTACAATGTTTCTTATATTAATTTTCATATATTATAAATTAATTATAGTTGGTGCAGATAAATTGATTTTTAAATTTTTTTAATGAACTAACAAACATATCTTCTCTTTGGTCAATAGAATTTTTCATCCATATCCATCGTATTAAGAAAAATTATATAACTGTTATTATATATGAATAAATTTTTTTAAAATTCCAAATTCACTACCTTTGAAATTATTTTTAAAAAATTAAAATATATATTTCTAAAACAAATTATGACCAGGTTGTTTTTTACCTTTTTTAGAAGCATAAAAATAATGTTTTATTTTAACTTAAATAACATCAATAAATATTATACCCATAATAATAGTTATTTAATTTTAATATTCCTTTCCATGTTTCCAAGATTATGTTGAAATGAAATAATTTCCCTCATATTTTTTAAAATTTTTATTATAGTGTTATAAACAGAGAATGATATTTTCTTATGTTTTAAAAAATAGAATGATGATTAAATTAAGTTTTTATTTTACCAAAACATACATTAATGATTAATATTATTCATTGTTGATATTATTTTATGATACCATTCAGTTCCATTATCTAAATATATTATTATATTATTTTAAACGGATTTTTAAAAAATTCACTTCATTTTCACCGGTAAATCAAGCTATGAAAAACATTAATAAAATTAATTCATCCTTTTGTATTATTTATTGGAATGTCACTTGGATGTTATATATGAATGTATGATTGTGATGTGAACCAAAATAAATAAGGTAACTTTTAAAATATATGACTAGTGGGACAGATATCTTTCTCTAATTATTCGGGTGATGAGATGGATTTAATAGGATTGAAGTTTCTCCTAAGATATGATGGGGGTTATATTACTCCTAGTTTATGATAGGGTTTATTAATTATAAGTCACTTTTAAAGGATGCTTGATTTTACTAGTTATAGGGTACTCAAAAGGGATATATTAATTATTTTGTTATGTGATTTCATGATGAATTTTGGATGTTTGTAGGCACCAATATGGGTTATTCAATGATTTATATGATTGCTAATGGTTTTTATTATCTTTGATTATTTTAATATTGATAATCATCATTGACTTCTATAAATATTATCTTATGATAAATATCAGTTCCACATTTCATGGTTTATGATCATGCTTTTATGAAAATGAATTATCTTATCTTATGCTCGATAATTTTTATTTTGAAATCATTCCATTATTTTCATCTTTCTATCACTAATAAAATTAAATTTTTAATGATTATATTTACACATAATGTGTCTTTTTCTTCACCATTTATATGTTTTCCATTTCCACAATATATGAAAATTTATGTTAAATTTATTATTCCAAGAAAATATTCATGTGTGGTGAACATTAAAGGACATTTTAAAGATGCAATGTGAAAAGTGATAAGTGGGAACTAGTGGAATCAATTATCTAAAAGAATACATGGGTATTTTTATGTAATCATTTTCCATAATGTTCTAAACCTCTAAAGGGAAATGTTCCTTAAGAATTTATTTGATCAAATATTTTTATCTGATGTGATTTTATTTATAAGGATAAAATTGGGCCTTGTTTATCAATATCAAATCTGTATATATAAAGAGTAGTTATTGTCACTGGGTACAAGAGTGTGGGTTTTGGGATGTTGTAGTCGGTATACTAGAAAGGGTGTAGATAACTATGGAATGAAGGATTTTTTATGTGACGTTAACTTAATAGTTAAGTATACCATCTTTGGTTTATAAGTATAAGGCTCATCATATGGTCAAATAAACAGTAACCCCTTTTGAGGTCTTTATATAATGGGATTTTAATGTGGTAATTGAAATTTTCAGCGACATTTTATTAAGTTGAAGTAAAATTAACCCCTAGGTGTATCATTTTATTTACTAATAAGGATTATTTAGGTTGAATGGTATTATATTTCTGGAATCTATGTTGAATGTTATAATATAACTTTTCCAGTTAATATGTTCTTATTGTGATTATTTGGGATATAAAGTTAAAAATTTTTGTAATTATTGAAATTTGACTTTGGGTAATATTGTTTTTTTGGAGATTAATTAATTATTGCTTCATATGAGGTTTTATTCATTTTGGGTATTATCATAAGTTTGGCTAACCATTTCTGGTTTAGAAAAGATAGAAATAAAATAATTTTATCCTTTTATATACCTCATGGTCAACCAAAAGCCTATTATATTTACTCAATTTTTAAATATTCATAGTATTTATTTTGATTTGAAGATGAGATAATGGTGAAAACAGATTGAAACACACAACCAAAGGATGAAATTGCATTACAGATTTGAAGAATCTTAAATAATTATATTTTCCAATATTATTTGACTATAATGTAAAATAATTAATCAACTCTAATAAAATGATCTTTAAACAAAAAATTTATTCCTATTAACTTCATTTTTGCTGAATTTATTTCCTTTTTCATCCCTCACCGATTTATAGTTTTAAGGCCATTGACTTTCTCATGATCATTCACATTCTTATAATAAATTTTCTTTAATACTATCCATAATTATTTGATAATTAATGTTTTCATTGATGTATATATTTCCACATCCTATTAATTATTTTTTATTCAGAAACCATTTCATGTGTTATTCTGGATTTTTTTCATATTTACCTCTCCCTATTTTCAAATAGATGTTTTATTAACAATTTTAACATTTTGTGTTTTCGATAATTATATTTTTAAATTATAAACCCTTGATTACCATGGTGATGTTAAAATTTCAATGATTTAATTTATTAAAGGGGTAAATTTAATACACCATGATTATGTTTGATAGTGTATAAGACACACAATAATGAGAACTAATGACCTGTGAATTATTTTTATTTAAATAAAAAAATTTAGACTAATCATTGAATTGGTGAGTGTGAATAAGAGTAACTATATTATGAAATATATATATCCTAATCAATAGAAATTAATTGGTAAATTCTATCAAAATAGTCACTTAATTTTTTATGAAGTCATTTTATGTTTGAAAAAATGGATTCATTAAGAAATATTGATTGATTTTCATGAATTAATATGATAAATAATATGTTCAATTTTTTAAAACTATAAAACTAATTTTTTTAAATCATAACTTCAAAATTATTTAAGGAATAAATTTTGTGTATTTTTTGAAATGATTGGTTTTTCATAGAATTGTGAAAAATACAAATTTCTGTAAAAATATAATTTGTATTAATTTAAATTTCTCATTATCATTTTATTTTTAACATTTAATATAATATATCTTTTAAACTTATATATAATCTGACTAATTAAATATTAATTATCTTTATAATTTATTTTGAATAATTTAATTATTTCCGATTCTAAACACATTTTTACTAAAAACAATTTTTCATTGTGTTTTATGAATTTATGTTAAAGATAATTTACCAAATATGGACAATTAAAATTGATTAAATGGGACTAATTTTTATATTTATATTGTAAAATTTCTCATTGTATTTATTTTTTATATTTTTTCAATATTGTTTAATTTTCGGTGAATAGTTATTAAATATTATTAATATGAAATAAAATGACTTTTATGATATCGACAAGACATAAATATTATTTATTTTTTAAAAAATTAAAGATAAATTAATTAATGATAATACAATAATATTTTATACAATAAATAATTCTATAAATATTAATTCTATTTTTTCAGGGTAAATATGAAAATCATTTTTAGTATTGATGAAGTTCTTACGTAGCACTATAAATGTAAAATTTGGTGTCCTAAATTTTATGTTTATGAAAGAACAAGTATTTTACTAACATGATAAATTAATATAATGTGAAATTTATAATATGGAATGATAGGTATTTTTTGGAATAATATAATAGGAAACTTATCCAAAAGATTATGTAGAGCTTAGGGAAGGTTAAAAAAGTCAAAAAAGTATATTAAATATTTTTTCTTGAAATAGTTTCCAGTGAATAAACATATTTACTAATAATAATAGACCCGGTTATTTATAATAAATTATTATTATATTAAATATTTTTTCTTAATTTTCAAAACTATTATAATTTTTAAAAATAGTAATGTCAGTATGAAGAAATATTTAGGAAGCAGATGAAAAATTATGTAAAATATTTTAAAATATTAAAACTGATAATATAAATATGATTTTATATATTCCATGAATGTTATAGATATTTATTAAGGATAATGGATATTATGTGAGATTATATTTGAAATTTTTGTATATCATGATACTTTTAAACTCATTATAATATGACAAAAATGAAATTGAATTTAAGTGTATTTTTTGTTAAATAAATTATTATTAAATTATTTAAAATGTATAGAAATATAGAAAAGAGACAATGGTGTGCAATTTCATTAAAATTTAAATTCATTTATAATTTTAATCTGATATTTTGATTAGAAGTTAATTTAAATCCCAACAATAATCAACAAATTCTCACTATGGTTATGGATAAAATTTATTAATCAATGATATAAACCAAATTAAATGGTTTAAAATTACAAATAAACCTTCAAAATTATTATTATTGTAATTTATTTAACATAAACTTTATTCTATTAAAAATGTTTTCCACATTATTCCATATTCACAAGAAAATGATTTTATTATATTTAAATCTTTTAGGAAATTCCAAACATGTCCTTTCTTTCTCTATAAAAAGAACACCACCTCTCCTCTATTTTTCACACCACCATGGTTTACAGAGATCTACTAATCCTTATCTAAAATAATTATAAACATCCTTATACAAGTTATAGAGGTTAAATTATCTTAAAAACGACATCAATATAGTCTATAAACTGATATGCAAAGGAGGTCATTCAAAGAAGTTGTATTCATTTTAACTAATCATTCTAATTTTAGTTATTATTTTATCTCATTAAATTATATCAAAAAAATAAAATATAATAAAATTAAAATCTAAAATATAATAATAAAATATTATATTAATATCCCAAACATATTCATCACAATTTTTATCCTATAGGTAATGAAATCATCTTTCATGACTGCATGTGGACAGCCACCTCCATGAAGTGATGTGTTTCATTTTTCATCAACACCTCAAAAACATGGTGAATAATTATATTTGATAATAATAGAATAATTATAATATAAAAATATTTTATATTAATTTCTTTATTACCATTAAACAAATTAAAAATTACAATGATTCTTAAGAAAATGTTTGGAATATCACCTTCATAAAGTGATTACATTGATTTTTCACATCATTCATTCGTGGGAAATTAAAATAATTATTTCCTATATAAAAATTATAATTATTTCTCGAGTATTGATCTGTAATTTATTAAAAAGTTAACCCCTTTACCAGGTTTAACTAACCAATCATATTTTTCAATTTCTAATTGAACATCCAAAAATACACCGAACATAAACTTAATTGATTAAATAATTAATAAATTCATTGAATAAAATAAAATAAAGTGTTTAATTATTAGGTAATAAACCATTAATAAAATCATAAAAAGTAAATAATTAATATAATTGTTTTACAGAAATTAATAGACTTGTGTAGAAAGTCTGGACTTAAGGTAAATGGTTTCTTACCTAAATTTCAATTCATTATGTGATATGTCATCTTAATTAAATATATTAGGCAATTAATATATGTAAAGTGATTTATGATTATATTATTATTATTTCTGAATATTTTTTTAAATGGATACATATTATCAACTGAATAACTAATTCTAACTATAGTTATATGAAATTTCTAATGATTCCTCATCTAAATATTATTTCATTACGGAATGCTTTATTTCATGATACTATTTATGTTTTTATGTGTATTTAATGATCCATTTATAGTTTGTAACGTAAATAGATATTAATTATTTGTAGTCATTGGTACATTTTTTATGTTATACACTCATGTAATTTTCTTAGGTGTATATAGTAACATATTGATATGTTGTATCATGAATTTTTTTAGGCTATTTAATGTTTAATTTTTTGTTCATTCTTTTGTGGGAATTATGATTAAAAATTTACTATATAGGTTTGTATTTCGGATTCAAACTCATTTCTTCTTTGGATTGTCTATACTAAATTTACATTGGTAATGTATTATTTATCATATCATTTAAACCTGGTAAATTTTATTATATTACAATTATTATATGACATTTCAAGTATTAAGAACATTATATCCATTTTATAGTTTAAATTATCGATAAAATGATTCTTAATAAAAGTTGAATTTATTTATTCCTTGTTTGATAATTTTTTTTCATGTCCATGTTCTTCAAAATTGTTATATAAAGGTTCTTCAAAATAATATAAATGTTTAAAAAGGATATTTTCACTACCTTTGACTATAAATACAATGTATTAAAATTGAATAGTTCTAAAAAAATCCCAAATTATTTGTAACCTTTTACGAAAATGTGAAAACAATGTTTTCCTGTATCATATACAACATGAATTATATTTATCACAATAATGATCATTATTTTAATTGATATTTCATTTATAAGTTTCTATTTTTATTTTAAAATTAAATTATTTCATCAATATTATGGGATTATTCAATTGAAATGTTATAAATGGAAAAGTATGTTTTCTCCTAACATCAAAAAATGTATGAAAAATATTTTAAGGGTATTATTTATCTATCGAAAAAACCTTCCGTAATTATTGTAATTTTCTATGGATAGGGAGTTATTATACCATTAACATCATTTATATAAATATTTTACTAATTATAAGTTACTCTTAAGGGATGATATATTTTAACAGTTATAGATTATGCCTAATAGATATGGGAATAATCTGGTTATTCGATTCCATAAAAAATATTTTATGTTCAAATATACCTACTATATTTTTCCAATACTTGTAATGAGTTTTTATGGATTCTTTACTCATGGATTTATCTTAACATAGATCATTATTTTGGAATTATAGGGCTCTATACTTATGATAAAAATTTATCCATGACCTATTATATATTATCCATTTTTATGGTAATTAATTCCCTTTTGTTATTCTCATTCACAATTATTATGTTATCATATCATCATGGTCAATTTAAGAACATTGATGATATTCAATTGTTAATACCTATGTTTACCTGCACTGATTTTTTGAGCTCACCCATCTTATCTTATTCATTTCCCTAGGTTATTAATATTTATGATAAATTATTTTTTTCAATAATTGATTCAAATTTAAATAATTTTATGGCATTTGTTGAATATTCTCTGTGAAATAACAAAAGTGGGGAATAGTGGAAAAAATGATCACCTAAATACATGGGTATTATTATATAAGAGGTTTTCTTAATTATACAAATCTCTAAACCTAAAATATCTTTAGGTCTGTAATTTATCTAATGATTATATTATTTGCAGTTTTTTTGAATTCAAATAATTGTTTCATGTTTATTGGAATCAGTGCCTAAAATGTAAGGATTTTGATTTTTAAAATAGATTCAAGAGTGTGGGTTTATGTCTATTATATATA
Source organism: Viscum album (assembly GCA_963277665.1). NCBI lineage: Eukaryota > Viridiplantae > Streptophyta > Magnoliopsida > Santalales > Viscaceae > Viscum > Viscum album. The sequence goes on along the minus strand of OY728155.1, from coordinate 1,733,041,344 downwards.
TCATTATATTGGACTCATGGACCCTCCCTAGTCCTTACTGAATTTTCCACTTAAGTTAAATATGTTATGGTAAATTCATCTATAATTTAACATATATTATAAGGGCACAGCCTTAAAACATTACATAATATTGAATTAAATGAATAATTTACATTGAAAATCATTTCAGGTTAATATTTTTAGAGTGTTATGTCATAAAAATTACATTACATCTAAAAAATTTCAAAGTAGAAACTTCAACTCAGTTTCCATTTTTTTCATAAAATAAAAACTCTTGAAAAAAAGAGTCATGTGCAGTTCCATGTTTTAGACAGCATGAATTTACCTTGATCACATCCTTGACCCTATTCATCTTTATCTCGTGTGAAAAAACAATTTGAAACATGGGATGGGCATAAAAAGCTCAGTAAGGGTTATAAAACAAAGATAGAAACCAATAGTTAATAAATACATACATAACATAAGCGCTTTAACATGCCTCATGAAATCTTCAGATTCATGAATAACACATTGAAATCATAAATCGCAAAGTCAAATTGGGGAATCTATATCATACTTACATTGTAGCTATCACAACAACATATGTAGTTACATTTGGAAAACCCATAATAGTATATTCCATAAATATCTTATAGTAAACATTCATGTTTTCCTCCATCACGATACACAATGCATTGTAGATCTACCATGGGCGAACCCAACTTAGGTTTATCATGGAACCACCAATATACATAAATAATTACATAGTACCATAACATATTCATATCACATAAAGCAAATATAAAAGAAATATAAATTTTTCACATTTCAATCAAAATAAATCATTTGAATATATTGACATAACAAAACCATTATCAAAACCATTTTCAATACCAAAATACATAAAAGAGTATATGGTATTTATTTTCTTTATAAAAACATTATGGATTATTAATGAAACCATATATCAAATAAAACTGGCGGGGGTAGAAAAGGTCATTGTCACTACTATAAGGATGTGGCCTTAAACATTACATAACATTGAATTAAATGAATAATTCACATTGAGGATCAAATTAGGTTTAGTGTTTTAGAGAATTAGGCCATATATATTACATTAAAACTTGAATATTACATGTATACACTACTCCTCAGTATCTATTTTTTCATAAAATAAAAACACTTCAAAAGAAACATGTATACTTCCATGTTTTAGACATCATGACTTTTCCTTGATCCCATCCTTGACCCTATTAATATTTATGTCATGAGGAAAACACTTCAAAAACATGGGATGAGCATAAAAAGATCAGTAAGGGTTATAACATAATGAAGGAAAACACTATCCCAACAATAAATTCAATTCAATAAAACCATACTTTTCAATCACAACATACCTTACAAAATCATAATATTTATGAATAACACACACAAATCATAAATCATAATGGTTACTTATGAAGTCAATATCAAACTTACATTATAGATATCATAGCTACATATGGAGTTACACTTGCAATACCCATCAAAGTATATTCCCTAAATCTCTTCGAAGAAACATCACGTTCACCTCTGTCACATTACCCAATGCATTAGAGATCTATCTCGAGCTCCCCTGCCCTAGATTTATCACGGAACCACTTGTATATGTAAACAATTCCCAATAACCATAACATATAACCCATATATAAAAGAAAGATAACATTTCCACATTCCAATATATCAAATCAAGGTATTGAAATAAACAATGTTTTATCAAATCATTTTTAAAACCGTTTGAAGAGATTTTTGAATCAAAATGTCCCATACCACTTTGAATATTTTAAATGAATTATAATTTTAAAACATTAATGTAAATATAAATAAATTCTAAAACCCATTTTTAAAACATGGCCATTAATCATAAATATTTTTTAGAATTAATCTTTAAAACATTTAAAATGATATTTTAGTTAGAGTTCCTAACCAAAAGAGAGACACTTGAATACTAATAATTGTGGTAATCAAAACATTATAATATCATGAGAATAAATGGATTCATTATATACTATGTAAATGTACATTATATGCACCATGTAAAAGTGAATTGGTGTAAAACAACAAAGAAGTCTCAATGGAATATAAATTGAGATGAAATCTCTTATAAAGACTGTGTCGTTAGGTTAAGGATAAATCAATGACATAATTATGAGTGAAAAATATAAATACACTCAATATTACTTGGATATTAAGTGTGAATAAAGCATAGGACATTCACACATGTTATTTTAAAAACAACACAAATGAATTGGATGTTTAAATCAATACATGGAGATTGCGTTAAAATTACACTTATCATGTTCATATTGATTACTTGAGAATTTATAAATTGAATGATTATGTGTGTCAAAAGTATATCAATAGAAAGGGTAGTGTAAATTACTACAAAAATAATAAATATTTATTCCTCACATAATCATGGAGTAAAATAATCAATGAAGTATGCGTAAATCCCACTGAGTGGAAATTAATGTTTGAAATTCTCTTACCGATTTGGTAACATATGAAACATAAAACCTATGAAAGAAGGATCATACAATGAAGATGTAATTACACATAAATTAAAGTATATTACACAATTAATACTATCATGGGATGTACATACACCACACAAATTTATATAGTAGAAAATTTAGCATGAATCTCATGTGAATAAAAAGTGAGATGAAAATCACTTACCACGTTGTAATCAATCGAGTCGTATGACCAAAAGTTAATAACCACAAAATGATTCACGGAATAACATAATTATAAATAGAATCATGATAATATATATCAATTATAAGTATACAATACACCACATGTAATAAATTAGTGGTGAACAATGGAAATTACACTGAATTAAAGGTGATATAAGAAACCCCTTACGTCATTGTATTCAATCACATCATATGACCAAAAGAGAATAACCACCAAATGAATCACACAATACCATGAATATAAATAGTATCATGATAATTTAAATAAATGGAAGTATAAATTCCACCACATAAAATAAATAAGTGGTGAATAGTGTAAATCTCACGAAATTAAGAGTGAGATAAGAAAATCTTGTACCTCATGTCCGACTTGACTTGATCGTTCATTAATCTCTTTTAATTTGGGTAACTCCCTTTGGATTGAACCAAAAGTGTTTGTTGAATTGCCTTCGTCCTAAGTTAAGGCTTATAGGATGAGTAGAGGGATGTAGAGAGATTAATTGGGTAGAGTTTGGAGGATCCAAAAGGCTAGAGGTGAAAGGAATTGTTTAGAAGTGGTCTCCTTTTATAAGGGGGAGGAGGGGCTCTTTAGGAAAGTGTGAAAACATTATTTTATTATAAACTTATCTTCAGTTTCAAAAGGTCCAAAACATGTTAACGTCAAAGATTAGATGACACATATTCGAAATAAAATCATCCAATAGGAATTGGACAAGCTTTGGTTATTATTTTATTCTTTATAATCTTATTTATTTAAATCAATTATTAATGTGGGAAACACTGCATCATTATTGTGTCATAAATAATTTAATTTTTATGATGTATAAAAATTATAAAAAAATACCATGATGTAGGAAATCTATTTATATATTCAATGAATTTTTATAGTCTAAAATATAACTTATATAACACCAAATATAAATTAATTTACTAAAAGAATTTTGTTTAGGTCATTTTTTCCTTTACATTAAATTAATTAATCTAAAGTGTCATTATCTTTCATAAGTGGATCCATGTTGTCCCAAAATAGACCCAAAGATGCCCATGGTTGGCCATAACTCATAAAATAAAGTTAGGATAAGTGTTAAGGTAATTTTGAATTGTTATAACATTTTTTTAACCTTGAATTACCCTATTTACCTTTAACACTGATAAATAAACGTCAAAAGTTACTATTCACCAAAAATTATTTTCATCTTGTTGAATCACATTTTACTTATTGATAACAACCATGTTTTTCAGATTTTTGAAATTCAATTAACATAAGCAGTAAAATTTCACAAAAATGGAAAAGTCAGTTTTTTAACTATTAGTAAGTGGTTTCACTATACATAAAAAATTGAAGTTTTTCCGAAAAATACCAAAAATTCAGCCTAATATATATTTGATATTCATAATTCAAAAATTATGTCTATTTTACCAAATTATAAATAACGAAGTGGAATTAATTAATATTAAAATTAATTACCGTTATCATAACAAATAGAGTGTTTTTAAGATATAATAACTATCAGAAGATTGATACTTGTTTATATCAAATTTCAAAGTGATATTAATTAAAATGACCAAAATTGGATTAAATGGTAGACATATATTCAAATTACACTTTAAAACCAATTAAAAAGTTAATCTAACCATATAAATAAATTAGATTAAAAGGGACTTTTGAATTAAAATACCAATTTTTTTACTATTCATTAATAACATACTTTATTAGAAAATTACCAAAAAATTACCCAAAGTAAAATTTGATGTCACAATTCTAGAGAAGGATTTTATTTGGTCATTTATAATTTATTAGAGTGACCAAAACTATATTTAAATAGGGTTCTCCATTAAAAGGCGGTAAATCGACCTTTTAATGTAAATTATGCTTAAAATTAGATTCATTCCCATTTTAAGCGTATAAATTTTATTATATAAATGTAAATACATTTAAAAAACATGTATAATCATATTTTAGTTATTTTTTTCATTCCACACAATAAAACTTCTATGAGTTAACTACCATTTTAAATAATAATATTATATTATTAGTGTGCAACATAAGATTTCAAAGAAACTCGGTGTTGCGTATTGGGTACACTATCGAACATAGCAACCCATTCAAAGTAAAATTAATATTTAATTCACAAATATTAATAAATATTAAAATTCCATATTATTCATTTATCTGGGATGTTACATCCTTCCCCCTTTTGGGAATTTCATCCGCGCAATTTTAAAATTGGTCTCGTGAACTTCATTGAAAGCCCCACATCGAAAAAGAGTCAATAAAACTATCACTTTAAAATAAGGGAAGAGAAGTACCAACGTTACCCGAGAGAACAAATACTAGGATTCCATGAAAACATGGATACGGATGAGAAATAAAACCATCATGTTCTGATTGAGAGTGATGGAAAACATGTTTAGGAGAATATAAACCACCAAAAATTAACAAACTTGTGATGGGTTAAACAGTCTTTGATTCCCCAGTAGGAAAAGTTAACAGAAAAGGTTTTTGTTTTAAGTTAATTTTCATTGTTTAATTTATTTATGAGCTTAACTAAAAACATAAGGAAATATACTTACTTGTCGTGTAGACATTTATCTTTTACTATATTTCTAACATAAACTCATATTTTCTCCAACTGATGAGTATTCAGGATGATTTTGTTTTTCAAATTAAGAGTGCTATAATCAACTTCGAGAGAATCAAATAATACAAAAAAGATGAACTTTATTTTTTTCATGTCTTAAGGCATTAACCAAAACCAAAATGGTTTGTGCGAGATCAGATAATACCCAAAAATAATAATCTTTTAAAAAAACTACTCTTAATTACAAAAAATTTCAAACAAATCCCAAAGATCAACAAAGGCCAATCAATAAGAAGTTGTCTATAAAATTCTTCAAATTAATCCAAACAATGATTGAAACCCAAATCTCAAAAGGATCTAATCACATTGTCTTCCAAGATAAATCTTTACATTTATTTCCAAATAACATCAGTTACTCTTAAACTCTCATATTGAAAATAAATTAACCTAATCACATATCATCCATGATAGGTTAATCATTTCCATAGATAACCCAAAATCAACTAATTATTGATTCATAAAATCATCTCACTAAAAATAATTAGGCATACAAACCAGGGACTTCACATAGTCCAGTGGTAGGTGATAAATACCAGTCGTACTTTGGTTGTGGGTTCGATTCCCGCACCTTTTTCTGACGCGACGGGTTATCACAAGGTCCGTGTGTTGTCCTTTTTTCAAAAACTATATAATTCTATATCATTCTCAAAAATAGATAAATTTATCAAAAATAATCATAACTTGTTTTAACCATGAAGTTTTTCTGATAACATTCGTTTTTCATCCCAAAAAATTATTAACCTATAATTTCATCAAATTCTAGGATCATATAAACCCAAATGGTTTTTTATAACTAAAACTACAAAAGAAAAGATAATTACTCCTTGAGTAAAATTTTCATATATCAAAATTCAGGGTTACAGATACTATAATAAGTCTTATAATGTAATTCCTATCATAAAAAGAGCCTTAATACATTTAAGCATTTCACCATCCTAAAATCTACCATAACACTTGAATCCCATATATGTTGATTTCATACTCATTAAACATTATTCATTATCCATTAACCATTCCATTCCAAATTATTATGAAATACTTATTTTCTACAAAAAAAAATAACTAATCATATCCTAAGATTCAATAATGTCAAAAAATATGTCAAGAAATAATCCATACCTTTCATTTGTCATTGTCAGATTCTTCATTCTCAATTAGATAGGAATTAGGTATTGGTAAAAAAATATTTGTACGAAACTAGTGATCTCATTCCCAAAACATCTTCATAGGACATGTGTTTGTATAATGACCATACACACCACATTTAAAACATTCAATTGATCCCTCAAAAATAACTTCTTTCCCTTTCCTAGAGTCAACCGGATGCTTCCATTATCTATGGTAGGTTCTTGCTTTATGACCTTCATTTCCACATCTGTAGCATCTTACCGTCACTTTGAAACCTTTTCCTAGGTTTTTCTTTCCACATCCTTGACACATAGGGTTTTGAACATACTTACCATTATGATTATTACCTAAACATCTGTAGGGATTTGTTTCTCTCATATATGATGCCTTATAAAAATCACCAAGGTTCAGGTTGTCAATCATGACGCTATATAGTTGGTTGAGAATAACCATAAGAGTTCTCATTGCACTTTTCACTTCATTCAATTACTCATTAATAAAACCATCACATTTTTCTTCACATCCATTGTTACTTTGATGCCTGCTAGATCCATCCATTTACTAAAACTAAAAAGGTCAGTGTGAGTATATCAGTCAAATCATCATATAATATATTTTGAGGAGGGTAAATACTAATATATACTTATTCATGTTATCTTTAACTCATTTACTTTATCAAAAAAAACTAGGAATCTTTCTAAAATATTAACCATTATTGTTATGTCACTTATCATTAAAGAATACAATAACCTCTAAAGTTACCTAAACCGACCTCTATTACCAACTATAAGGACCTGGCCTTGAACATTACATAACATTAAATTTAATGAATAATTCACATTGAGGATATTTTCAAGTTTGAAGTTTTGGAGAATTAGGCTATAACTATTACATTAGAACTTGAATATTACATATAGACACTACAACTCAATATATATTTTTTTCATAAAATACAAACTCTTAAAATGAAAAATGTCTAGATCCATGTTTTAGACATCATGAGTTATCTTTGATCCCATCTTTGACCCTATTCATCTTTATGTCTGGTGGAAAACATTTCAAAAACTTCTGATGAGAATAAAAATATCAGACAGGGTTATAAAATAATGAAGGAAAATATTATCCCATCAATAAATATAAATAAATGAAACCATACTTTTCAATCATTACATACCATACGAAATCATAATATCTATGAATAACACAGAAAAATAATAAATAATAAAGGTTAATTATGGAATCTATATCAAACGTACATTGTAGCTATCCCAACAACATAGGGAGTTACACTTGGAATACCCATCACATTATACTCCCTGAATCTCTTACGAGAAATACCACGTTTACCTCTTTCACGTTACCCAATGCTTTATAGAGCTATCTCGGGCTCACCCTCCCTAGGTTTATCATGTAACCACCAATATACGTAAACAATTCCCAATAACCATAACATAATAATAACATATAAAAAATTTATAAAGGAAAGATAACATTTCCACATTCCAATATATCAAATCAAGATATTAAAATAAACAATGTTTTATCAAATCATTTTTAAAACCATTTAAAGAGATTTTTGAATCAAAGTGTCCCCTACCACTTTGATTATTTTAAATGAATTATCATTTGAAAACTCCAATTTCAATATAAATAAATCCTAAAACACATTTTTAGAACATGGACATTAATGAGTAAAATTTTGAAGAATAAATATTTAAAACAATTAAAATGATATTTTAGTTAGAGTTCCTAACCAAAAGAGAGACACTTGAATAAAAATAATTGAGGTAATAAAAAATTTATAATATCATGAGAATAAAGGGATTAATAATGTACTATGTAAATGTACATTATATAAACCATATAAAAGTGAAGTTTTTTATAACAACAAAGAAGTCTCAATCTAATGTAAATTGAGATGAAATCTCTTACAAAGACTGTATCCTTAGGTTACGGATAAATCCTCGACATAATTATGTGTTAAAAATATAATTACACTCAATATGATTTGGATATTCATTTTAAATAAATCAGAGTATATTCACACATATTCTTGTGAAAACAACACCAATGAATTGGATGTTTAACTCAATAAATGGATATTGAGTTAAAATTACTCTTATCAAGTTCATATCGATGACTTTCCAAATTATCAATGGAGTGATTATGTTTATAAAAATTATATCCACAGAAAGGGGAGTTTAAATAACTAAATAAATAATAAATAGTAATTTTACACATAATCATGGAGTAAAATAATCAATGAAGTATGTGTAAAGCTTGCAGAGTGTTAATTGAATTTTGAAATTCCCTTACCGATTTGGTAATTTATTAAATATAAAAACCATGAAAGAAAGATCATACAATGTAGGTGAGATTTCCCATAAATTGAAGTATATTACAATATTAATACAATCTTGGATAGTACATACACCACGGAAAATGAAATAGTGTAAATATAGCATGAATCTCATGGGAATAAAAAGTGATATGAAATTCCCTTACCACGTTGTAATTAATCGAGTCGTATAACTAAAATTTAATAACCACAAAACGATTCACAGAATAACATGAATATAAAGAAAATAATTATAATATATTTCAATTGGCAGTACAAAATACACCCATTTAAATAAATTAGTGGTGAACAATGGAGATCACACAGATTTAAAAGTGGGGTAAGAAATAATTTACCTCGTTGTAATCAATCGAGTCATATGACCAAAAGACAATAACCACCAATTCTATCACACAATACCATGAATATAAATAGAATCATGATAATATAAATAAAGGAAAGTATACATTACACCACATTCAATAAATAAGTGATGAACAATGGAAATCTCAATGAATGAAAAGTGATATAATAAAATCTCTTACCTAGTGTCTGACTTGACTCGATCGTTCTTTAATATCATTTAATTTGGGTAACACCCTTTGGTTTGAAACAAAAGGTTTGGTTGATGTGCCTTCTTCCTAAGGTAAGGCTTCTAGGAGGAATATAAGGATGTAGGGGGATTAATTGGGTAGAGGTTGGATGAGCCAAAAGTCTTGAGAGGTGAGAGGAATTGTTTATAAGTGGTCTCCTTTTATAAGGGGGAGGACTGGCTCTTTAGGAATGTGTGAAAACATTATTTTATTATAAACATATATTCAATTTCAGAAGGACAAAAACACATTAACTTCGAAGATAAGATAACTCATATTCGAAATAAAATCATCCAATAATAATTGGACAGGTTATGGATATTATTTTATTCTTTATAATCTTATTTATTTAAATCATTTATTTATGAGGTAAACACTGCATCATTATTGTGTAATAAATAATTTAATTTATATGATGTCTAAAAATTATAAAAAAACCCATGATGTAGGAAATCGATTTATCTTTCTAATTAATAGTTATAGTCGAAAATATGAATTATATAATACTATATTAAAATTAATTTTCTAAATGAATTTTTTTTGTCATTTTTTCTTTAACAATAAATTAATTAATCTAAAGTGTCATTGGCTTTCATAAGTGGCTCTATGTGGTCCCAAAATAGTCCCAAAGATGACTAATGTCTGCCATTACTCATACAATATGGTTAGGACAAGTGTTATGGTAATTTTAAATTATTATAATATTCTTTTAACCTTGAGTTATCCTATTTACCTTTAATCGCGGTAAATAATAGGAAAAAGTTACTACTCACCAATAATTATTTTCATCTTATTGAAACACATTTTACTTCTTGATAACAACCATGTATGTCGGATTTTTTAAATTCAATTCACAGAAGTGGTAAAATTTCATTTAAATGAAATATTCCGTTTTTTTAACTACTACTATGTGGTTTCACTATTCTTCATAAATTTATGTTTTTCAAAAAAATACCAAAAATTCCACCTAAGATATATTTAATATTATTAATTCAAAACTGATGTCTATTTTACCAAATTCTAAACATAGAAGTGGAATTAATTAATTTTAAAATTAATTCTCGTTATCAAAACAAATAGCGCCTTTTTAAGATATAATAACTATAAAAGGATTGATACTTGTTTATGTCAAATTTCAAAGAGAAATTAAATGTAATGTCCAACATTAGATTAAATGGAAAAAATATATTATAATTACACTTTAATACCAATTAAAAATATAATCTTACCATATAAATAAATTATATTAAAATGTACATTTGATTTAAAATACAATATTTTAACTATTCATTAAAAAATGAACTTTATCAGAAAAAATACCAAGAAATTACACAAAGAAAAATTTGATGTCCTTGTTATAAATAAATAATTTATTTGGTAAATTATAATGTATTTAAGTGAAAAAAACTATATTTAAATAGGATTCTCCATTAAAAGGATGTAAATCAACCTTTTAATGTAAATTATGCTTAAAATTAGATTCATCTACATTTTAATCCTCTAAATTTTATTGGATAAATGTAAATACATTTAACAAACATGTATAATCATATTGTAGATAGTTTTTTTCATTCCCACCAATACAATGGCTAGGAGTTAACTACCATTTTAAATAAAAATATTATATTATTAGTGTGAAATGTATGATTTCAAGGAAACTCGTTGTTACGTATCGGGTCCGCTATCGAACATAGAAACCCCTTTAAATTAAATTAAATTTTTAATTCACAAATATTAATAAATATTAAAATTTCATATTCTTCATTTATCCGGGATGTCACAACTGCTCACATAAAGAAAACATTATTTTATGTCGTTTAGTAAAACACCTTGTATAAAATATTCAATTTGAAATAAATGAAAAGAAAAAATTGTTTATACAGCCTCTAAAATAAAGTCATTTAAAAAACAAAATATGCCTCAATAAAAGGAGATTGAGATAAAACCCCTTACCTCATGTCCGATTTGACCCATTAATTATCTAATCTCTTGAATAATATCCAATGTTAATTTATACTTTCATAAGATCTTTTTTTAATTTACTATCCATTTTATAAAATTTATTACAATTTTATAGACAATATTTAATTATTTAAGTAAATAATGGTCGTTTGGTCGATATTTGGTACTTGAGTCGTTAATGAACTTCTTATAATTACAATTTGTTCTTGTGGTCAAATATAAATTATATCCATAATGATATTAATGATGTAGATATCATATATATATCATATATATCTAGTATATGTATGTATTTATAATAGTAAATAACATTTAGAGATAAGAAATGAAATGCAGTGTTCATGGAGAGGGTAAGTCATATGTATGCATGAATGCTACTTTAACATTTATTTCTTATATTAATTGAATTAAAACATAATGATACATATGTATATAATAATTCTTGTATAATATAATATATAATATCATTTAATATATCCTTTATACATCCCACATATGGCATTAACGAGTTAAATTACTTTGAGGGGGCGGTAGTACACACTTCCTCAAATAAAATTATCGCGTTTACCCATAATGGAAACCATAAAGGTATGTCATAAATGGAAAATACAGATTAATAAAGAAAACATAAAATTAAAATATATCATATATAAATAAAATTATATCATAATGGACACCATGAGATGTGGTATGAGATAATTGAACAATCATCGTTTCCTGAGGCGTTAGTTTTCCATCCACAAAAACAGTATGTTCTTTACCCATTACTTAGAGGTGTGTGTAAGTGTAGTTCGAATACTTCTCATAAAAACATCCTAGTACATTTAGGATTCTTATATTTTTATAAAATAAAGTAATAAAAAGAGTTTAGGGGTTGGATAAGTAAAATAAAAAAAGAACTTCAGATAAGATGTTACCTTTATATCGGGCAGCTCCCTTTGGTTTGAACCAAAAGGGTTTGTTGAAGTTTTTTATACCTCATTTAAGTATTCTAAGATGATGATAGGGATGTTGGAAGATTAATTGGGCAGATTTTGGATGATCCAAGGGGCTTGAGAGGTGTGAGGAATGGGTTAGAGTTCATGGATTTTTTAAGGGGGAGGAGGGGCTCTTTAAGAATGTGTGAAAATATTATTTTATTACATAATGATTTTCGATTTCTAAAAGTCCAAAAGCAATTAAATTCAATCATAAGTAGAAACATTGAGTAAATAAAATAATTTAATAATAATTTTATAGGTTTTGGATATTATTTGAATCATTATAATCTTATTTATTTAAAACATTTATTATTATAGGAAACACAACATCATTATTGTGCCATAAATAAATTAATTTGTTTGAGGTCCAAAAATTATAAAAAAACCATGATGTAGGAAATTATATTAGATTTCAAATTAATATTTTTAGTATAAAAGATAACTCATATAAACCTATATAAAAATTAACTTACTAAAAGATATTTGTTTACGTCATTTTTGTCTTTACTTTAAGTTAATTAATAAAAAGTGTCACTATCACTCTAATGTGGCTCCATGGGTCCCAAAATCAACCCAATGATGAAAATGGATATATATGAATCAATAAATAAGATTAGGACACATGTTAATTTAATTTTATATTATTATAAAAAAAATTTGTTTACCCTTATTTAACAGATTTACGCATTTTTCCATGGTAAATAAAATATTTTTTGAAGTAAATATTCATAATGACTAAAAATGAATGATACCTATTTAAAAAAAATTACCTCTTTATTATAAATATGGAATCCATTTATTCAAATTCATAACCCAGAAGTGACAGAAAATAATTTGAAATTAATTACCACTGTCAAAACAAAAGGCGTGTTTTTATGAAATATAACTATCAAAAGATTGACACTTTTTATCTCTAATTTCATAGTGAAATTTATTATAATTACCAATATTTGAATAAATGGTAAAAATATAATCTAATGACACATTAAGAAAAATTAAGAAATTAATCTAACTATATAAATAAAATAGATTAAAATTCAGTTTTTAATTAAAATACAGTATTTTTAATATTCATTAAAAAATAAAATTCATTTGAAAAATACAAAAATTTCATCCAAATTATATTTTGATGACCCGATTATAAATAATAATATTTTTTTGTCAAGGAGAACATATAATAGTGAAAAAAACTACATTTATAAAGGTTTCACCATCAAAAGGTTGTAAATCGACATTTTAATGAATATTAGAGTATTTGTGCTTAAAATTATATTCATTAACATTTTAAGCCTCTAAAATTTATTGGATTAATGTAAAAACATTTAACAAATATTTATAATCATATTGTAATAATTTCTATTCAATCCCTCCAATACAATGACTAGGTGTTAACTACCATTTAAAATAATAATATTATATTATTATTGTGCAACGTAAGATTTCAAAGAAACCCATTATTGATTATCAGGTACACCATCGAACATTGCAACCCCTTTAAGGTAAAATTAACATTTAATTTAAAAAATATTAATTAAAAATAAAATGGATTATTTATTTATTTACCTGGAATGTTACATCCTTCCCCATTTTGGAAATTTCCTCCTCAGAATTTTATTCACTTATCAAATGAAAGGGGTTGTTTATCTCTCACAACATTTTCAGATTCCCACATTGCCTCTTCAACCATATATTTTTCCACCAATATTTTACCTGGTTAATTACCTTATTTTGTAATACTTTCTTCGTTCAGCCAAGAATCGAGATTGGATGTTCCTCATAGGAGGGATTCTCTTCCAACTGAACTACCTCTGGACTTAAAACATGAGATGGATCTAGAATATACTTTCCCAACATTAAAACATGAAAAACATTGTGTACGTAGGATAAATGTGGATGTAAAGCCACTCTGTATGCAACTTATCCAACATTCTCTAGGATTTCATAAGTTCCAATGATCTTCAGACTCAACTTTCCCTTCTTACAAAAATGCATCACACTTTTCCATGGAGAAACATTATGAAAGACATGATCACCTACCTCAAAAGAAACATCCTTATTCTGGTTATCCACATATCTTTTTTTCCTACTCTGAGTTATTCTTATGTTCTTTTGAATCAAATGAACTTTTTCTACCACCTCTTCTACCAATTTTGGTCCCATCAGTTTCTTTTCACCTACTTTATCCCAAAAAGCTACACTTTGACACCGATTCCCATATATCGCCTCAAATAGATCCATTTGTATACTGAAATGAAAACTGATATTATAAGAAAATTCATCCAAGCAAAGATGTTGGTCCCAACATCCTTGGTAATCCAGTGAACAAGCACGTATCATTTCCTTCAATGTATGAATTGTTCGTTCTGACTGTCCATCAAATTTAGGATGAAAATCTGTACTAAAATATAATTCAATACCCAATTACATCTAAAGGACTTTCCAAAATTTATAAGTAAACCTGGAATCATGATCAGATATAATGGAGAGGGGAACTGCATGAAACCTAACTATCTCATTAATATACAATCGAGAGAGTTTATTTGGAGACAAAGTATCTCAAATAGGAAGGAAATGAGAAGATTTAGTCAATCGATCAACAATAACCCAGATTACATTATTACATTGAGATGTCTTCAGTAATCTCACAATGAAGTCCATCGATATATTTTCCTATTTCTATTATGGCACTGGTAAAGGATGAATCATCCCTTTTAGTAATTGCCACTCTATTTTAACCTTCTGACAAGTCAAACACATCATAGTAAAATCAGCAATATCTATTTTCTTTCCATCCCATCAGTAATACTCCCAAAGATCTCTATACATCATAGTTTTGCCAGGATGAACTGAAAATAGGGAACTATGAGTTTCACATAACTTCTCATTATTCAACTTTGAATCACATTGCATGCATAATCTCTTTCAAAATCTCAAAACACAATCATTATCAATGTTAAATTCCAGAAACTTACCCTTCTGAACAAACTCTACATTTTTCTACATCTCACTATATTCCTTCTCTAGTAGTTTTATTTTGTCTGATGGATATGATTTCACCAACACCTGAAACAAAATAGAATAATTTCATGTAAT
This sequence comes from Viscum album, assembly GCA_963277665.1. Classification (NCBI taxonomy): domain Eukaryota; kingdom Viridiplantae; phylum Streptophyta; class Magnoliopsida; order Santalales; family Viscaceae; genus Viscum; species Viscum album. The sequence goes on along the minus strand of OY728155.1, from coordinate 1,733,025,891 downwards.
AAAAAAATTTTATTCCAAAGTTCATAAAATCAAAACCCAATGGATCTCTTTCCAAACATATAATGGTTAATGAATCATTAATTTTTCTACTCAAAGAATCGGACACTTTATTTTCTTTTCTAGGATGGTAAAGGATCGTGAAATCATAATCCTTGATTAATTCCAACCATCTCCTCTATCTCATGCTCAATTCATTAGGAGTGAATATATACATAAAACTTTTGTGGTTAGTATATATTTCACATTTTTCTCTATAAAATGACGCCACAAAATTTTGAAATGAAAAATTGATGTTAGATAATTCCAAATCACTTGTAGGGTAATTTAACTCGTGAGTTTGATCATTCTGCATACGGACAAAGCCAAGTCCTTTCAACAAAGCATCACTATAAATAACCAACTCACCGTTTTTAGAAGGTAGGTCCAAAACAATATCATTCCTCAATCATTTTTTCAATACCTGAAAATAATCATCACTTTCAGTTGTCCAATCAAACATGACACATTTTTTAGTTAACTTGATCATTAGAGTAGATAACCATAAAAATATTTCAAAAAACCTCTGCTAATAACCTTCCAAAATAGGAAAAATATGGATCTCGGTTATACTTGTGGGTCTTGGACATTCTTTATCATCTTTTTTTGCAGGATCAATTGTTATGAAATTTTATTAAATAATGTAACCATGGAACAAAAATTTTTGTAACCAAAACTCACACATGCAGAATTCCCTATACAATTTCTTTTATTATGGTTTTAATGATGACCCTTAAATGACTTTTTTTCTTATATTAACTATTAGAATAAACCAAAATATCGTCAATGAACAAAACCAAAAACTTATTCAAGAACTCACAGAAAATTCTATCTGTAACATCCATGAATACAGCAGGTGCTTTGGTTAAACCGAAAGGCATAACTAAAAATTCATATGGGTCATATCTAGTATGAAACGTGGTCTTCATAATATCTTCTTCCTTTTCTTTAAACTGATGGTACCCCAACCTCAAATAAATCATTAAAAAATATTGAGCTCCCTGGAGCTGATCAAAAAAATAATCGATTTGAGTCAAAGGATACTTTTTCTTAACAGTGATGTTATTCAATTCTTTATAATCAATGAAAATTCTCATTGAACCATCACTATTTTTAACAAATAAGATAGAATCGCTCCATGGTGATGTGCTAGTTTGAATGAAACCCTTATCTAATAACTCTTGTAATTGCTTCTTTAACATGAAAAGTTCAGTTTGAGTTATTCAATAAGGGGGTTTTGAAATTGTCTTAGCATTAGAAACTAAGTCCACATTAAATTCAACTTCCAGATCAAGTATAATACTAGTCCACTCATCAGGAAAAACATCAATGTAAACATTTACCACTGGAACATCATTAATCTGAATAGTTCATTTGTTTTCAACAATATGTGCAAGGTAACATTAATTTCCATCTTTAACTAGTTTCTTAGCTTCCTGATATGTTATCAAATTTAAGGGTTTATTATTGTACATAAAGTGTGTATATTTCTGAAAAGAAAACTCTTTAGCTCTGTAGTAAATCTTAGCTTGATTAACAGAAAGGTTTTCCATGCCCAAAATAACATAAAACTCTACTAGAGGCAAAAACAATATGGTTTTCCGGTAGATTCATTTTACACACAGTGACATGATTGTTCTCATAATTTCTTTTTTATCATGATTTCCCCCATTGTTTTTTCCATATGTTCATGATTCATATCTTGATATGGAATTCCCAATTTACTAGAAAAATTCTCAAAAATGAATGAATGTGTTGACCTCAAATCAAACAACACATTGGCCTAATCTGAACAAACAAACTGGGTACCTGATACTACTTCATTCGATGTTCCAACATCTACTAAAGTAGTTGCAAAAGATTTAACCAAACCTTTATACTTGTAGTATTGTTTCTTTCCCTCAGTTGAGTTCTTAATCAGACACTCATTTCCATAATGACCCACTTCATTATAGATAAACCATTTTTCTGATTGTAAATCAGATTTTTTCATACCATTATGCTGGTCATTTTTAGAGTAATTACAAGCTTTATGTCCAATTTTACAACAATGGTAACACTTACTATAATTCAAAAGACATTCCCCAGCATGCTTCTTACCTCAATTTTCACAAATTATAATCTTTGGTTTCATACCATCATACTTCTTTGAAGGCTGTTTCCCTTTCACTTGCCACCTTGTCCTCTTTTTCTGTTGTTTGTCAAAGAATACATGATCATTAGCAAACTTCATTTCCACCTTCTCTACACCTTGAACACGTTTTTCATAACTTTAGAACTCAAGAGAAGCTAAACCTCTTAGATACATTGGATTTAATCTTGAGTAAAAACTATTGATTTTACTATCAAGATCTCGTATGAAATTTGGAGCATACCATGCCAATAGAGTGATTTGTTTCATCACAAGATGCCATTGATTCATCCCCCTACCACAATTAAAGTAATTTATTTTCCATTATAAGATGAAACACCTTAGGAAATTATTTCTCAAGAAACATACATTTCGATTCATCCCAATCAAGAGCATCAATCTACCAACTATCCATGATATTATTCACAATTGACCACCACTGATCATCTTCACCTACAAAACTGTAAACATCGAGACTAAAATTTTAATGTTTCAAACACCCCATAACATAGAAAATATTCTCCAGTGCTTTAATCCACCATTCTTCTACAACATGGTCAGATGATCCTTTGAATGATGGGGGATGTTGCCTCATGAAGTGATCCACTACTAACATGTTTTTCCGTTGTTGATCTAGCTGATCTCATGCATGGATACCACTAACCTTTATAGCCTGACTCAATTGTACCATAGCTGCAAAAAACTACTCAGTTCCAATTCCAACCAGCTCAGGTTGATAATTTGGAAAGTTGTCTTCCTCCTGATGTTGTCCCAACATATCTTCCCAATTTCGTCTGTGGAAAACCATTCTGAACATAGAAATTTCTTAGGCAAAGCAAAATAGTAATTTGTAAATTCTATTTCACTTCAATATTACCATAAATTAATTTATGGACATTAATTTAACAATATCATAACATCTAATGTTATCTAAACCGACCTTTGATGCGAACTATAATGACCCTGGATTAAAAAATTACAAAATCGTGATTTAAAATGAATAATTCGCATTGAGGATCTTTTTATATTTAGAGTTTCAGAGAGTTAGTCCATTACTATTACATTACTTCACAAAAAAATCAAATTATACACTTCTACAGTATTTCAATTTTTCCAAAAAATAAAAAACTTTTGAAAAAATAGTCATGTCCAGTTCCATGTTTTAGACAACATTAATTTCCCTTGATCCCATCCTTGACCATATTCATCTTTATGTCATGTGAAAAAAATTTCTAAACATGTAATGAGCATAAAAAGATCAGTAAGGGTTATAAAACAACGAAATAAAACATTAGTTCATCAATACATACATAACATATGCTCCTTAACATACCTCATGAAATTATAAGATTTATGAATAACACATTAAAATCATAAAATCAAAAAGGCAACTTGTGGCATCCATATCATAAATACATTGTAGCTATCACAACTATGTTGGGAGTTACATTTGGAATACCCATCATAGAATATTCCCTAAATCTCATAGGAGAAACATTCATTATTACCTCCATAATGATACCCAATGCATTGGAGAGCTATCTCAGGATCACTCACCCTATGTTTATCATGGAACCACCCATATACGTATACAATTCACTAGGACTATAACATATTAATAGCACATAAAACAATTGTAATGGATAGATAACATTTCTATATTGAAATCACAATATATCATTTAAATATATTGACATAAAAAACATTATCAAAACCATTTTCAATACCAAAATATATAAAAGTGTATATGGTATTTATTTTCTTTTTAAAAATATTACATCTTGTTAAGGAATCTATAGACCAAATAATACTCACGGCGGCGGAAAAAGTCATTGTCACCACTCACATAAAAACAATCTTTTTTTCATTTAGTAAAATTCCTTGTAGAAAAATATTCTCTTTGAATGACATGAAAATTAAAAGGTATTTATACCACATATAAAATATTGTCGTGTATAAAACAAAATATGCCTCAATGAAAGGATATTGAGATGATGTCCCTTACCTCGTGTCTCATATGAACCATTCATTCATTAATCTCCTGAATAATAAACTAAAGTTAACTCCGACTATCATAAGACCATATTTCAAGTTTATTATTCCTTTTATTTCACTTATTACAGTGTTATAATTTTTATGTAATCATTTTTATTAATAATGGTCATTTTGTCAATATTTGGTACTTGAGTAAAAAATGAACTTCTTACAATCACAATTTGGTCATATTTTCAAATATCCATTATATACATAATGATATTAATTATGTAGATATCTTATATATCATATTTATCCATTGTATGTATGTATTTATAATACTACATAACATTTATAGATAAGAAATGAAATGCACCGTTCATGGAGATGGTAAGTCATATGTACACATGAACGTTACTTTCATTTCTATTTATTATTTTAATGGAATTAAAACATAATGATCCATAGGTATATTATAATTACCATATAATTTAATATATAATACCATTAATATTATCAATTATGCATACCACATATGTCATTAACGATTCATATCACTTTGAGGGGGTTGTAGTCCGCACTTTCTCAAATGAAATTATCTCATTTACCCATAATGAAAACCATAAAGGTATAATATAAATGTAAAATACATAAGCATAAAGAAAAAATAAAAATAACATATATGATATATAAATATAGTTTCATCATAATGGTGCCCATAAAAAGAATAAAAAGATTTTAGGGGGATGGATAAATAAAATAACACAAAAGAACTGAAGAGAAAGTGTTACCTTTAAATCGGGTAACTCCCTTTGATTTCAAACAAAAGGGTATGTTGATGTTCTTTATACCACTGTTAAGGCTTCTAGAAGGAGGATTGGGATGTAGGGAAATTAATTGGTCTGATGTTGGATGAGGTAAGTGGCTTAAGAGGTGTGATGAATGGGTTAGATGTGAGTGATTTTTATAATGGGGAGGGGGCCTCTTTAAAAATGTGTAAAAATAATATTTTATTACATAATGATTTTAGGTTTATAATTTTCAAAAACTTATTAAATTCAAATATAAGATGACTCATGAATGAAATAAAATCATCCAATTATAATTGGACATGTTATGGATATTATTTTAATCATTATAATATTATTTATTTAAATCATTTATTAATGAGGTAAAAACAACATCATTATTATGTCCTAAATAATTTCATTTATTTGATGTCTAAAAATTATAAAAAAATAACCATGATGTAGAAAATATTTATATATTTCCAAATAATATTTATAGTCGAAATGATAACTAATATAACCTTATGTAAAAATTAATTTACTAAAAGATATTTGATTATATTATTTTTTACTTTACTTTAAGTTAATTAAAATAAAGTGTCATTATCACTACCTTGTGGCTTCTTGGGGTCCTAAAATCGACCCAAAGATGACCATGGTCGTATATGTATCATCCAGTAAGATGTGGGAACAATTTAGCATAATTGTATACTATTATAATAATATTTTTTGCCCTTATTTACCATATGTACCATTTAACTATAGTAAATTAAATATTTACTAAAGTAAATATTCATAATGTAAAAACATAAAAGTTACATATTTACACAATTTGGACCTCCTGATTCCAAATATTGAATCCACTTCTTTAAATTCAAAACACAGAAGAGGAATAAATTAATTTAAAATTAGTTCCCGATATATGCACAAAATATTGACACTTGTATATGTCCAATTTCAAAGTGAAATTAAATCAAAGGACCAACTTTGAATTAAGTTGAAAAAGTGAAATCTAATTACACATTAAAAAAAATTAAAAATATAATCTAACTATATAAATAAATTAAAATGAAATGATGTTTTTAATTAAAATTCATTATTTTCATTATTCATTAAAAATGATCTTTATCTAAAAAATACTAAAAATTCATCCAAATTCTATTTTTGATGTACCTATTCTAAAGAATATTATTTTCATGTCAAATAGAACATATAAAAGAGGCAAAAAGTATAATTAAAAAGGGTTTTTCCATCAAAAGGAAGTAAATCAACCTTTTAAAGAATATTAGATTATTTTTCTTAAAATTGGATTCATTCACATTTTAAGCCTCTTAATTTTATTTGATAATTGTAAAAACATTTTACAAACATGTATAATCATATTTTAGTTAGTTCTGTTCATTCCTGATAATATAACGACTAGGCTGTAACTACTATTTAAAATAATAATATTATATTATTATTGTGCAACATAAGATTTCAAATAAACCCATTATTTCATATCGGGTATGCCATCGAACATAGAACCCAATTTAAGGTAAAATTTATATTTAATTCATAAAATATTAATTAAAAATAAAATTTATTATTTCATTATTTACCTAGGATATTGCATATATGTTATTAATACATTTGACCCTATATTAGTTTAATAATTTAAAAAGTTTATTATAAAGGCCCTGATCGTAATATCCTATAGTCGGTGGTAACTTTATTAAATTGGAAAAAGATATATATTATCACATCACAAAATACTGCATAGTTTATTAGTCTTGGTAAAATAGATAAATATTTTAATCTCATATTACATTTGAAATCATATAATATTACATTTTGAAATATAAAAAATAATATGAATCCTTGAACTCATTCTATGATTGAATATTTATATCTTGGGGAAGAAAAAAACTAATGGTGAGCTCAAATTCTTGGTAAGATATACATAATGAAGAAGAAACTAGGAATAAAAAATGAAAAATAAATAAGTCATGATCAATATGAAAATATAAATTACTCAAAACACAAGACATTAAATCTATAACTTTAGAAAAAATGATTCCATGGATAATATCAATGAAATAATATCATGGATAATAATAAATAAATTTTTTAAGAAGGAAATAACTAATATTAGAAATCATGATATCAAGAAACATAATATTTATACCTTAATTACCTTTCACAAGGTAGTTTAACAATATGGGAAACCCTATTTAATGTTATCTTACTAATTCTCTTCATGATTCTATTGATACATTAAATGGGTATATAATTTTTTGTCCGACCAATCATGGAATGTCAAACACATTCCTCATATATAAAATGATTGATTTCATTATTGAATAAGATATATTATTAATAAATTTCATTATTTATTGATGAATAATGAATATACATCCTTCCCATATTAATTATATAACCATTAAAGTTAATCACCATATATAAATATTATATACACTTTAACAAATATGAATATCCATGAAAAATAATATGTATTCATAGAGGAAATATAATTTCCAATTATCTCAAGAAGGTGATTATTTTAAGGTAAATATTTGGATTATAAAAACTAATCAGGAATGTGAAATTCAATGCATTCCCTGGTCAAACTATTCATAAAATTCCCTCGAAATAATAAGGATAATATCAATACCTCATATTACCAGTGGACTATATATAAAATAAATAGTTTTCATTAATGAATAGATATTATATAGTATGATATTTAAGAAAATTATTGATGAAAGTACCCTTCCCACTATGATCATATCTTTTCAAAAAATATAAAATTTACTAAATATTATGAAATGAAATAATTGAAGAGTACCATGAATACTTGAAAAGTAATATTCAATGAAATGATTGGTCATTGTAGCATAATTTTTTCGTTCATGCCAGTAAGTCAAATGTAATCATTCTATACAAATTTTTCTAAGAAAATTTAAAAAATATTTTTTATGGAAAATAAAATTATTATTACAATTTAAATAAATTTTAAAAATAATATTATGTGTAAAAATAATATTATACAATCATAGTTAAATATTTCTTGAGAAAAAATTGTAAACATTTATTTGGATGAAATTTTTTTAACCAAATAGAGAAATGATATTAGTTTTTATGAAATATATTCTCTCAATCATTTTAAGTACCAAAAAGATGAAAGTGTTACTATTACATAAAAACTTATTGAATAATTAGGGTGTAAGATAATTAAAGGGGTTTATAATAACATTATATATAACACCACCAAGATTTAATAGTACGTTATCTCATTAATGTAATTCACTAGCTTGCGCTACATGCAACACCGAGTCTTAGTGCACTGCAACATACCAAACTAGTCATTCAAAAAAATGATTGTGAATAGTATTAACTGCAACAATAATATTATAAACTCTATATAATTTTAACATCCATTTTATGTCATTCATATACCTAATATAAGAAAAAATTAATTTTTGTACATAAAAGAAGTATTTTTCAGAAAAAAAATAGCAGGACATAAAAGTTTAGTTTGGATAAAGTTTCGGTACTTTTCTGATAACTTTCATATTTGATGAATAGTGATTAATACTATGTTTTAATTTAAAACAACTTTTTTAATAAAATTAATTTATAGTGATAAATTATGCATTTGAATTGTTTTGAAGTATAATTATATTATATTTTTATCATTTAATACAATTTAGGTCATTATAAGTAATTTCATAGTTAAATTTGTCATAAACACATGTCAATCTTCTAATAGTTATTTCCTTTTAAAAACCCGCTTTTTGGCTTTGACAATTGGAATTAATTTAAAATTAATTAATGAAACTTATATGTTTATAATTAGTAATAATAGAATTCATTTATGAATTAAAAATATAAAAATTATCTTAGGGTGAAGTTTTGGTATTTTTCTGAAAACATTCCATTTTTGATGAATAGTGAAAAATATTATGTTGTTGTTTAAAACTATATTTTTATAAAAATAATTATTTATTTTATTTAAATTTATTTTAAGTCTCAATATTTATATAATACCAATATAATTTCATTATAATTATTCGGATTTGTTTTGTAATAAAATTAGACGTATAATTTTTTATTGATCATTTTACCATCTTTTACCCACCTTCTATAAGCTTCTGTAAATTTTCATAAAACCTAATTTTACTAATTCAATGAGTTGAATTTCAAAAAATTTATATACACGGTTCATTCCAGTATGTAAAATGTGGTTCAATATGATGAAAATAATTTTTGGTGAATAATAACTTTAGACTTTTTTACCACGGTTAAAAGTAAACAGGGTAATTAAAGGTCAAAATGATATTTTATTTACCCTAACACATGTCCTAATTCAATTGGATAAGGGTAACTAGACCAAAAAAAACCTTATTAATAAAATATTATCCACTTTGGTCCACTTGGATTAGATTAGGACATTTATTATTATTTTATTTAAAGAAGAGTTAAAAGAGTTAAATTCATTGTTTAATAACTAAACCATTTTTAATATTGGGTTACACACAATAAAAATTATCCTATAAATATTCATTAGAAATCTAGAATTATTTTATAAATAATTGTATTTTATTTATAATTTTTAGATATTAAGTAATTTAATTTATTTATGACACAATGATGATGCAGTAATTACCTTATTAATGAAATATTCAAATAATTGACATTATAAATATCCAAATTAATGTAAAATTAGAATTATGATGAATAAAAATTATTTTATTGGTTTATATGACATGTTATAGTTGGTAAAATAATATTTATTGGAAGTGATAAAGTTTTTATATGTTTGAAAAAAATAAAATACTAAATAGTGTCAAAATTGAAATAATTGAGTTTTTAAAACAAATTCTATATTATTAATTGATATAATATTAATAAAAATATAAGGTTTGGAAAAAAGACATTTATAAGGTTATATATATTAATAATGAACCACATGGGGTTCTTTTGTCCTGTTATAGTAATTTTATTAACCACATAATATAACTATACAAAGAGTCATGGTAAATGTAAAAATATTTAACTAAGAGTTAAATCTAAATGATATGGTTAATATGATGACATAAACCTATCTAAACGCTATTGGTTAGGAGGTTTTCGACTCATAACCACCTTATCCTAGAAATAATTCATTTTTGAGCCATTAGAAACCGAAAATTATTTTATTATAAAATAATATTTCAAGGTTTTCATAAAGTGACCCTCACCTCTCTAATAAACTAGTACATCCCCTTCTCACAAAATCACACCTCCAAATATATTTGGCTCAGCCAAACCTACCCAAATATTCTACCAACATCCCTAAAATCAAAATTGAGTCCTTACTTTGATGAGAAGGCCAACCTAAGGACCCCTTTTGATCAACTCAAAAGGAAACACCCAAGTAGAGGTAATAATTTCACCACCCTCTTTCAAGTTTTCTTCTTCTTCCACTTCCTCTTTCTTTGTGATTTAGATACCAAAATAATAAATCCATTAAAATATAAATACATTTTTGTTATTATAACTATGGTACAACTATATTTTTTTACCCATCGTACAAATGACAAAGTCTCCATACGTCCATACGTACAGCTGACCGTCTCCACGTTGTGGTGTAGATTTTTATTCAAACACATCATTATTTGAATGGATATAATAATGAGTATAACTAATGTAAATAATAAATATAAAAAATTAATGATTATGTACATATGATATACCATCCAATTACATAAAATTTCACCATCAATATAATGTTATTGTCGCTCGTGCGTATGTACATATTACTATCTCCACCAACGCGGTGAGATTCGTTCCCCATCGTAATCATTCAAGAATAATTTTCATTTTATTATTCAAAATAATGTTTATGAACATAATATAATTCTGTATATAAATCAAATGCATCATATTCATAACAAACATGGCCTACGTGACCAAGCATATAAAGGAAAACAAATCAGGTAACACCCAAAACAATGATACTACTAAAATTATTATTAGCAAAACAATATTAGAAGATCATATATGATATAATATTTATGTATATGGTTATTTTATAATTTAATAACAATTATTTTACTATTAGATAGGATGGTAAAGTACCCTTGAACAAGGAAAGTACATGGTAAGGGTAAATTTCACATTCTCTTTATTATCAGAGGTTGTCTTTACGTAAGTATCTACCGAGCCCTCTATATCATCTACATCTGTGTTTTCTTAAAAATATATTTTATAAAAATTTAATATTTACTGGAAAATGGGTTAAAGTCATTTATACCCTTATTTTACTATATATGTTTTGAAATTTATCTTTCTGTCATTTTCGAAACTAGGTAATTTATGACCATTTTGATAAAATTAGATAAGAATGTTTTTTTAACTTATACGGTGGGTGCATCTATTTTCCACAATTATAACATCTTCAAAGCTTCCCTTACAATCTTATAAGAATATTTTGAAAATAAATTTTTTCTTTTATAATTATATGGATTTTAAATTATTTCAAAATGAAAATATATATTTCTCTAAAAAAAATGATTTCATCTATGTCGACATCTTTTTGATGTATTTTAAGCTTGTTTGAAGTTGATTTATTATGATACAAATCTTCTATATTGTTTTGATAGTTTTGTGATTGTAACACCCCGAGATTTTATGAAAAATATTCTTTTTAATTTCATTAATGTCTTGTGTAATACGCTACACCAAAAGGAGCATTCAAAACACGCATCTCTGACATGGCTTGAATTAGACGCAATCACGACCTTCCATGATAGCGTGTGTTGTACGCAACACCAAGTTTCGCTAAACAACGATATGCTATTAAAATATTATTAAAACTAGCCGTTATGAATAGTAATAACCACTTTTTGAAATTTTGTAAATTTTATTTTTCAAAATGGACTTCATTTTTGGATTCGGAATATTGAAATTAACTTAGGGTGAAATTTTGGTAATTTTCGGATAACTTTCATATTTTGATGAATAGTGGAAATTACTAAATTTTAATTAAAAACAACTTTTTCAATCGAAATAATTAATATTGATAAATTATTAATTTTAGTGGTTTTAAAGTATATTTAGAATATATTTTTACAATTTAATACAATGTTGGTCATTGGATGTAATTTCACATTTAAACCAGTTATAAACAAGTGTCAATCTTTTGATAGTTATTATCTTTTAAAAACACGCCTTTTGTTTTGACGACGAGAATTAATTTTTAAATTAATTAATGCAACTGATATGTTTTGAATTTGGTAAAATAGAAATCATTTCTGAGTTCATAATATCAAATATAGCTTAGGCCTAATTTTTGGTATTTTTCTGAAAACTTTCAATTTTTGATGAATAGTGAAACCACTAAGTGGTAGTTAAAAAAACTGAATTGTTCATAAAACTTAATTTTACCGCTTCTGTAAGTGGAATTTCAAAAATCCGAGAGACACGGTTGATGTCAGTAAGTAAAATGTGGTTCAATGAGATGAAAATAATTTTTTGGTGAATAGTAACTTTTTACTTTTTTATACCACGGTTAAAAGTAAATAGGTTAATTAAGGGTAGAAATGATATTATTATTACCCTAACACATGTCCTAATTCTATTGTACAAGTTTAATTCGACCAAAAACAAACCTAGGAATAAAATATGACCATTTAGGCCCACTTGGATTAGATTAGGACATTTATTATTAATTTATTTAAAGAAGGGTTAAAAGAGTTAAAATCAAAGTTTGTTTAAAAAAAACATTTTTAATATGGGGTTATACATAATATTAATTAGACTATAAATATTAATTAGAAAGCTAAAACGATTTCCTACATAATAGTATTTTATTTTTAATTTTTAGACATTAAATAATTCAATTTATTTATGACACAACGATGGTGCAGTAATTATCCTATTAATGAAATATTGACATAATTGATGTTATAAATACCCAAATAAATATAATTTGAGACTTTTTATGAATTCCACTAATTTTCTAGGTTACTATGACATGTTAATATTTATTTAATTAACTTTTTTTGAACTTATCATTCTGTTATGAGTTTCACAAAAATCAATTACTAAATAGTGTCAAAATTGACCTAAAATAGTTTTTAAAACAAATATTATATTATTAATTGATATTTTATTCCTAAAAATCTAAGGATCAGCCAAATGACTTAGATAAGGTTATATATATTATTAATAAACAACTTGGGGTTCTTTTGTCTTCTTATAGTAAGTTTATTAACCTTATGGTGTAAGAACACAAGAAGACACGGTAAAAGTAAAATTATTTAACTTAATGTTAAATCTTAATGATAAGGTTAAAATAGGAACCTAAACTTATCTAAATTATATTGTATGAGAGGATTTCGACCCATCCCCACCTTAGCCTCGAAATAAATCAATTTTGAGCTCTTTAAAACCTAACTTGACTTTATAATAAAATAATATTTTTAGTTATTCCAAAGATGCCCCTCTCCTCCCTTATAAAAGGGCACCTCCTCCCCCTCCTCCTCAAACCAATTTGAGCACTCAAGTGCGGCCAACCCCTGCCAAAATCCATTCTCCACTTCCCTAGAAACATCCTAGAGGTTCTGGTCTTCCTCAAAGACCAATTTTAGTGCCCTAAGTAGAGGTCTCAAAGAGGAGCTTCAAAGAAGAGGTAAATTCCGTTACTGATTCGTTCACCTTTATTTCTTCTTCCACTTCTTCTTCATAGGTTGTTTCATTTTGAAGTAATAACATCAGTATCACTAATATATTGATATGTTATTATAAGTATGAAACAATCCTATTTCACCATCTATCCATCCTACGGAAAACGAAATCACCGCGCGTGCGTACGTACGGAATACCGTCTCCACGCCGTGGTGTAATCTATTTTCCACCACCACTTTACTTGGATGGGTATAATGGTGTACATAATAACTATATATGATTATTTTAAAGTGATATTGATTCTGAAATAGTATACATACACTCCAATACAATTCCACCATCATGAGAACAATATCATCGCTCGTGCGTACGTACGGACTACCGTCTCCACGACGCGATGAGATTCATTCTCCACGTTAACCATTCTTGAATGATTATAAAGTATTTATAATAATTAATAATGAAATATATGACATAATAATGATTCTGGATTTATGTGTATATATATGTATGTCATCTACTTAATTCCATTCAACTCAATAAGGAAACGAAAACAGCGTTCATGCGTACGTACGACCTACCATCTCCATGAATGGTGTATTTCATTCCATTTACTGATTTATTATATATATTTATATTCTGAATATATATATATAAATCATGTTTTATGTTCTGGAATTATGTAATCATGATCTAAGTAATCATATGAATAATTACAAGTCAAAACACGAATGACAAATGAAACAATTTTACCGAAAACACTCTTTGACATGGAATTTACAAAAGAACAGGTAATATAAAGTCATAAGTGAACCATATATGATATAATAACAATGAATATGATTCTGTAATAAGTCAATGACATTATTTAAATCATTATAAAGGAGGTTCGGACACTTACGAAGAAAATCGGACCTAAGTTAAGGGAAATATTACAATCTCAATTTTTTTATCCGACATTGTTTATACTTTGGTATTTACTGGGGTGTATTTTATCATCCACATCCATGCTTCCTCAATATGTAATATTTATATCCTTCTACAATAGTTTAAATCCAATTTTACCCTTCGTTGAGTTTTTAGTAAAAGATATGAATGGAATCTTTTGTCGTTTTTCGTACGAGGTACTTTTTGACTTTTTCGACAAAAGTACGAAGAATTTTTTTTTAACTTATACGGCATGAATGGATTTTTAAAACATTATTTCCAAGAAGCTTCCTTTACAAGTTTTAAAGTTTATTTTTAATCAACTTCTTTTAGTTTAAAGTTGCATGACATGTTAAGAAAGGAAAAATGTTTTTGAAGAAGAAAGGATATTTTCCTCAAGAATGGAGTTAAAGTGTTTTATCAGAATTATTTTCCATCTAAGATAATAAAGGGTTCTGTTTTTATACCTATTATTACATTGATTTGATTATGTTGTGATGGAATTATTTTTATGAATTACTTTATCTTATATGAATTTTTTTATGATGTCAAGATGTTTAAGAATCCCATTTTTATTACATGGGTTATGATATGATATATGGTTTATGATTTTGTGGAACACATTAGAATGGTATCATTAAGATATGGGTGGGACCTATATCTCCCTCCAATGCATTGGGTAAAGATTTTATATCTCATGAGATAGACATGGATGGAATGGTAGGTTATACCGGTTCAGTGAAACAGGACTGAAACGAGGGTGACTCGGTTCAGAAAGGGACTTTGTCCACTAAGATAGTCTTGGCAATGAGTCTTGACTAACAAGAAATGATTCCCTATGATTATGTGTGTATTCCACAAAGTTTAATGTTTTAGGTTATGATTATTGTGATTTCATTTCACTACTATGATTTATCCCATGTTATGAAATTATTCTCTCTTTTGCAGGTTAATTTTTCCAAAATGTTATGTTCTTATGAAAATGATGTGATTGATATTTCTTTTGTTTACCCTTAATGAGCATTTGAGCTCACACATTTATGTTTTCTTTTCCCCAGGATATAAAGAAAGGTTCTAGGTATTAAAAAAAGGACTATCTTTATGGGAGATGATGAAGATCTTTCACCAGGATTAGAAGATTATATTCCGAGTTTCCAAAGACACTAAACTATTACGATCCTTGTGTGTGTGTTTTTGTTATGTACTATGTATTCCGCAAAAGTAATGTAATGTCCATGTATGTCAGGCTTCGGGTATCTACAGTGATATTTTTGACTTTGGATGTATTATTTTTATACCATTCATGGTTTATAGATAAAGTATTCACATTTCGTATGCTAGATTTAATATTAATTTTTATGTTAAATTTAAACCTTTTCATTCGAGAAATGCATTGGACTTTGTAAGTGATGGGTGGAGCCCACTATAGCTTCTTGGTGCATCGGTAGGTCTCATGAGGCAAAATAGTGTCTTGGCACAGGGCCTTGGAAAAATCTAATTTGTAGTCTTGGAACAAGGCCTTGACTATGTGGTTTTGAAGTTCGGAATTATGCATTCCATCATTATGAAATTGGATATTGAAATATCTTGTCATTATTAGACTTTTAGAATATCCATGTGATTAAGTAAATGGAATTATTTGATTTTATATTTTCCATATTATGTTGAAGTTTATGTTTGAAGATCTTATGTTTAGTTCTTATACATTGCCTTAAATGTTTTTGCTCATTTATGAAAGATTCTGTTATATTTTTATCCTTACTAATCATCTAAGCTCACCCATTTCTATGTTTTATTTTTTCCAGGATGTGAAGAAGTATTTAATGGTTGAACTTCAGGGATAGGCTAAGGATATAAGTGTGCTCAAAGGGGAAAATGTTTTTTATGTTTTTATATCATGACGTAATGTAAATTTTTTGAATATATCTAGTACTTCCATAGATACTAAACTAATCGGTCTTTCGGGACAAGATTCCTTGTATCATTCCAATGTTATTTAATAATGCACCGACTCTGGGTAACTGGGGTTGGGGCATTGCAGTTGGTATCAGAGGAAGTTTACAACAAACCGTCGAAACTAGATTTAGAAAAACTCTTCTTAGAGAACACTAACCAAAGATAGACTTTGAGGATCTGTATAGTAGAAATTCATCTAATTTTTGTACTATAGATATTTTGTGAGTATTCCATGCAATACATCACTGTCTAGATACGTGTAGGTAGAGGTGGATCTAGCATAGATGTACCTAGTGGTAAGACCTGAAAACACCTCTTTGAACTAGACTTGAACGGGAACTGGTGCACGACAATGGTCCTTGATGCACTCTTGGTTACGACAATTATGGGGGATATGCTTAGAATAAATCACATTTTCTTTACAAGCCATTATGAATTATTTAGGTGTAATTACTTCCTCAAAGAAAACATTTTTTTTATGATTATAGATTATATGAATAATAATTTTAATTTACATGAGGTATTTTACAAATTTGGAATTATAGATTGCGATTCATAAACTAACCTAGTGTATTCTATTTTATTGAAATCGCGTCTAGTATAAGGATTGAGAATTCTAGAAATACACATGATCGAAAGATTAAGAAGGATCATATCATTCAATGTAATAAGAAAAAATTTAAAATTGAAGTATTCTCCCACGTATTCTCATCATATGAAGAAATAGTATCATCTGTTAATAAGATATGTAATGAATTTTCTAAGTTCTACGGATTTGAAGGGAAGCAATAGAAGAAAATGTTGGTAGAGAGAAAGATGGATAAAGGGAATATGGGAAAGAAGTATTTTCCCATATGTGATAACTGTGGAAAGAATCACCATGGTAAATGATTGAAATCAATGAGAGTTTGTTCTATGTGTGGAGAAAAAGGACACCAAGTTCTTTATTGCAATGGAATGAAAAAGGGTTCAAATGTATAATGCTTCATCTTCCAGGAGTTGGGACACTATGTGAATCAATGTCAAAAACATCAGAGTATGCCTCAAATGATGCTATAGGATAATAATAATGTTATGATACTACCAAAAATGAAGAGGAATGACTTGTGTTATTATACAGTTATTAAATAATTATTACATTTGAGTGTTGTATCAACAGTTTACTTGTTATATGAATTATGGAAATATATAAGGATTGTACTATAGTACTATTTCATTCAGGATTTTTGATTGTATGGTACAAAGTAAAGTGACACAACTTCGGGTTATTTTTTTGGAAAATACATGGTTGAAGGAAAGGTAAACCATAATATGGTCCTGATACTGAGATAGTGATTTTTAAATAAGAGATGGTTTTTTGGATAAATTATTTTGGATATTTTTTACTACCTTGAAACTTATTATTGATTTGTATATTCCATCATTGTTGGAGTTTATAATATTTTTTGATATAAAGAGTATATCTAGTATTCTATATGTAATAAAGGAGCATGAATGTAATCAATAAGGTTTTATGGTATTTCTCGGTGTTATCGTGTTTTAAAAGAATAGACGATAAAGGTATTCAAATGTTATTACGTGGAAAAAAGGATCTTCATTATGTTTACCTTCCATATATATTTTGGGCGTTGAATTATGAAAAAAAGTATTTTAGATATGTATAATGGTTGGAATGGATTATGTTTGACATTAGATACTATTATTAAGGTTAACGCATTTCATAATATTATTTTTGGATTGTTATAAAAAGGACAACACGGAGGTCAGGCAACAACCCGCCACGTCTGGCAAGGCCGCGAGACTTTAACACGCAACTGAAGGGCGACAGGGGTGCATCACCTACCACTGGCATACATGATGAACTAGTTTGTGTAATGTAGTTATTTTTAAATAGTCTAACAAATGAATTATAAATTCATTACTTTTGAAACCCTATTCGGTTATGATAAATAAAATATTTTTGAATTCTATTATTTTTTGGAGTGAAAGGTGTGATTGTGGTTGGAATTAGTTGAAGGATGAATCTTTAGTTATGAGTTATATTTTTCCTATTATTCTTGGAATAAATTAATTCTAAAACATTAGGAAAAATTATCTTAAAACCAAAAATGTGTGATCCTAATACCTTATGTTGTGTTGAACCGATGATATTTGAAATCACCATAGATTGATGGCTTTGAGGCCCTCAATTTTACAGTTATTTGTGATTGATGACTTCAATCACTTCCTATAAATATTTATGTATTTTTTCAAATTATGTGTCTCTAATATCCACCAATGTTCTCTTAATCAGGATCATAATTTGGTGGTGACTTCTTCATTTCTGTTTCCCTCTTATTAAGACTAAATTTTATTAAACCAATTTTCGATCTGTGTTTTCCACAAAGGTATTTTGCTATTTTTAACCATTTATTTTCAAAAACAATTTCAAATCGTGAGGAATCAATTTATTGAAGGAGGATGGAATGTGACACCCCATTATCTCATAGTAATTTATCTCATTAATGTAAGTCAATAGCTTGCGCTACATGCAACACCGAGTTCGAGCACACCACAACTTACCAAACTAGCAGTTCAAAAAAACTGGTATAAATAGTATTAACTGAATTTTGAATCGTATATACTATATAAGATTTTAACATCCATATTATGTATTTCTTAGACATAATATAAGAAAAAATTTATTTTTTATATAAAAGATGTATTTTTCAAATAAAATATATGCAATTCTACAGCATTTTCATGGAAAACCCTTTTTGAAACCAATATGTGACACATTTATATATTCAATTCAATGAAATTAAATTCATATTTAGAAGAGGGAAGTTAAATTTTATATTTGGATTAAATTTTGGTACTTTTATTATAACTTTCAACTTTTGATTAATAGTGAAAAATACTATGTATTAACTGAAAAAAACTTTTTTAGTCGAAATAATTTTATAGTGTTAAACTTTTTAATTGAATTTTTTTGAAGTATAATTAGATTATATTTTTATCATTTAATACAATGTAGTTCATTATATGTATTTCACATTAATATTTAACATAAACACATATCAATCTTTTGATAGTTTTTACTTTTTAAAAACCCACTTGTTGGCTCTGACCACGGGAATTGATTTTAAATTAATTTTTGCGACTTATATTATTATAATTTTGTAAACTAAAATTAATTTTTGAATTAGGAATATCAAAATTATCTTAGGGGTAATTTTTGGTATTTTTATGAAAACATTCAATTTTTGATGAATAGTGAAAAACACTGTGTTTTAGTTTAAAACCATCTTTTTATTTAAAGAATTATTTATTTTATTTCAATTTATTTTATGTAAAAATAGATATATAATACCTATATAAGTTCAATGAAATTAAATGGAGTCATTTTTTAATAAAATAATATTTATAAAATTTTATTGATCTTTTTACCATCTTTTACCCATCTTCTAGGAGCATTTGCAATTTTGCATAAAACCTAATTTTACAGCGTGTGTGATATTATAATTACCCTAACACATGTCATAATTCTATTGGATAAGTTTAATTTGACCAATAACAACCTTGAGAATAAAAAATGATCCTCTTTGGTTCACTTGGATTAGATTAGGACATTTATTATTTTTTTATTTAAAGAAGTGTTAAAAGAGTAAAATTCACAGTTTAATAAATAAATAATTTTTAATATAGGGTTATACAAAATATAAATTCGAATATAAATATTAATTATAAATAGAAAAATATTTCATGAATAACTATATTTTATTTATAATTTTTAGAAATTATATAATTTAATTTATTTGTGACACAATGATGATGTAGTAATTACCTAATTAATGAAATATTAAAATAATTGATTTTATAAATATCCATATAAATGTAAATTGAGACTTGTAATGAATTACACTAATTTTTTAGCTTAATAAGAAAAGTTATGCTTGGTTAAATAAGTTTTATTCCAAGTGATAATGTTTTTATGGCTTTCAAAAAAAATAGAATAATAAATATTGTCAAAATTGACATTATTGAATTTTTAATAGAAAAACTATATTATTAATTGATATAATATTCATAAAAATATAAGTTTCAAAAATAGAACATAGATAAGGTTATATTAATTAATAATAAACCACATGGAGTTCTCTTGTCTTGTTATAGTTGATTATTAACCATATAATAAAAACATACAAAGAGACATGGTAAAAGTCAAACTATTTAAATAAGAGTTAAATCTAAAAGATAAAGTTACTATGATGACCTAAAACTATATAAAACCTGTTAGTTGAGAGGTTTTAGACCCATCCCCACATTATCCTTGAAAAAAATTCATTTTTGAGCCATTAAATACCGAGAATTCTTTTATTATAAAATAATATTTCATGCATTTCCTAAAGTGACCCTCTCTACTCTTATAAAAAGGTACTTCTTCTTCTCACAAAATCACACATCCAAAGCCATTTAACTTGGACAACCCCTACCCTAATATCTTGACAACTTCCATAACATTATCCTACAGTCATTACTTTGATCTGAAATCCAATATATAGATCCCTTTTGATCAAATCAGAAGAAAACAGCCGAAGTAGAGGTAATAATTTCACCACTCCTTTTCAAGTTCTTATCTTCTTCCAATTCCTCTTTGATTTTTTCCATACAAAAATAATAAATGCATAAACTTATAAATACTATTATGTTATTATAAATATAGTAAAACCATATTATTTTTTCTATCCATCCTGTAAATGACAAAGTCACCATACGTGTGTACGTACAGCTTACTGTCTCCACGTTGTGGTCGAGTTTTTTATTCAAACACATCATTGTTTGGATGGGTATAATAATGAGTATAACTGATGTAAATAATAAATATAACATATTAATGATTCTGTATATATGATATACCATTCAATTATATATGTTTTCACCACCAATATATTGATATTTTCGCTCATTCGTATGTACGGATTACTGTCTCCACGTCCGTGATGAGATTCATTCCCCATTGTAATCATTCAAGAATAATTTTCATTTTATGATTAGATAAATTATGAACATAATATAATTATTTATATGAATCAGATATATCCTATTCATAAAACATGGCTTATGTAACCAATCATATAAAGGAAAACGAATCAGTTAACACCCAAAACGATGATACTACTAAAATATTATTAACAAAGCAATATTAGAAGATCATATATGATATCAAATTTACATATATGTTTTTTTTATAATTTAATAACAATTATATAACTATTATACAGGAGGTTAATTTACCCTCAACCATGTAAAAGTACATGGTAAGGGTTAATTTTACAATCTCTTTATTATCGAACGTTGTTTTTATGTAAGTATCTACTGAGACCTCTTATCAACAACAACTGTGTTTTCTTAAAAATGTAGTTCAAAACATTTTCAATATTTAATAGACAATGGGTTAAAGTCATTTCTGCCCTTATTTTAACTTATATGTTTTGTAAGGAATCCTTCTGTCATTTTCCAAACAAGGTACTTTATGACCATTTCGACAAAATTAAGGTATGGATGTCTTTTTAACTTATATAGCGGGTGCAACTATTTTACGCCGTTATAACATCATCAATGATTCCCTTACAAGATTATAAGAATATTTCCAAAATAAATGTTTTATTTTATAGTTATATTAATTTTAAATGATTTCAAAATAGAAAAAGATATATCTCTAAAAAAGTGTTGATTTCATCTATGTCAACATCCTTTTCATGGATTTTATGCTTGTTTAAAGTTGATTTATTATGATACAAATCTTCCATATTGTATTTAAGGTTTTGTGATATGTTTGTCTATGGATGTGTTATTTTTATATCATTAATGGTTTATAGATAATGTATTGACATTTTGTATGCTAGTTTTAATACGAATGTTTATGTTATGTTTAAACGTTTTCATATATAAGGAATGCATTGGACTTAGTAAGTGACGGGTGGAGCCCGCTATAGCTCTTAGATGCATCGGTGGGTCTCATGAGACAAAATAGTGTCTTGTAACAAGACCTTGGGAAAATATTATTTGTAGTCTTTGCATAAGGCCTTGACTCTGTGGTTATGAAGTCTGTCATTTTGCATTCCATCATTATAAAATTGGATATTGAAATAGCATGTGATTATTTGAATTGTAGAATATCCATGTGAATAAGTAAACGGAATTATTTTTCTTATCTTATATATATTATAATAATTTTTAAGATTAAAAGTCTTCTGTTTCAGTCTTATAAATTTCCGTAAATGTTTATTCTTATTTATGAAGGTTTTCGCTATAATGTTATCCTTACTAAAAATCTTCTCTCACCCCTTTCTATGTTTTATTTTTTCCAGGATATGAAGTTTTATTTAATGGTTGACTTAAAAGGATACTCTAAATATATATGTGTGTCCAAAGGGGATTTAATGATTTTGATGTTTTTGTTTCCTGATGTAATGTAAGACTTATTATTATATCTAGTACATCCAGGACTACTAAACTGATTGGTCATTAGGGACATGATTCCTTGTATCATGCCAATGTTAAGTAATAATGCACTGAGTCTGGGTAACAGGGGTTAGGGAGTTACATTATAAAATAATTTCCTTCAATGTAAATTCAATAAAAAACCATTATTTATTAAAATGTATAGTGAGATAAACAATTGCCGCTTTAGTAGCTTTTGAATCGTAACAATCATAAAAGGAATAACAAAAAAAGAAACACAAATTACCAGAAATATGAATATACATAGTATTTCACATATCTAATGTGGAATATATACATGTCACAAAAGAATATATTTGTATAACAAGTCATATTTCTCAAAGAAAAAAATTTGAGATGAGAAACCCTTACAATGATGATAATGTTAACATGAGAATTAATCCCTAAATTGATTATGATTATTAAAATTAAATCTACATAAATAATTAGAAATAAAAAATATAATAAAAATTAATTACCAACTAAATATTATGTTATCAAATATAATGAATAAGTAATATAAACCATTTAAAATAAATTATGTTATGAAATTCTTTACTAGGTTGTAATTTCATATCACAACCACTTTGATGATATAATTCAAATAAAAACATAAAATATATTTTAATTTGATGTATTAATGGTATTACATGTAAAATTTTAGTTATATACACCATATAAACGAATTGGGTGCATAATATTATAATATGCCCCAATAAAAGTAAATTGATACTAAATCATTCACCTCATGATTGTTTTTTGTTAAACAAGATTTAACCGCTTTTATAATGGTTTTAAGAATTTATCTAATTTATAAAAGATCCATTTTAATGTTTATTATGTCATATGTGATCCTATTATAACATTTTATCACAACTTCATTAACAGTATTTTATTACCACAATAGTTTTGGTTTTTATATTCCTTGGTTTCTCATGCATATTTTTTCACAAAAGCTGCATTTTTTATCATTATGTTATATATAAATTATCAAAATAATTATTTTAAAGTTCTAAATATGATGAATAATCATTATTAAAAAAATTATTACAATTAACAAATTTCTTCCATTGAAAATGAATCACATCGTTTGTGGATACGGTATTTCGTACGTAGGCACTAATGATGATATCATACCCTTAATGGGTGAAAGGGTAAAAATGATGATGATGAATTAGTTTTACAGAACAAATTTAATTTCAAAATTACAATATTGATTTATTATTTACATATTTATTACTATCCATGTTACTCGGTGATGGATAAAACATACATTGGTTCGTGAGGCAGTTTCCTCTCATACAATCGAGCTATGGATTTGTTTCTCATTTGATGGATAATGAGATGGATAATTATTATTTGATAAAAATATCAATATATTATAGATATTTTTTCATTATATTATGGTTTTAAATATAAAATTTAATGTGGAAAATTAAAATTAAAATTTATGATACTGCGAAGATAATTATTTTTACTTAGATAAACCTTATTTGGATCTTTTATGAAAGACCCTGTGGTTGGACTTTTAGGAAGACCTGAACCTATATAATGTGGATAATTATGCATGGGAGAAATTTTTTAAGGGGTTTTTTGGATTCAAATTGCTTTATTGGTCTGGATAATCTTGGGGCAGGGAGTTCCCTTTTATAATTGAGGAAGATGCACATCGAATTATTTAAAATAATAAATCATACCCATGTTACTCACCTGGAAAAAAGGATTAAAATTTTCACATTATTGAATCTTATATGTGATAATGTATAAATATATCTATGAAATATTATTTACACATGTTTTTGTGTTATTTTATCCATTACCATCTTGGTTTAATGCCCTAATAATCCAATTTTCACCCTAACTGTTGTAAAATATGTTTTTTATTTTCACAATTCATTATGAATAAAAAGTACATATTCATTATTATAATATATTAATTATGTTGATTCAAAATACAGAGTCGATTTTTCCAAATTAAATTATCATAATTTTCATAATTTAAATTAAAATTAACCCTGCTGGCATGTCAAAAAAATGTTTTTCAAGAAATTCATTTTTTTTACAATAAGTTGAATGTATATTAACTATGTGACTAGTAATGAACATAAAATGGATTTAAATAAATATATTTATATATATAATCTTTTTTTTCATAAAATTCATTCATCATTAATGTTAATTTTATCTAATTAAAACAAATGAACATTATCCATTTAAATGAAATATGAAAATTTTCATTTTATGCATACAAATAAACATTTAACATAATCGGGTACAAAGATGATTCAAATTAAATTATTTATTTTAAATAAAATTATATATTAATTTTTTACCTTGAATAAAATCAATAGAATAATGTGACATTAAAATTACTCTACATAATGAAAATACATAATTGTTTTTGAAAAATATGTATTTTTACTATTTACAAAAAAATTAACTACTTCAAAAAAATAAACAAAAATTAACCCTAAGATAATTTTTATATGATGAGTTAAAATATATATATTCAATTTATAAAATAAAATTTCCATTAGTGGTAAAAAATTATAATAATTTCCAATATAATATGAAAAAGGAAACCATTTTTTGAAGAATGTTTATTTTGAAACATAACATGACTTTACTAAAAGTTTGAGTGTTTAATTACTAATAATTGATCAAAAAATTAATATTTCATAGGAACACTCTATTTATATTTTATTATTTGTTTAATTCTATTCACATCCACAAGTTAAATATCTCTGTTATATCAACTATACTTAAATAGTATCTCAAGGTTCATTTAGGCTCGATATTGTATGTTGTATACACTATAGAACGTAATGTTATTCATTATAAGTTTCTCTGTTTCAAGTACCATAATATATAAAAT
The DNA here is from genome assembly GCA_963277665.1 of Viscum album. Lineage (NCBI taxonomy): Eukaryota > Viridiplantae > Streptophyta > Magnoliopsida > Santalales > Viscaceae > Viscum > Viscum album. The sequence continues at coordinate 1,733,000,066 of OY728155.1, read as the reverse complement.
ATGTAAAAATTATTTAAAATATATATAATTAAATATCACAAGGTTTTATATTCCTCCCACTTTCAATAAATTGAATCCACACAATTTGAACTTCCACATTGAAATTAAGGGTTTGAAATTTGAACATTCATTTATTATAAAACCCCATCATAAAAAGTGTTTAAAAACATTCTCTTGATATTAGGGAAATGCATTTGTGAAGTTTATCTATATTAAAAAATAAATAAGATTCTATATATGATATAATTTCTGGAAAAAGAAAATATGTACAATGAAGATAATCATAAATTATTAAGGATAGTGATATGTATCATTGGTCAGAAAAACCATTATTGTCAAGGGATACTTAATGAACACAAAACCATAAATCTATGATGACTTAAAATACCATTTGATTCATGAAGTTAATATTGTTAAATTATTTCAATATCATTTTCAAAATGTTGATAAATTTATTTTCTGTCTAAGAATATAATTAAATATATTTACTTGATATTTTTCTACATCACATGCACAATTTAATTTTTTGATTATAATTTTATCATTTTCAGAATCACCTCATACTCTGGGAAATTAATATCCAAAAATTATTATCTATAATATAATAACTAAAATTTATATTTAATTGATCATGATATCCATAAACAAGTGATAATTCATTATGTATTTTTCTAAATATTTTCCCAAAAAAGGTTAGCACAAGTTAAAATAATATTTTAATCTGTAAACCTCAACTATACCACACAATTTTCAACATAATAATTATCCCTCAAAATTATTAAGTGGAAATATTTTCATATTAACTAATATATCTTCTTGGCCAATGGTAGGAAATTCACCCTTATTACCCTTCGGTTCTCAGTTAAATCCCCACAACCATGCCATATGTGACGGGTTGTCACACATCATATCGATTGTACTTTTCTCAAAACTATATTAATATAATTCCTCTAAAGTACCAAAATTTTGATGAACCATAATTACTAAAAAATGATAATATAAAAATTAGTGGTTAACAATACAATTAATATTATTTCAAAATTTTTTAATATTATTCTTCCATAAATATATTTACCTTATAATAAACCAATGAATTTTATTAACATAAATATCAACAATTATATCATTAATAATGATAAACACTCATCACATAAAACATCAAAATAGGGGTTTTTAAGAAATTGATATTATGATTATCCTTGAACATATAACCCCATGATATAGTCGTTAAATTTATCGTTAATATTAGATGATGACATATGTGCTTCCAATATTTAACTCAATCCTCATATGGTTCATTATAATAATAACAAAAATTACACAAATAATAGTACTTATGAAATTTAATTCCTGAATCCCAATACATAAGTACTTGAACCCTATTACATCAATATAGGTCCATAATTTTTCGAAAAATTATCCTTTAATATAGGTAATTGACATAGATAATCCTTAGGTTTAACACATTCAATTCTACAAATTGTAATATGGTTCCTATGATAAAATTTATTTGTCTTCATAAACTTATCACATTTACTTGTATATTCATCACGATATTATTTTCTTTTCCACATATAAACAATTTTAATATACATTGATACATTCTCCAGGGTGTCTCCTTTTATATTTTTGTCTTCATATAAATTGATCACTTTTTTCTCCATAGTTTCCCCCACTCAATCACTAACTTAACTATATCCTACTTTTATTTAGTGAGTCTGATAGTTGGATAAGGTCTGGATTGTTAATCATATATCATTATGAGAATATATTATTAATCATAATATATTTCAATCCATTCATCATCCTATTTGGTTTCACAAAATCTGTACAGTATTCATCATAACTAATGTTAACGCAATTCATTTAGGTTCCATCCAATAAATAAAATTAAAACATATAGTGTATGAAATAAAAATCATATTATGGAACCTATATAATAATTACTATGGTGAATAATACTTGTATTCATATTTATAATATAATATACATTATTTTTATTCTAGATTATTCATATTTATCAGCTACTATAATCAATCATGATTTTTATTGATGTAAATATGAATTATCCTCAGTATATCCCCCAACAGTGTCAAACTAGGCACACAGTAAGGACTATTGTTTTGTACTAGGTAATTATTTTGGGAGTTAGAGTTGTAGAACCAAATTTTATATACTTTATTATAACTTTTATTCATTTTTTCCAATATTAATAAACTTTTTATCACATCATTATTGTTATCCTACATAACGTAGTTAATGTTATTGACCTAAGAGTAGTTGTCACACTGAAATATCATAGTTATTCCCTAATATGATGACAAAATAGGATTCCCATGAATGTATTACTATATATAAGTTCTATAGCCTTGTTAAATCATTTTAGGGACACAAATTATACGTGATATTAAGGGTGTAGAATCATAAAACATTGTGTTTCACTCATAATGTGCATTCCCCATGTAATATCCAATGTATGATATAATGAGAATGAGAACCTAGAGTAATAAATCACTCTTTACATGTGTCATTAGATGTTACTATCTGTGGAAATGTGTATTGATCCTTCATACAGTAATATTATTGTTAACTAGTTTTATAGGTTGTGAAATTTTGTGTATTGATGAAAACTATGATGACATATGTTTGTGGTGAGGTAGGTTATGTCAAGTGTTTCATGAGTAATATTAAATTAATGAATAATTAATGAAATAATTTTTACATTCTATATTTTAATGGAAATTGATATCTCATCCCCAATATTGAAAATGGTATAGCTTAAATAAATCCATCTCTATGGTTTTAAATTGAAACATTCTACTTTTAGAAATTGAATGATAGAGATATTAAGCACATTGTTTGATGGCACTAAAATGCAACCTTCCTGATTAAAGATATCATGAAAAATGAATTGTATCACACAGAAAAAATATTAATGACGTTTTATATCAACATAGAATTAACTTCTTTCTCTACGGGTGCTTTGGAATATTACATGATGCAAACTTTGGAATTCAGGTTGCTCCACCTAATTCTACTCAAAAATAGTCATAGAGGGTCACTCACAAAGTGTCTCTTGAATATCAGTTAAATAATATAATGTTATTTATTTTCAACAAGTTGAATAAATATTATTCATACATCTGGTTTAATAATTATTAATTTTTGACTAATCTCATATATCCCATCACCATTTATTCTGAAGGATATATGTGGAATAAATAATATTTAATTTTAATACATGCTTGATAAATATTATGGAAGAATATAGGACTGAATTTAAGGGTTCAGTGATAAATAATATATATTTTTTGAATATTATTTGAATAAATAATATTTTATATTAATTCACAAATTAAGTGTATGTATATGATGATGATGATTATTATTATTATTATAGACACGGGGTTCCACAATAATTAAATAAATATTAAAGTGAACTTGATAAATTATTTATTTCTAACACTAGCAGTATATAAACCAAATTATATTATTTTTTAAGAGATTCACTCAATCATTTTATTCCCAACAACTATTTTAGAAAATACTCTTGAAGAGCACGCGAAATACATTCTCCTAAAACACTCTCAATAATGGAGAATGATCTTCCTCTAATATCCACCCTCAAGGCCTAAGGTATAAATAAGAATCCTATAGAAGTGATTCTTAAGGATATTAAATAGGAATAATTAATGTGATCGGATCTTTCGTGTTGGCACTGGTAGATTCCTTTGTTGATGCTTGTAAATTATATGAACATGTGTGGATTAATTATAGAAAGAATATACTCTTGATTCCTACAATTAACAATGCTACGATGTAGATATGTTGTTTAATCAATCAACAATGAATGAAATTTAAAGAAGATAATTCTAATTTACATTGATTAATTATAAATAATATGTGATGATAATGCTCTATGGTTCTCATGTTTTTTCCATTTTCGACATTACTTTATTAAATTATATTGATAACATCATTTATCATTATGTAAAACATAAATTGAGTATCCATCTTGGAAAAAAATCAGTGATGTACATGACCCATCATATGCATCCCCTGTTCTCGGAACCTACATGTTGTATCCATCCAACCACATAATTATTTATAAATATTTTATTACCATTGATTAATTAGGCATATCTAGTTCACATTTAAATTCATTTTTACTGAATATTTAATAAAAATGTGATATCTTTTTCTTCCTCTTTTTTTCATATAAATATAATATAATTGATAAATTTTTTGAAATAAGTAACATTGAGGAACTCATCTGAAGGTGATGGGGAATCTAGCTAAATAAAACAAGAGTACATTCCATATAAACCATAGATACACATCATTTACTAGTATTTAATTCTCCATGAATTAGTTTTTAATTAATTAAAGGAATGTTCTATTCAAATATATAGTTTATTTAATTATAAAATATGTGTCGACTGGGCCAGCCTATCGCATGGCCAGCCAAAGTAAACTCTATGTAACTTCTATACATTATGTGTAGTCCTTTTTTCATAGAAAAACCTTGTATATTCTAAAAAAATCCTACGTTACTAGTGACCGTTAAACTCGAAGACCATGTGATTTGTATCCTCTATACACACTATGTAATCCACCATTTTCTCAATGCCATGGTCACATGCTGAGTCTCTAGTCGTGTGATGTGGATAGATGATATGAAATAATACACACCATGTATCTCAAATTTATGCACCATTAACATTTTACAAATTATGTTAAATATAAGTTAATTTATTATACTATGAATGGGTTGTTAACAAGTACTTGAGTTTGGTCATTAAGTTGATAATACTTTCTATACGATGGGTTTTAATATATATAAATGATTATTTAATTTCTAGGAAATGTTCAAATATGAGTATCACATATGAGTTATATTATAGTAATTACTATGCTTCCATTGAGACATAACATGTGGAAGAAAAATCATGAAATATGTGTAACAATTAATTTAATAGTACACATCATGAAACATTGTGTCATTTCATATATTCCATATGTTTCAAGTGTAAAAAGTATATGAGTATAATATATTTTAGGTTGTTCAAATGGGTACTCACCGTGTTTCTTCCAAGGTACATTTAAGTATATCTTTATGTTTATATAAATTTATTTAATTTGTTTAAAATTATAATATATCATAATTTAAAGAAAATTTGGATGATAATTAAGATAAAATAAATGATTAATTGAAAAATACAATTAATTAATTTTATTACTGTTTTTCGTAAATAAGAATAATTTCAATTGAAATGTAATTTTATTAAATATGTAATTCATTAAATTCATGTGGATTTTAATGAGCCTAGACCTAACCACTTTATGTGATTTGATTCATTTAATATATTATAAAATTAATTTATTCTCCTCTATGTCATCTCTTATCAAATTATTTAAGGGCCTACATTCCCATAATTTCATTTATGTAATCCCCTTATCCTCACCATAATCTGAGTCAAATCATATGTAATAAAAGGAGCTCCAAATCTGGTGGAGGTGGTTGATTTTTAGAGATGAGGTGAAACCAATCCAAGAGTGATACATTTGTGGAAATGTGAAAAATATTCAACACAAACTGTAATTTTCTCAATTCATTTTCCTTATAGGTTTATGATTAGTTAATAATCTTCTCGATAAACTGACAATTTTTAAAATATCATTACCATACACATTTTTATTTTCTTTTTCAAAAGATTCATGTTTATTTTATTTTGGGTGTTTTTCGTGATAACATGACTTAATGAGTTAACAAGCATGCAATATAGAACTAAAATAAATTTTCATATGCATAAATATTATCTATGAAATGTTAATCATTTATGTATATCCAATTAAAATTGTCAACCATATAATAATAATAATAATATTAAATTTTACATCTAAAATAAATAATTCCTCATTTATAAATATTAATTCAGTGTAGCTTTCTACTTCATTAGATAAAATCAATCTACAGTTCAAGTTCTTTACCAGCCAATGTTAGAGTGATTTTAATTTCCAGGGAATTCTAACATGATTATTTTAGTTGACTTAACTTATTTCCCATCAAGGGTTGGATTCCAATTAAGTTCTTGTAGTAACTGAGAGGGAATAGTTGAGGAAATATAATTGATGTTTTTGATGAATTGGGAGTCAATTGAACAGATCAGGGAACTATGAGTTAATGAAGTTGTAATTTGGAATGCCAACCTAAAGAACCTAAAATTACACAAATAGCAAATGATTCAGTAATGGGAATTGTAATATGGATCTATTCCACTAGAATATCCAAGAAATAGCATATTCCAAAGCTCATGGTGAGGGATATTGGGTTTCAATATATTAGTTCGAGATTAATAAATATAATATTTATTTATCTATCTAAATTTTATCAGATAAATTATTAAATCTATGCTCATCTTATTTGTATTACAAATAAAAAAATTTCTTCAATAACATCATTATCATCCATGGTTGAGAAGGGCCATCTTCTCACCAGCTCAAATTTCCAACAGTGGAAAAGGTTCTTACACATTAACGTACCCCATGAAATGAAATTGTATGTCCTGGAATAGCCAATTCATGATTAACCTGATAATGAGTCCAGTGAAAATTATTTAACTCTCTTTGAGAAACATTTTTATGATTCAACATATTTCTAGTGTGTCATGTTATCATCCACAAAAGAATAATCTTTTGAAACAAAATGAAGACATGGATGCATATAGAATGACGTATGACATTCAGGATATCTATCAAGATAATGAATTAAAAAAGAGATATGAGATATCCTATTATCTATTTAAAAAAATTATTGTTTTTGTGCCATATAGGACTCGTATAGTCAATATTCTTTGCTAATTTTAATGATTATACATCTTAGGGATTAAATTCTCGGTCGAGTTTCACAAAAATTTAATACTCTCCTCACTACCAATGAACTTATATAGTTTTATTGTTAATTATTACATGATAAATAATAAAAAGAGTCTTTCAAGAATAATTACTCTGATTATCTATGTGTATAAGTACATGAGACGTGACAATCCCATAGTTCTAACAGTGAATAATAATAGGAAGAGAAAGGTATGGGGGCCGAAGACTCATAAAAAGTATAAATCTCCCTGGTATTGTCCTTCTAAGTAGAGGATGATCTAGAGTCGTGGTAGTGAAATCTAGGAAGTATGTTTTTCATGTTGCAATAAAGGACATCTGAAGAAGAACTACACCCAGAAGAAAGGTGATTCTAAAGGTGAGTTATTAATAGAGTGTAATATTTCAGTATCTTTACATTAGGTATTAGATTTAGCTTGTGGTACTCACATATGTATCCAAAGGTAGAAACCCTATAGATTGTTAAATATTTCTATATGATAGGTGGATTTGTTAGTGGTTAATGGTCCGAGGTTGGTTTCTCTATTCATTGGTGTTTACAATATTTCATTGAAAAAAGGAATGATATTGGATTTAAAGGATTTTTATTACATTCCAAATGCTACAAGGAATATAATCTCATTGTCATTAAAAGATTAATATTTTTTTATTTTCATGTATAGAAATAGAAAAAATTATATTATAATGATAAAATATTTTATCTAAGGACTAATTTTAAACAGTTTTTATGTTTTATATTTTGAAAACCAAGTATTAGAAATAGATAATGAATCATGTTCACATGACCCTTTAACACCCAGCTACAGAATCACCATATTTCCCATATATATACATGAATTAATTGAAAAATATCTACCAAGATGGTTTTTTAGACTATTTTGAGATAAAACATCCTAAAATTTGACATACAAGATTATAAGGAAAAATTGACCAAACCACTATTTTGTGGGTACGGTGAATTTTCTCTAAAGATTATAGGATTGGTACACAACAATGTGTGTGGAACATTTCTAGTTGATCTATAGGTGTATATTCCTACATCATTTGTTTAACTATTTAATTCAGTAGATAAGAATATGTTTATTTAATGAGGTGTAAGTCTGATTCTTTTGAGAAATTAATGGAATTAAATAATGAAGTACAGATTCAACATGTAAATTAGATAATTAATCATAGATCACAACTCACTCCAACACACACACTATAGTGGAAAGTTATTTATTAAAGGACCAACCATACCTTGTTAGGCATGGTATGGTCGATGACGAGTCATGCCGATTTTTTCTTTACCCTTCTAAGAATATTAAATACAAATTGAATCATATAACTTAAACTGAATAAAAACTAATGTGGTAATTCAAATTAATTATAGTTATGGAGTGGAAAGAAACAGGTATTCATTCATACATGTTTATGTGGTTGTGCGGCCTTTTTAATGCCTTATCAGGAAACAAACTAGCACCTTGGGCACAAATTTTATCATTATATGGTATCATAAGGAAAAAAATGTATACTACATAAACCAAACCTTATACAAGAACGTGATTTCCCCTAGAAAATTCATCTTTATTTAGAGGGTTTCAATCCTCAAAAAGGATAGTGGGATAAATATTTACTTCAATGAAGTTGATGCTCAAGATGCATAATAATTGGTAGATGAATAGATTCTACAGGTCTCTATGGAATAAGAAGATCTTGAAACACAACTACTATATAAGAGAGCTAGAGAGGTAATTGAACCAATGAAATATTGATTTTTATTCACTGAAGATGGTGACTAATTATTGGTTGACAATAATGAACCTATTTCTTAAAAATTTGTTGTAGATATCTTAGAAGCTGAATGTGGAATGAATCCACGAATTATAAAATGGATTCAATGTATCAAAACCACGTTTGGGTTCTGTTCAATACCCCAGTTGATATAAAATCCATAGGGTGAAATATTTGTTTAAGATAAAACTATACATGAAAGTTTAAGTAAATACCTACTATTTAATGCAAGTGGGTAAATGATGAAACAACGTCAATGAATTGATGAAGATGACACCTTTACACTAGTTCACATATTTATGTCCTTCAAAATTCATGTCTTTATAGTGGATTCCCATGACTATCAAATTTAATATATGGACATGAAAACTGATTTCTGTAATGGTAGCCTTCAAGAAGATGTCTATGAGAGGTATTAAAAAGGGTTTGTTACTCCATGTGATAAAAATACATTTTCAATTTATAGATATCCATTTACGGGTTGATGAAAGCTTACGTGTCATGGAACATTTGATTCTGTGAGGCTATAAATGAATTTTGTTTCACTAAAAAAATAAATATATTTTACAATAGGTTTAGTGGAAATGAATTCATTATCCTAGTAGTATTTTTTTATGACATATAACTTTTTTGAAATGACACACAAGTCTTACAGTTTGTTAAGGACTAGTTAAATAAGTGTTTCTCAATGAAAGACTTGGGTGATGTAAAATATATTCTATAGATCAAGAGAATTATTGATCAATACAATAGGATTCTTGGACTTTGTAAAGTTACATACATTGACCAGATAATAAAGATATTTAGTATGGAACAATTCAAGAGAGTATTTTTCACAATGTCACAGGGTATAAATATTTCTAATAAAATTTTTCCTCGGAAACAATAGGAGAATGGTATAATGAGTTAGATTCTATGTGATTATAGTATAGAAAAAATCAGTTATTCCATGTTATATAATATACTTGATATTTCCTATTTATTGAGTGTGGTAGGTAGATATCATGCTAATCTAGGTGAATAGAATTATTCTTATATAAATGTTATCCATATGTATCTGAAAATAATTAAGGCTATAATATTGATGTGTGGAGGAGATAGAAAGTTGGTCATTGGAGGTTATACTGATTACATTTTTCAAATATATTATAATGATATAATGTCAAATACATGATATATTTTCTTTCTCAAAATATGAGTTGTGAGTGGGAAGTGTTCAAAGTAGCGAGTTGTTGCTGATTCTACAGTGGAGTTTGATTGTATAGAAGAATGTCATGCATACTAAGAATCCATTTTGATAATAAAATTTTTCTAATTTATTTATTTTTTACCTATATATAATAACCATATTACAGCATATTGCGATAATAATAAAGTGGTGGAACTTATAAAAGAGAAAAGGTCATACCAATATAAAAAGATGAAGACCCTAAAAGTATCACCTGTTGGGGGACTTTTATCAAAGGGGTGATGTTTTAGTAAGAATATTTACTATATAAAAACCATATAAGACACGTTGACTAAAGGTTTATCTTAGAATAAACATTATTATCATGTGATAGCTAGTGTACTGATGGTTGTTAGCAGTTGTATCTAGTCAAAGTGGGAGTCTGTTGGAGTTGGTTCCCTAGAACTAATTTCAATATACATTATGATAGAATGTACTAATTTTTATGAATATTAATTAACTCTTTATCACATAATGATTGTTATAACACAATACATAGTATGAGATAATTTCTTAGGAGTAATTGACGCACTAATTGGTCATAGCAGTTCCCCGCTATGATCAGAACTCAAATATTCCATGATAGTATTCTTAAATGTATATTCGATATCCAGATAAATTAATTTGAGGTAAAAAATGATATATTCAATCATGGGTGTAGACATATATGACGTTGAGAAACTTTATCATGTTTTACACCCTTGGTAATATCCTTTGTAGGATATTATGATAGTGGGACTAGCTTATTGAAAATCCTTATTATATGTGGCTTGGGATTTTTCCATCGATGGATGTTTTTATTGATCTGTAGACATTAATATTATTATTAACGGTTATTATAAGTCTCTTAATTTTATGTATTGAAAAAAAACCTTGTTGAAATTTGTTCTTTTATGGTCTGATACGTTGGGTGTGTCTTGGGTAAAATTGCATCAATATGTAATGTGAGAAAGGACTAGTCCCTTCTGTTATATAATTTATATAAATTGCTCCAGAACCTTGATGGGAACAAGAATGAATAAATAAATCCATCACCATAGTGTTCTTTATGAAAGTTCTATTTCTATAAATTCAATTAATGAAACATTGAGAACATAGGATAAGGCCCAAGTATGCTATATTATTAATCTGAGATATCGTGATATAGGGATTATATTATACAATAAGAATTACTTTAAGGTATTATTTAATTTTGGAATTAACTTCATTTTCTATTGATTCCATGGTGTGTTTCTAAATGTTATCCTTTGATATTAGGTCACTTTACCTAATTCCACTAAGAAAGAGGTCTGGTATGTCACAAACGAAGTGTATCAAGAATCATAAGTAAATAATATATTATTATTTATTTTTTAACAAGTTGAATAAATATTATTCCCACATGTGGTTTATTAATTATTCATGTTTTCTTCATCTCATGTATTCTGTCACTAGTTATTCAAGAAAGTATTATCTGAGTAGAAAATTTAATATATATTTATTTTCTGGTTAGTGGATATCATATTTATTTATTTATTGGTGAATAATGTACTGATATTTATTTATTAAATAAATAACCATTATTCAAGGCCTGATAAATATTATAGAGGACTAGAAGATCAATTTTAATGGGTTTTTAATAAATAATATATATATATATTTCATATTAATCGAATGCATAGCATATTTTAATTAACAAGTTAAGTGCATGTACATAGATGGTATTATTATTATAGTTAATAGACATAGACATTCACAAGGAAAAAATATATTTTAAATGGAATATGTGAAATTATTTATTCTATTTTAAGAGGTATATAAACCCAGTTATATTATTTTTCAATAAAGTTAATTAATTTTTTTAATTGTGAATAAAAAATGTTGAGAATCCTCTTAAATCCCTAGAGATACCCATTCCCTAATAATTCTCTCAAGAATGTATAGTGATCATCCGCCACCGTCCACTCTAGAGTCAATATGGATTAAGAATCACCAATTATAAGTGATTGTTGGGGATATCGAAGGCAAAGTACAAAAGAAATATTGTTTATCAAGCTAGCACCTAGAGATTTATAAGGTGATGTTTGGTTTTTTTTTTAACACATGTGGATCACCGTTATAATTAATATACTATTAATTCCAACAGCGCAATGATGGTACAATTTATATCTATTTTAAAATACATCAAAGAAGAAATAATTTCATGCATGGTAATTATTTATTTCATAAATTATTTGTAAATAATATGTGATGAACCTATTCTTTAGATCTATAATTTTATAAATTATCAACCTTCATTGATTTAGTTATATTTATTTTGATTTATAACTTCATTTAAATATATGATTAATCATCAATATTCAAAAAAATATTGGGAACAACTCATCACATGCTTCCACTATTTCTAAAACATACAATGATAAAGTCAAATCCCAATGCACTTTTTTTGGATTTATTACCCCTAGGTAAAACTGTCCCATAACCACGTCTACTTTTAGTATCTAGGTAGAGATTTATTTCTAGGAAAACCACATAATCTCTTCCTCTATAAAACATTGTAATGGAATTCTATATTTATCATCAATGTCTATCATATTGTTGTATTCCCAAATCCATATTTTCTAAAATAAAGTTCCCATTATTTTTATTGAACATTATCTAATAGAAATTGTAAAGACCTTTATTCTAGTATCCAAGACAATATGGTTACATTTTTACATTTCCTTAGAAGACAAGCAATTTAAACCCAATTGACCAAATATTTTAGTATTCTTACTAAACTCGATATGCACATGTATCCAAAATTTTATTTGAAAACATAAAATACAATATATAGAAGGTAAAAAAAAATTATATCTACGAACACGTTCAAATATCCCTTCTACATATACTAGGGAATGTATACAATATTTGGGAGATCTCATATGATCTATAAGAGTAACATAAATTGAATTATTTGATTAAATAATATATCAAAATAAATAATCTATAATCAACATGGAAAGGTAAACAAATGAATACACATGATACTTTATTAATAACATGATCACAAAAAGCATCAATAGATAATATCAATGTAAAAATCTCAGGGATAATACAACAATATTTTTTAATGAATGTGATTCAAAATAGTGGACATCATGATACTAGACATCACGATATCTATATTATGAATATAATGACCCGGCCTTATAACATTACTTAATATTGAATTTTAGACAAGAACATACATTATTACACATTGAGAATATTTTCAGGTTTAGAGTTCTAACGAATTAGGATAACTTACAAATATAACATACCATATTCATACAAAGAGGACTCTATTAAAATAGTTTCGATTTTTTAAAAAATATAAGACATTAAAACATAAATCGTTATTTCTTTGACAACACTCCATATCAAACATCACGAAACCCTTATTTCTCTTACACATCCTTGTATCCTATGAAAAAACATATTAAAAATATAGGGAGAGTATAAAACTCAGTAAGGGATATAAAGATTGAATGTTTTAGTCAAGTGATAACATAAAAACCAATAAAACCCATATCGTAAAAACTATAATTCATGGTATACTCGTGTTATCTACTTGGGACATATTTAACATATCACTCTTACATAAACACTTATATATGGAATAACATTTTGTTCATCTTCCATCTCCGGAGTACCCAATGCATTGGAGAGCTATAATGGGGCTCAACCGTCATATCATGAGCTATAATGGGCTCAACCCAACATATCATGATCTCTAATGGTCTCAACACAACATAAATAATGTCATAGGAACATATCATAGTAATAAATTTTCTTGAAATCTGGAATAGGCCCTCATTCCTTATACATATAAAAATACCATTCCTTTGAAAATTATTAGAGAGACTTTTAAAAGTATTTAAAAAGGAAAGTACCTTAAAAATATAGTTGATGTGAGGATTAATAGAATGAAATGTACATGTTTATACTCTATAAATACACAAAATACTATATTATATAAACAAAATTCACCACATTAATAATCTTAATACAACATAATAGATAATGTAGAAGGTTAACCCAAGGAATAGAAATTGGGTTAAGAATTCCCTTACCTCGGGTTTGTCTTAGTTCCAAATCACATAAAAATCCTTTATAATAGTTAAAAGTGTGTTAATAATAAATTATAGAATAATATCCATCTTTATAATACCATATATGATCATTTCATTACAACATTTGACCCATTAATTCTTAGTATTTTGTTCCTTGCATTGTTTTGGGGTGTTTTCATTAGATGCTTTCCATAATTGGTTCATGATTGATATTATTGTTGATTGGAAGTGAAACTATAGAATTGTAATGGGAAGATATTTAAATTTTTACATTATAATTATTTAAACAATTTATCATTTTGATTTTTGAAATGATTTTGATTCATGAGTTAAAATATTAATGTTGTTATTTTAAATCATTTTAGTGGTTCTTTGATGATAACAACCTCATTTTGTCTACTAAATTAAAACCATGAGAAAAAAGATATTTCCATAACTATGGATGATATATAATAAATATATTATAACCTGGTTCAACTATAAAAATGGTTTCATGTTCAAACATGAAAGAATTAATGAAAATTGAAATCAGATCAGACATGATGTTGGTAATTCGACACATCACGGACAATGTTTTTATTCCTTGAATAAGTTAGAGAGGATAGAAGAATGATGATTTATTTTCCATGAACATGATAACATACAGAATATACATAATTTTTGGAGCATTAACGCCTCTTTGGTAAGAGGATATGAGGAATGAATAACAAAAGAAAGAAACATAAAATAAAAGAATAATTGAGAAATCCCTTACAAAAATACGGCATTATAACGACTATGGAACATGGTTTTAGAAAATATTATGAAAAAGAGGGGAAAAGGGTCATCCATTGATAAATGAATCGTAATAAATAATATATCAAAAATATGAAGGTAATTGTAACATTTTATGGAATCTTGAAAGTTATACCACATAGAAGATAACATGAATGGAAAAAAGAAAGAAATTAATAATTTTGTGACCTTGTAGAGTAACCCTAGAACATGAATGTTAGACCCTTATGGGCATAAAAAATACTTGGGAGGTATATGAGATTGGTAAAGAGGAAAAATCATCATTTATGAGGAATTGGGATTTAATTTAATAAATGAATGGGTTGGTATTTATAGAAAAAGTGAGGGAATATTTTAATAATTTCCCAGGGACACCTCATTAGTGGTATTTGAAAAACCATTGGCTTGCCCATAGTATTAGTCACTTGGGACACCTCACATATTATTTTACTATACACAGATCAACCAGATTTATTACATCATGAATAATGTCATTAATATATTGAATCTCAAAACATCATTTTTTAATATTCATCGAAAAACCAACTATTTCAGAAAAATCCTCAAAATTCACCTTAACCATTTATAGACATGTAAAATTTAAAAAATAAACTCCATTTTTTTAAAATAATTTTCTAAATATTATTAATTTAATTTTTAAATAAAATCATACTTAATTCAAAAATAAAAAAAATTTAATCTATAATTTATTTTATATCACATTGAAAAATTAACCAAGTTGTTATTATAATAAAGCCTCTAGAAAATAAATTATTAATACAATTAGTATTCATTGGGGTCATATTAAAATTCATATTACTATTCATAATGGTATGTTACTATTCACTAAAAAACAAGTTGGTCCCATCAGACTCCAAATAAATTATCGAACACAATTGTAGAAGATTTTTTTCATAATTAAAAAAATATAAGCTTAAAAATTAGTTTTAAAGGATACTTCTAAATACCTACATAAAACAATGTTTCAAGAAATCAATTTATTTTAAAAACCTTGGGATTTTTAAATTATCCCCACCTTCTAGAAATTTCATCCTCACAAATTATTTACTCCTTAAAAAATTTAGGGTATCTTTCCCTCATAGCATTTTCAAACTCCCATGTTGCTTTTTCAACCAAGTGGTTTCTCCAAAAAAAACCTTTACCTTGTGGATTAACATAATGTACAATACATGTTCCCATCGATCAAGAATCTGAACTGGTTTCTCATTATATGAAAGGTTCTCTCTCAGCTAAACTACTTCTTGGCTCAAGACGTTTGATGAATTTGGTACATACATCCTCATCATCGAAACATGAAAAATATTTTGTACCTGAGACAAACTCAGAGGAAAAGCTACTCAGTATGAAACTATTCAAACATACTATAGTATTTTAAAAGGACCGATGAACAGCATAATTAGCTTCTCTTTCTTATCAAAATTCATCACACTTTTCCAAGGAGATATTTTAAGGAAAACGTAGTCACCTACCTCGAAAGAGAAGTCTTTCCTTCTGTTATATTCATAAGTTTTCTTCTTTCTCTAACCTGTCATCATATGATACTGGATCATCTTCACTTTCTTATCCAAATCCTCTAATAATTCTAGTCCCCTCAAATTACTTTCCCCATCATCATTTGAAATATCTGGAGTTCGACATCGCTTCCCATACAATGACTCAAAAGGTGACATCATTATACTGGAATGAAAAATGTTATTATAAGAAAACTCAACTAATGAAATATGATGATCAAACAATCCTTGATAGTCCATTGAACATGCTCGAAATAAATCCTCCAAAGTCTAAATTTTTCGTTTTGATTGCCCATCTGATTGAGGAAGAAAAGATGTACAGAAATTTAACACTGTTCCCAATGACTTCTGAAGAACCTTTTAAAATATAGAATTGAACCTGTTATCATGGTCGGATAAAATGTAAATAGAAACTCCATGTTTGCTGAAAATATCATTGAGGTAAAATCGAGAAAGCTAATCCAAAGACCATGTATCTCTAATAGAAATAAAATGTGTGGATTTTGTCTGCCGATCAACAATAACACAAATCACATTGTTACCTCGGGATGCCTTTGGAAGTCCCACAACAAAGTCTATGGATACATTCTCCAATTTCCATTCTACCACTGGAAAAGGTTGAACCATCCCCTTGGTAACTGCCAATCGACATTAACCTGTTGACATGTCAAGAATTTCACAGTAAAATCAGCAATATCTTTTTTATTCCATCCCACCAATAATACGTCTTAATGTTTCTATATATTGTAGTATTTCTAGGATGAACTAAAAATGGAGAACTATGAGCTTCACAAAACAAGTCTTCCTTCAACTAGGAATCACAAGGCACACACAACCTATTTCCAAATCATAAAACACAATCTTTAACAAGATTAAATTCATGAAACTAACCAATTTTAACCAATTCTCCCTTTTTCTATAGCTAATAGTATTCTTTCTACGCTTTCTTAATTCTGTCTGATAATAATTACTGCACTGAAACCTGAAACAAAATAGATGTATTACAAGCACAAACAACTTCTAATCTAAAATTCATCAAATCATTAACCAAGGGATCATGTTCCAATGGTAACATGGATAATGATGCATGATGTTTTCAACTAAATGAATCCAAAACTTTGTTTACTTTTCCAACATGGTAATTTATTGTGCAATCAAAATACATTATCAATTCAAGTCATCTTGTCTTACTCATTTGTAATTCCTTTGGTGTGAATATATACTTTAGGCTTTTATGGTCAGTATATTTTTGACATTTGGCTCCGTATTAATAGTGTCTCCAAATGTTCAAAGAAAAAACCAAAGCTTCCAATTCCAAATCATGTGTGTGATCATTTAACTCATGAGGTTTTACTTGTCTTGAACCATATGGAACTGATAGATCTTTCTGCATAAGAACACAACCAAGTCCCTTCAACAATGCATCAGTGAAGATGAAAAAATCACCACTTCGGGAAGGCAATGGAAAAACTTGAGATTTCACAAATATATTCACTACTTTCGGAAAACAAAAATCAAAATTTTATATATAAACAAATTTAAACCCTTTTCGTGTTATCTTAGTTAGAGGGATAGACAACCGTTGAAATTTTTTAACAAACCATCGGTTATAACCTTCTTAACTAAGAAAAATATGAATATCTGTTACATTTTAAGGTCTTGGCCATTAATCAACCACTTTTTTGGCAAGATCAACTATTATTCCATCCATATTTTTAATGTTCCGAGGAAAAGAAATATGTTTCAACCAAAAATCACACTTGATGATTTTTTTTATACAGTATCTTTTCTTTTGAAGGCTTGAAGAAAAAACCAGTAGATGTTTTTCATGATACTCTTTACTTATATAATATACCAAAATTTCATCAATAAACACAACCACAAACATATCCAAGGACTCATGAAATATTATATTCATAAGTTCCATTAATATAGAATATGCATTAGTTAACCCAAAATTCCTAACTACAAATTCATAATGACCATATCCAGTACATAATGTTGTCTTCTGGATGTCTTCAACTTTTAATTTCAACTGATGGTACCCCGACCTCAAGTCAACCATCATAAAATATTGTTCTCCCTAGATATGATTAAACAATTCCTCGATATGAGGAAAAAGGATAATTATTTTTAATATTAATGTTATTCATGGCTCAATAATCGATGAAAAGTCTCATTGAACCGTCTTTTTTATAACAAAATGATAGGGGAACCCCCTGGTGAAGTGATGGGTGAGATGAAGCCTTTATTGAATAATTCTTGCAACTGCTTTTTTAATTGAAAAAAGTCCATTTGGGAGATTCTATAAGGAGGTTTAGAAATTACATTAGCATCATGAACTATATCAATAGTAAACTCAACCTCTCAATCTGTAATAACACAAGGAAAATCATCGGTAAAAACATCAATGTATTTATTTACCAATGGTACGTCATCAGTCTGGATAGTTCCCTTATCTTCAAAAATATGAGCATGAAAACATTCATTTCCATACCTTATCAGTTTCTTATCTTCCTAATATGTTATTAAGGGTATGGTTTCATCCATGTACACAAACCGAATTTTTGTTTCTGAAACACAACTTCTTTTTCTCCAAAATATATCTTAGCATGATAAAAAGAGAGCCAGTCGATACCTAGAATAACATCAACCTCTACTAGAGGAAATACAGTAAGGATTGAAGGTAGTTTATTTGCAAAAACAAGTATAGGAAGATTCTTAAAATTAATTTTTGCCACAATATTTCTTCCAGGTGTTTTTACCATGAGATCTGGTTTTAATTCCTGAGGTTGAATTGCCAAAGTTTTAAAAAATTGCATAGAAATGAAGGAATGTGTAGACCCTGAATCAAAAAAAAACTTTTTCAAAATCTAAAAAACATATACCTAATACCACCTCATTTGACGGCTCAACATCATCCGAAGTGGTTGAATAATAATTTAACAAATCCTTCTACTTCTAATCTTGTTGATTCCCTGCTTGAGTAACTAGTTTCAAACAAACATTGTCAAAATAATCCAATTAATTATAGTTAATGCACCTCATCATCGGCTTCTCATTAGTTTTCAGATCATTTTCCTTGCAATCATGAGACATGTGTCCAAAATTCCCACATCAGTAGCATTTCATTGAATTTACAATACATTCGCCCTGATGCCTTTTACCACACATTTCATAAGAAGGGAAATTCATTTTCTTACATCTAGACTTCATTGATTCATTCTTCCCCATTTCTTACCAACCTGATCACTTTTTACTCTTGTTATTATGATGCACATATGTTTTTGCTAACTCCATATTAACTTTTTCAGCACAACTAACAAGATTCTCATATCATTTAAACTTTCATGTGGACAAATCTCTTCACAAAAATGGTTTCCAACCAGAGTTAAATCTATTAATTTTACATTCAAAATCCTGAGTAAAATATGGTACAAAACTAGCCAGTCATGTAAAATTGGCTTCATGTACTACCAAAGAATCATCATTGTTCTACTTCAGTTCCATTTATTGTATATTATTTATGTGTCGAGTAGTTTTGGGAAAATATTTTTCCACAAAAAGACTCTTAAAATCATCCAATTCCAGACTATCAAGATCATCTCTTTCTCTCGTATTCTTAACCAGAGCCCACCACTAATCAGATTCACCTTCCAAATAGCAAATTTCATGTGTTACCTTTTGACGTTCTGAACATCACATGACATTAAATATATTTTATAGATCATTGATCCATCTTTTTCCTATCACTAGATATGTGGTTCCATTGAATTCTTGGGGATGTTGCATCACAAAGTGCTCCACAAAAGACATGTTTCTTCGGGGTTTATCATGTTCCAATCTAGCATGGATACCACCCTCATTTATTTCTTGGGTCAACTGAGCCATTTTTCTCACAAACTAATTGGTTCTGATTCCCACCATTTCATGTTGTATATTTAGATAGAAATCAGCCTCTTGGTGCCTTCCAACTTCAGCTTCCCTATTTTATTTCTGGACAACCATTCTGAAAAAACAAATCTTAGATGAAGAAAAATGGTAAATAATAAATTTAATAACATTTCAAATTAATTATTAAGTAAAAATCAGTGATGGTATTCCTTAAATATCATCCCACCCCCTAAAGTTATCAAAACCATCCTCGGATAGCAACTATAAGGACCTGGTCTTATAACATTACATGATCATGAATTTTAAACAATAACATACATTATTACACATTGAGGATACTTTTAGGTTTAGAGGTTTAGATAATTAGGATAACTTACATACATAATATACCATATTCATACAAAGAGGACTATATTAAAAATAGTTTCATTTTTTTCAAAATATAATACATTATAACTTAAATCATGATTTCATTGAACAAACACAATGTAAAACATCACAAATAACATCTTTGTCTTAAGAAACATTATATCCTATGAAAAAACACTTCAAAAAATAGGATGATTGTAAAACTTAGTAAGGGATATAAATATAGATAACATTAGTGAAGTGATAACATAAAAACCAGTAAAAACCATATCATAAAAAGTAGAATGCATGGTAAACTAATGTTGTCATCCTATGTAATATTTAACATATTTCTCTTACATTCTTCCTTATATAAGGAAAAACCTTTTGGTCACCTTCCATATATGGAGTACCCGATGCATCAGAGAGCTTTGATGGGGCTCACCAGTCACATCTTGAGATATAATTTGCTTAACCCCACATATATTGAGCTATAATGGGATAAACACAACATAAATAATGTACCAGGAATATATTATGTTAATAAATTTTCAATAAATCAAGCGAAATCACTCATTCTATATATATATTAAAATACAATCCCTTTGAAAATTATTTGAGAGACTTTTAAAATGATTTTAAACGGAAAGTCCCCAAAAATATAATTGATGTGAGAATTAATATAATTGATTATACATGTGTATACACTGTCAATACACAGAATAATACATTATATTAACAAAAAATCATCACACTAATAATCATAATACAACATAATGGATAAAGTAGATGGTTAACCCAAGGAATGGAAATTCGGTAAAGAATTCCCTTACCTCAGGTTTTTCCTAGTTCCAACTCATTTAAATATCTTGTATAATAGTTAAAAGGGTGTTATTAATATATTTCATAATAATATACATATTTTTAATACCATATATGATCATTTAATTACATAATTTCACCCTTTAATTATTAGTATTTTTTCCTCTCATTCTTTTGGGGGGGTTTCTTTCCTGATTTTCCATGATTGGTTCATGATGGATATTATTATTGATTGGAAGTAAAACTACAGAATTAGAATGGGTAGGTATATACATATTTCCGGCATCATTTTTATGTAATATATCATTTTGAATATTGATATGAGGATGATTTATAAGTAAAATCTTAATGAAGTTTGTTTAAATCATTTTTGTGGTTCTTTGATAATAACGACATAATTTTGTCTTTTAAATTAAATAATTGAGTAAAAAAAGAATTACAGAACTATGTATGAGAAATAATAAATATATTAGAACCTATTTAGGCCATAAAAATGGTTTTATGACCAGACTGGAAAGAATTAATGAAAATTTAAATCACATCATCCATGATGTCGTTAATTCGACACATCACATACAATGTTGTTATTCTTTGAATAAGTGGGAGAAGAGAGAAGAATGCTGATGGATTTTCCATGAACATGAGAAAATCAATGAATATACATATTTTATGGAGAATTCCTGCCTCTTGTGTATGATGATATGGTGAAATATTAAGAAAAGAAAGAAACTCAAAATAAAAGACTAATTGATATATCCCTTACAAAAAGTCAGAAGCCTGACGGCTATGAAACATGGGCTTAAAAAATATTAAAAAATTATCGAAAAATGGTCCCCAGTCCATAAATAAATCATAATACATATTATATGAATAATAATAAGGTAATAATAACAAGGTCTGGAAACATAAAAGTTATACCACATAGAAGAGAACTTGAATGGAAAAGGAATGAAATTTAGAATTTTCTTACCATGTAGAGTAACCCTAGGACATAAAGGGTGGAATCTTAGGGGCTTGAGGAAACCTTGGGATGAATACTAGGGATGTAAGGAGGCTATATCTTCATTGATGAGGTATTTGGAGTTAATTTAATGAAGTAATGGGTTTTTATTTATAGCAAAAGTGGGGGGATATTTTAGTAATTTCCAAGGGACACCTCATTAGTGGTATTTGCAAATCCATGGAATTTCCCATGGTATTTTCCACGTGGGAAACCAAAAATCCTATTTAGATGTACACAAGTGTACAAGATTTATTACATAATTATTACATCATTAGGGATGTCATTAATACACCAAAACTCATAACTATATTTTTTACTATTCAACAAAATATCAACTAATACAAAAAAATCTCCAAAATTCACCCTAACAATTTATCAACATGTAGAATTAAAAAATGAAATCTATTTTTTTAAAACAAATTTCTAATTATTATTAATTTAATTATTAAATAAAATCATACTTAATTCAAAAATAAACAAATTTAAATCTATAATAGCTTTTATATCAGAGTGAAAAATTTACAAAGATGTTATTATCCTAAATCCTTATGAAAATAAAATATTAATACAATTTACTATTCATTAGTTTCATATTACAATTCATAATGTTTGTTACTATTCACTAAAAAAATAAGTTCGTTCCATCAGACTCCAAATAACTTACGAAGCACAATTGCAGATGATTTTTTTTCGAATTTCAAATCATAGAAGCTTCAACATTTTTTTTAAAGGATATTTATGAATATATAAATAAAAATATTCAAGAATTCAATTTTTTTTTAAAACCATTCGGTGATACAATGAAGTCCTTTAAAAGACGGTATAAAATAATTTGTAAAAACTCATTTAATGCTAGATTACTGAATCACCTCATGAGACCTTTGATATATCAAGGGGTATATAATTTTGGTCCAGTACCATCTCTACATGTCCAACACATTCGATATATATCTAATGATTGATTTAATTCCTAATTAATATGTTATATCAGTAAAGGTATATATTGAAAAAAAATTATGTAATATCATTATTTCCATAGTAAATCATAAAACATTCAAATTATAAAACTATTTGTAGAAATGATATATAGATAAATATATAATCATATCTATTATAAATAATAAATATATTTAAGGAAATCTAATTTCAAATGATCATAACAATTTTAATATTTAATAGGAATGTTCATGATTAAAAATATAATCATAAAATAGATTGTAAAATTTTATCTAGTCAAACTGATTTTACACCTTCTAAAGAAATAACAATGATGGTATAAATACCACATATCACAAGTTAAGATAATTCAAAATAAAGGGTTGTTGGAATTTTTATATAGAAATACCAAACTAATACCATTAAAAATGATGAAAAGTCCATTTTCAAATCAAAAATTACTTTTAAAAAGATTGAAATTTCAAGAATATTAAGAAAAAAAATTCTCTAAAAGAAACCTTGAAAAATTATAATGTAAACCTTAAAGAAATGATTTTTCATAATGTTGGAAAGTTTATATTCACACTTAGTATGTTAAAAACAAATATTCCCTTCATGTATTTTTAAGAGAGGTCAAAAGTATCATTCTTGGAAGATGACATGAATATTTTTAAAAATAAATAAATATTAAATTAATGATATAATTGAATTTAAAAAATAATAGTAAGACATTTTTTAAAAACATTTTTTGAGAACATAGATTTTGAATAAAATGGATTTTTTACCAAAGATGGAAATGTAGTTTGATTTAATTAAAAATAATTTCCAAATCATTTTAAGTACCAAATTAATGAAAATGGAACTATTACTTGAAAACATTATCAATACCCATATCATTACAAAATTAAAGGGGATTATTATAAAATGATAAAATAATTTTCTTAAATGGATATTCATGTACCAATAAACCACATTAAATGAAATTGTTGAATAAAATTCTACCACATTTTTACTATTAAGTTGTAATTACCATTAATGAAATAAAGAAAGGAAAATTACATTCAATTAATATAAATGGATTCATTATTTAACATATTAAATTTATATTACATAAACCTTATATAAGAAGATACGTGTATAGAATAAAATATCTCACAATGAATATATTTTACATAAGAAACACTTACAATGATCATAATATTCAAATGAGAATTAGTAAATGAGTTGATGTTGTGTATATAAATTAAATTCACATAAACATGTTTGAAAAAAATATAATAAAAATTAATTATAAAAAAATATTATGATATCAAATACAATGAAGAAGTAATATAACCTAATGAAAAGAAATTGAGTTATGAAATTCATTACCACATGGTAATTATCACGTCAAATCCCCTTGGAAGAAATGATTGAAATTAAAACATAGAATAATAAAAAATATGAACTATTCATTTTATCTTATGTAAATGGGGAATTATATAGTCAATTTAAATAGACTAAGTGTATAACATTAAAATATGCCTAAATGGAAGGAAATTGATACAAAATCGCTTAACTTACACTTCCTTTCTGTTGAACACACATTAACTTCTTGTATATTGGTTTAATCTTGTTAATAATTTATAATAATATATATTAATATTTATGATATCATATATGATCCACTTATAACATTTTGTCACCTTTTGTCAATAATAGTTTTCTGTAACTATTGTTTCGTGTGTTAGTTGTCTTTTTTCTCATGTGTATTTTGTCATGAATGTTCCAGTTATGGTCCATAAGATATATATTAATTATATAATGGATAGTATTAATGTTTTATATATTTTATTTAAATATTAAATAAATTTTTAGAACCATTTTTTAGTTTTTTATATGTAAAATGAATTTTACCACTTCATGGAGATGGTAGGTCATATGTACACCCTAGTGAAGACATCATTCACCTAATGGGCGAAAGGGTAAGGATGTGGATGAATCATTAATTTTAATGAATAATTTTTTTTATAATTATCATAAAAATTTATTGTTTTTTCATTATGACAATCCATGTGAGTTAGTTCTGGAAAACAAACTACATAAGTTCGTGAGGCTCTAGTCTATCAAACACATGAGAGATGGATTTGATTCCCATTTGATGTAGAAGTTTGTGTATAAATTTTATCCCATAAAAATAATAAAATATTAGTATATTGGAGTAATTTTTTTATCATATTTTAATTTTCATGACATAATTTAATGTTGAAAAATAAAAAAATATAAAGGAAGCACTATGTGAATGCAAATACATTCACTTAGAAGAACCGATTTTGGTTGTATTATTAAGAACCCTATGGATTTTATTTTGGGAATACAATAACCTCTATAATGTGAATATGGATGATATGAAAGGAATAATTTCTTGTTTGGTCAAGCCAAATGGATTGAGAGGTGGAAGAAGTGATGGGAGGGAGCGGCCTTTTATAATTTAGGAGTACACACATGGAATTTTTAAAAATAATAAATTACACCCTCATTTTTTACATTCTATAATAATTCAAAATTTATCATTGGCAAACTTTATAAGTTATAAGGTCTATATACGTCCATAAAAATAATTTAGATAGGTTTTCAATTCATTTTAACCCCTTTTTTATTTTTTTAACCACCGCAAAATTTCCCATTGTCAAACATTATAAGTTATAAGGAACGTATCTATAAAAATTGGAATAAAGAATAAAATATGGTAAATTGTGAGGATAACATATATGATAATCCTCACTAACATCACATTACACATCCCGATAATGTGACAACAATAGGACACATTTTCCTAATTTGTGCACTATCTCCCTAATATACCACGGGGATTATAAAATATCCCTTGAACACATTCATAAAGTCACACGACACCCTCTGGACATTCCACTCGGGTCTTGTGAATCACTATCGGAATACCATTGAGATATTGTGATGTATTCTTGGAATTTCACCCAAGGAATGTGGTGAAACCACTATAAGTCATCTAGGTATCACGAATCCCCCTAGGAATACCATCCAGATCTCATGGAACCCTTCAATCTGGAAAATCTAGTATCATGATAGCATTAGTACATTTCAACATAGTTCATGTGACACATACAAGTCATTTCATTCTAGGTTATGCGGCTCTCTAAAGGAATTTCATCAAGGATCATGGGATAACCTCCAGTACAAGTCACCAAGGTTTTTCAATGACCTCTAAACAATTCATCATTTATCATGTGATGGTTCTCAAACATACCATTCAGATTATGTGATTTCCATAAGATAACTCAACTAAATCTTGTTTTTGTATTTGGACATTTCCCCAAAATAGCCACACATTCTCATACACCCTCTGATATTTCCTGTAGGTAACCAATACATGGAAGGCAGACAAGAAAGCATGTCTGGAAGACAACCGAGACAAAGAAAGTATGTGTCATATGGTATGGTAACCTTATCCATATTATATATAAGGGAAACTGAAATGTTTAATCCCAATTTTAACAAAACTATGTGAACCTCGATTCTTTCTATAATCAAGATACGTATGATGCCTTATTAAAAAAATAGTTCCATGATAGACATCCATATTTTTGTCCTATCACATAATACATATACCCATAATAAGTGAGATTGATTACTTGTTATCCCATTTTTCTCACATTGATAATTTCTCTTTTGGGATTACTAAGTTGAAATGATTATATCACCTGCATTGTGAACATCTATTAGAATGGATACATCCAAGTGTAGTCCCCATTTAGAAGGGTAATATGACATATTTCCTTTTTACTAGTAAAAACACAGTGTTGAAGCCCTAATCAACATAACTATGTGAAATCTAACTTCGACCATAACTCAGATACATAGGATTCCTTCCTAAGTCTGTAGCTCAAAATGTAACCCTCGATGTGTAATCCTAGATCAACCGAACTATGGTGACTTTGATTCTTTTCCAAACTAAGATATGTAGGACATATTATTAAAGCCTAATCTCAATGATAAAGATCCAAATAGATGTTCTAACACATAATTCCTACATCCATATGTGGTGATATTGTTTACTTGTTATCGCTTATTTATCACATCAAACATAGCTCGCAATGGCATAGGGAGTGACAATGTTCTGATAATTGTCATATGGAAATCGTAGTGTGTAAGCCCCGATCAGCAGAATAATATAAAATGACTTCCAGTATAAGAGAACCGCCGTTGTTTATTCTTCAGTAAGTAGCATAATATGACATTTTCATAAATTTAAGGGTAGCCACTGTGTGTAATCCCTGATCATTTTAACTATGAGTTTTCTGATTCCTTCCATATCCATGATACATAGGATGACATCCTAAGGGCCCAAGGTCAAATGGTGTCCACCTAAGTGTAGGTTTCACTATATATCCTACATTCCAACCTTTAGGAACCAATCTCTCCCATTGGGTGATCATTCTTCCTGATCAAATAACAAATCAAGCATTCGACTGAATAAATATGACTCCAATTCATTCCAAAACAATGATATGTAGGATTGTGTCTTAAATCTCAAGCTCTGTATTTAAACAAATGTTGGGTTGTTTCCACATGTAAGTCTGACACCCATAAGAAATGACGCAAATTAAATTCTATCCATTTTTTCTATCATTTAGCTTGAATAATGATGGATTAAGTAGTTGCAATGATCACATCACATGAATCATGAATCTCCACTAGCTATGGAAACCTCGTTCTGTAATCCCGGATTAATAACATGATACAACATCCCCCATATAAGGGTATCTACCTTGTTGAAATTACCAATATAATGTCTGAAATGTGATAACATTGATTCTTTCCATAACTAGGATATGTAGGATTCCTCTCTATGTATCTATATCAACATCAACTACCTACATTTCCCCATATATGTATTTTCGGTATGAAATTAAATTGTATGGTTTTAAAAAACTATGTGAGTTTTGATTCTAATTATAAAATTGGATATGTAGGATTCATCATAATGGCTCAATTCCATCATCAAAATATTATCCACCTCTAACATAACCATAATGTGTAGAGTTATTACTTATGCAGCTTCAATAAATAATTTGATACCCATAAATGAGAAATGGATGAAAAACCTCAGATACATATGGATGGATTCTCCAATAAGATCCCTCCATTTCATATAAATGGGATTAAACATTGATTATTTTGTTAGGGAAACTAGTCATGTATCATTATTCAGAATAGATTCTTGAATGTATCTTAAATATATAAGAGAGTCCTAGAGTAGGAAAAAAATTCCATAAAAAGAGTGTAATGATCTTGACCACCCATCCTCTCAATCAATGTGAGTTCTTAAGAAGAATTTCTTATGAAAACCCAATATACTTTTGAAAATTGGAAATTTGTTTTGTACTTAGTTATGTTTGTGGAATACTTTAGTATTTCCTATGAAATTAAAAGATAATTGATAAACCTAAGGTGAACCTCACAATTATTAAATAAAATGGTTTTATGCATGTCAAAACATTTTATTCCTATTATTGAAATAAAAAAATTGGTGAGTCTAATGTGAATCTCTTAAATAAATTAATGATCAGTTGAAATCATGGAGATCTTATGGCCGATTCACTATGTTTTGGATTATTATTAAATAAGTTAATCCTCATATTGTAATTTCCATGTTAGTTGAATGTTCAGATCTGGAATAAAATTACACTTTTGTTACCCATGCATGTCTGATTGAGAACATATGATTCCGACAATTATTCACTGATCGATGACCTTGTTCCATGTTTTCATTATGATTGTAGATATTTTTCTTACAATAAGCTCCCTAATATGACATGATTTCTTCATCCAAAAACTATTCTAGGAATTTAGTGATGGTTGTACCCCCCACAAGTCTTAGAATTGCCTCACATTCCTGACACCTTAAAAATCAGTAATAAAATGCAATTCTCTAAGAAAACCATGTACATAGTAAGATACCGTCCCTTGGGTCTTCCCACGATGGTCTCAAAAATCTAAAATAAATAGGTTCGTACCATCAATCGAAATTTTTAGTAAATCTAGTGGAACTCGTTTTAATATCCAACCACTTCCAAATATTATCCTCAGAGAGAGACAATCACCACCTTCAATATCTAATAAAGGTGGATAAATTAGTCAATTATGGCTCCCTTCAGGTTTTTTAACCTCTTATGAGGGATCCTATAAACTAATTTTTCTAGCACTATCCCACTAATACCCTTACGTCACCTATAGAGGGTACCAACCAGTACAATTCCACCTCTGATCCCCATTCATTGGAAACAAGTAACAAAAATCAGGTGTGGAAGTCTATAGATAACCCTGAATGGGATCACATCCCCACTCCCACAGATGATGTATTCCAATATATATCAGTAATAGTAAACAAAAAATGCTCATTTCCTTTCTCACTCAGAGCATGTTTGTGGGAATATTTATTCTGTGAACATGGGGAATGTTCATATTATAACCCATATTCATGAAGTATATTTTCATATTCTAGTGTCACAAGGATGAAAAAGTTTCCTCATATCAGTAATTAAATTTAAGATATCTTCTAGTACATATTTGAGACTGAAAATTTCAATTCATATATTCTTATTCATACATTTATTAAGGGTCATTACATATATGAAATAACTAAAAAAATCCATTGAAATAATCCATTATGGGTATAAATACTGGGAAAAATAGATATTCTTATCCCTAAATTCATGTAATCACAAAACACAAATATTTTTTAAAAAGTGGTTTATCAAGAGGAAGGTCACATAATTCGTCCCTTCAATTCGGATTATCAGTATATTCTGGTGAGGGATGAGGTCCGAAATTAGGCTCGCATTCACATTCTGAATGGGCCCCACCATGTGAAAACGGGTCATGCCTCCTGGAAGGGGATAATTACTATAAAAATGTCTAGAGGAATATTCTAAAGGATGAAGATAGAACTCCTATACCCATTTTGTCCATGTATCACCAAGTGAGAGTGGAAGATTCTTTAGGATAGTCTAATATTCCTACCAAAATGACCAAGGACATGCTCAAAGGGCATAGGATCGAGATCGTATAACTTTTATATATGTGGATCACCTAGTTAAAGTGTCACATGGATAAGGATATGCATTGGATTACATCTTAAAGCTCGGTCTCCCTAATAAATATCCAATGGAATTTTCCAACACAAAATTCCTTCAACCATATTATGGTGGGAATAATTAATTTATATTACTTTTTCTCACACTGAACATTGCTCATGGGGCTTAGGGAATTGCAATGATCATATCATTCACGTAGGGAAACCTCAGTGTGTAATCCCCATTTAGTGGCATAATATAAATTGTCCACATATATAAGGGATAACTATGTGTGTAAGCCTCAATAAATAGTATAACATGACATGTCCTCTAATATTAGGGTTGCCTCAGTGTGTAATCCCCTATCATTTGAACTATAAGAACTCTGATTCCTTTCATAACTAGGATACGTAAGACATATCCCGAGGCCTGAGCTCAAATGGTAATAAACCTTACTGTAATTCATTTCATGTATTCAATGTTCCATCAATTGGAACCTAATCTTCCTCATGGGATGATCATTCATTCTCTTTCACCAGGGGACCGAGAAGTCAACTGAGATACATTAACACTAATTCCTTCCAAAAATTGGATATATATGAAAGCTTAAAAAGGACCTTGATCCACATATAAACATCCAAAGGGATATCTCATCATGTAAGACATTCACCCATATGCTTGGATTCTAATTACTTAATATCCTTTATTTATTACACTAATAATGGATCTGTTGGTATTTGGGAGTTTTAATGATCATAGCACTCGAATTTTGAATCTCCACTATCTAGGAAAACCCCAGTGTGTAATACCTAATTAGTGGAATGATATAACTACCCCATATAAAGTTATTTAACTCTGGGATAGTCCCAAGGGCGTTATTGAACTATAAAAACACTGATTCCTTCCATAACCAAAATATGTAGAATGTCTCTATGAGGCTCTAGCTCAATATTTGTTGCCTAAGTTCACCAATATTATCTCGTTCCATATAAAATAAATTGTACATATTGAATGAAATTTGTGGGTTTTGAAGCCAATTATAAAATAGGAAAATTAGGATTCCTCAAAATGGATCAATCCCATCATAATAATAATAATCACCTACCTATATAAAAAAATATCTAGAATGCTAGGTTATGCGAAATCAACATATAAGCAGTTACCCATCAATGGGAAATAGATGATGAACCTCAGATACATAAGGCTGAACTTACCAAAAATATCCCCTTTCTTATAAAACGGTTTAACCTGTGATCATTTTTGGGGGTAACTAACACTATATTTGGAATTGGAAGATATTCTTGATTATATCATAAATCAGTAAGTGTGTCTCATAGTAGGAAATAATCCCCCCCCCCAAAGGGTTTAATGAGACCGACCTCCCAACATCTCGACCAATGTGATTTCCTATGTTCCATTGGTTCGGGAACCCCAATTGACCTCCTACATTTGGAAAGTAGGTGTATACCTAGTTATGGAAGAGGGAACCATTGGAGGATTCTATGAAACAAAAAATAAAATGAGAAACCAGATATGAACCTTTTAAACATATAATAAAATAGCTTTACGCATGCCAAACCATTTTGTTCCCATACTTCTTAAAGAAAAAATATAATTGACATTATTATCAATAATTAGACTTTTAAACTTGTTTTTAAATTTAGGGAAGAATAATACTAATATTTGTAAAAAATATTAAAAGAATATGACTATCATGAGTTGAAGACACATCACCCCATGACGTGATGTAGCACGACATCATACTAGATAAAAAAAGTTATAGCATA
The DNA here is from genome assembly GCA_963277665.1 of Viscum album. Classification (NCBI taxonomy): domain Eukaryota; kingdom Viridiplantae; phylum Streptophyta; class Magnoliopsida; order Santalales; family Viscaceae; genus Viscum; species Viscum album. The sequence goes on along the minus strand of OY728155.1, from coordinate 1,732,967,908 downwards.
ATGAAAAATTCATAATTATCATTGTGAAAAAAAATTTAACATCATTATTAATTACTTGATATGAACACAATAAAAATTGTTAAAAAGGAAAAATATATTATAAGTCCCCAAACATTAAATTTTTTGAAATACATACCTGATCTGAGTGTGTCAGAGCAATATAAAATCAACAAGATTTGATGTGACAGTTGGTGAAGAACATTTTTATGACATTGATACCACTCTAGGTGAATTTGTTATAACCTTAAATTCTGAAAGATATCCCTAAATTTCTATAAATTTAGTGGAATGTTGCTGATTCTATATTCAGATCTAGTAACTAAATCCATGATCGATAAGTTACACTATGTATGGACCTCACCATATTGATGTCTATGTATTTGCATTATGTTTTATTACCTTTATTATTATCCCTATTAATCACTCATCCAATGGATGAGAGAGTATTTATTTAATTTTTCAAGGTTAATATTGTTTATGGTTGAATGTTCTACTGGATTTATTTATATTATTCTATTCATGTATTTTGTTTGACGCAATTTATTTATCCAGTTCCAATCCCTTTTCATTTTTAATCATCCCAGTGGCTAATAAATATTAATGGAACCTTTAAATCTTTAAACTAGTTACGATAAATTAATTCATGCCAATTTTTTTATTTAGGGTGCCCAGTTTTAAAAATGGAATCACGAAAAACTTGATTTAGGAAGACCCCTAATTATTGAACCAACTAAAATAGGAAATTACCTTGTTGAGGAGGGGATTCCATGACCATTTGATCCACATATTATAGAATCTGAAACCAAACATGGATTAATAAATTTATTTCTAAAATCCAATTTCTCATGAACCCTAACACTAAAAACCCTGGAATGCATTCCAAACATTATTTTCAAACCCCAAAAAAATTACATTGTATTCACTTATTCATCTAATAACCTTAGTAACCAAAATTTTTTCTACATTAAATTTTTTAATAACGAATGAAGTATGTAAATAAATTCTAATTCTAATTACACATATTTAACCATCTTTATGGGGTTTACCTAGACCTTCAAATTACTATATTATAATTAAAAAATTTCACTAGTATAATTTTAATAAATTTTTTACTTCTACAATACCCATATAGAAATAACAATACCCTTTGGGCCCATTGGTATTCTAAGATAAGAACATACCAAGATAAAAAGTGGTTACAATTTCCCCAAATGGTATGGACCTTCCTTACTCAAGGATATTAAGAAAGAACTCTACTTTTTTTCAAAGGACCAATTCCTGAACTATATTGTGCACCCATAAAGAACTATCTCACACATCTTGGATACCTAAATGATGTTATGATTTACTGTGAAAGCAATTTAGAAAGGTGACTTTAGAATATTCCATGTAAAGATAGGTTTTCTAGAATCACAAACCTTGTCGAGTTCATCAATAGAGCTATTTATGTAGTATGTTGAAGGAGAGGATTCCAATTCACTAGATCCATTGTAATTTAACGGATGGATCTTGAATTACTCGTAAATTATATAAGAAAAACTTGTTTCTATATTGTAAAAATCAATCCACTAAAAAAATTTAATGTAAAATATATCTAATATAATATTTCAGAAGAATTGGGTCTCAAGATAATAGATCTAAGAATCATTATCCAAAAATATCCACCATTCATGAGGAATAAATATCTGGTCAAATATATGTCATTAAAACATCAAAACCACCACTAATATACCAAAGGATCATAAATGGGTTATAGTTCTATCATAAATCGTCTTTTAATAAGTGGTATATTATGATGATTTAAAATTATATACCTGTAAAATGTTCATTGTTGATATTATATTTTTATTTGATTATCAATCATACTTGAAATTATAGGTCCAATAAATATCTATGTTGGAAGGGAGAATTTTTCATTGAATCATTATAGAAAAATTGATCAATACTCATATCTTAAGAAAGATTTTGAACTATGAATTGATCTAGAGAGAACTCACCATTCTATTTTCTCTGGTTTAGTAAAAACATGAACTACCAAGAGGATATAAATATTTGAATTCCAATGTCAGGGGAAGGGGTCTCTTATTATAAATAGGGGTTTAGGTTAAAATTGGGTAATTAAAAAGGCATCAAAGAGTGTAAAATTTAAAGTCATGAGGTGCATTTAATGCACTCATGGATAGGAAAAACTAGCTAGCTGGTGTGCTAGGAAATCCCATTGAGGTTCTTCCAGAAACACCATCTCATCAATGAAACTATTTTTGTATGGCAATGGGGTGTTTATTTATCTATAGACTTATAGGAACTCTACTGGCTAGTTGATTTATTTCACCAGTGATAAAGTGGTAACTTTTCATCCCCCACAACACCAAGGCTCAACTATTCCCTCTAAATAATAATTTTAGGTCATTTTATTCCAAAAAACCATCCTTTAATATCAATATTAGAGTTAAAACATAAATTATTTTCATATTAATAAGTACCTTCAATTTTTTTTTTAAAAAAGTTGTACATTGAGCCTAAACATAATCCTCTCTCTCTTATGTCTCTTACTAGATTCATCTATGATGCCATAGAATCCAAATTGATGGTATCGTCTTCCCTAAAAGGACTTTCTCTCTCCAGTCTATAATATTCACCATGTGTTTCATGTATGATCCTTTGGTCTCCATATTAACATCCTCACTGCAGATGGAATTCATAGAATCAAGAATATACCATCTAATATAAGACACATGAAACTTTTAATGCATTTCTCAATATAAAAAAAATCATATCTCAATGGTAATATACTATCCCAAAAACTTTAGTGATATCAAAGGGTTATAAATAGTGCAACTCTAAGTTCCATTTCTTTCTCAAATCATGGTGGACTATGTGGGGTGTTGTTCTCAGAAAATTGTAGCCATATATAGAAAACTCTATAGGTATCCTTATATAGTTAGCATAATACTTCTACCTTATTTGTCCTATGATCAACACCTTTTGAATAGTATACACTATCTCATGGTTCTCGAGTACAATACTGGGCCACAAAACTACTACTGCACCCACCTCATGCCAATATAGTGGTGAACTACATGGACAACAATAAAGATCCTTCTAAGTTTACATATGATTAAAATTCTAGTTACTGTTATTGTATACATATTCATCCATGGGAAAGTGATCATCTTAATATAAACAAATGTTTATGATGAAATCCTAAAACATATCCTCTAGTTTTTGAATCATCTACTTTGACAATATGTCTTTTTGGGGATGATATTTTGTGATAAATTTCAGTTGATCCCCTACGGACTTCTACCAGACCTTCCAAAACAGAGATATAAAACATGCATATCTATAAAATATAATTCTCAATGGGGCATAATTAAGCGTAATATATCAAAGATATATATATTTCTTAATTAATCCAAAATTTTAATCTCATGGATCTGTAGGAATTATGAAAAATCATTATCCGATCAAAAATCGCATTAACTCTTCACGATCCCTCGGTATTCTAGGTAACCTTATTAAAATGTTCATTATGATGCCATCCCACATCAATATGGTAATAGAATGTGACTGGATGAAACCACCATGATTCTATTACTTGACCGTTATCCTATGGAAGGTATGGAGTCGATAAAAAAAATAAAATAATATTCATCAACATTCATGGAAACCAAAACTACCACATAGAGTTGTGGTACATCATTGTTTCTTTAAGATTAATTGTAACACACCAGGTAAATAAAGAATATGATATTTTCTTATTTATCCATATTTGTGAATAAAAATATTAATATGACTTTAAAGGGGACACTATGCTCGATGGCATACCCAACACGCAACAACGAATTTCTTGGGAATCTTACGTTGCACTCTAATAATAAAATAATATTATTTTAAATGGTAGTTAACATGTAGCCGTTGTATTGGCGGGAATGGATAGAAATAACTAAAATATGATTATATATATTTTTAAATGTTTTTACATTTATCCAATAAAATATAAAGGCTTAAAATACGGAAAGAATTCAATTTTAGGCATATATGCCCTAGTTTTCACTAAAGGTTCACTTATCGCCTTTTGATGGCGAAATGTCATTAAATATAGTTTTGTTCACTCTTATAAATTCTATTGGACCAAAATAAAACTCTTCCTAAGAATTGGGACATCAAAATTTACTTTGTGTAAATTTTTGTATCTTTCTGATAAAGTTCATTTTTTAATGAATAGTGTAAAATGTTGTATTTTAATTCAAAACCACTTTTTAATCTATTTTATTTATATGATCAGATTATCTTTTGAATTTGTTTTAAAGTGAAATTAGAATATATTTTTACCATTAAATCCAATAGTGGTCTTTGGAATTAATTTCACCTTGAAAATAGACTTAAACTAGTGTCAATCTTTTGATACTTATTGTTTCATAAAAACACCCTATTTGCTCTGACAGCGGGAATTAATTATTAAATTAATTAATGTGACTTATATGTTTTGAATATTTTAAAATAGACTTCATTTTTGAATTCGGAATATCAAATATAGCTTAGGGTGAATTTTTGGTAATTTTCTGAAAAACTCCAATTTTTAATGAATAGTGAAACCACTAAGTGGTAATCAAGCAAACTGATTTTTCCGTTAAATGAAAGTTTACCACTAATGTGTATTGAATTTTGAAAATCCGACATACATGGTTGTCATTATTATGTAAAATTTGGTTCAATGGGATGAAAATAATTTTTTGGTGAATAGTAACTTTTTTTCATTAATCGCGATTAGAGGTAATTAGTGTAATTTAAAGTAAAAATGATATTATAGAAATGTGAAAACACCATGACACTTGTCCTACCCCTATTGGATGAGTCATGGCCGACCAAGAAAACCCATGGGTCGATTTAGGTGACCCTATGGAGCCTCTTGGGTGAGATAATGACTTTAATGACTTTTTTTAAATAAAGGTGAAAATGACACTAACATAAATTGTTTTACTAAAACAATTTTTAGAAGGGGTTATACTAATCATAATTTTGTCTATAAATACTATTTGGAAAGATAAAAAGATTTCCAACATAAGGATAGTTTTTTTATAATTTTTAGACATTAAATAAATTAATTTAATTGTGACATCATGACGATGCAACGATGACCTCATTAATAAACAGTTTAAATAAAATGAAACGATAATATAAAATATAAGCCCAACACTTGTCCAAAAACTATTGTATGGGAATATTTCGAAGCCTTATCATCTTATCTTTGAAATATAACAATGTGGGACCTTATAAATTCGAAACACATTTGAAAATAAAATAATAGTTTCATGATTTCCAAAAGTGCCCCTCCTCTCCTGTTATAAAAGGCCCCCACCTCTACCTCATTTCACACACTCCTCAAGCCTTTGGCTCGGCCATCACCTGCCCATTTACTCTCTCCAAATACCTCTCCTCATCCTAGAGGATTCCCTTTGGTCATAATCCTTTCAAAGGAAGCCTTTAGGCTCAAATCAAAAGGAGTTATACTTTTTAAGGTAATTCATTCTCTCATGTTCATTTGTTTTATTTTGCTTCTCCAACCCCCTAAACAATTTTTATTTACTTATTTTGTAACAAAACCAGAATATTAAATATAATAGGATTTTGTTATAATATTTATTCAAGCTACACTCTCACACAACTACATAAAATGGTTAAAGAACATACGGTTTCCGTGGATGGCGAAATTCTGCCTCCCGAAACGATGATTGTTCAATACTTATTTAACACCTTCAAAGGTGGCCATTATGATGTCACTATTTTTATATATGATATATAATATGTTTATTCTTTCCTTAAACTTCTGTATTTTTCATTTATGGAATACCATTATTGTTTCCATTATGGGTAAACACGATATCTTCATTTTAGGAAGTGCGGACTACCGCCCCCTGAAGGTGATTTGATTCGTTAATACCATATGTGGGATGTGTAAAGGATAAAGTTAATGATATTATATATGTTATTATACTTTAATTATAATATACTCTTATATCATTATGATTCCATTTCAGAAAATATGAAATAGAAATGGAATTAGCGTTCATGCGTACGTACGGCTTACCGTCTCCATGAACGGTGCATTTCATTTCTTACCTCTAAATGTGATGTAATATTATAAATACATGTATATGATGAATATATATGATATATATGTTATCCAAATCATTAATATCATTCTGGATATAACGAAACTTTGACCAAATTAACAACATGTAAGTGTAAGAAGTCTATTTTTGACTTATGAACCAAATACCGACAAAATGAACATTATTAACTTAAATGATTACATGATGTTTATAACAGGGTATAAAAGGAATAATGAACTATAAAAAAAGGTTCTTAATAAATTTGAAATTAACTAATGTTTATTATTCAGGACGTTAAAGAACGATCGAGTCAATTTGGACTTGAGGTAAGGGATCTTACTTCTCTCTTTCTTTTTAAGTACACTCTTTTGTGTCATTCCCTCTAAAGCTCATCTTTCTTGTTATTGGGATGTTATTTTAGATTAAACGTACTTTAATTTGTATGTTCATGTGATGAGAGACCCTATTCTCTCTCATCAATCCATTTTTGTAAGTTTTATGTGGCTCCGTTAGGCTGCCGAGTTTTCGTAAGGGATTTTTCATCTCACTTTTATTCCCGTGAGATTTATGCTACATTTGCCACAATTTCTTTTGAGTGGTGTATGTACTTCCCATTATTCTACTCTTTGTGTAATATACTTTCATTTATGAGTATTTACATCAATGATTCATTTTCCTTCTTTCATGGGGTGTATGTTTTGAAAGATACCCAAGTCGGTAAGGGAACCATTCACCCTCCTCTTTTTTAAAAGACTTATTTTTTTGGGTCTTTTAATTTACATATTGTTATGTTGGGATATGTTATCATATAACCTTATTGATGTAAATTTTATGCCTAATTGATGAGATACACTTTTTATCTCTCATCAACTCATTTTGATGTGACGCTGTAGGCTGTCAAAGGAACTTCTTAACCCAATTTCGATTTCTTTGGTTTCAACATGTAGTAATTGAATATGTCATATTTTGAATATGTGTGAATGGCCTTTGATTATTCTACACTTAATATCCACTTATATTTGGTTTATTCGTCTATCACACATAATTATGTAATTGATTTATCCTTAAACGAAGGATACCGTCTTTGTAAGGGACTTCGTCTCAATCTCCTTTCAATGAGGCATATTTTGTTTTATACACAACATTCTTTTATACAGTGTATAAACCCCTTTGACTATTACGTTTATCCAAAAGGATTATTTTTTAAACGAAGCGTTTTACTAAATGACAAAAAGGGAATGTTTTTGTCGTACGTATGCGGCAACAACGACTTCTCCACCACTATGACCATTATATGAGTTTTGGCTTCCTCTACAAGTCATACCATCTTATTAAAAGAAAAATAAATACCATATTTTACTTTTCTTTTATTTTGGTATTGAAAATGGTTTTCATAATGTATTTATATCAATGTGTTGTATTGATATCTTGTTATTGCAAGGTGGAAATGTTATGTTTCCATTATGCATGTTTTATGTGATAAGATTATGTTATGGTTCATGGGAATTGTTATGAAAACAGGTGGTTCCGTGATAAAATAAGGGCGGGTGAGCCCGATATAGCTCTCCAATGCATTGGGTAACGCGAAGGAGTGAAACGTTAAGGTTTCTCCGAAGAGATTTAGGGAATATACTGTGATGGGTATTCCAAACGTAACCAAGAGGGTTACTCCCTACGTAAGAATGTTATGAATGCTTCAAGTTACGTTTATGTCTTATGATTTCTATGATTTATTCATGATTTGATGAGGTATGTTAAAGTGCTTATGTTTTATGGGTAAAGTATGATCTCATCCTTATGTATATATGTACCGATGTTTCCTTTCCATATTTTTATATCCCTTACTGAGCTTTTTATGCTCATCCCAAGTTTTTTTTGAAATGTTTTTCACAGGTCAAGGGAAAGGTACATGATATGATGACAGTATCAAGGAAGTGTCAATAAAGAATCCATGTTTTATTTTAAATATGTTTCCATTGATGGGAAAGAATAATACTATCTTTATGTAACCACTTTGTTTATATTTGGAATGTAATGCAAGTTTTATGATCTAATTCTCTAAAACTCTAAACCTGAAAAGATCCTCAACGTGTAGTCTTGTAATAACTCAAGATTAAGTAAGGTTTAAGGCTGGGGCCTTATAGTTGTTATCAGAGGTCGGTTTAGACAACTTTAGGGATTAGGAGTTTTTGTGAGACCCATGATTAGTCCCTATATCTATTATTTCAGTTAAATCCTTATTTTATAACTTTTTTTTCAGGTCAAGTAAAGTCGATTACGAATGGAAGGAGAAGGATCTCAAATGACATTCATATCTCTTCCTGATGACATGCTTGCAATAATTATTGCAAAGTCATCTTCGGATGATTGTGAAACGTTTTCTAGAATACAACTCACTTGCAAGCAGTTTTTTGAGATGTCAAACACCTCCACTATAACTCGTTATCATCGTGGATCATGGGTTGTTTTTAGACAAATACTATTAAAACAATATTCTCATATTTTCAAGAAAGTTAAATATTATCAAGGTATTTTCAAATATTTTACCTTATCACAAGAATTTGAAGCATATTATGATTTTAGAAATGGTGCTGAGGAAGGAGACCCTTGCACAAACTATTTATATTTGCTTTTAAAATATAGTCTCACATCACATACTTATGGTATTTTAAAAGGACCAATAATTGAAAGTTTCAACTCAATTTTGGTCCGACTATTTTATAGAAATCAGGTTTTATCAGATGTTTTGGAATTATATGTCATACATGATTATTTTCCAAAACTGTTTTTCTGTGAACACCCATATGACCCATGTTGTATGAGGTGTATTTGGATGGAGGAAGCAAATGACTTTGAAGTATCTCTAAATCATTTTTGTAATGCATGGGACTTCTACCTACGTGAGCAAGATGATGATGAAACTGAGTGGACGCCATGATCAAGGTATGGTGATTTTCATTTTTGGAATCGTTTTATTTTATCTTATGCTGGTGAAGTAAGACTTCAAGAATTAATATGTTGAGATCGTAACGAATTCGGATGAAAATTAAAGGTATAAGGAAACGATTGAGGTTAAAACATGTTAGGGTTATTTTTGGAGTTTTATAAAAAGGAAAACACGCAGACTGTGTGACAACCCGTCGCGTTGGACAAAGCTGCGAGAATCGAACCCACAACCAATGTGCGATTGGTATTTATCGCCTACCACTGGACTACGTGAAGTCCCTGGTTAGTTTGAATGATTCTTTTTAGTTATATGATTTAATAATTAAGAGTAAGTTGATTTTGGGTTATTTATGAAAATGATTAACCTATCATGGAAGATATGTGATTAGGTTAATTACTTTTCAATACGAGACTTTAGGAGAAACTAATGTTGTTTGGAGATAAATGTTACGATGTGACTAAATCATTCAAATATTTGGGTTTCAATCTTATATTGGTTTACTTTGAATAATTTTATGGACAAATTGTTTATCGGATGGTCCTCGTTGAACTTTGGGTTTTGATGGACAAATTTTGGAGATTAAGCATAGATTTTCTTTTTAAAGGGTTATCCTTTTCTGGATTATCTGAACTTGTACTAAAATTTTTGGTTTTGGTTAAGGTCTAAAGATATGGGATGTATATAGTTCTCTTTGGTGGATTAGGTGATTCTCTAGAAGTTGATTGTAGTACTCTTAATGTGAACAAGTCTTCCTAAATACTCGTCTTTTGGAGAAAATATGAGTTTGTGTAAAAGTTGAAAGTCAACATGATAAGTGATTATGTTTCCCTATGAATGAATTACTCAATAAAAAGTAATTTAAAACAAAAATGTTGTCTATTAACTTTTCCTACTGGGGAATCGAATACCGTTTAACCCATCACAAGTTTGTGATTTTCTTGTGGTTAACTTTCTCCTAAACATGTTTTCTATCACTCTCCATCAGAACATGACCTTATGTTTTCTCCTCCATGTCCATATTTTTCTACACGGAATCCTAGTATGGGTTAACTTGGGTGACCTTTGTACTTATCTTTCTTTATTTTAAAGTGGTTGTTTTACCGACTCTTTTTTTGATGTGGGACTTTCAAGGATGTTTCCAAGCTCAATTATAAAAATTGCGAGGACGCAATTCCCAAAAGGGGGGAAGGATGTAACACCCCAGGTAAATAAAGAATATGAAATTTTCTTATTTATCCATATTTGTGAATAAAAATATTAATATGACGTTAAAGGGGACGCTATGCTCGATGGCATACCCAACACGCAACAACGAGTTTCTTGGGAATCTTACGTTGCACTCTAATAATAAAATAATATTATTTTAAATGGTAGTTAACATGTAGCTGTTGTATTGGCGGGAATGGATAGATATAACTAAAATATGATTATATATATTTTTAAATGTTTTTACTTTTATCCAATAAAAGATAAAGGCTTAAAATATGGAAAGAATTCAATTTTAGGCATATATGCCCTAGTTTTCACTAAAGGTTCACTTATCGCCTTTTGATGGAGAAACGTCATTAAATATAGTTTTGTTCACTCTTATACATTCTATTGGACCAAAATAAAACTCTTCTTAAGAATTGGGACATCAAAATTTACTTTGTGTAAATTTTTGGTATCTTTCCGATAAAGTTCATTTTTTAATGAATAGTGTAAAATGTTGTATCTTAATTCAAAACCAGTTTTTAATCTAATTTATTTATATGATTAGATTATCTTTTGAATTTGTTTTAAAGTGAAATTAGAATATATTTTTACCATTTAATCCAATAGTGGTCTTTGGAATTAATTTCACTTTGAAAACAGACTTAAACTACTGTCAATCTTTTGATACTTATTGTTTCATAAAAACACACTATTTGCTCTTACAGCAGGAATTAATTATTAAATTAATTAATGTGACTTATATGTTTGGAATTTTGTAAAATAGACTTCATTTTTGAATTCTTAATATCAAATATATCTTAGGGTGAATTTTTGGTAATTTTCTGAAAAACTCCAATTTTTAATGAATAGTGAAACCACTAAGTGGTAATCAAGCAAACTGATTTTTCAGTTAAATGAATGTTTACCACTAATGTGTATTGAATTTTGAAAATCCGACATACATGGTTGTCATTAGTATGTAAAATGTGGTTCAATGGGATGAAAATAATTTTTTTGTTGAATAGTAACTTTTTTTCATTAATCGCGATTAGAGGTAATTAGTGTAATTTAAAGTAAAAATGATATTATAGAAATGTGAAAACACAATGACACTTGTCCTACCCCTATTGGATGAGTCATGGCCGACCAAGACAACCCATGGGTCGATTTAGGTGACCCTATGGAGCCTCTTGGGTGAGATAATAACTTTAATACCTTTTTTTAAATAAAGGTGAAAATGACACTAACATAAATTGTTTTACTAAAACAATTTTTATAAGGGGTTACACTAATCCTAATTTTGTATATAAATACTCTTTGTAAAGATAAAAAGATTTCCTACATCAGGATATTTTTTATATAATTTTTAGAGATTATATAAATTAATTTAATTATGACATCATGATGATGAAACGATGACCTCATTAATGAACAGTTTAAATAAAATGAAACGATAATATAAAATCTAAGACCTACACTTGTCCAAAAACTATTTCATGGGAATATTTCGAAGCCTTATCATCTTATATTCTAAATATATCAATGTGGGACCTTATAAATTCGAAACACTTTTGAAAATAAAATAATAGTTTCATGATTTCCAAAAGTTCCCCTCCTCTCCCCTTATAAAAGGTCCCCACCTCTACCTCATTTCACACACTCCTAAAGCCTTTGGCTCGCCCATACCCTGTCCATTTACTCTCTAAAAATCCCTCTCCTAATCCTAGAGGATTCCCTTTGGGCAGAATCCTTTCAAAGGATGCCTTTAGGCTCAAATCAAAAGGAGTTACACTTTTGAAGGTAATTCATTCTCTCATGTGCATTTGTTTTATTTTGCTTCTCCAACCCCCTAAACTCTTTTTATTTACTTATTTTATAACAACACCAGTATCTTAAATATACTAGGATGTTGTTATAAGATTTATTCTAGCTACACTCTCAAACAACTACATCAAATGGTTAAAGAACATACGGTTTCCGTGGATGGCGAAATTCTGCCTCCCGAAACGATGATTGTTCAATACTCATTTAACACCTTCAAAGGTGGCCATTATGATGTCACTATTTTTATATATTATATATAATATGTTTATTCTGTCCTTAAGCTTGTGTATTTTTCTTTTATGGCATACCATTATTGTTTCCATTATGGGTAAACACGATATCTTCATTTTAGGAAGTGCGGACTACCGCCCCCTGAAAGTGATTTGATTCGTTAATACCATATGTGGGATGTGTAAAGGATAAAGTTAATGATATTATATATTTTATTATACTGTAATTATAATATACTCTTAAATCATTATGATTCCATTCCAGAAAATACAAAATAGAAATGGAAGTAGTGTTCATGCGTACGTACGACTTACCGTCTCCATGAACGGTGCATTTCATTTCTTACCTCTAAATGTTATGTAATATTATAAATACATGTATATGATGAATATATATTGTATATATGTTATCCAAATCATTAATATTATTCTGGATATAACGAACCTTTGACCAAATTAACAACATGTAAGTGTAAGAAGTCTATTTTTGACTTAAGAACCAAATACCGACAAAATGAACATTATTAACTTAAATGATTACATGATGTTTATAACATGGTATAAAAGGAATAATTAACTATAAAAAAAGGTTCTTAATAAATTGGAAATTAACTAAAGTTTATTATTCAGGACGTTAAAGAACGATCGAGTCAATTTGGACTTGAGGTAAGGGATCTTACTCCTCTCTTTCTTTTTAAGTACACTCTTTTATGTCATTCCCTCTAAAGCTCATCTTTCTTGTTATTGGGATGTTATTTTATATTAAACATACTGTAATTTATATGTTCATGTGATGCGAGACCCTATTCTCTCTCATCAATCCATTTTTGTAAGTTTTATGTGGCGTCGTTAGGCTGCCGAGTTTTCGTAAGGGATTTTTCATCTCACTTTTATTCCCGTGAGATTTATGCTACATTTGACACAATTTCTTTTGAGTGTTGTATGTACTGCCCATTATTATACTATTTTTGTAATATAATTTCATTTATGATTATTTACATATATGATTTATTGTCCTTCTTTCATGGGGTGTTGTTTTGAAAGATACCCAAGTCGGTAAGGGAACCTTTCACCCTCCTCTTTTTTAAAAGACTTATTCTGTTGGGCCTTTTAATTTACATATTGTTATGTTGGGATATGTTCTCATATATCCTTATTGATTTAAATTTTATGTCCAAGTGATGAGATACACTTTTTATCTCTCATCCACTCATTTTGATGTGACGTCGTAGGCTGTCAAAGGAACTTCTTAACCCAATTTCGATTTCTTTGGGTTCAACATGTAGTTATTGAATATGTCATCCTTTAAATATGTGTGAATGACCTTTGATTATTCTACACTTAATATCCACTTATATTTGTTGTATTCGTCTGTCACACATAATTATGTAATTGATTTATCCTTAAACGAAGGATACCGTCTTTGTAAGGGACTTCGTCTCAATCTCCTTTCAATGAGGCATATTTTGTTTTATACACAACCTTCTTTTATACTGTGTATAACCCCCTTTGACTATTACGTTTATCCAAAAGGAATATTTTTTAAACGAAGTGTTTTAATAAATGACAAAAAGGGAATGTTTTTGTCTTATGTATGCGGTGACAACGACTTCTCCGCCACCGTGACCATTATATGAGTTTTGGCTTCCTCTACAAGCCATACCATCTTTTTAAAAGAAACATAAATACCATGTTTTAGTTCTCTTTTATTTTGGTATTGAAAATGGCTTTCATAATGTATTTATATCAATGTGTTGTATTGATATCTTGTTATTGCAAGGTGGAAATGTTATGTTTCTTTTATGCATGTTTTATGTGATAAGATTATGTTATGTTTCTTGGGCATTGTTATGAAAACGGGTTGTTCCGTGATAAACTAAGGGCGGGTGAGCCCGATATAGCTCTCCAATGCATTGGGTAACGCGAAGGAGTGAAACGTTAAGGTTTCTCCGAAAAGATTTAGGGAATATACTGTGATGGGTATTCCAAACGTAACCAAGAGGGTTGCTCCCTACGTAAGAATGTTATGAATGCCTCAAGTTACCTTTATGTCTTATGATTTCTATGATTTATTCATGATTTGATGAGGTATGTTAAAGTGCTTATGTTTTATGGGTAAGGTATGATCTCATCCTTATGTATATATGTACCCATGTTTCCTTTCCATATTTTTATATCCCTTACTGAGCTTTTTATGCTCATCCCATGTTTTTTTTGAAATGTTTTTCACAGGTCAAGGGAAAGGTACATGATATGATGATATTGTCAAGGAAGTGTCAAGAAAGAATCCATGTTTTTTTTAAATATGTTTCCATTGATGGAAAAGAAGAATACTATCTTTATGTAACCACTTTGTTTATATTTGGAATGTAATGCATGTTTTATGATCTAATTCTCTAAAACTCTAAACCTGAAAAGATCCTCAAGGTGTAATCTTGTAATAACTCAAGATTAAGTAAGGTTTAAGGCTGGGGCCTTATATTAATCACCCACTTAGTGTTATGGAAGTGTCCTACTAGCTCATACTTGATTGAATAAATGACTATAGATCACCCTTATACTACTACAAAATCATTTTTACCCAATAACTTCCATGGTATCAAGTCAACACTACCCAATTATTCCCACATCACAACAAATTATGGGTATGAATCCAGAATATACTTCAACCTGTATACTAAAAAAATTTGATCCCTAATGGAACATAGGTAATCGATTTGTGTCCCTTAGAAACATCCACACTCCAATAGGCCAAAATATCATATCATGTTCCACTATTTCATAGAATCTCATTCACCATTCCCTTGAAATACATGTGTCTTTTGGCTAAGATAAACTGCAATGAAATTTCTTTTTACTAGTGAAGATTTCATCTCAACCTTAAATATCTATAGGTACTCTACCCAGTTACTCTACTAAAAAATTTATATCTCTTTTTAAGATCATATAACAGAGGTTCTTATAGTCCATGTGGAAAATAAACATCTGGTCAAAGAGATAGAGTCTCAGGCAATTCAAATCTAATACCACGACTACCAACTTCAATTCATGGGAAGAATATTTGTTGGTATGGGGTCATATATGATACATCCTATAAGATATTACCCACTCTATCGACATCATAACTTCCCCTAATTTAAATATTGATGCATCATAATATATAGAATATCTAATCTTAGTCCTTATAATAATAAACATAAGAATGGTATTCATCCTCCACTTCCACTCAATAAAAATCTCTTCAAAATTGTATGACTACTGAAAAATTAATCAATTTTTTCAATATATTCATGAGTGTTGATAAGTAGGATATGTCCTAGACACAATTCTAACATTATCTCATAAAATAAATAAATTTCATGACCATGAACACATTTCAGGGATTACTCCACGACATAACTAGTTCAACATTATCTAGTTCCTTAGACATACCTATCCCAGACAACACATTCCATAATAATTTTACCTCATGAGTCCAATATTAACACCTATACATCATGGAATAAAACTGATATTGTTAAAGAATATTCAGAACAATCTCTAGGAATCTTGCATGTTTCTATGAGCTCGGTGAGTAAATGAGGATATCATCAATAAACACCATGAGAAATGATTCAATATTTTGGTGGAATATCATATTCATGTGATCCATGAACATGATATGAACATTCCTCAGTCCAAACAACATCAAAAAGTACGCATATAACCAATTTATAATCTAAACCACTATATTCATGAATTAGTCCTCCCTAACACATAACTAGTTATAAAAAAATCTGGGATTAATCATAGAGTACGACGAGGATACTCAAAACTAATAAACCTGATCGTTGATCTTGAACAGAGGATATCTATTTACCATTAACACCTGATTCATCTTCATGTAATGTAAGAAGATCAGAATACATCTATCCACATTCAAGTTGAAAAAAATGTGTGCACCCCATAGATAGGAATCCATACTCATAAATCCTTTCTATTATGAATCCTCAAGAAACACGTTGAGACCCTTAAACTCATTAGACAACATAAGGTAAAAGGATATCAAAATGGGTTTCACATTTTGTATGAGTTCAATATAAAAATCAACTACTCTCTCAAGGGTATTTCCTATTAAGTTATCTAGAAGATTCCCTGATTGAGATCCACAGCTGTAGGAAAATTTGACATTCAATCCACTAATAATACTAAAATATCCAAACCTAAATTTGTCATTTTGATGATCCCAAGCTTGCTAAAGGTTTCACCAACACTACCTGCTACCATTCCCCACACAGCAGTCATGAAAAATTATATCCCTTAAATGATGTAAATGACACTCATCTCTGATAGTATATGACGTGGGGTTGAAATATTTTCATTCAATAAACTCCAAGAGTCATATAAAAATTATTAATATTTTAAAATATAAGTTAATGTATTTTTAGTTGAGGTAGAGTTATTAAAATAATTTTACAGATCATTAGATAAGTTGGAAAATGATTATATATGCTTATTTTTGGAATTATGAAGTTGAAGATAAATATTGAAAATGAATTTAAACAAACTAGAATTCAAAATAGTTGATTGATGAATTTGAATGTTCAACTTAGATGGTTATATATTCATAACATACAATTTTTAAGTGATCCACACAAAACATATTAATTAGTTTTGAGGAAAAAAATAGAAAATTGGGAATGTATTGAGGAATTTATATATTTATAGTAGTATTTATAATTGGAACTTTCATACTAAGGTAAAGATTTAAGTGCGTAATAACATTAATTAGTTGAAAATGAGATTCATAATAGTCATTCTAATCTGATGTATAAATATGTTAATAGAATGAAGATTTTTATATTCATAAGTGTAATAATCAATAAGATAAAGTTTAGGAGTGGATGATATAATATTTATAAGTTAGGAATCCACATTAATGGTATATATTATCTAAATGATTTATATGATTCATTTAGAATATGTAAAATTAATGTTTTGAATATTCTTTAATTACTCTAATAGACATAACAGTAAATAATGTATTAAGAATGATTCAATTATAATGTATTCAAAAATAATTAATTTCCTTGACTTAATGTCAAAAAATATTTGAGTAATAAAACCATATATAGAACTATCATAAATTATTAAAATATATGTGATTTCCATAAATATATATTCTAAAAAATATAAATAATGAAAATGAAAAGTAATCTTATATAATTAAACATCATGATGCATTGATGAGGACGGTATGATTTAAGACAATATTAATCAGAATGTTATTTTAAGAAACCTGTGTTGAAATAAAATAGAAACTACCCTTTGTGGATCAAAGATCAATGAAGTGATACCAACTAAAAATGTAAGACTTGATTAATATTTGTAAGGAAATAATATTATTGTTATTCCATGATTATATTTATAGACCATATTGTGTGATGAAGGAAGAGAATGTGTGAAGGTTGTTCACCATAAAATATTCCTCCACACTGTAGTAGTAACACTGTATGTTTTACTAAATTATTGGAGGAGTCAATGCACGGGTGTTTAAAAAATATTTAAATGAAAAATGCGGTGGTAAAAAATGATATTGGTTTAAAATAATAAGAATGGTCCTTTAGGATAAATTAAATATATATTATTTTGACTAAATTTAATGAAAAATTACTTCAAAATAAGAATTAAATTTAATAATTTATATATTATTAAAATAATAGACGTATAGTGAATAAATATTATATGAAGAAAAATAATAAAGTGAATATTAATGCTTCTAATAGTTAATATATTCATTGATGTTAAAGAATTATTGATAGTAATAAGAACATGTTTTGAACCGATAAATTTTTTTTAGATAATCATTGAACCATTTTTATAGTTAATACTATTTATCATTATTAAAAATAAATAATAAGAGATTGATATAGGATTTTTTCAAAATTTATCATTTCGTCCAAAGAAGATTCATTTTTTTGGAAGCTAAGGACATATAGTAAATAATAGGTATCCATATTGATTGTTATATATTTGAGGAAGAAAATATCTCTAATACTATTAAATATGGATATAGACATAATAAATTAATCTTTATTCACTTGAATTGTCTAGAATCGATTATTCTATAATAAGTGGTCTGTTATGTACTAATGATTAAAAGTAGTATATTCATTATTAAATTATATATTCTCAATGCTATAAATTTATGTGTAGGGATATTCACTTTCATGAGTTTCATTTTGTTAATAATTTTTTTATTCAATTATTTGGGAAAATCACCATACACCCGGGATTAGTAATCCTCATTAAAATAAAAACTCATCAATAAGTCATGGTTTCCATTATTTATCTTTAATTATTATGTACTTTCCTAAAATCATATTTGAGATAATAAAATGTGGTCCATTAGCTAAATTGATATAGGAGTAAACATTATTATTGTTTTAATAATCTAAAATTATATAATCACTATTTAAACCCCTCATAATGATATAAATATCCTTGGAGATCCTAACAATTGTAAATAAAAAACAAGGCTACACAACAAATTGGATTCTCAAAATTATCTACATTTCATGATTTTTAAATAATTTTTTCAACATTAAAATCTAATAATGAAAAATATATTGGATGAAGAAGTATATTTTTTAGATTATAGCTCTATCAATAATAAGATTCCGATTAAAATGTTTAGTAATGAGGGAAAATGGTGATAAAAGAAAACATATTTTGAAAATAGGAAAAGGAATCAATTTCCTTATGTTGTAATAATTTTTAAGACACATATATCATTGGTTAAGGATATCTGTTAGTTACATAAATTTCCAAGGAGAGATAAAATCAAACTACCTTTGATGCTTTAAAAAACATTTTTTTATTAAGGTATTTACTATTTTTTCTTAGAAGAACTATCTTGTAGATAATAAAAATACAACGGTAATGATAATATTTTTAATGATTGTTAAGAAGAATTAATATATTTCTTAAAAATAATAATTATTTGTAAACACCGTGACCCCTCTAGACTGGATCCAATGCATTACTTGTTTTATTGGAATGGTTAGAAGGAATGAAAAATCCTGAAGGAACAATCAGTTTTGTAGTCTCGAATAAACTAGATACATATATGTAACATTAATTACATTGAAAAACGTTACAAGTTACAATACATAAAGAAACTAAAAACTGCATCCACAAGAACATAATAAACGATAACCACTTTGTCACCTATTGAATGTAGACAATGAAAGGGGTGATCTCAAATGCTCAGTAAGGGTTACAAATAGCTGAAGAATGAGTACTATAATAATTGAATCACAATCAATCTCCCATAATCAATATGGAATAGTGAATAAATGAATAAAAAATTCCATTAATAAATTGAGAATGAAACTGCATCCATAGATTTTGTCATAGTGAAAACCTCATGGATAATAATAATGACTGATAATGAATAAAGACAATGCTTATTAATTGGAAGTCATGAATCTGACACATGAAAGAATAATACCATAAAAATGGTTTAGTTCTATGTGTAGAAACTTGTCTGATTTATTTGGAAACAAACTGGAATGGATTGTCACCAAATGATTTGTCTCATGAGACCAACCGATGCATCAAGGGACTATAGTGGGACCCACCCAAATATAAATCCAAATAATTCTTTATACATTGATTCAACATAAGAGCAATATGACTTCAAATTATATGTATAGAATAAAGGATATAGATTCATCAATATTTCCATAGTCAAAACAACATTCAAAATAAATACCATATGTAAAGTGCTATACGGCTTAGACAATAATCATATCCATGTTATGAGTATATGGAAATTTAAATGGAATATAATTTCAATTGAAATTTGATTTCAAATGGGTAGTAGGAACTCCACATAATAAAGAGTAGGTGCACAATACTAAGCAAGTCACAACAAAATTAAAATTGAGATGAAGCTCGTTACCACGTTGTAATCAATTGAGTCATATAAACACAAGTTAAGAACCCCAAAATAAATCACATTATACTATGAATATCCATAGTATCATGATAACATATATAAAATGGATGTAAACCTATACCACCTATTAGATTTAAGAGAAGAACAATGGAAATCCCACAGAATTGAAAGTGAGATGAGAAAACCCCTTACAAACATTTCAGCATGTTAAAGAGTGTAATTGTGAGGGTTTTATGATAGGTAAATGGGATTCCATTATTTTTTATTTCACAAGGGCGGTACAGGGGAGGTGTGTAAACATACCCCATCTTTAGGAATTAGAAATAAAAGAGCACAATATAGGGGAGATTCTTGAACAAAAGTGAGAGAGAGGATCCCTTACCTTATGTTTGAAGGTGTTCTAGAATTTTTATTTAAGACTTGAATAAAAAAATTAGTCTTACTAATTCGTAAGTAAAGATAATATTCTATATGTAAATTATTTTTTATAACCCTATTTAGTTAATTTAATTCCTTTTTGATTAGTTATAAGGTTCAATTTCGTTGTTCGGACTCGTTTGTTTACTTGGTTTTAAATGATCAGTTCACTTATATTCAAGTTCATATAAATATATAAAATGGATATGGTTTTACAGAAATGAAGTAATATTATATTATTGAACATAAATAAGATTACATGGTTTTAAATTTAAATTGGTTACTTATAGTGATGTTGGATTATTATATATATAACCTTGGTGACAAACATTTTGGTTAATCTGAGGGTTTGATTACAATTAACATGTTTTAATTTATAACCTAATACCATTTTTACAAAAGGAAGATAGAAGTAAAATAGGATGTATTAAATATATAATAATCTGGTTCAACAATTACACAAGTGGTTTCATGACCAGAATTAAATATTATAATAGAAATTGATAAACTGTTGTCAATGAATGTGCAAAATTAGCACATCTCAAACAATACATTCATTTCATCCAAATAAAAGGTGGGGAAATGAGAGAGGATAATTAAATATCCCAATAGCATAAGAATATTCTAATACATGTATTTTACTATATTTACAATATTATTTGGGTTATGGGATTTTAGTAAAGAAACAAAAATAAAAGAACATAAAAAGAAATGAAGGAATTGAACAGAGGAATTTACCTCTTGAAACTTCCTCTTTTGAGAACCTCTTAAGTGGAATGGTTTTGGTATATTGAAGAGTCTAAGAGATTTTGGACGTGGGAGGGATCTTGGGGAGAGACTTGGGTAGAATATTAGCAAGGCACAAGGCTTGAGTGGTGTGATAGGAAGAGGGTGTGAGGGGTGCTTCATATAGTGGAGGGGAGAGGGGTTTTCTTAATATAAAATTCATTAGTTTATTATTTCCTCTCAAGTAACCCAATAGTGAGTATTACATGACTAAGAATAGTAATATATGCATGTGACGTCAAACCAATTGGTCATACATCAGCATATCATCATCAATGACCCAATTAATCCATTATTTAGCATTTATTGTGAATTATCGATTTTACTATTCATCAAAAATTCAAGTATTTTAGAAAAATCCAAAAAATTCACCCTTACCATATTTTGATCTGTAGAATCAAGAAATGAAGTCCATGTTTAAAAAATAATTTTCTATATATTATTAATTAAATATTTAATAAAATCATTATTTAATCGAAAATTACAACCACTTAAAATTTTCATCAACATTTTTAAGATTCCTAAATTCATTTATACACTCAATGGTATAAATACAGTTAATAAGAGTCATATTACTATTTATAAGTGTATGTTAATATTAATAATGGTATGTTAGTATTCATAAGGGTAGGTTATTATTCACAAAAAATATAGTTAATCATATCAGACTCTAAATATCATCTTGAACACAACCGTGGGTGTCAGATTTTTTAAATTCAAATCGTAGAGTTTGAGAATTTATGTTTAATGGCTAGGTTATGGATATATCCAATATGAAACCATGTTTTCTTCCATAGAGGCTCAGTGATTCTTGAAATATAATCTATAACAAAAATTCATTTAAGAGAAACATATCATAAAATGTTTGGGGTGCTATATTATTTCCTCTTTTAGAAATTTCATCCTCGAAATCTTATATATTAATCTCACCAAAAAGATGTGGGTGGTTCTTTTTCATGAAATCCTCATGTTCCCATGTTTCATCCTCCATATTCTGTTTCCTCCAAAGAATATTTAAAAGACGAGTTGTTTGATTATGCAATAATTACTCCCTTGTGTCAAGAATCCCGATAGGATTTTTACAGTATGACAAATTAGGTTCCAGTTCAATTTCATCATAGGTGAGTACATGTTTTTGGTCTGGCATGTATTTCTTCAACAATGAAACAAGTAACACATCATGGACCTTGGAGATATTTGACAGCCTCGTTACACGGTGAGCTATAGCTCCGCTTCTTTCTAGATTTTCAAATGGTCCGATATACATGGGTCTCAGTTTCCCTTTCTTACCAAACCTTAGGACACCCTTCCATGGTGATACTTTTAGAAAGACATGATCTCCCACCTGGAACATTAAATCCTTTCTCTAATTTTCAACATATCCCTTCTTCATACTTTGGGCTGCTTTAATATGGGCTTTTATAATGATCACCTTTGGCATGGTCTCTTCAACAAGTTTTGGGCCTAAAAGTTTCCTCTCACCAACTTCATCCCAGAAAGATAGAGTTCGACATCTCTTTCCATATAATGCTTCATATGGAGCCATTTTAATACTAGAATGGAAACAAATGTTGTAGGTACATTCAACCAAAGGAAATTATTGATCCCACATACCTTGGAAGTCAATAGAGCATGACATCAGCATGTATTCTAGAGTTTTAATTGTCCTTTCAAACTGTCCCACAGTTTGGGGGTGACAAGTAGTACTTATATGAAACTCAGTATTCAAAGCCATCTAGAGACTTTTCCAGAATTTTGATGTAAACCATGGATCTCAAACAAACACAATTGATAGAGGTGAACCATAAAGTCTTACAATTTCACTAATATAAAGTCTTTCCAAGCACTCGAGTGGAAAATCCTCTCTTATTGGAAGAAAATGTGCTGATTTTGTGAGTTGATCAACAATTTCCCATATCGCATCTTTCCTTTGAGGTGTCCTTGGGAGTCTGGTGAAAAAATACATCATAATGTTATCCAACTTCCACGTAGGTATAGGTAGAGATTTCATCACTCATTTGGGATGTTGTCCCTCTACCTTCACTTTTTGAAAAACTAGACATCTTGACACGTAGTCAGCAATTTCCTACTTCATATTATCCAACCAAAAAAATTCCTTCAAATATCTATACATCTTTGTGATACCTGGGTGTATAGAAAAATTTGAGCTATCATCATTATCTAATAGTTCCCTTTTAAGCTCAGGTATTGATGGAACGCATAACCTCTTCCCAAATATCAGAACTCCTTCTTCATACACGAAGTCATCCAGTCTCCCATCCTTGAAATCATTACTTTTCTTGTGCAGGTTCTCATCATCAGATTGTGTGCTTGTTATCTTCTCTAATAAATATGGTTTAGCAATCATTTGAAAGAGGAAAGATGTTTCCCTTTCCTTAACAATTCTCATTTACATCTTCAGTAGATCCAACAATATAGGATCTACCTCAATCCTCATTTGAGTTTGAAGTCCATGATCTTTCATGCTGAATGAATCTGCCACCTTATTCGCATTTCCCAGGTGGTAGTGTATTGAACAATCATAATCTTTGAGTAACTTAATCCATCTCATTTTTGCCTTATGTTGAGTTCTTTTTGTGTGAAAATATATTTAAACCTCTTGTGGTCCATATAAATCTCACATATCTCTCCGTAGAGATAATGCCTCCATATTTTGAGAGCAAAGATTATGGATTATTACTCAAGATGATGAGTTGGATAGATTTTCTCATGAGTCTTCAATAATATTTATTCATAAGAAAAAACTTTATCATTTTGCATAAGGAAGCAAACCAGTCCATTCTTTGATGCATCGATGTATATTAAAAATCCATCACTTCCAGATGTAAGAGTCAAAATTGGGGCATTGACCAATCTTATTTTCAATTATTCGAAGCATTCTGTACATTCTTTTTTCCACACAAACATAACTCCTTTACATGTGAGCTTGGTTAGTAGGTTAGCCATTCGGGAAAAATTATGAACGAAACGCCGATAGTAACCTGTTAAGCCAATAAAACTGTGTACATCATTTATGTTTATCGGCGTGGGCCATTTTTGGATTGCCTTTTTTCTTTCCAGATCAACTAGTATTTCATCCTTAGACACAATATGGCCTACAAAAATAAAGTGATTGAATCCTGAATTCACACTTTCTAAACATCCCATATAATTTATTTCTTCTAAGAGTTCTCGGAATAACCCAAAAATGATTCTCATGATCTTCATATCTTTTTGAATATATGAGGATATCATTGATGAATACCACAACAAGTTTATCAAGATATTCCTTGAAAACTCTATTCATTAAATCCATGAAAACAAATGGTGAATTTGTCAGTCCAAAAGGCATCATTGTATACTCGTAATGCCCATACCTGGTTCGAAATGATGTCTTAGGAATATCTTCCTTCCTCACACGCACCAGATGATATCTGGATCGAAGTAAAATCTTCGAAAAGTATTGAGATCCATGAAGTTGATCAAAAAAATCATCAACCCGAGGTAGAGGACACTCTTTCTTTATTGTAATAGCATGGATTTCCCTGTAGTCATTGCAATGCCTCATGGATCCATCTTTCTTCTTGACAAAGAGGACATGGGCTCCCCATGGAGAAATACTAGGTCGAATAAATCATTTTTCAGTCAAATAATCTAGTTGTTTCTTTAGCTCTACTAATTCCATAGTTTACATTCTATAGGGAGTATTTGATATATGTATTTCATAAAGGATTAAATCAATAGAGAACTTAACTTCTCGCTCATGAGGATGTATAGGTAAATCCTCTGGAAAGACATAAATCTCTTCTTGAACTATCTGCACATCTTCAATTTGAATATTTCTTTCTCGCCCATAAATATTTTTTTATCTTCCTCGTCATGTAAAGAATTCAGTATAGCTATTTGATGTGGTTGTAGATAAGAATCTGGAGGTGAAGTTTCTGTCCAAAAGACAAGGGATTCTACAACATTTTGAAAAAATGTAACTTCCTTCTTCTTACAATAAATCTTCACATTATAATTTAATAGCCAATCTATACCAAGAATTATTTCAAATTCAGTAATTGTTATGATGATAATTTTAGCAACTAAAGCACGTTTTGGTGTCAGCAGGGGGACTAATCAACATGACTTTGTGGTAATGATACATCCACTTGGATTTTTGACTGACAACTCCTTTATTAAATCAAATTGGACATATCTAATATTCATGGAAAACTAGGAAGATATAAATGAATGTGATGATCCATAATCAAATAAATTTCTAGCTAAGTTTGAGGAAACAATTAAAGTACCTACCACCACATCATTAGGAACTTTGACCTCTGCAGTTGTAATCGCATAGACTCTCCCTTGTTCTCTTGGATTTTTTTAGGCATGTTTCCTTGTCTCTTAGGACACTCATTTTGGATAACATCCCATATCTCTGCAATTGTATCATTGAACATCATTGAATTTTTTCTTCCCCTTACATTCATTAGTTCAATGACACATTTCTTTGAAGCTATAGAAGACTCCAATGTGTTTCAAGTATTTCCCAAGAATATTCTTTCTGCAGTTCTCACATTATGGGAATAGCATTGTTCCCTTTCTCTTCTTTGGTGCTTCTCCTTTTCCTTTGTTATCATAGTTCTACTTCTTGTCTTGGTTTCCTTTGAAAAGATTTGATCTAGAAAATTCCTCTCTCATTTGATAGCACCTTATACAATTTCATCATACGATAAAAATGATTGAGAAGCTAGTGTCATTCGAAGACTTGGCATAAGACATTCAATAAATGATCAATCTTGTCTGCCAAGTCACATATGTAATCTATGTAATTCCAAGGTAGCCTTGTGAAAGTATCCTCATACTCTACAACACTATCTTCTTCCCTCTGTTTTAAGCTAAGAAATTTCCTCTTCAATTCCGTTCTGTGCTCACGAGGGAAATATTTTTCGAAGAATATTTCCTTAAAAGTCATCCATTCAATATCTTCTATTTCCTCTTCCTCCATGGTATTCTGAATCAAGGACCAACATTGATCAGTTTCTCCTTTGAGACAATATATCGGCAGTACAACCTTTTCATTTTCATTGCATCTTAATGTCGTGAATATCTCATCAAGGGACTTGATCCATTGCTCAGAAACCACTAGGTTAGTAGTCCCTCTAAAATATGGGGTCTTATACCACGTGAAACGATCCAACACAAGTGTGGAATGGTTATTCATTACATCCTGAGTAATTTTTCCCAGTATGGTCATTATCTGATCTGCTCCAATATTGACTTTATTGAATTGATCAGTAGGGAGATCCCTACCTTTCCCATGAGTATAGATTCCACTTCTTCCATTATATTCCATTTCTAAATAATGGGATATACAAAATTAGTTTATGAATCTCAAATATAAAAGCACTAAAAATATATTGAAATTATATGCATAGCTAATCTTATAAACATGGTTTATCTGAGGAAAATTTTACATAAACTCCTTCATAATATCTTGTAAGAGAAATGTGAATATTCCCAAGAAAATCCCCTAGGAGTGTCATAACCAAACATGTGGAAAGGCCTGCTTTCATGCACTATTTCTCTTTTGAGTCTTTCTCAAAGCGTTGTTTTTGGGTTTTACCCCTAGATACATCTGTGCTAGAGCCGCCTCTACCTGCTCATATCTAGAAAGGGATATATATATTAAAATATCCACATAATCTATTCCTTACCAAAATACAAGGATGTTCTTGTATGTTTATCCTCAAATACTACCATAGGGCTTAGTTCCATACTATACATTTCCTACACTATTTTCCATGATTCCTTCTAAACATCCCCTAATACCAACTGTAAACACCCCGACCCCTCTAGACTGGAGCTGGTGCATTACTTGTGATATTGGAATGGTTAGAAGGAATGAAAAATCCCGAAGGATTGATCATTTTAGAAGTCTTGAAGAAACTAGATACGTAGATGTAACATAAATTACATTGAAAATATTACAAGATACAATTCATAACAAAAATAAAAACTGCATCCAAGAGAACTCAATAAATGATCTCCTCTTTGTCACATGTTAAAAGTAGATAATGAAAGGGGTGAGATCAAATGCTGAGTAAGGGTTACAAATAGTATAATTATGAGTGAAATAATAATTGAATTACAATCAATCTAACATAATCAATAAGGCATAGTGAATAAATGAATAACTAATGCCATTAATAAACTAAGAATGAAACTGCATCCATAGATTTTTTCATAGTGAAAACTTAATAGATAATAATAATAAAAGATAATTAATAAATATAATTATTATTAATTGGATGTCATGTATCTGGAACATGAAACCATAATACAATAAAAATGGTTTAGTTCTATGGGTAGAAACCCGTCTGATTTTTTTGGAAAAAACTCGAAGGGTTTGTCACCAACAGATTTGTCTCATGAGACCTACCGATGTATCTAGAGGATATAGTGGGCCCCAACCACCTCTACAAAAAAATAATTACTTATACATAGATTCAACATAAGAGAAATATGTCTTCACATTATCCGTATAGAATAGAGGATATAGATTCATCAATATTTCCATAGTCAACACAACATTCAAAATAAATATCATATGTAAAGTGGTATATGGCTTAGACAATAATTATATACTTATAATGAGAATATGGAAATTTATATGGAATATAATTTCAATGAAAAATTGATTTCAAATGGGCAGTAGGTACACCATATAAGAAAGAGTAGGTGCACAATACTAAACAAGTCACAACGAAGTGAAAATTGAGACAAAGCTCGTTACAACGTTGTAATCCATTTAGTCGTATGAAAAAAAGTAAAAAACCACCAAATTAATCAAAAAATACCATGAATATAAAGAGTATCAGGATAACATATATCAAATGGAAGTACACCTATACCACCTATAAGAAATAATAGGTGAATAATAGAAATCCCACAGAATTGAAAGTGAGATGAGGAAACCCCTTACAAACATTTCGGCATGGTGAAGAGTGTTATTGCGAGGGATTAATGATAGGTAAATGAGATTCCATTATTAATATGTCACAAGTTTAGTAATGGGGAGGTTCAAAAACATACCCCATCATTAGTAATTAGAAATAAAAGAGCACAACATAGGGGAGATTCTTGAACCAAAGTGAGAGGGGGTCCCTTACCTTATGCTTGAAGGTGTTCTTGAATTGTTATTTAAGACCTGAATAAAACAATTAGGATTATTAATTCATAAGTACATAACCTCTTCTATATTTAAATGATAAATTATAACCCTTTTTTTCATTCAATGCCTTTTTGATTAGTTATAAATTCTATTTCATTGTTCAGGCTTGTTTGTTTACTTCGTTTTAAATGCTCGGGTCACATATATTCAAGTTAAGATAAATATATAAGATGGATGTTGTTGTCAAGAGATTTAGTTATATTATATTAGTGAACATCAAGAAGATTACATGCTTTTAATTTTAATTTAGTTACAAATAGTGAGGTCGGATTATAATATATATAACCTTAGTGGAAACTGTTTTGGTTAATCGGCGGGTTCAATTACAATGAACATGTTTTTCATTATAACATAATTCCATTTTAAAAAAAAGGAAGATAGAAAAAATAGGATTTATTACATATATATTAATATGTTTCAACCATGAAAGAATGGTTTCTTGTCCAGAATTAAATATTATAATAGAAATTTAAAATATTTGTCCTTGAATGTGCTACATTAGCACATCTCAAACGGTACTTTCATTTCATCCAAATAAAGAGTGGGGAATGGAGAGAGGATAATGAAATATCACATTAGTATAAAACAATTCCAATACATGTATGTTACTAGATTTATCATACTATTTTCGTGAAGAGAGGTTAGGAAAGAAACACAAAGGAATGAACTTAAAAAGAAATGAAGGAATTGAAAAGAGGAATTTCCCTCTTGAAACTTCCTCCTTTGGGAACATATTAAGGGGAGGGGTTTTGTTATTTTGAAGAGGCTGGGAGATATTAGAAGTGGGGGAGGATCTTAGGGAGAGACATGTGAAGAATATTAGCAAGGCACAAGGCTTTAGTGGTGTGAGAGGAAGAGGGTGTGATGGGTGTTTTATATAGTGGAGGGGAGAGGGGTTTTCTTAATATAAATTAATTAGTTTATTATTTCCTCGGAAGACAATAGATATTGAGTAATACATGTCCAATAATTGTAATATATTCATGTTACTTTGAACTAATTGGTCTTACATCATTAGATCATCATCAATGACTCAATTAATCTATTATATAGCATTTATTGTGAATTATCAGATTTTACTATTTATCAAAAATTCACGTATTTCAGAAAAATACCAAAAATTCACACTAACCAATTTTTGGTGTGTAGAATCCAAAAATGAAGACCATTTTTCAAAAATAATTTTCTATATATGATTAATTAAATATTTAATTAAAATCATTATTTAATCGAAAAATACAATCACTTCAAATTTTCATCTTAATTTTGACGTTGCCTAAATTCATTTATACACTTAATAGTATGGATACCATTTATAAGGGTCATATTAAAATTCTTAATTCTAAGTTAATATTAATAAGGGAAGGTTACTATTCATATGGGAATGTTACTATTCACCAAAAATTATGTTAATCATATCAGACTCTAAATATCATCTTGAACACAACCATGTATGTGAGATTTTTAAAATTCAAATCGTAGAGTAGGAAAATTTAATTTTAATGGCTAGGTTATGGATATATCCTATATGTAACCATGTTTTGTTCCATATAGGCCTTGTGATTATCTAAATATAGGCTATAACTAAAATTTATCTAAGAGACAAATACCATAAAATGTTTGGGGTGCTACATTAATAATTGAAAAATGATACAATCATGTATATTATTCTCTATTTTAAAAAATTTGATAAGCAAGTAATTATCCTCATTCTTCTCCTAAAAAATTTTGGATACACATGGTAAAATATATTACCACATCAATTCCATTATATTATTCTATGCTATCATATCCCAGTTGATACCTCTAAAAAATTTGGTAAAATAGAGACAAAAAATCAATTAAATATTTAACGTAGTTCCACACTATAATAACATGAATTGGAGAAATCATATCTCAAAATATAGAATTAAACTAAATAAACTCCAAAAAACTGGAATTATATTTTAGAATAGACATATCACATTTATTAAGAATGATAATCTCTTGTACTCTATCTAATACTCCCAAGACCTGAACTCTTATGTATTTTTCTAAAAAGTCATACTTTTACTGTTTTTATATGATACGAACTGAGACTATCCAAACTAAACATGTACAAATTTCACATTATTATTACATCTCACTATAATATCCCACAACTTAGAGAACCTTTGGGTTTATTTTAATTGAGTAATATCTAAAAAATGATTTATTTTACAATACTTGTGAATATTTTTCCATCATATAACTCATATAGATTCTATTATAGACTTCTAAAAGTTTTCATTATCATAACAATTAGGGTAATGGAATGATAAGTAATGGATGAGATCAAAATCTATATAAGTAGAAACTTATCAAAATTTCATCAAGAATTAGATCATAAAAAATTATCATGCTTAATTTTGCGAATAATCAAACTATTCTTGATTCATGTTGTGAGAAAACCAAATTTCCTCAATTTGTTTTTTGAAAAAAATAAAATAATTATTTTTCATGTTGTGATAAAAATATGTTCATGTATTAGAAAATTGATCATTTGTAGAGGAAATATTCTGGAGCCCGCCATTTAGTGGTCGATATTGACACCATTAGCAACCACCAAATGGAGGTTCCTATATTTTTTTCCCATGATAAAATATCACTCACGCTCTATCTATTTCATTCAACCTCCCTCGGGAAACCCCATTACCCCGTAGCCTCGCGACCCCATGGCCCCGCAACCCCACGACCCCCCAACCCTGACCACACTCCCTCATCCTATATCTCACTTCCAACGAATTGTTTTGGCCCGTCATTCCCCTCCGTATATTTTTCTCACCCTCTTGTGCACAACCCCCCCCCCCCCCCCACAACCAACCATGCTCCCCTTCCGTCTGTCCCTATGTCGTCAAACCCTTCTGACCCCGTCCCTGTCGTCGATTTCTTCGACCGCTGTTGAGCCTCCCTCCCCTATCCTGCTCTTACATAGAGCTCTCCTACCTCTGTTGAGCCCTCCCTCCCCTATCAATCTCTTCTGATCCCTCCCTCCCCTCTCAATCTCTACATTCGAGCCCTCCCACCCATGTTGTCGAGACCTAGTGTCAAAGATTCCCTCCCCATGTTCAGGATTGATCTCTTACACTCCTATATTTCCAATTCTATGAATTTCAGAATTTTGTTTCCCATCAAAAATTTCTTCTCAACTGTTCAAATATTATATTTTCTCAATTTATTTTGATATTGTCATGTGTTTTTTCATTTTCTCATATGCTACAGTTTTTTTCTTCTTTTTTAGTTACTGGGATATATAAACCAAATAGAAATTTTAATGGTTTTGTGGGATACAACATATAAATATATTGGAGAAGACAATATACAATTAATTTTCTAAAATATGGTGCATGAAATAATTTTACATATGGCATCAAAACAACTTTAAAAGAAACACTTCTTTTGAGAACTATTAGTAGAGTTCATTATCTATGTCCCATGATTGGTATTAATTCTATTAAAATCTTAAGCTAACTTCATGTTACCCACTTCTGCTGCCTAATTCATTCTATGATTTATACGAATTTATAATTGTGTTTCTTTTGTATAAAAATATTAATGACATTTTTCATTTCTTCCCAATTCTTGTTTGCATAGAAATAACTACTAAATCCAATTCTTTTTCATTATTTAATTCCACTTGGGAATGTATAATCACAACTTTAAAGATTGTGTATGTGGGCCAATTTCTTATTTCCACTTTCATTGAACGTTAACTAATGATTTTTATTATTTTGTAGCATGGTAAATATGTACGGCTAGCATACAAAGAATTCAATGATAGAGTAATGAAAATTGTGAAGCCCATCCAAAGTTGTGAGTTATAAAAGTATGTAGAAAACCAAAATGTTATCATTAGTATTTTGTTTTTGGTAATGACTCAATTTGAATATGATGTTACTGATTGGTTATTTGAAGGGTGGATGTTATGGAATGTATGGTTTCAACTACCTAGAGTGGGTAATGAGCATCGAGGTATGCTTTAGTGTTAGTCTCATGGACTATACTGTGTTCCATTTCATGAAATGTTTTTTTGTGTTTTACAGGAATGCAATTCTCATGTACTGTATTGAGTTCCTCTATATGACTCATCATGTATAAATTATAATTTTTTTTTATTTTCATTTTTTTTCTTATTTCATTCAAAATATAACTTTTCCTAATTTATTAATAGCCTGTCTAGTAGCATTTCAAACAGAACTATTTATGGGAAATTGTACTACCTCTTGTTTTGTTAAAAGAGAAAATAATACATCATTCCACCACTTGGTTGGATGAATATGAAATTTTACTGAGATATGGTTCCAAAAAAAGTAATATTTAATTACATATAAATGTATGTTAGTATCTTTTCTTTAGTATAAGAAGGGAATTAAAAAAGGAAAATATTCCCCTTGCCTTTTTTATTTTAACCCAGGGATATATTTTTCTTTAAACAATATCATTTCGAATGTAACAAAATAGATTGTTATTATTTATTCATTCCATTAAATTCCATTTCATTCCATTCCAACTCATTCCCAATTCACTACATTTTATTTCATTCTATTCTCAAGCATTCAATAAACCAAACATACAATTAATTTTTCGGCTTTATGATTTTATTTTAGGTGTTGATGTAGCATAATTCATCATATTCTAGGTGAAGGTCTCTATTGCATTTGTAGAGGAGAAAAAGATTCTTGAGGTACATTAATGAGTACCAAGTGATGTGTATACTTTACACATTATATATTTTTTTAATGTTTTACAGTTCTTTGTCTTCTCATTCCCCTCATTTTCATATATTGATGACATTACTTAAGAAAAAAATTGGGATGTAGGATCCATGTAATAATTAAGTTGTGGTTCTAATGCAAGTGGTTGTTGGATGCATGTATGCAACTCTTTTTTGAAGCAATTTTCAGCTTTGGAAGGGTTATTCTACAGTAAATAGACATTGTTGAAGATTTTGGATTGACTACATATTCGTGGGTTGGTTTTTTTCAACTAGTAGGATACATTTCTTCCATATCTAGTCCACACACATGATATGATTATTTAATTTATTTCTATAGTAATACATGTATTTATTATCATTTTTTCATTTCTGCTTGCATGTATACAGAAAAAAACTTTGGGCTCGTCAAGGGATTTATCCACAGTGGTAAATTTTTATGAGTTTTATGTTACTACTTTTTTGCATGATGAATTTGTATTCATTTGATAATTTCCACTAAAACAACATGAACGATCTAATGTTTAAGGTTTTATGTCCTTTAAAAAGGTTTATTCAGGGGTCAAAACCAACCAAACAACATCTGAACGAGATGAAACCAAACACCAACTACCATAATGTGAATTGTGAGATAGATGAGTAGACGGAACTTCAATCAAGGACATCATTTTCTATGGATGACTGAAAATACATTTTTAGTATCATAAAACACCAAATTGTGCATTTAATGGCAAATTCAATGTCAAAAAACCTTTTAAGGTTCTGAATATTTTGGAAATCTACCTTATTATTAATCATGTTGTGTATGAGCATACAAAATGTCAATCAGATGTGTGGTCGTCCCAGAATGACCGAAAATCTGGTATTCAGTGGTTAAACACCCTTTAAAAGCACGTAGGGTGTCAAAAATAGTTTAAAACCCACCAAATGTGGTGCAATAATATGACAAAAACTATTGAGTGGATTTTGAAAGAGAAGATTAGATGGAATATCAATCGCAGTTGTTGTTTGGTTAGGATGACGAAAAATACACTTTTTGTGTCACAGAACTCAAAAACATGTGTTTAACATTTCTATATATAAAAAACAACCATTGAATTACATTAAATCATAATAAAACAATCTAATTATTATTCTTGATGTGTATGAGCAGTCGAGACATAAATCATACATGCGGTCTGCCCGAAATTACCAAATATGCAATTTCAAAAAGTTTAGCGTCCTTTAAAAAGTTGTGTTTGCGTGTCAAAACCAACCAAATTACCTTACAATGTGATGAAATAAGATTAAAACAACCATATTTTGTATTTTGATATTTTCAATGAGATGTAACTTCAATCAAATATGTCTTTTTCCCGGGATGAATGAAAATGCACTTTTATTGTCATAAAACAAAAAACATCTGTTTAATTCTTAATTCAAAATCAAACTACCTTGGAATGGCATGACAATTTTGGATGATTTTATTATTATTATTTATGTTGTGTATGAGAAGTTATAATGTCAATCAGATGTGTGGTATTCCTAGAATGACCGAATATGCGGTATTTAAAGGTTCAACGCTCTTTAAAAAGGTGAGTTGGGAGGTCCAAACCAACCGAATGAACTCAGAATGCCATGAAATTAGAATAAGACAACCATTAACAGAATTTTGAAATAGTAGAATAAAAGGTACACCAATCGGAGGTGTTTATTGACAACAATGATGAAAAACACATGTTTAGTGTCATAAAATAGCAAAATGGGCGTTTAATGGTCATATTCATAGAAAAAGACCATGGAATGACTTTAAATAATCGGAAAACCATCTTATTATTATTTATGATGTGTTTGAGGAGGGGAAACATGAATCAGATGTGCGGTGTGCATGATATGATTGAGCATGTGGATTTTAAATATCTGACAGCCTTTAAAAAGGTGAATTGGGTGGTCAAAACCAACCAAATTAACATAGAATGCTATAAAATCAGACGAAGACAATGACTGGGTGAATTTTTAAATGGTCAAGTAGGTAGTATATCAATCAGAGGCGTTGTTTGTCTGTGATGTATGAAAATGAACTTTTAGTGTCATAAAACACCAAGATGTGCATTTTATGATCAGATCTATAGAAAACAACACTAGAATGACATGAAATCAAAGGAAAATCATCTTATTATTATTTTTGAGGTGTATGAGGAGAACAAGTGTCAATTAGACATGTAGTGTGTGTGGAATGAATAAATATGTGGTATTTAATGGTTCAACGCTCATTAAAAAGGTGAATTTGGTGGACAAAACCAAATGAACAACCTCAATATGTCATGATATCAAACCACAACAACCATAGATTGAATTTTTTAAATAGTCGAAAAGATGGTATGTCAATCGGAGGTGTTGTTTGACCCCAATTATTAAAAACGTACGTTTAGTTTCATAGAACACAAAAACAATCATTTAACGGTAACATGCATAGAAAACTTTCTCGAATTTCTTTAAATCACTGGAAAACAATTTAATTATTATTTTTGATGTGTACGAGGATACTTCACATGTGTGGTATGATTGAATATGTGGATATTAAAAATTTGGTGCCCTTTAAAAGGGTGAATTTTGTGGTCAAAACCATCTGAACGACCTCACATTTCTATGAAATAAAAAAACAACCGATGAGTGAATTTTTAAATGGATGGGAATATAGTACATCAATCAGAGGTTCCGTGTGACTGTAGTGAAAGAAAATTCCAATATGGTGCCATAAAACACCACAATGAACATGTAACGGTCAGATTCATAGAAAATATTCTCATAATGACTTCAAATCACCTGAAAACAATATAATTTCTATTCATGATATGTATGAGAAGACGGCATGATAATCGGACGTGTGGTTTGGGTGGTACGACTTGATATGTGGTTTTTAAGGGTTTGGTGTGCTTAAAAAAGGTTTGTAGGGTGGTCAAAACTTTCCAAACAACTTAGCAATGCCATGAAATTAGACGAAAATAACTAGTGAGTGAATTAGGAAATGGTTGGGTATATGGTATGTCAATCGAAGGTGTTGTGTGACTACGGTGATGGAAAGTGAAAATCTGGTGCCATAAAATACCAAAACGGGTTTTCAATGGTCATATGCATAGAAAAGGTTCACATAATTACATTCAATCACAGGGAAACAATATAATTTTTATTCACGAAATGTACAAGGATATGGTATGTTAATCGGATGAGCGGTTTCACGGTATGACTTAATATGTGGGTTTTAAGTGTTTGGTGCACTTCAAAAAGATGTTACATGTGGTCAAAACCAGCCGAACAACCTCTCAATTCCATTAAAATCAGAAGAAAATCACTAGTTAGTTAAAT
Source organism: Viscum album (assembly GCA_963277665.1). Lineage (NCBI taxonomy): Eukaryota > Viridiplantae > Streptophyta > Magnoliopsida > Santalales > Viscaceae > Viscum > Viscum album. The sequence continues at coordinate 1,732,931,153 of OY728155.1, read as the reverse complement.
TTTAAATGTTTGAGAAGACGGTACATCAATCAGATGTGTCGTGTGATTGCGGTGATAGAAAATGCCAATCTAGTGCCACAAAACAAAAAAAACAATGTTTAATGGTCAGATGAATAGAAATCGTTCTAGTAATGACTTGATATCACAGGGAAGTAGTATAATTATTATTCTTGATATGTAAAAAGAAATGGAATGTCAATCATATGTCTGCTTTGCGTGTTACGACTAAATATGTAGTTTTTAAGTGTTTGGTGTTCTTTAAAAAGGTACTTTTGGTGGTCAAAACTAGGTGAACAACCTAGGAATTATATGAAATCTGACGACAACAACTGGAATGTAAATTGTGAAATATTCGGGTAGACAACACATCAATCGGAGGTGTCGTGTTATAGTAGTGACAGAAAATGAACTTCTGGTTCCACAAACAACCAAAACATGTGTTTAATAGCCAAATACATAGAGAACGACATCAGAATGACTTGAAATCCCAGGAAAAAATATAATTGTTATTCGTGATGTGTATAGAAAGATGGCACATCAATCAGACATTTGATTTGTGTGGTACGACTGAATATGTGATTTTTAGGTGTTTGATATCTTATGAAAGGTGAGTGGGCTATTCGAAACTAGACGAACGACCTTGGTATTCCATGAAATTAGATGACAACAACTAGTGGGGGAACTGGGAAATTTTCAAACAAACAACACATCAATCAGAGGTGTTGTGTGACCTCCGGGACGGAAAACGTACTTCTGGTGCCATAAATGACCAAAACATGCGTTTAAGGGTGAAATGAATACCAAAAGTCATCGATATGACATGAATTCATAGTAAAAGAGTCTAATTATTATTCATGATGTGTACAATGAGATGACATGTCAATAGGACAGGCTTTTTGCATGGTACGACTGAATATGTGCTTTTTATGTGTTTGGCGCTCTTGAGAAAGGTGTATGGGGTGGTCAAAACTGGTTGAACGACTTCATAAAGCCATGAAATAGGATGAAAACAACCGTCAAGTGAATTTTAAAATGCTCGGTCATTCGACACATCAATCAGAGTTTTCATGTGACTGCGGTGACCGGAAATGCACTTCTGGTGCCAAAAATGACCAAAACATGCCTTTAACGGTCAAATGCATACTGAACGACATCAGAATGACATCAAATCATAGTAAAATAGTGAAATTATTATTAGTGACATGTACAAGGATATTTAACGTCAATTTGATGTGAGGTTTTCACAGTAAGGAAAAATATGTGATTTTTAAGTGTTTAGTGCACTTGAGAAAGGTGTGTGGAGTGGTAAAAACCAACCAAATGACCTCGGAATGCCATGAAATCAAAAGAAAAAAACAACTATAAATGAAATTTTGAAATGGTTGGGTATAATACACATCAATCAAAGGTGTCATGTGACTTCAGTGACAAAAAACACACTTTTGGTGCTTTAAATGACCAAAAGACGTGTTTAACAATCAAATTCATACGGAATAACATCGGAATGACTTGAAATCATAGGAAAATAGTCTATTTGTTAATCATGATTTTTAAGGGGAGATGAAATGTCAACCGGTTGTGAGGTTTGTAGGGTATTACTGAATATGTGTTTTTAGGTCTTTGGGACATTTGAGAAAGGTGTGTGGGGTGGTTAAAATCGGTTAAAAGACCTCAAATGTCATGAAATCTGACAACAACAACTGAAGAGTGAATTGTGAAATGTTTAGGTAGACAACATGTCAATCAGAGGTTTTGTGGGACTACGAAGACTGAAAATGCACTTCTATTGTCAAAATGACCAAAACACACGTCTAACGATCAAATTCATACCTAACAGGATCGTAATTACTTGAAATCATAGTGAAACAATAATTATTATTCGTGAGGTGTAAGAGGATATGGAACCTCAATCGAACATGCGGTTTGCATGGTACGACTGAGTATATTTTTTTAGGTGTTTGTCATGCTTGAGAAAGGTGTATGGGGTGGTAAAAACTGGCCAAAAAACCTCAAATTTCCTTTAAATCAGACGACAACAACAGACTAGGGAATTTTAAAATGTTTAGATAGATGAAACGCCAATCGAAGATGTCATGTGACTGCAGTGACCGAAAACGTACTAATCATGCCATAAACGACCAAAACATGAGTTTAACAGTCAAATGCATACTGAATGACAAAAAATGAGTTCAAATCATAGTACAATAGTGTAATTATTATTCATGACGTTTATAAAGAGACTACAATTCAATCGAATGTGCAGTTTGCATGGTACGAATGATTATGTGTTTTTAGGAGTTTGGTGCACTTGAGAAAGGTACATGGGGTGGTCAAAAATACCCGACCGACCTCAGAATTCCATGAAATTAGAATACAACAACTATCTAGTGAATTTTTAAATGTTTGGGTAGACGGCATGCCAATCAGAGGTTTCGTTTGACTATAGTGACCAAAAACACACTTCTTGTTTCATAACGACCAAAACAAGTGCTTAACGGTCAAATGCATACCAAACGGCAACATAATGACGTGAAATCACATCAAAAAATCTAGTTATTATTTTTCATGTGTATGAGGAGACAACATGTCAATTGGACGTGCGTTTTATGGATGAATATGTGTTATTTAAGCGTTTTGCGCGCTTGAGAAATGTGTGTGGCATTGTAAAAACTGACCAAACAATCTCGGAATTCCATCAAATCAGACAACAACAATAGTCGAGTGAATTGTGAAATATTCTGGCAGAAGACTTGTCAATCAGAGATTTTGTTGGACCGCAGTGACCGAAAACGCAATTCAGGTGCCATAATCGACCAAAACATGCGTTTAATGGTCAAATGCATACTGAACAAAATTGCAATGACTTGAAACCACATGACAACACTATAATTATTATTCATGGAATTTACAAGGAGAAAACATGTCAACCAGACATTCTATTCACACAGTACAGCTAATTATGTGTTTTTTAGGTGTTGGCGTGCTTGATAAAGGTGTGTGGGGTGGTCAAAACCGGCAGAACGACCTCCAAATATCATTAAATCAAACAACAACAACTGGAGAGTGAATTTTAAGATGTTTGGGTAGATGAAACATCAATTGGGGGTTTCAGGAGATCACGTTGACTAAAAACGAACTTCTCATGGCATAAAAGACAATAACATGCGTTTAACATTCAAATGCATACCGAACGACTTCAGAATGATTTGAAATCATAGTACAATATTCTGATTAATATTTTGATGTGTATGAGTAGATGACACATCAATCAGACATTCTATTTCCACTTTATGGTGGAATATATTTTTTTATGTGTTTTGCGCGATTGAAAAAGGATTGTGGGGTGGTCAAAACTGGCCGAACAACCTCATAATGCCATGAAATCATACAACAACAACCGACGAGTGAATTGTGAAATTTTTGGGAAGACTTTATGTTAATTAGAGGCGTCATGTGACTGCAGTGACCAAAAATGCTTTTCCCATTTCATAAAAGACCAAAACACGTGTTTAACGGTCAAATGCATACTGAATGACACCATAATGACATGAAATCACAGGACAATAGTGTAATTATTATTCATGACATATTCCAGTATAGGAAACATCAATAAAATATGTGGTTGGATTAGAACCATATAAATAATTATTTCATTTTTTTAAAAAGGTTTTCAAAATTATTAATATATTTTCAAAATCAATTTCTTTCGATATGTTACAGTAAACATGAATTGAAATATGTTATTTCATTTCAATTGCTTATTTAGATATTTTTTGGTATTAATTTTTATTTATGTTTTTTCGTGAAGTTATATTCTATGATGGATGTGGAAGTTTGAAATATAATGATATGCAGAGATTTACATGCGTATGATTTTAGATATTTTGGATAAGTTTTTTTTATTTTGAAATATATAGTTTTTTATAGGATTGCTGTATTTTTTTAAAACTCCTATTGCATCCTTCATTTGGTGGTCGTTATAGGTGATTTCGGCAGTAGCTATAGTGCCCTCCATTTGGCTATTGCTGGAGCCGAAGCCTAACTGGGCTATATAGACCGCCATTTTCCGGTCTCTATATTCCATATTGGTTTATCTACAACATTCTCCAAATGGTGGACACTATTAGCAACATAGGCGGGCCTAAAGAATCTACCATTTGGAGGATTGTAGGCAGCCGCTATAGACCTTTAGCGATGGATTTTGGCAGCTTTTAAAGGTTTTACTTCTACTAGTGTTCACACTTTATGTTGTGGTATAAAGAATGTTTATGCTTCATGTTGCGAGGAAAATTTGTTTACACGTCACATTATGAATAAATAAAATGTCGATGCTGGACATCCTTCTCTAATTAGATATAAATCCTTAACCAATTCATTGGAGGTAAATATAAGACACAACCAATAACATAATAATCATCTATATATATGTCTTTCATTATAATATTAAATAATTTATACTCTAAACATCTCTTAATTAACCCAAAGAAAAGAAATGGGATACCTATAAAACATTCGTAGAACATTCTATGAGACATCTAGATAAAAAAGTTGGATATTTGCATAAAAATATCCCCAGTGCAAAAAAATGATTATTAAGGAAATTCTCATAGATGAAAAATAACATATTTATGATCTTTTTGGATAAATCAATTGAAAATTAAAATGGAATACTCCCATTTTTAAGGCATGAAAAATCTGAAAAATCCTTATCTTTATGATGAAATACATGGGAATGGTAACAAATTTAAAAATTATCGTTTAAAACAAAATTATATTTTTCAGAAAACAAATTTTTAATAAAATAATTACTTTAAAAACAATCTTTCAAAAGATGTGGAAATACTTGAATATTATTTCATTGAAACAAAATCCAGTAACCCCCTTTAAAAATCAAAATGACCTTTTAAAAATAACTCATTTAGTTAATAGAAATATAAGAATATTTCCTTTATTTTTAAGAATCGAAAAGTTTTGAAACAATTTAGAAAGCAATTGTAAAATCTCTAAAATAAGCTTTGTGAATAAGACTGCACATATGGTGAAAGAAATCATGAAACAAATTTTATAAAATATTTTTACCATAATCATAAAAGATAAATTTATAGGTCAAATTCAAAGGTATTCTTCCAAATATATTATGATAAGGTTCCATGAAATAAAATATTATGGTGGAAGCAATAATTCCTAGAGGAAATATGTTCAAGACAATTTATTATAACTCAACAAACGGAGCGGAGTTAAAAAATACTCATACAAAGTCATTATCTTTTAATCAAGAACCATTTAATGAAATAAAATTATATGGATATTAAAACCCTAATAATTTATTTAATATTTCAATATATTTATTTTTATATAATCACATCATTTCATATTAATTACTATGAATAATTTGAAATATGCCTCAAGGAATTAAATTTGAGACAAACAACCCCTTACCATGTATTCCTGCAGAGTTGAACACACTATAACCTATTGTATACCAAGCATAAATACATTAATAAACTATCAAAGAACCATATTGATTTATATAAACATTTTTACTCTAAATATATATTCATTTATTATACATTTACTAAATAGTTATCTTTCCTTTTCATCATCGAATTAAAGTAATTCTAATTGTTTTCCACATAAATTATAATGTAATTATTCAAACCCATTCATTAAAACTGATTTTTTTACATACAACATAATTTCTATTAAAGAAATAGATAATTGTTTTTTTAATTATAAATATATTGTCTTCTTCCATAATATTTTTAGTTATATTATGAGAAATGAAAATCTATAGCAGCTTATTTTGATAATTTAAGTGATCAGATATGAAATTTTAATAAAAGGTTATATAATTAATATAAAATATCTATCACTATAAATTAATATTTATTTTCATATTAATTTATAATAATAATAGTATTTATATTCTCATAGTTATCCGTGATACAATTTTATATATTCATTCATATAGGTAGCTAAACCAACCGAAACAAAAACACACTAACATGATGGGGTTGTATGGAAAAAAAATTATAATATCCTTGAAAAATAAGAGTATTGATATTATTTATAATATTTAATGTTTTTAATCATATTTAAAGTATTTTTGATAAATAATGAAAATCAAAATTAATAGCCAAAATTGTTACACTATAGAGGGGCTTGTCTCCATATACGCACGGTTATCATCGTTATTTCAAAAAAAATTAATTATTGATGAGGGTAGATATGAAAAAATATTTATAAATTAATAATTATGTTATAAATATCAATATATTCATAAATCCCATCATTATAATTATTCATGATATGTAGTAATGGAAAATGGAAGGTGTTCTTTATGGGAGATAGTAGCCCATATGTATCACGATCGACATTCTTTTATTTTTATATGTTGATTGGAATGAATAAAATTGGTTGTTAAGTTAATATAACAAAACATAATTATACTATTTATAAATATTAAACTATTTTTCTATGTTTATGATAGGATTGTAAGTGAAAAATTTTAGAATAAAAAATTATGGATTATATAATTCCCACATTTGTACATTGATCATTTCCTTGAAATTATACTTGGAGATGAAAAGATTTAAAAATTTAATTGAGGCTATATCATTATTACCATGAAATTAGATTATTCTAGGATAAAAAATTCATAGTTTTGGGATTAAAATCCAATTAATAAGTGTGGCATTAAGCTGTGTAATTTTTACCCTTTTATAAGTGAATCAAATTGAACTTTTGTAAATTCCCTTTATATTTATATAATATAATGGAAATATTAATTAGTATTTTAATAAACCTAGCCTTACTAGCCAAATTTATACATGATTGTTCCATCACATGGTGAGATAAATTAATAAAATAAAACAATAAATGAATAGAATAAAACAATACATACACTGAGGGTACTAAGAGGGTGAAAAAGCTACAAATAGTTCCATTAAATTAAAGATAAACTAGATAAACCTGAAAGTATGAATAAATAAAGACCAAAAAGTCTACAAGTGACCAATACTCGCCTACAAATCACTATGATCTGAAGGATAATACCAATGGATAACCTTTCATTGTATAATATTCTCTTTCTGTCACATGTATCATGTAATACAATATCTACAACTACCCAAAGGAAAAAATAGAGCATGATCACAATGCCCAGTTGGATACCACCATAGAATCTATACAAGGTCTAATATCATGAATTAAATAGTTCAGGATTTTAAAGAAAATATATTTTATAAAGAATTTACATAAATACAATTCATTTTTAAATCATTTTCCCCTTTGGTTTTTATAAAATTATTTAATATTCTCAAACCATATATATTAAAAGTTGAAGTGATAAAACCAGAAAACATAACCATGTATCCTAAGGTATCCCAGTAAATGCATATCATTGAAATACAATTACATGATGTCATTTTAACAAACCCATATAAAAAACTATAAAAAACAATACGTTATAAATGAAACCATGTAATAAATAACTGTAAATGACAAAGAACCTTATATTGTGGGCCAGCCTGTGGGACAATGTATACTAAACACTAAAGACATGATACTGGAAATTTTTTTTCTCCAACTAATATCGATTCCTACCATAGTCTATCAATATATAAAAGGTTACCTCATAGTTTTTCATCACACACTAAGGCGACCTGTGTCCCTTTCCCAACATACCCGTCGCCTCAATGCGATAATTCCCAATATAAATGTTATAAATAGGCTCAAAATATTTTAAAACATTTTCAAATCCAATTAAATATTATTTAGTGTTGAAAATACATTTACAAATAAAGAAAATAAATTCTTAATAATTACACTATAAGAGACGTTCTAAATAACAATATCATTCCTCTTCCTGACACCATCAGAAGTGTCATTGATAACTATCCATATTCCAAATCTGAAGATTTCCTTATATGGGAACCCGCATATAATGGTATTATTGACTGCAATGTTTTTTATAATAACAATTTCATTGATTCGGAATCTACCTTATATTGGTTTAAATCCTTTAACAAACCTAGGATTAATACCTTGAGGATTTCTCTTGTTTTGCGCATTGTGCATAACAAATTCCCCGCTAATTTTTTCCTAGAAGCTTTTGGGGTATAACTTTTCCTTAAATGTAAATTTTGAAACAAACATAGAGAAGATATTAACCATTTGTTTTTTCTATGGGTTACAGCTACAAATCTCTAAAATTTTATCTTTGATATCTTTGTATGAATATGGTAACTCATAAATTCCATCAACTCCCTGCTACAGCGTTGTGTTTCTTCTTAATCTTCTCAGAAAATTTAAAACCTCTTTTTTACAATTGTTGTTGAGCTTCTACATGTGATCTGGTATGATAGAGATAACATTCTCCATAATAATTACTTATTTAAGATTAATGAAGGTAAATCACTAATTCTCATTGCCATTCATGATACCGCCTTGATTAAGAAAGTACATTGTGACAACAACGTCGAAGACATTGAAATTCTGCATCAACTTTAGATTTATGGTCTTTTTAAGCCACCTAGATGCACCTTTGATGTATTCTGGCACACCCAGTTTCTGGGGTGAATCAAAGTGAATGTTTATTGTGACTCCAAAGGAAACCCTGGACCTGTGGGATGTGGTTCTATCTTCAGAGATCATCTTGGACATTTTCAATGATGTTTCTTTAGCATATGTGGTATGGCTTAATCTCTAGATGTAGAAATGATGGTTCTTATCTACGATGTTGGTTTTGCTAAAGAAAAAGTTTGGAACAATTTTTGGATTGAAAGTGACCCAACCACTATTGTCCAAGCTATCTGGAAGGGTGTGGTGCATCTTACCTAGCCACTTACCTCTCGTTGGATGAGTTGCCTTGCTATGCTTTATAAAATCAACTACATTATCAAGCATGCATTCCGTGAAGCAAATATGGTAGCTAATGGTCATTCAAATAAGGGAATAAACCAGGGCGTTACATGGTGGGATGATTTTCCTAGGTAATTTCATCCTTTTTATGAAAAATATTTTAATAAGATACCATCTTTCTGACTCATGTAATCTCCCTTTGTTTTCTCTATTCAATAAATTTTTCCTTTTTTTCAAAAAAACATTCATAATGAAAATGCCTTTTGAAAACCATTTTCCATTCCAAGAAAAACATTTATAACCACATATCACTTAAATTTAATGGGAAAACTAATTTAATTTACCTAGAACAACAATAAATTCATTGTATTAATCCGTTTTACATAAAACCCCCCTTAAATAGTTATACACCCAACTTCCTTCAACAATGGTGATTATACCCCACATGAGCAACCATGAAAATAAAACGCACACCATGAAATTAAAAGGGATCGATAGAAAACACTATCTGATCAAAAATTTGTACCAAAAAAATAGTTAACATATTTTATGTGACCAAATGAAGGATGAACCAAAAGGATCACATACCCAGAGAGATGCACCAATGAAAACATGATGAAAATATACTAAAATAAACATATGCATTGAGCCGATAACCATAAAAATCACCTAGGATCTCTTTGGGACACTCAAAGGGAGGCTGGACATAGAATTAACACTGAATCACCCATACAATTCCCTAAAAATACACTAATATAGATAAGTACAAAAAATGTAAATATATCACATCATGTTGTTCCTAATAAAAAATATTTTCCAAAAATATCTTCACCATTTTAAAAATAATAGATTTATAATCATTACATGATGTGAACCTATTACACAGTTTTTAAATCTTTCACACCCTTTATTAGTTTATAGAATATTTTAGACCATGATTACACTATCTGTAACCCCCTTACACACCACGTAAATCCCTATAATACTATAATAAAACATGGTTTTAGTAGGAAAAAGGCCCCTCTTCGAGCATTCTATGTACATGGGAAGAACCTATCTAATTCGTTGACACATTTATACCAAGACTCTATAAATTCAAAAAAAAATATCTCTATTCAAGAGGTAATTTTCCCTAGAAAAATAACTTTATCCCTGAAAAGCCTGAAAATACACCAAAATAAGGATAATACGGAAAAAAAATAAACAATAGAGTATATCAAAAGCACCCTATAATCCTACATGAAAAATGGGGGTTCAAAACCAACTGCGCGTAGGTTACTGTAGTAGTACTGTACAAGTACTGTATTAGTGGTGGCACTGTAGCAACGATGGGCACTGGAGGAGCGACAGGTCACTGTAGCAGTTGCAGAGCATTATTGCAGCAGCGGGTACTGTGTGGTACTATACCAGGCGGGTACTGTACCATCACTATTCACAGAATGGGCCTATGGTCCATGTAATGGGATAAATTCCCACTGGGCCTTCGGACTATGTAATGGGTCTCCCTCATCCCAGTTAAAGAGGTCATTGATTTGATTTAATATTAAATGAAGCTTCAGCCCCAACATTTAAAAACAAGTACAGAAAATCATAATGGGGTTTTATAATATCCCCACAATATATACATTATATCCCTAGAAATACCTTAGATTTTGAGACATGCAAAAATATTATGTCCGCTACTACCTCATCAATAATTATCTATCTCGCATATCAAGGATATTCTATCTACACTACTATAATACATGGACAAGAGGAATCATTTTACCACACAATGCCTTCTCTTGGTGATCGACAATCTTAATTGTTTTCACAACAAAAGTGGTGTTAGTCTGATGATCAACACCCTCTAATCCAATCATATTTGAAGGATCAAGTATATACCTCCTCACATAAGAAACATGATATAAATTTTGGGTATATGTCAAACTAGACAAAAAGTCTAAACATTATTCCACCCTTTATAGTCTTCCAACGATCTCAAAGGGTCTCAAAAACCATAGGAAAAAATTACACTATTACCCAAATGATGATCTTCCAATCATGGTGAAACTCTTCAAATAAATACATCACCAAGAATCAAATTATAGTTTCCAATGGAAATGGTCCACATAATATTTTTGAAGACTGTGTGTCTTGGTTAATATCCTCTAGATCAACTGCACCATCTCTTCCATCTCTTGAAAAATACTCAGTCTAACCATGGACTGCTCTACCAACTCTACCAAACACAAGGGAGATCAATGTGGAATACCATAAAAATCCTCAAAGTGATACAACCTAATAAATTACTAATAAATATTCTTATAGGAAAAATAAACCTAAGTTAATTGATTTTCAAAATAACTTCCAAATTCAATCACACAAGCCCAAATAATTTCCCCAAGAACCTAGATATCCATATCTATATAGCCATCCATATACAGATTCTAATCCATTCTCAATCTAATTTGAGAACCCATCACCTCCTATAATATTTTATATAACTTTTACATTAATTTCATGACCCTTTTAGATAAAACCTCAAATGGAACAACATAATCTCCATTAATCTGTTGGATATATATGTCCCTACGATGTTTCATCTTCATCATCTCCTTGATATAGTGGAAATGCATGAATTTTGTGAGTCGATCAATGATCAACCAAATATCAACCTTCCCACTACAATTCCATGGAAAAATAGATATGAAATGCATGGAAATATCATAACACTTATATACCAAAATGGTTAAGGGTTTCTATAGGCTATTATGTCTATAGTGTTCTTCCTTGATTCTGTGACATGTAAGACACCATGATATAAAATCTACATCCAACAACTATATCCTTTCCACCAATATTTATGTATCAATTCATGATACATTGTTTTAACCCAATGGTTCACGGACCAAAAAAACTAGTTTCCACTATCAAATTACTCATTCCTTAAGATAAATATAACAAAAAATATACTACAAAAGAATAATGTTATACTAGGATACAGAAACTACTCACCTGATATATAACCACCATGCTCTTTATTACACACCAAATCATGATTTATTAAATAAACTTCACTTTATAAAAGATAAAATATCAAGAGTTCTAGTGTATTTGGGGATTAGTATCACTACATAACAATAAAAAACATGAAATATAACATTTTTTTGAAATATCCATTTACATGACAACTACATTTCCTCATACATATCATTGCATGGGATAACCTGAAGACATGCATAATAAAAGAGTGATCTATGAAGACAAGTTATAGAATAAAAATGTAATAACATGAGGAATAAAATACATGTTGGAAAATAAGAATTTAAATGGAGAACAAGAGAAACAAGAACATAAAGGCATTACAAATCATGATAATCATAACATGGAAATGTGGAAACAACACTTAACAAGGAATTTATCAATATCCAAGGCTCATTTCACATGGAGCACGAGTAAACCCTCATTTCACATGAATCGTGATTAAAAACTTTTTGAACTTGAATTATCATGATTCAACACTCATTGCACATGAATTATCATGATAATATACTTTACCCAATGCATTGGAATGCTATAAGGGTGCACCCTTCTTAAACATTTCATTTCATGCATAATTGTGCCACGTGGATCATAAAACATAGAATCAATCAAAATCACAAGTTATTCCACGATTAAGTAATGTGGATTAATACATTAATGTACCATTAAATATGTATATGTGAATAAAGGATAATACCCTCGATAGAGTCTTTGGTATGGTATTCACTACACAATGATCTTGTCTTGAAAAAATGCAACACAATTTCAACAACATAATGGAGTGACATAAGGATTCATGAAAATGGTTGATGAGAGAGAAAATAGTGTTTCATAATATGTACCTGAAATTGAAATTAAGAGGGTCATATAGATATGTGTCCCAAAAAATGTAATGGAATTTAGATATATAATACAAAATAATAAACAAGGTAGTATGGGGGAGGTGAAAAATAATACTATAAAATTTCTAATTGAAAAAAATGGCATAAAAACTTATAGAAAATTTGAAAAGAATGAGAAAGGAAGAAATACCTTACTTGGAAGTATGATCCCAAAAGCATGAGAGAGGCTTGAGAGTGGATTCCTAAGAGCTTGGGCGACCTCAGGAGGATTCTAGAGAGAGGATATTAGGGTTTTTTCTGACTACAAAGTCTTTGAGAGAAGAATAATTGGGAGCCTGGGAGAATTTATATAGGAAAGATGAGGGAATTCATTATTATTTTGGTTTTAGACACCTCACACTAAAATAATCAAAACCCAAAACAAGAAAATTGTTTTTGACCATGTTTTTTTCCATTGGGTAGTGTAAAAATATATTTTATATGGCAGATGGATGGACTTCTTAAAATAATAGGGTTATTTATGTGGAGGTGAGTCACACACTCAAGAAAAACAATTTAAAAAGACAAAATGTTTTATAAGCCTTGAAGGGTCCACAAAAGCATTGTAAAATACATAAAACAAACCCCAAATCACATTATTTTAATGGTAAATCATATATATTCTAAACATATTGTTTATCGTATTTTATTACATCATAATTGGGTCATTATGGTGTCATAAAACACATTATATTTTAAAACGGTTTTTAATCTTTTCCCAAAAATTCAATTATCTCAGAAAATTATGAAAAATTCACCATTGAATAATTTCAACTTCCTGATTCCAAAAATAATATTCATTTTATTTAAATAATTTTCTAAATATTTTAATTTTTAATTTTAGAATAAAAACCGACATTTATTGAAAATTCATGGGTTTTGACAAAAACAGCTTTCAAACCTAAAAAAAATAAAGTTTTATTCATAAAATTATAAGATAATTTATATTTATTATAAAGTTATTTAATAATAATAATAATATTTTATTAAAATATTATAATATTCAAAAAAAATTAATTCATAAAAATATATTTCTTAGTTGAATATTAACTAAAAATACTATTTTTTCTTTAAAAACTTTTTACAATGTAACAATAAACAAAATGTATATTCTCTTTACAAGAAAAATGTACATAGTCATACTTCTAGGTTCTTGTTACATAAACCCTTATAACACCTGCATAAGACTGGAAGGGTAAGGTGTGCGATGTTGACAGACTCTTGTGGTGGTTCAGATAACATCGCTCGGGTGGTAATCTCTATTAACTTCCACATCTCCCATAGTCGGTTTTGCTCAAGATTTACATGTCCAAGATCATCTTGGGCATAGTCAAGAGTGAATCCCAGTGATTCCACCTCCTTTATGAGTTCCGACAAATGGGATTCGTACAGGGAAAGTCAACAAGATGAAGCCATCGATTCCCTTGTCTGAGTAAATTGGATTTTTTAATGCCATATTTTTATACTAATCAAGTGATCAATGTTCAATGAAAATATTACCAACAGTCACAATTCATTATAGTATTTTAAAATCCAAAACATAGAAAACAAATAAGTACATACTTATTACACAACCATAAGAATATATTTAAATAGACCAAGAGGAATTTTCATTAATGAATTGTTGGGTCGTTACAATCTTCCCCCCTTAAAAAATTTCGTCCTTGGAATTTCTTTTTCCCACACTAAAATAGATTTGGGTATCTTTGATTCATCACTTACTATAATTACCATGTCACTTCTTCAAACTTGTGGTTTTTTCACAACACCTTGACGTGGGGTATTGTCTTATTTCATAGATCTTTTTCTCTACAATCTAAAATCATCACTGCTTTCCCTTGTAAGAAAGATCGTCCTCTAAATGTACTAACTCTAAAGAGATTACATGTGAAGGTTCTGGTATGTACTTTATTATTAGTGATACATGAAAGACATCATGTACTCTGGTCATGGTATGTGGAAGTTCTAGTTGATAAGCCGTAGCTCCAACATGATCAAGAATCTTCAAGGGGCTGATGTACCAAGGACTTAAATTCCCTTTCTTTCAAAAACTTATAACCTTATTCCATGGAGATATGCATAGAAATACAATTTCTCAAACATTAAACTCAAGGTATCATCGATGGTTATCTAGAGAACTCTTCTGTTGACTCTAGGCTTCCTTGATATGCTGCTAAATGGATATCACCTTCTCCACCATTTCTTAGACCATTTTTAGTCCTAGAAGCATACACTCACCAACTTCATCCCAACATGTCTGTGTTATGCACCTCTTACAATATAGGTCTTCATAAGGATCCATTCAGATGATCCATGGGAAATAGTTATTATAGGATAATTTAACCAGAGGTATATGTTGATCCCAACCTATTCTAAATTCCATTGAACATGATCTTAACATATCTTCCAATATCGGAATAGTTCTCTTAGATTTTCCCTCAGTTTGAGGATCATAGGCCGTACTGATGCTCAGTTCATTATCTATGGTATATTCAAGACTGCTCTAAAACATGGTGGTGAATCTCGAATCTCAATCGGATACAATAGATAGTTGTACTCCATGCATCCTTACCACTTCTCTGATGTATATACATTCTAGTTGATCCAATGAGAAATCCTACGGAATTGCAATGAAGTACGCAAATAATGTATGATGATCCGCAATGACCCATATTGCATCATTTCCTTCGGTTGTATTCGGATGTCTGGTGACAATGTCCATGGTGATGTTCTCCCATTTCCATGCTGGAATGGGAAATGGTTACATCATCCACTTAGACTTCTGCCTCTCTACCTTGAATCGCTTACACACCAGGCACATTGTTGTATACTCAGTGATCTCTTTATTCATATTATCCCACCAATAATTTTCTCAGAGATCTAGATACATATTTGTGTTTCCTGGGTGAATAGAGAAATTTGAACTATGTGGATCATCCAAAATATCCTTCTTCAGTTCCAGACATGGTGGAACAAATAGAATTTTACCAAATCTCACAATTCCTTTTTCATTAACATTGAACTTATAGGATTTCCCTTTTCTTATAACTTACAATTTCTTTTTAATACCCACATCATTCTTTTGAGAATAATTTATCTTTTCCAAAAGAGAAAGTTGAGCAATCATTTGTGAATGGATTGACGATGTTCCCTTCTTTATGATTCCTATGTCCATCTTCATCAAATCTAAGAAGATTGGATCCTTCTCAATTCTCATAAATGAAAGAATCAATGGGTAATTTCTACTTATATAATATTTATCCTTGTTCTCTTTCCTAGGGTGGTAATGGATTGAGCAGTTATAGTCTTTTATCAGTTCTAACCTTCTTCATTGGTGCATGTTCAACTCTTTCTGTGTGAATATATACTTTAGGATTTTGTGGTCTGTATATATTTCACACTTCTCCCCTATGAGATAATGTCACCAAATTTTTAAATCTAAGAACACCTCATACAACTATAGATCATGTGTTGCATAATTATACTCATGAAGTTTCAATTTCCTTGAATAATAGGAAATGACATTGTCATTTTGCATCAACACATAGCCTAGAACCTTCTTTAATGCATAACGGAATACCACAAAAAAGTTATCCACTTTTGGGTAATGTGTGCTTGCGCACAGTGATAAGCCTCCTTTTCAACTCCTTGAATATTTCTTCTCTTTCATCACATCAAAAATACATTACTCCCTTCTGAGTTAGCTATGTAAAAGGGTTGGATAATCATGATAAATTTTTCACATATCGTCGATAATATCCAAAAAACCCCAAGAAGCTATGGATATCTGTTACCATTGTTGGACTCATCCGTCCCTCTATTGCAGCTATCTTGGAGGGGTCCACAGATATCACATTGCTTGTGATGATATGGCATAATAATGAGACCTCGTTCAACTAGAACTCACACCTGTTGTACTTTTCATAGAGCTACTCCTTTCGCAATGTCTCTAGTACATTTCTTAGATACTCTTAATGATCTTCCTTGGGTTTGGATTATATTATAATATCATCTATAAATTCTACCAAAAAAA
Source organism: Viscum album (assembly GCA_963277665.1). Lineage (NCBI taxonomy): Eukaryota > Viridiplantae > Streptophyta > Magnoliopsida > Santalales > Viscaceae > Viscum > Viscum album. The sequence goes on along the minus strand of OY728155.1, from coordinate 1,732,914,353 downwards.
ATTGACGTAATCTCTAAAGTCTCTATTCATCAACTCCATGAAGATTTCTAGAGAACTAGTGAGTCTGAAAGGCATTACTATGAGTTCATAGTGCCCGTATCTTGTACAAAAAGCAGTCATGGGGATATTTTCCTTCCTCACCCTTACCTGATAATATCATGAAAAAAATATGCTTTGGAGAAGTATTGTGCTCCATGAATCTGATTGATTAAATCATCAATTCGTGGGAGAGTATACTTGTTCTTTATCGTTATTTTGTTAATCTCGCGATAATCGATGCAATGGAACATTGACCCATACTTCTTCTTGATGAAGAGGACTGGTACACCCGCATGGTGAAGCACATGATCGTATAAAACCCGTAATCAAGATTCTCTTATAGATTTTTTTCAGCTCATCAAGCTCCACAATGTCCATTCTATACAGAGTCTTGGATTTTGGCAATGCCCCAGGTATAACATCAATTGAGAATTCAACATATCGTCTAGGAGGAAGTAAGGAAATTCTTCATGAAAAACATCAGTGAATTCCCTCACAATAGGCACGAAATCAAGGATGGTTTCCTATTTATACTCAATCATCTGAGCCAGATATGCATACTCATAGGGCAGTAATATCAATACTTGAGAAGATGAAGCTAAAAAAGATTCATCTTCTTACTTGCTCTTGTAAAGAATCGGGGGTCGATTATCCACATGTAGTGTGATATCCCTCTCCTGAAAATTTATGTTATATATATATAAGGAAAGCCAATCCATGCCAATAATTACATAAAATTCCACCACAGGGAGTATGATGAGGTTCACTGGATTGTTCAATCTATCGATTAATATGTGGGAGGTTTTATATTCAAGGGATGCAATGATTTCCCCATTTGTCGTACTCACTGACATCTTTACTTCCATGATTTGTGGAGGTGTTCAGATTATTCTACTGAACATTTGGGATATAATAGAATGCGTAGAACTTAAATCAAAAAGTACATTCTCTATTCATGAATGAACAACTAGTGTACCTGTCACCGCATCGTTGTCGGGGTTCACATCGTCTATAGTGATGGAAAAAGCTCACCCTTGCTGCCTTGGAGGTTGTTGGTTGCCTCTAAAAACCCTTGGAATAGGTCACTAATTTTCAAGATGACCTGATTGTTTTTAGTTGAATAAATGAACATTGCATTAAGATTCGAACATAGCATTCCTCTCCTCTATCGTAACAACCAGTTTTTCATGTCAATAGTGAATGTCTAGGTTCCCTTCTCTTCCACACCTAACACATTTCCTCTTCCCCTTCCGACAATTTCCGGGGTGCCTCTTTCCACACCATTGGAATGTGGGGTACTATATTTTCTTTTCACCGTTGGATTTATCCTTCAGACCAACTGAATTTAAGTCCACCTTATGATTCTTATCCCCATGATACCCATGAGGTTCTTCGATTTCCATTTCAACCTTAAGGCTACATCAGACAATTTCCTCATATATGTCCAAGCCATGGATTTCCAGGGATCTATTCAGGGTATGATTCAGTCAACTAAATAAGCGGTCAACCTTGCATTCAGGGGTAACGACAAAGTTGAAAGCGTATCGTGAAAGCCTTGTGAGGGTTTCCTTGTATGCTCTAACATATTCGTCACCTTTTTGCATGAGGACATGGAAGTCCCTTTCCATCTTAACCCATAGGGTGCGCAAAAAATATTTATCAAAAAACATCTTATAGAAGTCCTTCCATTCCAATTCCATGATCTCCTCCCCATGCTTTTTTATTTTTGATCAATGTTCACCATTGATCGGCTTCACCCTCCATACATTAAGCAGCCATACGAACCTTCTCATGTTCAAAACATTAAATGATGGAGAAGATCAATTCAATGGAGTTGATCCATTGTTCGGTGATTCATGGATCATATGATCCATTAAATATAGGAGGTATTTGTCTCATTAATCTCTCGATAGTGATTTGTTCATTCTTGAGGGGGGGGGGGGTGGGGGTTGAATTCTCCCCATGACCCATGTTTCTATTTAATTATGGAGTTAATTGAGAGTGTTTCATGAAAATGGTCACAATTCCCACTCCCATTGAATTGTATTACTCATTAGAATAGTCATCACGTTGGTCTTCACATCAGTTTTTACCATGAGTCCTCATATTACGAGCCATTGGCTAGAATAAAAGGAAATCCAGGGGTGACACATAAAGGGTAATCCCAAAATAGATGACTTATAAATAGATTTTATTTCCTTAACTAAGGAATCCATAGGCCTCAATCTATGTTATATAGGATCTACTTTCTAACATGTATTCTTAGGGAATTTTTTTTCCCTTAATAATGTTTCATATTAATCTTTTGAAGTTACCAATGCATATCCACTGGGAGTGTCATGACCAAGAGTGAAGAAAGTCCCATTTTAATGTACCATGATACCCCGAGTCAAGCCTGAAACATCTTGTCGGGGTTTTCACCCCTTGGTACATATGTGCCAGATCCGCCTTTACCTGCTTGTATCCAGACAGGGATATATTTACTTCATTAACCACCTACTCAATACTCACCAAAATGTAGGGATGTTTTTATTATACTTAGTCTTATCCATAAGGCGTTTTCTAGGGCTTCCTAATCATAATCCCAAAAAATATATAAACTTGTCCTTTGATAAGAATTATAACAGCCATGCTCTTTATTACATACTAAATCATGATTTATTACATAAACATCACTTGATACAACATAGAAGATGGAGAGTTATATTGTAATTTAGGATTAGGATCATTACATAACAACTTAAAACTTGAAATATAACATCTTTATTGAAAACCTCCTTTACATGACCTATACATTCCCCCGTACTTAGCATTGCATGGGATAGCCTGAGGACATGCATAAGAAAAGGGTGAGCTATAAATCCCAGTAAACGAATAAACCTATAAAAAGATGCAGAATACAATTCATGTTAGATAATAGGAATTTAAATGGATCACAAGAGAAACATGAACATAAAGGCATGATAAAGCATGATAATCATATCATTGAAATATGGAAACAACACTTAACATGGAATTTAGCATGAGCCAAGGCTCATTGCACATAGACCATGAGTAAACCATCATTGCACATGAAGCAAGAGTACACCCTCATTTCACATGAATTATCATGATTCAACACTCATTGTACATGAAATATCATGAGATTATACTTTACCCAATTCTTTGGAGTGCTATCAGGGCACACCCCTCTTAAACATTTCATTTCATGCATAAGTCTGCCACATGGGTCATATAACATGGAATCCATCAACATCATAAGTTATTTCATGATTAATTAATGTTGAATAAATACAATAATGATCCATTCAATATGTATATGGGAATAAAAGGTGAATACCCTTGATAGAGACATGGTAAGGTATTCACTACATGGTGATCTTGGCTTGGAAAAATGATGTGCAATTTTGACAGCATAATAGCGTGACAAAAGGATTCATGAAAAAATGTAGATGAGGGTGAAATGGGTGTCTCATAATATTTAAATTAAATGGAGAGTAAGGGTTCATATAGATACATGTCCCAACAAACATAATGGAATTTATATGCATAATAAAAAACAATTATTTGGATGTAAAAGAGGAGAGAGAAATCCCTCACAGAATATCGGCATGGAAACGACTATACATGGGAGCCATTAATGAGAGAGAAAGGGATATCCCATCATCCAATAATAAATTGGGATGTTTGGGGGAGGTTCTAAATCATACCCCAACATTTTTATTTGAAACAAAAAGGGAATAAAAACTTAATGTAAATTGGACAAAAATGAGAAATATAGAAATTCCTTACTTGGAAGTGCAATCCAAAAATCATGGTAGAGGATTGAGAGGGGCTTATTTAGAGCATGGGGAACCTTGGTAGGATTCTAGGAAGGGGAGGGAATAGGTTAATATAACACCAAAGGATTTGAGTGAAGAGGAAGTTGGAGCTGGGGTGGGCTAATATAGGAAAGGAGAAAGAAATCTTTATTATTTAGGTTTGGGACACCTCACATTAAATTAATCAAAACCACAAACCATCCCATGGTTTTTCTCATGGTTTTTTCCAAAGAGGAGTGGAAAAAAATATGTTTTATAGCCAATGGAAGAACTTCTTATAATAATAGGGTTGTTTATGTGGAGGTGAGTCAAACTCTCAAGGAAAAAAAATTAAAAAGACAAAATGTTTTCTAAGCCTTTTTACGGTCCACTAATGCTTGGTAAAATAAATAAATAAAAACCCAAAATCATGTTATTTTAATGGTAAAACATATATTGGCCGAAAATAATGTTTATAGTATTTTATTACTATACTATTGGGTAATTATGATGTCATAAAACATAATATATATTTAAACAGTATTTAATTTTTACCCAAGAAATTTGAATGTCTCATAAAATTATGAGAAATTCACCATTGGATAATTTCAGCATCCTAATTTAAAAAATACTCTTCATTTTCTCTGAATAATTTTATTACTATGTGAATTTTTTCTTTTAAAATAACAACTAACATTTATAAAAAATTCATGGGTTTTGACAAAAAACATCATTCAAACCATAATAAAAATTAAAATTACATTCATAAAAGTATACATTAATTTATATATAATTAAAATTAATTTAATAATAATAATAACAAAACTTTATTAAAAATTTATTTATTTAAAAAATCCATTAATTCATCAAAATAGATTTCTTAGATGAATATTAACAAAAAACACTATTTTTTCATAATAAACTATTTACAAAGTAATAATAAATAGAATGTATATTATCTATACAAGAATAATGTAAACTGTCATAGTGTTACAGTCTCATTACAAAACCCCTTATAAAACCCTCATACGACTGATGGGTAAGGTGTGAGATGGTGACAGACTCTTGGGATGGCTCGGATAACATTGATCGGGTGGTAATCTCTATTAGCTTCCACTTCCCTCGTATTCAGTTTCGTGGAAGCTTAACATGCTCAGTATCAGCTTGGGCTTAGTCAATCATGAATCCCAATAACGCCTCCTCATTTTTGAGCTCTGAAAAATGGGCTTCATACGGGGAAATTCTACTGGATGGGGCCATCGCTTCCTTTGTCTAAGTAAATTGGATTTGTGAAAGCCCTGTATTTATACTAATCATGTGATACCTGTTGAAAAACTATATTTGAAATGGTCACAATTTTTAGAGGTATTTTAAAATCAAAAATAGAGAACCAAATAAGTGCATATGTTTTACATAACCATAAGAATACATTTAAATAAACCAAGAGAAATTTTCATTAATGAATGTTTTAGTCATTACATGAAATCTTCCCCTATAATGTATTTTACTAAATAATTGGTATTCAATTTATAAAACATGTTCAAGATGAACATTATAACTAAAATACAATTCATATTTCATCGAATATAAGAAAACATGTCCTCCAACCTACTCCACTTCCAATATCATCTAAAAAAACAAATTCATATGAGACCACTGCCCAACGGATTACTTCACATCTTATGTCTGTAATTTTATACTAAATAAATCATCATCCACACATTCCTTTAAATGGGTGTATGAAATATCAAAATCAAAACTCCTAAGATACTATAATATGTTTCCTTATCACATGTTTATATTCATCTGAGTAAAAATATATTTTAGGATCTTACCAAAAGCATCACAGAAAATATCATTACCTGAACCTAGTTTTTGAAGTACTATAATTGGGTCTAAAGTCATCCTCAACTTAATCTCCTCAAATGAATCTTAATGTTTTAATTTAACTCATTTAGAGACCCTTATGGGTTAATTCATTCATAAAATATTTCAGCTCAAAGAAATATTGAACAAACCTTTTATAGTAACCAACTAATCCAAATAAGAATCATATGTCAAAAATATTTCAAGGTTTCTCCCATGATATCACTACCTATAACCTTTTTAGATATTTTGTAATTCCTCTATCATATATCACATGCCCCATAAGTTTCACTTCCTCTGTCAAGAACTCACAAATGGAGAGCATTTCATAAGGATGATATTATTTTATGTTTATAAGAATGAAATCCATATATTCTATGTCTGCATCCTTTGAATTGTTTTATAAAAATACATCATCCAAAAACTCAAAAACGAAAGTCCATTAATCAATGAAAAATATGGTTCATCAAATCCATAAACAAATTTAGAAGTTTTTGTCAAACCAAATGTCATAACCATAAACTCAAAATTCTTGTAATGGATCCTAAATATTTTTTATGTGTATCCTCTTCTCATACACTCAATTGGTGTTACCCTGACTATAGTTGAATCATTAAAACAAAACATTCCCCTATAAGTTGTTCAAAAATATTATTAATCATAGGAAAATGATACTTTTCATTAATGGTCACCTAATTCAACTTATGATAGCTAATACAATATCTGAGGCTTCTGTATGATTTCATTGAAAATAGTACAAGAGAATCTCACGGTGACATGATATGGAAAATATATACATTATCCTCCTCGTCCAAAATCAAGACCTTATGTTCCACACATTCAGAATGTTCAATTAAATAAGATGGAATACAAATGGTCATTGTATCAGGGAGCGGATCAATAATAAATTCAACCTCTCTCTAGGGTGGTAAATAAGAAAAATCACCCATAAAGACCTCAGGGTACACACACCACTACCAGAATATAACCACCAAAATATGGGTCCACTATATCAAGAAACATCTGTGTAAACAGATATGAGATTACCCCAGAAAAATGTACAACCTATCATACCCTTCCTGATCTAGAGACCCAATCACCCTGAATGACATGAGTGATCCCCTTAGTAGATATGAACTATACCCGAAGTTGATAACAATATATATTATCTTAAACACTAATCATCCAATATGATTCTATAATCAAGTAAAATATTCCAAGGTAAAGGATTGGGACGTCCCACTCTATCATAAATTCAGTTGTCACCACTCGACACACAAGTCACTTGAAACCTTGTCTAAAACTCTTTATAAAAGGTTAGGAAACATCCAACGAGTATTGTATAATCTTTGATCATAATCCCAACACATCCACTAACATTGACGATATTAATGAATTAGAAGAGTCTGTAACAAATAAAGATAGAACAATAGATTATGAAATAAAAGCTATACCTATAAAAATACCATCCCTGCTTTAGATTCCACTTCTATATACCCAACTACAAAAATAAATTCGATCATATCTCCATGAACATCCCCCTTGTCTTGAGTATTTAACCCACAACCCTAGGAAGATTCAGTATTAACCTATGAACCCTTGGAGATATTGGATCCTACCTTACTACCATAGGACATCTTTTCATAGAAATCCATTAGGTTTCCCAATAATCTAAAAAGATAACATCTCTAAGGAGACTTTATACAATACGTCCTCAAATGACCAGAGCTCTCACATTGATAGAATACAACCTCCTTCTTCCCTATTGAAGCACATGGTATTGGTGGGGAATAAAACCAACCATCCATTCAATTACCCTTCTATATAGATGATACATTCTGGCTAACAACTACACCAACTAAATCTCCACCAAAACCTAAATTCTCATCTATGTATTCCTTATCCAAAGTTAATTTCAAAATGACCTTCAATAAGTTCAAAAGTCACATGAGAATCAACATCGACCTAATATCTATCCTTAGTCCCAAATCAAACCTCTGAGCATTAAGGTGCTCATTTGTCATATTATTTGGTTCTTGATGCACCAATTAATAATAATTCTTGGAATACTGCACAACAATTTTCTTCCCCTTCTCCAAGTGTGTAAGCTACTAGGGTTTCCCACATGTATGGTCTTAGGACAAATCTAGTAATTAAATATTTTCTTTAAAAAATCCCAATCAATTATCCCTTGTAACATAGCTTACTCAATAGAATTAAACCATGCCCTTATCATTCCCTCAAGAAATTATGTGGAAAACCCCACCTTCAAATCTTTATGAGTACTCAATATATTGAAGATACACTCAATATTCTCAAGGAACTCCTCAAATTCTTGAGGTTTATTGTCACCATGTAGGTTGGGCGGATGTTCCTAGGTAAATTTAGTGCCATGATCCACCACACATCCTGGGTTATTGATTCCCACTTAACCAAGATTATCCATGTTGTAGAATACATCTACAACAAAATAATGGTCCATATGAGGATTCATCTATGAAACTGATCTTACATCTTCCTCTCATAGATTTAGAAGATATATAATGGGAGTAATTCTCTAATAATCATAATATAATAACGAATTAGATCATGATCATATTTTCAAAATCAAAAGACAAATTATAGAATTCAAATCAATGGATTAAAATAATAATACTTTAAAACAATTAATAATTATTATCAATGAATAAAATTTACAAAATTAATAGGTTAGTAAAAAATAATCTTCACATATAGTTCATTAAAAAAACCCAAAATACAATGTCTTAAGACAAGTAAAATTCAGGTACCACATATGGAAACTCAATTTTAGTGGAAAAGTGATATGGATAAGCCCTTTTCTTCACATACTATCTAAATTCTGATGGTCCTAACACATTTATAACAAAGAGAATGAATAAGCCTCATGTAGTGTTGACACTCTTCACACTGAGCCTTCATATGATTATAAATTTTAATTGACCATCCTAAGTCATCCAAACCATACACCTAATATATCCATCACATAGTGTGGTAAACCAACAGAACAAAATAAGTCTTGTATATAATGAATAAATAAATATATCTAGAGTAATAATAAAAATAAAAATATAAAACAAGATCTATAAAATTCAATTAAAACTATTTAAACCTTAAAGTATGAATAAATAAATACCAACAAGTCTCCGGGTGACCTATAGTCACTCCCAACCCACCCTAAACTAAAAGTAAAGACTAAAAGACAAGTTGGCATGCTACAATATTCCCATCCATTTATATATATCCTAAAATAAATCATCTATAACCACACAAAGACAAAAGTTTGTTTTGATCACATATCCCAGTCTGATACCACCATTGAATATATAAATGGTACAATATCAAAAATGAAACAGTTCTATCATTTAAAATAATAACTATTTTAGAAATAATTTTTGTAAATCCAATTCATTTATAAATCATTCCCAATTTGGTTTTCATAATATAATATCATATCCAAAAACAAGAAATATATAATGTAGAAGTGATAAAATATAAATTCATATACATGCATCATACGATAAGCCAACAAATACATTTCTATGAAATATCATCATGGGATTTCATGTGATAAAACCTCATATAAAAACTTGTGAGAAATAATCAAGGATAAAAACAACCATGCAATATAAAACCATAAATGAAAAAATAACATCATATTGGGACCTAGACTATTGTAAAATTTTCAAAAGACACCCAATATGCTAAATAGTCATAGCATTTAATCCAAACAATACTTATTCCTACAACAGTCCATCCATATCTAAAAAAGTTACCTCCTAGTGGTTCTGCGAACACTAAGGCTACATGTGTATCTTTTCCGACACACCCAAGGTTCCCAATGTCCCAATTTTAAAAATAAATTTCAAAAAAATGATCATAATTTTATAAAAAAAATTCAAACCTAATACAATCTTCTTCGGGGTTAAAAATCTATTTCCAAATCAAGAAAATATATTTTCAAATTAAAATAGTTTTTTAGAACATTTTTTTTCCATAAAGGTCATTTGTAACCATGTATCACATTAATTTAATGAGTAAAAAATTTAATTTTTCATTAAAAATAATAAATTCATTAAATTAACCCATTATATAGAAACTCCTACCTATAACTTATATAAACCTATATTTCTTCAACAACAGGGATTAGAAATTGTGAGAATAGACTTTGAGAGACAAGGAATTCCCAAAAACTAAAAGGGATCATTTGAAAAAACTATCTTATCAGAAAACCAAAAGAACATATCCATTGTATTTTTTTGAATAAATTATGAAATAATCAGATGGATCCCATACTTGGAGAGTCACACCATATAAAACATGACAATCAATTGTCTAATGAGTGATTTAGAGGGATGAAAGACCCCTCAAATCACCTTGGAGATAATTGGGATGTTAAAATGGACGATACACATAAATACAACCTTAATCACACATAAAGTTATCTAGAATTCACTAATAATATCAATTAGATAGTGTGAAAAGCAATTAAACCATGTATTTCTTGACTAAAAATATTCTCGAAAAAACCGATTTCCTTTTTATTAAAACAAAATTTCAATAATTACATGAAGTGGGCCTGTTACACAGTTTTTAAATCCTTCATTACCAGTATAGATTGAAAAAATATTCTATTCCATGATTACATGTAATTTGACCACCTTACACAATATGTAATCCCTATTAGATTACAGTAACTATAGCTTTAAGGAGAACTACTAAAATACAAAACTTCATGACTTCTCCAAACATGGGAAGAAAACCTCAAATTCATTGACACATTTATAACTAAAAACCATTAATTTAAAAAATTACAATTACCAAAATCTTAGGTCATATTACCTATAAAATCTGTCCATGGTTGTGAATCTCGTATACACACCCAACAAATGATGCCAAACCAAACATAAATAAGGGAGTACCTAAAACTCATAACTAAGTGTTACTGGTTGATGACTCTAAAATCATAAATTAATGGATTTTTTGTTGATATATAGTGTATGAATCCTCAACCAATATTTTTTTATACGTGTTTTAAACATTATTTAATCCTTTTACAACTTTGTTTTTTATATTTTACCATTTTTTACCATGAAAACCAGTGTTTTCCCTAGTAGTTAATATTTTATTAAAAATATATTCTAACACCTATAAACAAAATATTATATAATAAAATTAAAATTATTTTCTATATATTCTAATTCAATTTCTAAATAACATAAAAATAATATTTAAATTAAAACATTTCATATATTGAAAAAATGTTTTGTTGAAAAAATATTTCACCCATCATAAAATGTTATTAATATTATTAATATTGATTACCATTTGAATGAATGATAATATATATTTTTTATTTTTAAAAATTATTTTAAAATAAATTTTGGAAAAATTTTAATTTATTTTATTTGGTAAAAATTATAAAATTTTAATAAAAAAGTCATTGAAAATATCAGTTTTACAAATATCGTGGTTATTAAATTTAATATTTATAATAATATTTTTTTTTAGAAAAAATTATATTGAACTTATTATATTTTATAAAAAAAATTATAAATTGTAAAAACCACATTTTTGGATTTAATTAATGTAATTTATGAGAACTATTTTTTAATATAAGTTAATAAAACAGTTTTAAGGTAAAAATTTACTTATGTTTCCAAAACATTAAAGATAGAATTTATAAATTCAACATAGTATTTTTAAAATATTTTTTGATTATAAATATATATATTCTTTATAAAAATACATTTTACAAACTTTTCTATGATTATTGTATTTTTATAAAGTTATAAACGTGACAGTGTTAGTAAAAACAATATTTTTTACAATTAATCTAAAAATCAATTATTTTAGAAAAAACAACATATAATTACCATCAAATAATTTTGATATATGGAATATAAAAATTAACATCATTTTTTTAAAATTAAAACCCCAAAATTTTAATATTTATCTTTTAAATTTAAATTGAAAATATAAATATAATCTATTTATTGAAAAATTGCTTTTTCAAAATTTAAATTTTCTTAATAATATTTTGAATTCATTTTATAATTGATTAAAATATTTACTATTTAATAGACAGTTAGTTATATTTAAATTTTCATAGAAATAAATGTGTTAAATCTCATTTTAGTTATGTGTTTCATGTAGATAATTCAATCAATTATAGTAATAATTCAGAAAAAATACTCCAAAATCATGGAGCATTACATCCCCACCCCCATTTAAATAAATTTAATCCTTGAAATTTTAATTATCACTTACATGTAATACTATCTAATTTTATCTAATATATATACATTTATCATGTTATAATTTCAATAGTGATATATAAAAATGAAAATATATATTTTCTTTAAAAATATGACAATCTTAATATTGAGTTTTTCTCCATTTAATAGATCCAAAGATCCTTCATTTTTATGTGTCATATCTAATATAACGGAAAATGTTTTTATATAGGTATAATAGTAATCTATGCACTATTATATGAACAAAGGTTGTTTCAAAATATGAGATGTTATTTCCTTATTTTGTGGATTACTATGGATTTTATATGGATATGGCCAACACATTTCAAATATTACATGGAATTAAGATAAAATATTTATAATAAAAATTTAATAAAACATATTCCATGAACCAATACTTATGATACAATAATAATAAAATATAATAACAATTCATTAAGGTTTTTAATCTTATTCTCTTATAAAACTTCACAAGCCCACAAGGGAAGCTAGATTTATATTCCAATTAGATATCCAAAAATATATAGTGGAAGGTAAGTGTTTATTTTACCCTTATTTTTATTAACTAATTTCAATAGTAGGTACAAATTAGGCTTTCCCTATTCTTCTTGTTTTATGATGTTTATAATGTTTATTAATCTCATTAGTTGTTAACATAGGGCCTCTTTTTTCATAATTCCCAAAGACTATAGATTTTAGGCAATGGACATTATTCACCTCCATTTAATTTATTTAGATCTTCACCCCAACTCAACAATCATGGGATCTATTTCCAATAGTTCCACACATGAAATATATTCTTTCTCTTCTAACGCATTACCATTGGTTCCTCTTTTTTCCTTTTTGACTTGTTTGAAGTTGATTCATCTTTCCGTTATCATCTTCATCACCATAACTTCTATGAAAATTTATCCTTATATTATTTGGTGTGTTTGGGTATTTTTTAAATACTCAATATTTTAATCATAACTCAAGATCATTAAGTGAACTTTAAAATAATATTTTCAACACCATCATTTATACCATTTTTTTTCATTTGGAAAATTAATTCACTGTCTATCATGTCTATTATTAACATGATTATTCCTAGATCCATCCATTTCTAATAAAAAAAGTAATTAATATATAGTGTTGAATAATTAATAATATAATATGATTATTGTATGATAAATATATGAAAAAAAACAACCAAAAAATATATTACTCTCCAAAATGATGACATTAGATTTAAATTCAACATAAATTACAATCTTTCTAATTATAGTTTTTTAATTTGGGTTATCTAAAATTTCATAACATAATTATTTAACATGAAAAATCTTTCAAAATGTCTTGTAAATATAATTTTATTACCCTGAGTATATCCCTCAAGAGATTCTATACATCTGTGATGTTCTAGACCCAATCACCGTTCACCAACGTGAATATTGAGTAGATAAACAACCAATATTGTTTGTGTGATTACACCTAGGTACATTTGTTCCACAACCACGTCAAGTTTCCATAATATAAATAGGGATTTAATTGATAAGTAACAACATAGTCTTTACTTTGACAAAACATCATGATGTAATCACATAATTTGATTTATCCCTCAGACATATCCCAATGGTTTTCATTAAATTAATATTGTACTAGTCCTAAAAATAACTAAATACCTACTCCAAAATAACTAAACACGTCTTTTATACCAATTGAGCCAACCTAGACCTAATCATTTAGTTATGGTTCTGGAAATAAAACCTTTTATAAATTAAATCTCAAACCAATTGAGACTGTACAATCAAAACCTAAGGAATTTTCATCTTATTATTATATCTCATAGTAATCTCACAAGACTAAGAGAACCTTTTAGTATAGTAACTTTTAATATTAGAGGCATTATAAATTTAGTTTTCAACACATCTCATCATTTCTCTACAATCAAACTCCCATAAAATCCCTTCTAGAAATAAAACACTTTATAATTATCTACACAGACCTGGTAAAGGGAATATAAGATAAGTTTATGGGAAAAATAGATATAATGGTAAAAATTATCAACATGTATTTAATGGTTACATAATAAACATATTATTAATTATGGGAAGGGGATAAGTTTAATATTAAAAAGAATATTTAGCAATAATATTTATCCAAAAAATCATTATTGAAGGACATATATCTCAACTTAAAAAACATATACCATCGAAATGAGTTATGGAATAAAAAATGTTAAACATGATCCAAAATCCATAATCATAGCTTGTTATAATAAAATACACTAATACATCCAAATATAACATAACAAAGATCACCAGTATAATCATTAGTATGTGTAAATTATAACATTATGAACACAAAAATATTCATGCTTCATATTTGGAACAAAAAAAATGTAAATGGTTCATGTTTTGAATAAATCAATATCCAAAATTCCTTTTTTGAACAAAGTAAATATCTATGATTCAATTTATCAATAAAAATTCCATGCTTCATTTAGTGAATAAACAAAATGTCAACGCTTCCTTTAGTGAAAATAAAATTGATAATGCTTAATATAAAAATATCATGAGATATGAATAATCATATAATGAGGCATATAGTGATAGAGTAATTCATTTATCACATAATAATAATCCAAGCATATATGTTCCATTATCATTTGGGAACATTCTTTTATCTAACATCTCTTAATTAACCGATGTAAAAGAATAGGGTTTTGTAATAAAATTTATTATAAAATTAAAACATATATCAAGAGAAATAATTTTTATAGTGGTGTAAAAATATAATTATTGTAACATAGGTATTATTAATCATGTTTTAATATATGAAAAATTAATTCTTAGGATAAATTACTTGTAAAATAAGTGAAAATTAACCTTTTTTAAAAGAACTGATAGCTCCATAAAAATTTTTATTTTAAAATTAATTAATGATACTGATAAAACATTTGAAATTTATTTGTTAAAATAAAAATACGGTTTCAAAAAAACAAATTTTATAAGGGAAATAATCTTTAAAAAATCCTTTGAGAAGATATAAAAATACATGAAAATTCATTTCATATACCAAAACACATTAAAACAAA
The DNA here is from genome assembly GCA_963277665.1 of Viscum album. Taxonomy (NCBI): domain Eukaryota; kingdom Viridiplantae; phylum Streptophyta; class Magnoliopsida; order Santalales; family Viscaceae; genus Viscum; species Viscum album. Next base: position 1,732,899,300 of record OY728155.1, on the reverse strand, counting down.
TTTTATAATCAATAATTCCTTTTCAAAGAAATAATATTACATAATTAAAATATGATAATATTTCAATTCATTGTGAAAAAAAAACAAATATTTAAAATTAATTTTTAATATCATTTTAGGAAATATAAATAAATATTTATAAAGAAGAATGACCATACAATGAAAGAAATATTAAAAGAGTTCTTCAAAAATGTTTTTTCTATATTTTTAAAAGATAATGTTATAGGTCACATTAAACATCACTTTTATGCATATAATAATATTGTAACACTCCATGATTTCATAATATGTTATCTCTTTAAAGTAATTCAATAACTTCTTCTACATGCAACATCGAGTTTGGGCGAACCCCGACCTACCAAACTAGAAATTCAAAAAATGGTTATAAAAACTATTAATTAATTTTTGAATTTTATATACTCCATATGATTTTAACATCAAAATTATTTTTTTATTAAACATAATATAAGAAGAAATTCAATTTTTCAAATAAAGAAGAATTTTTCAGAAAATGAAATTTTACAACCTTTTAATGGTGAAAACTTTTTAAATCAAATATTTTAAACTTTTATATATTAAATTTTAAAAAACATCTTATTTATAATAGGGATATATAAATTTAGTTTTGATAAATTTTTGGTATTTTTCTGATAACTTTCATATTTTGCTGAATATTGAAAAATACTAAATTTTAATTGAAAATAACTTTTTTAATCAAAATAATTTGTAGTGTTAAATTATAAAATTATATGGTTTTAAATTATAATTATACTATATTTTTATCATTTAATACAATTTATGTCATTAAAATTAATTTCCCTCTGAAATTGTACATAAACAGGTGTTAATCTTTTGATAGATATTGTTTCATAAAAACACGCTATTTATTTTGACAACGTGAATTAATTTTAAATTAATTAATTCAAATTTGTTGTTGTGAATTTGTTGAAACATACATCATTTTTGATTTTGGGATATCAAATATAGATTAGACTGAATTTTTGGTATTTTTCCTAAAAACATCAATTTTGATGAATAGTGAAACCACTTAGTAGTAGTTAAAAAACTGACTTTTTCATTTAAATGAAATTCTACCACTTCTATGAATTAGCTTTCCAAAATCATACATACATGGTTGTTATTAAAAAGTATAAATATTTCAATAAGATAATAATAATTTTTGATGAATAGTTTCTTATGACTTATATATATCACAGTTAAAGTTAAATAGGGTAATTCAGGGTAAAAAAATAATAATAATACAAAATTACCTTAACACTTGTCCTAACCATATTGGATGAGTCTTGGAACACCATGGACATATTTGGGACTATTATGGGACCTAATGGGGCCACTTGAGATTGATAATTACACACTATTTTAATTAACATAAAGTAAAGACAAAAACCACACAAACAAATATCTTTTTCTAAATTAATTTTTACATGGGGTAATATATGTTATCTTTTCAAATATAAATATTATTTGAAAATATAAAATGTTTTCCTAAATCATGGTATTTTTTTTTAATTTTTAGAAATCAAATAAATTAAATTATTAATGACACAAAAGTGATGGCGCATTTACCTCATTAATAAATGATTTAAATAAATAAGATTATAAATATTAAAATAAAATCCAAAACCTATCCAATTATTATTGGATGAATTTATTTCCACCATGATTCATCTTATATTTGACCATAATGAGTTTTTTACCTTTAAATAACGAAAATAATTATATAGTAAAATAATATTTTCAAACTTTCAGAATGAACAACTCCTCCCCCTTATAAAAATTCCTCACTTCTAACCCATTCCTCACACCTATCAGGCCACTTGGATCATCCAACCCCTACACAAATAATATCTCAATATCCCTCTCTTCCACCTAGAAGACTTACCTTAGGTAGAAGGCACATTAAAAATTCCTTCTGGTTCAAACCAGAGAGATTTACCTGAATTTAAGAAAAACAAGGAACAAACAAATCAAGTGAGACACGAGGTAAGGGGTTTCTTATCTCACTTTTAATTCCGTGATATTTCCATTGTTCACCACTTATTGAATTTGATGTATTTCATAATTCCACTTGATATATATTATCATTATTCTCCTTATATTCATGGTATTATGTGAATGCTTTGGTGGTTATTACCTTTTGGTAATACAACTCGATTGATTACAACGTGGTAAGGGTTAATTATACAATCTCTTCAATATCCAAGGTTGTTTATACATAATTATCTACTAGAACCTAGTTATCATACACACCCATGTTTTATTAAAAATATATTTCAAAACATTGTTAATATTTAAAAGACACTGGGTTAAATTCATTTATACCATTATTTGACCTTATATGTTTTTCAAAGGAATCTTTCTGTCATTTTACAAATAAGGTACTTTACTATTTTCTCAACAAAATTATTGTAAGAATGATTTTTTAACATATACGGAGTGTGTGACTATTTTCCACCATTATTACATCGTCAAAGTTTCCCTTACAAGCTTATAATAATATTTTAAAAATAAATGTTTTCTTTATAATTATGTAACTCTTAAATGATTTCAAAATAGAAAGTGATAGTCCCCCACAATAGTTTTCATTTCATCTATGTCAACATCCTTTGATAAATTTTAAACTTTGTTTAAAGTTGATTTATTATGATAAAAATGTTCTATATTGTATTTAAGGATTTGTGATATGTTTTACTATGTATGAGTTATTTTTATGCCATTAATGGTTTATGGTTAAAGTGTTGACATTTTTTATGATAGTTTTAATACGAATGTTTATGTTATATTTCAACCACTTCTTAAGATTAATATGTTAGACTAGTATGTTACGTGTTTGGAACCAGTAAAATTAAGCCCTCCTGGTTGGGGTCTGGTTACAGAAGACCCTCCGGGTTGGAGTCCGGTTACAGAGGCTCTACGGGTTTGAGTCCAATTACAGTGGCTCTCCAGGTTTGAGTTTTATTATAGAGGCTCTCCAGGTTGGAGTCCGGTTATAGAGGCTCTCCTGGTTGGGGTGTCGGTTATAGTTAGCCACTAGGTCCTAGAACGAGGCCTTGAAACAAGAATTTAAAGTTCGACATTATGCATTCCATCATTATGAAAGTGGATATTGATATTTCATGTAGTTATTAGAATAGTAGAATATCCATGTGAACAAGTAAATGTAATTATTTGATTTCAACTTTTCCATATTATTCTTAATTTCAAGTTTAAAAGGATTTTTTTTAGTATTATACATATCCATAAATGTTTATTCCTATTTATGACAGTTTCCACTATATTTTTATACTTACTAAGCATCTGATCTCATCCCTTTATATGTTTTATTTTTATCTAGGAAGTGAAGAAGAATTTTATTATTGATAAGTAGGGTAATGCTAAGGGATTAATGGCATTCTCAAAGGATAATTTATGTTGTGTTTTATTTTCTAATGTGTGATGTATTTTTCATGTATGTAATATATTTTTCAAGCCTACCAAATTGATCGGTCTTTCAAAACTTGAGTCCTTGTAATCATGCCAATGTATTAAAATAATTCACCGACTCTGGGCTTCTAAGGTCAGGGCATTACAATTGGTATCAGAGGAACTTTATCAATAACCATGGAAAAAGATTTAGATAAACTCTAATTAGAGAACAATTCCCTAATATAGACTTTAAGGATTACTACAAGTGAACTTCCTAAAATTTTGGAACTGTAGAGATTTTGTGAGTTTTCCAAGAAATAGATTCATGTCTGGATATAAGCAGGTAGAGGTGGCTCTGGCACAGATGTACCTAGGGGTAGAACCATAAAATACCACTTTGTGGTAGACTCGAACATAAACTGGTGCACGACAATGAGCATTGCTTCACTCTTGGTTATGCAACTCCCCAGGGATATGTTTAGGATAATTCACATTTTCATTACATGCCATTATTAAGATATTTAGAGGAAATACTTCCTTAAAGAAAACATTTTTATGATTATGGATTATATCCATAAACTGTTCAATTTTATGTTAGATATTTTACAAGTTTGGAATTATGAATTTTGATTCATAAACTAACCTAGTGAATTATATTTTTTAGAAATGGCACCTAGTAGAAGGAATGAGAATTCCAGCAATATGCATGATCTAAATATTAAGAAAGATAATATCTTTCATGGTATTAATCTAACATTTAAAAGTAAATTAGTCTCCCACATATTCTCATCATATGAGGAAATAGTATAATGTGTTAATAAGTTATGTAAATAATTCTTTGAGTCCTTTGGATTTGAAGTCAATCAAGGTAAGAAAAGTATGGAAGAAATAATGATGGATAAAGAGAAGTGGGGAAAGAAGTATTTTTACATATGTGATAACGGTGGAAAGAATCACCTTGGTAAATGAGTGAAGGGAATGAGAGTTTTTTATAAGTGAGGATAAGGATACCAAGTATGTGATTATAAAGGTAAAACAAAGGTTTCAAATGTATAATTATTTATATACAAGGAGTTGGGACACTAGGAAAATCAATTTCCAAATCATCACAATATTCCATAAATGATGTTGTTGCATGATAATCATGTTTTGATATTACCACAGATAAAGAGTAATGACTAGTGTTTTTATGTTGGTATTAAAGAATTATGTCATTTGAATATTGTGTCAACGATGTACTGGTTATAATAATTATGGAGTATATAAGGATTGTATTGTAGTAATATTTCATTATGGACTTGTGTTTTTGTGGAACCAAAAAAGTGACTCAATAGCAGGTTATTTTTTTGGAAAATATATGGTTGAAGAAAAGGTAAACCATAATATGGTCCTGATACTGAGGTAGTGATTTTACAATAAGATATTGTGGATTTTGATAAATTATATTGGATATTCATGACTACTTTGGAACTGATTAATGGTTTGATTATTCCATCATTGTTGGAATATTCAAAAAAATGGATATAAAGAATATATCTAGACTTTTATAAAGAATAAGGGAGAATGAATTTAATCAATAATGTTTTATAGTAATTCAAGGTGTTACCATGTTTTATAATAATACATGATGAAGGTATTCATATATTATTACATGGCAAAAGAGATCTTTATTTTGTTTACATTCTGTATAAATTTTGGACAGTGAGTTTGGTCAGATGTATTTTGGATAGCTATAAATGTTTTAATGGATTGAGTTTAACTTTGGATAGTATTTATTAACATTATTTTTGGAATATTATAATACTATGGTTTTATAAAATGGACAACCTATAGGTCGGGCGATAACCCGTCATGTCAGACAATGCTGCGGGTATTGAACCCACATCCAAAGTACAACAAGGGTTTATGACCTACCACTTGCCTACATGAATTCCTTGGTTATTATAAATTTTTTTTCTTCATGGTATATGTCTAGAACCTTAAAATATTTGGATAAATACAATATTTTTGAGTTCTATTATCTTTTGGAGTGAAATATAAGTTTGTGGTAGAAAGTAGTTAAAGGAAGAATCTCTACTTGTCAAGTATATATATATATATTATTTTTCTATGAAGAAATTAATTTTTAAACAATCTGTAAGGGATATTAAAACAGAAAATTTGTTATCCTAGTACCTTAGATTTTGTTGAACAAATGATATTCTAAATCATCTTAGATTGATGACTATGAGGCCCTCAATTTTACACTTGCTTGTGATTTATGACCTCAATCACTCCTTATAAATATTTACATTTTTATCCAATTATGTTTCTGTAATTTCCACCAATATTCTCCTGTTCGAAACCCTATGTTGGTGGTTACTTTTTCATTTCTCTTTCCCTCTTATTAAGACTAAATTTTATTAACCCTATTTCCAATGTGGGTTTTCCAAAAAGGAATTTTCTATTTTCAACCTCTTATTTTAGAAGAATAATTCCAAATTGCAAGGAAGAAATTTATCGAAAAATGGGAGAATGCAACACCCCAATATTTTGTATTATATTATATCATTAAAGCAATTCAATAACTTGTGCTGCATGCAACACCAATTTTGAGCGAACCACAACTTACCAAACTCGCCATTTAGAAAATGGTTCTAAATATTATTAATTGAGTTTTGAATTTTATATAATCCATATAATTTTTACATCCATATTATGTGTTTCTTATACATAATATAAGAACATATTCAAATTTTTAGATAAAGGAAGTATTTTTAAAAAAATGCAATTTTACGGCCTTTTAATGGTGAACCCTTTTTAAATGCAATATATGAAAATTTTATATATTAAATTTGACAAAATAAACTTCTTCATTATAATCAGGACATATAAATTTATTTTTGATTAATATTTGGTATATTTCTAATAACATTCATATTTAGTGAATAGTGAAAAAAACTAAATTTTAATTGAAAAAAATCTTTTTTAATCGATATTATTTATAGTGTTAAATTATGAATTTGAATTGTTTTGAAGTATAATTAGATTATATTTTTATCATTTAATACAATCTAGGTCATTATAATTAATTTCACTTTTAATTTGAACATAAACAACTGTCAATCTTTTGATAGATATTGTTTCCTAAAAACATGTGATTTGTTTAGACAACGGGAATTAATTTTAAATTTATTACTACAACTTTTAATTTGTAATTTTGTAAAATATACATCATTTTTTAATTCAGAATATCAAATATTTATTAGGCTGAATTTTTTGTATTTCTCTGAAAACATCAATTTATGATAAATAGTGAAACAAATTAGTAGTGGTTAAAAATATTGACTTTTTCATTTAAAATAAATTTTACTGCTCCTGTGAATTGAATTTCAAAAATCTGACATATATGGTTGTTATTAGTAAGTAAGTTTTGGTTCAATAAGATAAAAATAATTTTTGTTGAATAGTAACTTTTGACTTTTATTTACCACGGTTAAAAATAAATAGGGTAATTCAAGATAAAAAGAATATAATAATAATACCAAATTACCTTAACACTTGTCCAAACCTTGTTGGATGAGTCATGGACGACCATGGGCATCTTTGGGTCAATTTTGGGACCTCATGGAGCCACTTAAATGTGATAATGACACTTTATTTTAAATAACTTAATATAAAGACAAAAATGACAAAAACAAATATCTTTTTTTAAATTAATTTTTACATGGGGTTATATTAGTTATCATTTCCAATATTAATATTATTTGGTAAGATAAAACGTTTTAATACATCCTGGTATTCATTAATAATTTTTTAACATCAAATAAATTAAATTATTTATGACTCAAAAATGATGCAGTATTAGCCGCATTAATAAATGATTTAAATAAATAAGATTATAAATATTAAAATAATACCCAAAACTTATCCAATTCTAATTGGATAAATTTATTTTGACCATGAGTCATCTTATTTTCGACCTTAATGTGTTTTAGACCTTTATAAACTAGAAATAATTATATAATAAAATAATATTTTCACACTTTCCTAAAGAACCCCTCCTCCCCCTTATAAAAAGCCCTCATTTCTAACCCATTCCCCACACCTCTCAATCCCATTGTCTCGTCAAACCCCTACCCAAATAAGCTCTCAATATCACTCCTTTCCTCCTAGAAGACATAAATTAGGAAGAAGGAACTTCAAGAAGTTATTTTGGTTCAAACTAGAGGGAGTTACCCGAATTAACGGAAGAAAAAGGAACAGACAAGTCAAGTTATACATGAGGTAAGGGGTTTCTTATCTCACTTTTAATTTCGTAAGATTTCCAATATTCTCCACTTATTTCATGTGGTGTATTTTGTACTACCATTTGAGATATATTTTCATTATTCTCATAATATTCATTGTATTCTGTGATGATTTGTTGGTTATTAACTTTTGGTCATAAAACTTGATTGATTGCAACGTGGTAAGGGCTAATTCTATAATATCTTCATTATCCAGGGTTGTATGTACATAATTATCTACTAGGACCACTTTATCATCCACATCCATGTTTTCATAAAAATTTATTTCAAAACATATTTAGAATTTATCAAACAATGGGATAATATCATTTATACCCTTATTTGACCTTATATGTTTTTGGAAGAAATCTTTGTATCATTTTCCAAAAAAGGTAATTTATGAATTTTTCGACAAAATTAAGGTAAGAATATTTTTTAACTTATATGGTGGGTGTGACTATCTTCCGCCATTATAACATCGTCGAAGATTCCCTTACAATCGTATAATAATATTTTCAAAATAAATGTTTTCTTTATAATTATGTGACTCTTAAGTGATTGAAAAATAGAAATAGATATTCCTCTCAAATAGTTTTTATTTCATCTATGTCAACATCCTTTGATAAATTTTACACTTTTTCAAAGTTGATTTATTATGATAAAAATATTCCATATTTTATTTAAGGATTTCTGATATGTTTGACTGTGGATGAGTTATTTTTATTCCATTCATTGTTTATGGTTAAAGTACTGACATTTCATATGCTAGTTTTAATATGAATGTTTATGTTATATTTCAACCTCTTCTTAAGATTAATGTGTTAGACTAGTATGTTCTGGGTTTGGGATAGGTAAATGTAATCCCTCATGGTTGGGGTCCGGTTACAGAACACCCTCTGGGTGGGTGTTTGGTTACAGAGGCTCTCCGGGTTAGAGTCCAGTTACAGAGGTTCTTTGGGTTGGAGTATGGTTACAGAGGCTCTCCGGTTTGGAGTCCAGTTAAAGAGGCTCTCTAGGTTGGAATCCAATTAAAGAGGCTCTCTAGGTTGTGGTCCGGTTACAGTTATCCCCTAGGTCCTATCATGAGTCATTGACACAGAAATTAAAGTCTGTCATTATGCACTCCATCATTAAGAAAGTGGATATTTATATTTCATGTGATTATTATACTATTAGAATATCCATGTGAACAATTAAATGGAATTGTTTGATTTTATCTTTTCCATATTATTCTGAATTTCAAGTTTAATATAATTTTTTTTTACTCTTATACATTGCCATAAATGTTTATGCTTATTTATGAAAGATTCCGCTATATTGTTATCATTAATGAGCATCTGAGCTCACCCCTTTCTATGTTTTATTTTTTCCAGGATGTGAAGATGTATTTTATGATTGATAAGAAGGGTTAATATAAGGGATTAATGGACTTATAATAAATAATTTAGGTAGTGTTTTATTTTCTAATGTGTAATTTATTGTTCATGTATGTAATATATTTTCCAAGACTGCTAAACTGATCGGACTTTCAGGACTTGATTCCTTGTAATCATGCCAACATATTAAAATAAGGCACCGACTCTTGGCTTCTAGGGTCAGGGTGTTACAAATATAATTCATCATTAAATAAATTTTTTTGGTAGAATTAACCAATTATTGATGAAATATATTTAATAAAAATCATTATAACTCAACGAGGGGATTTGAGTTAACAGAAACCATTATAACGTTTGTATCCTTTGAATCAATATTTATTTAAATTAATAACATGATGTAGTTATAAAAAAAATTATCATTTCACTAATATAGTTAAATAAATTTTTTATATTTTAATCTCATCATATCAAATATATCATGGTGAATAATATGAAAAATGCCTCATGGATTTACATTTCACAAAAAGAACCCCTTACATTGCATTCATTCTTATTAAAATACCATATGACCACTTTTTAACAAAAAAGTCTATAATAATCACATATTTCATAACAATACTCTTATATATAACCATTTATAATCTTCAATTATAATAATTTTTTATACATTACTACTTAGTTATTATTATTTTTTATTATCAGATGTTAGTAATTATAATTTTTTTGTGTATGATTTATAATGTCAATATCGATACCCATTATTTTATTTAAATTTCATAATTACTAGATAGTTTATTTTACTATAATAGATATTTTTTATTTACTTATAATTTTCTCATCTAATTCCGTATGTGTTTTAGTTTTGTTCTATAAAAATGGAATTCGTTTTAGAATATTTTAGTTGTTTTAGTAATTGTAAATGATAATTTAATGACAATTAAAACACATTATATATTATTTAGTGAACTATAGACCAATAATTATTTAACTATTTAATTATAATAATTTCAGTATTTATTTTATCATTTTCACTCATGATATAGTTTTATAGCATCGTTCATGTAGGTGGTTAAATTGAACTAGAAAAATACACACTATAACTCAATGGGTGAGGAAGATTAAAAGTAGTAAATAATATTACAATTACAAAACAGTAATGATGTTATTTAAATTATTTTACATTTTGGGATCTTATTTTACTCTTTTTCAATAACTAATGAAAATCGGTATGAAAAATGAAAAAATGTTACTTTGTTGAGGTGATTATCCACATGCATGAACTGTTAACATCTTCATTTCTCAATAAATGAGAAGGTATGATGGTGGATAATAAAAAATATTTTGAAATCCCTAAATTAATTATTTTTATCATATTTATTTACAAATTATATCATTATAACTAGTTATGAGAGGTGGTGATGAAAAATGGAAGATGTTGTTTTATGGAGCTGGTAAACAACATGTACGCACAATCAATGTTCATTTATTTTTATAAGAGGATGGTAATGGAAAAAATAATGATTTTTATATTAATATAATAACACATAACTATAAAAATTATACTAATTTCATTATATAACTATAGTTATGATAGTTTTGGACGTGAAAAAATTCAGAAGAAAATGTTATAGAAGAATTATTACTATAATAGGGGCCTTGAAATTTCTATTGAATTCCTTTATGACATCCCAGATATTCCCACATGATAACGGTATCCTAACAGGTGGGACACACGGCCTCTATAATTCCTCCCCATACACATTAGGCTACAAACTAGTAGAGAGGTTCCATGGTGGTAAAGTGGTGAGACTATACCTCATAATCAGAGTGTCACCTCATTGAGAAAATGAATAAATAGAACAATACTAATAAAGAAGAATAAATAAACATAATTAAGCCATCAATAAATTAATAATACATAAAGCCAAAAGTGTCACCACATTCAAATGATTATTATGTCATAGATCTATAAATAATGTTAACATACATACATATAAGTGTGCCAAAAAGAATAAAAGACCAAAAATCATATCCAATAGAATCGCAAGCCTGTGCTCGGTCCCATAATCTCATGTTATCAATGTAGAATCAATCAATCATCCTAGACCAAGTGTATTCACATGTCTCTAACAGCATCCATGAAGTCTTTTTTGGTTTCAAAACAGCGGTCAATATCGAGTGTGAGGTAAACTCAAAAGGAAATCACCAACAGTATCTAGAATTATCTATCTAGGGAAGATAACAAAAGTATTGTGTATATATAGTAATGGTAGTGTATTAATGTAAACTATAATTGGAAGTCTTTCATTCCTTATGTAATTCATTCAATCACTACCATCTTCTATCAGTTATATAAAACCTAAAAACATATGTCACCATGAACATATATATATATACATATATATTCATGTATGTATGTAAAGTCACTATATATGTAATGATTCTTATGGACATATATATATATATATTGTTATCCAATACCTAAGGTGTAACACATGTAACACCATGAGATTTTGGGAAATACTTTTTTTCAAATTAATTTAATATTTCGAATATTTTTGTCATATCACAGAATAAAAAATTTATATTTTGTTATAAAAAAGAACTAAGTTGGATTGTTTTATACACAACACCATGTTATTCTTCCCTATATGAAACACATAGATTATCTTTTAGTATATAAAATACTATTTTTTACTTGTATTACACAGAATAACAAATTTCTTTGTTATCTTGCAATACACAAAAGTCCTATATTTATTTAACTACAAGATACTATAAATATTATAATTAAAATATTATTATAGTTACAATATATCAATTGGAATGGAAGTTCTAAATAATATTAACTAAGTTGTAAAAATATAACTTACAAAAGTATGTAAAATGAATCCTTTTGTAATAAATTAGTAGAATTGTATGTAAAAACTATTTGAAAATATATTAATTTTCTATGAAAACTATTTATTATTTTCAAACATAATTGTATCCAAATAAATTAAACAAACCAGTTTTGATTAATTTTTTCAATAAAAATTTTATATTATATATTAATTGAATATTATTTATACTCTTCTAATATTTTTTATAGGTATAATATAACAATAAATTCATTTTCATGAATAGAAATGATGTATTTTTATGAAGGTAATTTTACTACTTTTAAAGGGACAACCCATTTTAAATATTTTTTAATAAAATTTATAATTTATTTCTAAAAAATAAAGTACTTTTCTGAAATAAAAATATAAAAATATACTATCAGTATATTGTTTTCCATTATTTTAGAAGTTATATTTTTCGATGAATAGTCAAAAAGACTGAATTTTAATTGAAAACTACTTTTTCAAATAATTTTTTATATAGTTAAATTATATTTTAATTTTTTTAAGTATATTTATATCAAATATACATCAATTAATAAATTTTTTTCATTGGAACCAATTTAAAATTTAAATCGGATATAAAAACATTTCAATATTTTGGACCTTTTCTCTTCAAAAATTTTTCATCTCATCTGATTTGTAAGATTAAATTTAAATGAATTTATACTTCACAGTCTTATTGGACTTTATTAAAATGGATTAAATATTTGGAATCATAATAATTTATAATTTATGAGGTAAATTTATATTTTTACCAAACAGATTAGTGTATGTGATTAAAAAAAATTTAGTTATTAAGGGAAAAAAATATCTTAACAAAGGATTTAAACTTTAAAATATAGAACAAAATGACATAGAAATTTGTCAAAAATTCATTTAGTATTAATATTTAGACCTTATAGAATATTTTTTTTATGATATGGATCATTATTGGATCTATTTCACTCGTGAAAAACATGGGTGGAATTCCCTTTTCAAAAATTTACAAGAATGTCACTCTTCCTGTACTGTAAATAGTCACTCACCCATCCCACTTATTTAGAACTCTTGAACAATTTATATTGGACAAAACCTGACCAAGGAATCTCCAAAATCCCCTTAATTAATCATATAATCCTCCATTTTGGACGAAATCCAATCAAGGAATCCCTTTTATGCAAACCAAAAGGAGTTTCCCAAAGAATAGATAACATCCTTCCACATGATTTTTTGCTTTATTTTTACTCTCCACTAACTCAAATAATATATTTCTATAATTATATATAAAAAATTATATCCTAAATAGATTAGTCAATTCAATTATAAGGTTCTAACTGTCACTTGAAAACACTTTTATATAATGGGTAACAAACATGCAGTTATTGTGTTTCGTGAACTACTGCCTCCTGAAACGATGTTGTTTTTTTCTATTACCACTTCTCATGGATAGGAATTATTATGGACACAATATTTTTATATGTTATGAATTATATTTATTATTTATTTTTGTTTCTTTATTTTTTATTTAAAACATTACTTCATTCTTTTCATTTTTTTTAAATGATAACTTCATTTGTGGATAAGTAGACTACTGCCTTCTCAATGTAATGTGACTCAATCACAAAATACCTGGAATTTATTAAGGATGGGTTTTGTAAATGTATATTTTATATATGAGATAATAATTATATTAGAATTATATTATATAAAAATATACATACAATTTATTTAATATATTTCTTTTAATACGACAATAAAATGGAAACAACATTCATGCATACATACAACCTACTGTCTACATGAATTATGTATTCTCTTTATACTTCCATATTTTATAAATTATTTAAATTATTTAAATTATAAATATATATGATATATAAATAATTTTTTTAAATTATTTAAATAATCAAATAATGATCTAAATAATAATACCAACAATAACAAGTCAAAACATATACAAAAAACAAAAGAGTGTCTTATTCAAAATGAAAAATTAACATAAAATTGTTATTAGATGAGTAATATATTGTAATATTCAAATAATATCATGTATTATATATAATAATATGATTATTTGGAATATTTATAATAAACTTATTATTTTTATTCAGGAATTTTTAATCAATAAAAAGAAACACAACACTTATGGTAAGGGTTTTCTTATCTCAATTGTTATATCTATGAGAACCATTCCATGTTCAGCGCTAATTTATTTTAGGGGTGTACATAATTCCTAGAAATTTATTATATGATACTTATACTTAGATTTATTTTTATTTATATATCTATTTTATTCTCTCTCTTTCATGGGGTTTACATTTACAAACATACCAAATCGGTAAGGATGTTTTGTCTCAATTTTCTTTCTTTATGATACACGCATTTCTATTCACTTGTATTATTTTATGAGGTGTATATTATATCCCTTTGACATGTTATATAATTAATCTTCATATTTTTTTAATATTATAATATTCATTTAATTTTATACTGTCAAGGTTATTATGATTTAATGTTTCCAAAGTGGAAAGAGTTTCATTCTATAATCTCACAGTTTATAAAAAATATTTATGATTATGATACCATTAATGAAATATTTTAATCCAAATCTTATGTAATATATTTAATTTTAAAATCCTTTTTTTATTCATGTCATATCTATTCAATAGTGACATTTTTCTACTCTTTGTTACTTAAGATAATTAATAAAAATGTTTTTATTAAAATCAAACATTAATTCTCATTCCAACCAGAAATTTTTGTTCTTCTGAAACCATTTTTTCTAAAAACTTCAATTGTTTTACAATTATCATATTATTTTTAAAATAATATTTTACCTATGTTTTAGCGTTATTAAAAATGTATTTAAAAGTAATTTTCTTGCCATTTTATAACCAAATAACCCTTTTAAACTTTATGTAGTGAAAAATGAATGTTTGGAATGTACATACATACCCATCATCATGACCGCCATTTCCTTGAAGCTTCCTTTGTAAGATTGAATTTTTTTAAATAAAATATTTTCCTAATATTGTGAAAAAAAAATTAATGTTGTTTTTAAACAAAAAATATTTCAAAAATAATTTATATCTAAGAAGTGTTTTCAATGATTTACAAAGTATCGATTATATGTTTTAAAAATGTTATTTTCAATGAAAAGGATTTTAGTGATTTCAATTATTCATTATACATTTTCAAATTAATTTTCATAAAAATGGTTTTCAAAGTGATTCCATGAATTATTTTTATGTTTTCAATTTATTTTAAAAGAAAAATATCCTAAAATATTGTTATGTTTAAAAGGTATTTTAAATTATTTTGGATTATCCTTGAATAAGTTTTCAAAACATTGTTTTCAGATATAATTATTTCAATTATTTCATGTTATGTTTATAATTTTTCCAAACCTTTTTCAAGAAATTGGTTTCTAAAATGATTTTGAGCCTTATTTTTAGGGTTTCAAATTATTTTCAATTTAAAAAATTTTAAAAAGATTTTTTTTCTTCCATTTTATATTTTAAAATAAAATTTTAGTGATAATGGTTTTTAAAATTCATTATGTTTTGAAAAACAATTTTAAAAGTAGAAAAAACAATTTTCCACAAGAAATATTTTAAATTAAATTTTAAATACATATTAATAAGAAATTTAACTTTGTAATGGTTTTAGGAAAAATATTTTCAATGAAAGGCTCTTTTTCATAATAAATGTCATATTTGTTCTTTAAAAATACATCACCATATAAGATGACATAATTTTAAATAGTTTATTATTTACTAGGGATATGTTCAGATAACATCATTCTTATTATTTATTGAATGGTATAGGTGTCTGTGGAAGGATTTTTATGACACTGATTTATCTTCCATAGGTTATATACATTTGAACTCCACTACTTTTCAAGGGTTATGGTTTGGTGAAATAAATATTAAACCAATGTGTTTTCCATAGATTGTGATATGATTATATGTTTATGATACCCATTTCATTTCATTGGATATGATATGATTTTTATGAAACACCTCTTTTTTATGGGTCATGATATGTTGAATGTTTGATCACCTTTTGTTACATGGATATATGATTTTATTATGTGGCGTGTCATCCTATATCTCCCTCTAATGACTTGGGTAAAATTATATATTTAATGGAATAATGATGGGAAATAAGTCTATGGGTTTGATCAACAATTGGTAGATGGGAAAACAAAATCAACTATAAGAATATAGGGAAACTCAATCTACAATTGGGATATAGGTAAACTCAATACAATATGGGAATATGGGGAAACATGATCTCTTATAAGGAAGAGATAATGACTAGGGATGTTGGTGTGTCCCACATAGTAGGTATAGTCCCCATAAACTTCCCCGATATGTTTTAGAAGAACGCCTTGAATTATATAGAGTTTTTTTATTGTGTGAACCTCATTAGATGTTCAAAATGTTATGTCTTGACATGGTTTCATGTCTATATGTTTATGTGAGGGCACAATTTTATGTCCATAAATAAATAAGTGAATTTTTTTTATTTACAAATATTCACAATGGTAAAATTTAGTGTCTGTACAATAGTTTATATCTTATTCATATATTATTCTTTCACAGATTATACTCCAGATTACCTTATGATTCTTGTCTTATGAACTTCCAATATTTAGTCCATGATTCGTTTTTATGATATTTCATATGCAGGGTATCACCTTCTAAAGTAATGATCACATTATCATACCCTTATTCTCAGGATTATGCTTACATATATCTCTTTTCTACCCTTACTAAGAATCTGAGATCACCCCTTTCTTATATTTTCTTTCCCTAAATTATGATGTATGTGTTTAAGTAGGAGTACTAAATAGGGGATATTTTTATGAGAGATGTTAAAGACATTTCACCATGTTTGATGAATGTTTTCCCATTTCTCAAAGACACTAAACTTTTATAGTCATCAGTAATGTACATTGTAATGTGATGAATATTCATAAACAAATTATGTAATATCTATGTATGTTAATCCGAGGTCATTTAAATTAGTATCAAATGTAATTTTTTTCAACCATTAGAAACAAAGATGATAAAACATTAGTGAGATCCCCTGGGGTATTTCTATGGATATTTCTAGGGATGTCTTTGATGATAAGCCTAAATTGTCTTAGATTTAAATGATGGTTCCATAATTTAGATATCATGTAAGTATTTTTTTCATTATTATGTGGTTCTACACAATTATAAGATTTTATCACACAATTATTTATGGTTTTATTCAATGGGGGAAACTAGAAAAACTGGGTTGACGTTGATTGTGAAAAGAAAATTGATTGATGAGAAGTAAAATGGGATTTACAATAGTGTGAGGATGTTGGGATGATGCCAAGTAATTTTTAATAGAACATGATTAAAAACATAAACCTTAACCAACTCTCAGACCCACTAAAGAAGTAAAGGATGTATTTAGATGATAGTTCAAGTAATGGAGACCCTAGAGGAATGAATATTCAGTTTCCTTTGTATCAAAAATGTTGAAATAATCACCAAAGTGAATATCTTAGAAGAACAATAATATATTTTGATTGTGGAATGGAAGGACAAAAAGAATGTGACTAAAAGGAAAAATGATGAGTTCATTTGACATAATGGATGGTAATATTGGTCTCCCCAAGTCACCATTTAAGGCTAAATGCTTTATGTGGGTAATTACTAGTCATTTTGAAAAGTGATGTCCCAAATAGAATGTTCAAAAAGGAAATCAACAAGGTGGTATGTGTAATGGTTATATTTCAGATGATGAGGATACTACCCTTGAAATGTGAAAGGAAATAAATATTAAGTAATAGGACTTGGAAGCCATGTTAATGGCTTATGGATGGAGTAAAATAATCAATGTGATTATGTATTTGTATTCTATAATTATGAATTTATAAATTTATATTGTTTATTTAGTTTATTTTTTTCACAAAGGATTTACAATAATATGTTGAATGGTTCTTATGGAATAGAAAATTGATATAATGTAAAGGTGATATTCATGGTAAACATATGATTAAGGGAATGATAACCTTTAATATGTTCCCTATGATGAGATAGTGATTTTTGGATAGATACATGTTGGATATGAATAAAAAAATTGTATAGTATTGTTTACCTTGGAACTAAGTAAGGATTTTTTTAATAAGTTGTTTATTCAATAATTAATGAAGTTTAAAATATTTTCAGATATAAAGGGTATATCCAATAAACACTATAATAAATAAACATACATGTTTTTATTATGTATTTATAGTAATTTAGGTTATTATTATATTTGAAGATAATATATGAAGAAGGTATTGGCATGTTTTGTATGTGTAAATCAAGAGATAGAATATGATAAATGGGGGATCATTGTTAAGTTATTTTTTAAAAATTTAGTAACCTTATTTCTATTGTTTTGGACTCCCGTGTTTTAGAAGTCGTATATGGTAAAATATTTATTGAATAGTTTAATATAAAAATAAGATGATGTTTTAGAGATTAAATTACTATCTCACCAGATGAATATTTATGGATATTGTATAAGTTTTGATAACCATTTTATTTTAATAATGACAGAAGAAATTACCTCAAATTCAATTTATGGATCCTATAATCTTAAAATACTTTGGGGATGAAAAATTCACCTTCATTTCTTGTATTAATTGAAAAGGTGGAAATCATGTGTGGTAGAATAAAAGGTAGAGATTGTGCATATAAAAAATAATAAAATAAAGTAAGTAAATTTACTTATGTAATTATAAATTAAAATAATTCCTCAACTATATAAAAATGAAAATTGTAAAAAAATTGTTCAAATTAATTTGTTTCTATTGAACTTATGGTCTTATAAATAATCACAAATTTATGGTTTTTAAGCCTTTATCCTTCAATTGATCATTCACTTATTGATGATCAGTATTCATTATCACTCTATATAGTTATTTACGATTTTCTTCCATGTACAATATTCACTCTGATCATATGTTCTCTTATATGGATACATAGTTATGAGATAATTTGGTTAACCATTATGGTTCAAACAATTTCTTGTAAAGGAAGTTTTAATATTCATTGTTACATTACGGTATTCTATGAATGAAAATTTAATGAATTAAAACATTGACAACCTAGATGAATTTTGATGGAGAAATTCATTTTATTGGGGGTATAACGTAAAACCATGAGAATTTTTAAAAATATATTTCTAAAATAATTGAATCATTTGTATAATTTTTCATTTCACACAACATTGAATATATATTTTGTTATATGAATGAATTATGATTGCCTGGTGTTATATGCAACACCAAGTTATTCCTTCACTAAACACAACACATAGATTATATTTCCGTACACACAACACTATGTTATGATTTTGTTAAACACAATTTCAAGTCCCTTTAATAGATTGTGTTACACTTAAGGTAAATTTTTACTAAATTGAAATATAATACTAACATTATAATTAAAATTATATTATAACTTCTGCCTAGCCCTTGGAATAGAAGTTAGGAATATAATGGAAATAGTATATTTCCCAACAGTTCAGAACCGTTGGGATAGGCTGCAGAACCGTTGGTATATCTTATACCAACGATTCTGCCAACCATAGGGAAGTATGCCGTTGGGAAAAACATTTCCCAATGGTTTATGTAGAACCATTGGGATAGGTTAGTTACAGTAACCTATCCCAACGGTTTGGTTGAACCGTTGGTATAAGTTTTGCTAACAGTTTAACCAAACCGTTGGTAAAAACCTCTTCTAGGAACCTTTTCCAACTGTTATCAAAATCATTGGGAAAGAGTTTTTACCAACGGTTCTTATAGAAACATTGGTAAAAATATCGTATAAAATATATCCCAACAGTTTCAAACCATTGGCATGGGCTATGTTGTTCAAATTGCACAGCAGCCTACAATTTGCACAGGTCTGCAATCCCATTCCTGTCCATTATGCTATAATTCTCCATTCCCTCTCCTTTATAATTATTTAACATATAATGCATACACATTTAACATTGCACACTAGAACTATGCACATCCAGAATTAAATCATAATTCATAACGTAATTATAAACATACATAATTGATTTATAATTCAATTTAAATCGTAGATGACAATTATATGTCGAATCTGAAATTCAATTCATAATTGAATACATACATAATTTAATTATCAATTATCAATAAAATACATAAAAAACTAAATAAGTAGTTATATGTGTTATACACAATTAACAATACATACAAGTGGTTTTTACTAAAAATGATGTCCATTTTAAAAATTATACATACACATGGAGTGATACCGGCCACAACGTGTCTCAGATTGAGGCAGGGTTGACTCTTACACGTCACATATGACCCATGGATCGTTTTCCTAAAGTATCAACATATTCTGAAAGTGTTTGGTCAGTTTTTCGTCTGCTAGTTGTACTTTTCACTTAAAATGTTGTCTATTTCAAATATAACTAAGACACTTCGATTTGTGACGGCCACACTGCACCTTGGATTTAGGTGGGGATAACTCGTAAACATCGCATATGACCGATGGATTGTTGTCCTAAAGTTTCAATGGAATCCGAATGTGCTTGGTCGGTTTTCCGTATATCAGTTGTGGTTTTCACTCAAAATGATGTCCATTTTAAACAAAAGAGAGAAACATTGAGTGGTGACGGCCACACCACACCTTGGATTGAGGTGGGGATGACTTGTACATGTCACATATGACCCATGTATTGTTTTCCTAAAGCATGAACACATTCAGAATGCATTTGGTCAGTTTTCTGTATGTCAGTTGTTGTTTTCACTTAAAATGTTGTTTATTTCAAAAAAAAATGTGACACTTTGAGTGGTTCCGGTCACAACATGCCTCATATTATGGTAGTGTTGACTCGTACATGTCACATACGACCCATTGATCATTTTTCTAAACTTTCAACGCATTTCGAAAGCAATTGGTCAGTCTTCCGTATGTAAGTAGTTGTTTTAATTAAAATGTTGTCCATTTCAAATATATGTGAGACACCTTGAGGGGTTCCGGCCACACCAGGCCTCAGATTGGGGCGGGGATGACTCGTAAACGTCACATATGACCCATGGATCGTTTTTCTAAAGTTTAAAAGGAATACGAATGTGTTTGGTTGTTTTATGTATGTCAGTTGTTGTTTTCACTTAAAATGAAGTCCATTTTAAACTAAAGAGAGACACTTTGAATGGTAATGGCCACACCGCGCCTCATATTGAGATGAGGTTGACTCATGCACATCACAAATGACCCATGGATCTTTGTTCTAATGTATCAACCCAATCAAAATTCGTTTTGTCGCTAATCCGTATGTACTTAAAATGTTGTCCATTTTAAACAAAAGATAGACACTTAGAGTGACCCCGGCCACACTGCAACTCGGATTGAGGTGAGGTTGACTCGAACACATCACATTAGACCAATGGATTATTTTCCTGAAGTTTCAATAGAATCCGAATGCATTTGTTTGGTTTACCATATGTTAGTTGTTGTTTTCAATTAAAATGAAGTCCATTTTAAAATATAGAGAGACACTTTGAGTGGTGTTGGCCACTCCAGGCCTCGGATTCAGGCTGGGTTGATGTGTAAACGTCACATATGACCCATGGATCGTTTTCCTAAAGATTCAACTGAATCCGAATGTGTTTAGTCATTTTTCTGTATGTCAGTTGTTATTTTTATTTAAAATGTTGTCTATTTCAAATAAACCTGAGACACTTTGTGTAACAGCCTGAGATTTTATGAGAAATATTATTTTAATTACTTTGATGTCTTATGTTGTACGCTACATCAAGATTATCTTCTACTATATGCAACTCTGTATTAGCTTGCAGTATACGCAACACTCTTCTGGGCTTGTGTTACAAACAATTTCATGTTTGTTTTGTGGAAATTATTCTACTCAACATTAAGTTTAGATTTTGTTTTGATTATGTTATACGCAACACCAAACAGAGATTTCACTACACACAGCCCTAACTTGGCTTGCATTACAAACAATCAAGACCTTCTCCGATAGCGTGTGGAGTACGCAATACCAAGTTTCACGAGACGAGATATTATTATAATATTATTATGAACTATCCAATATGAATAGTAATACCCACTTTTTGAAATTTTATCTTTCAAAATAGACTTCATTTTTGGATTCAGAATATCGAAATTAGCTTAGGGTGAAATTTTGGTATTTTTCTGAAAACTTTCAATTTTTTATGAATAATGAAAACACTGGGTTACCATTTCAAAATGGACTTTTTATTTAAATAATTATTTATTTTATTTAAATTTATTTTAGGTAAAAATTGATATATAATAGAAATATAAGTTCAATTAAATTCATTGGAGTCATTTTTTAATAATTTTAGATATATAAAAATTTTATTGAACTTTTCACCGTCTTTTACCCACCTCCTAGGAGAATTTTCAAATTTACACAAAACTTAATTTTACCACTTCTGTGAAGGAAATTTCAAAAATCCGAGAGACACGGTTTATGTTAGTAAGTAAAATTTGGTTCAATGAGATGAAAATAATTTTTTGTTGAATAGTAACTTTTAGCTTTTATTTTACCACGGTTAAAAGTAAATAGGGTAATTAAGGGTAAAAATGATATTTTTATTACCCTAACACATGTCCTATTTCTATTGGATAAGTATAATTAGACCAAGAAAACCTTACGAATACAATATGACCATTTAGTCCCACTTGGATTAGATTAGGACATTTTTAATTATTTTATTTAAAGAATAGTTAAAATAGTTAAAATCAAAGTTTAATAACTAAATCCTTTTCTATATATGGTTATAAATAAGATAATTTAGACTATAAATATTCATTAGAAAGCTAAAAATATTTCCTAAATAATTTTATTTTATTTATAATTTTTAGACATTACATAATTTAATTTATTGATGACACAATGATGATGCACTAATTATCTTATTAATGAAATATTGACATAATTGATGTTATAAATACCCAAATAAATGTAATTTGAGACTTTTTATGAATTAAAATAATTTTATATGTTAATATGACATGTTAGTATTGATTTAATTAACTTTTTTCGAACTAATATTTCTGTTATGATTTTCACAAAAATCAATTACCAAATAGTGTCAAAATTGACATAAAATAGTTTTAAAAACAAATATTATATTATTAATTGTTATTTTATTTCTATAAATATAATTTTCGGCCAAATGACTTATATAAGGTCATATATATTAATAATAAACAACTTGTGGTTGGTTTGGCTTGTTATCGTAATTTTATAGTGTAAGAAAACAAGAAGACAGGGTAAAAGTTAAATTATCTAACTTAAAGTTAAATATAAATGATAAGGTTAAAATAGACCCTTAAACTTGTCTAAATTCTATTGGATGATAGTATTTAGACCCATCCCCACCTTAGATTCTAAATAAATAAATTTGGAGCTATTAATAACCGAATATGACTTTATAATAAAATAATATTTTGAGTTTTTTCAAAGGTGCCCCTCTCCTCCCTTATAAAAGGACACATCCTCGCTCTCTTCCTCACACCACTTTGAGCCTTCAAGCTCAGACAAACTCGGCCCAATTCTCTTCTCCAATTCCCATTAAACATCCTAGGGGTCCTGGTCTTCTTCAAAGACCAATTTTATTGCCCTAAGAAGAGGTCTCAAAGAGGCGCTTCAAAGAAGATGTAATGTCTGTTATCGATTCTTTCAACTTTATTTCTTCTTCAACTTCTTCTTCTTTAGTTGTTTCATTATAAAGTAATAACATCAGTATCACTAATATACTTATATGTTATAATAAATATGAAACAACCCTATTTCACCATCTATCCATCCTATGGAAAACGAAATAACCGCGCGTGTGTACGTACGGAATACCGTCTCCACGCCGTGGTGTTATCTATCTTCCCACCACCACCTTACTTGGATGGGTATAATTGTGAAAATAAATAACTGTATATGATTATTGTAAAGTGTTATTGATTCTGAAATAGTATACATACACTCCAATACAATTCCACGATCATGTAAATGATATCATCGCTCGTGCGTACGTACAGACTACCGTCTCCACGACACGATGAGATTCATTCTCCATGTTAACCATTTAATAATGATTATAAAGTATATATAAGAAACAATAATGAAATATATGACATTATAAAGCTACTGGATTTATTTATATATATATATATATATGTGTGTGTGTATTTAATTTACTTAATTCCATTCAACTCAATAAGGAAATGAAAACAGCATTCATGCGTACGTACGGCCTACCGTCTCCATGAACGGTGTATTTATCTCCATTTATAAATATATTATATATATGTATATTATGAATATATATTATATATAAATCATGTTTTATATTCTGGAATTAAGTAACCATGATCTAAGTAATCATATAAATAATTACAAGTCCAAACACGGACGACAAATGAAACGATGTTACCCAAAACGCTCTTTAACATGGAATTTACAAAAGAACCGGTAATATAAGGTCATAAGTTAACCATATATGATATCATAACAATGAATATGATTCTGTAATAATTCAATGACATTATTTGAATCATTATACAGGAGGTTCGAATACATATGAAGCATATCAGACATAAGGTAATGGATAATTATTTCAATCTCATTCTTATCCGAGATTGTTTATTCATAAGTAGTTACTGGGGTTATGATTATTATCCATGACCATATGTTCTCAAAATGTTTTCATAAAATTTTTACATTTCTTCCATGTATTTTTAAAGTCATTTTTACACTTTTATACTTTTACCACATCATATGGAAGGAATCTTTCTTTTGTTTACCATATGACGTACTTTTTGACTTTTCTGACAAAATTACGAGAAGAATGTTATTTTTAACTTATACGGCATGAAAGGATTTTTACGGTTTTATAAAGCCTTATTTTCGAGAAGCTTGCTCCAAAATATTTCATGAATATTTTCAACAAAATATCTTTCTTTTAAAATTTCATGACAGTTTTTGAAAAGATAATGATTTTGAAGAAGAAATGATATTTTCTTCAAGAATTCATTTCAAGTGTTTTATCAAAACCATTTTTCATCTAAGATGACATTATTTCATATGTGTATGTTTCAAGTATAATGTCTTTATGATTTACATGGTTTCACTTTTCTTATTATGAAATGATATCCATTTATTTTATATGGATTATGTGATGATGGGATGATGTTTATGAAACCCATTTTATTTGTTGGGTTGTTATGAATGATGTATGTTTATTTTGTGGCACAAGTAAGAATGATTTCATTATGAGATGGGTGGGACCTATATCTCCCTCCAATGCATTGGGTAAAGATTTATATCTCATGAGATAGACATGGATATAACAGAATGTCAAACCAGTTCAGTAATACAGGACTGGAATGAGGAGTGAACTCGATTCAGAAAGAGACTTTGTCCACTAAGATGATCTTGGAAGCAATTCCTTGGCTACTATAGAAATCATAACATGTGCTTAATGGTTGCCACAATTTCACGTTTTATTCCCATGCTATTTTATCATTCATAATGTTTCGTTATGATCTATGCCTTACTTACTTCCATGTTTTATGTCATTGCTCATGCTTTTAATGTTTAAACATTATTATCATGTTTTTATGTTCAAATGTATATGATTTGTTTTATTTTATCCATGCCTTCCCTTACTGAACATTTAAGATCACCCTTTATATGTTTTCTTTTCCCCAGGATTTAAAGTAAGGTTTTAGGTAAGAAAACAATAGGGGAATATATTTATGGGAGATGTTGAAGATCTTTCACCATGATTAGATGATTATTTTCCGAGTTTCGAAAGACACTAAACTATTAAGATCCTTGTCTTTCGGTTTTTGTTATGTATTAAGTATTCCTCAAAAGTAATGTAATTTCCATGTACGTCAAGCTTCGAGTGTAACAACCGAAGATTTTATGAAAAATATTCTTTTAATTTCATTGATGTCTTCTATTATACAGCATACCAAGTTTAGCTTGTACTATACGCAACACCGTATTAGCTTGCAGTATACGCAACGCTATTCATGGATCGTGTAACACAAAATTTCATGTTTGTTTTATAATAGTCATTCTACGAAACATTGAGTGTGTGTATATATATATATAAATTCAATGTATAAATGAAATATGGTTGGATTATATTATAAAAAACAACGAAGGATTCTTGCACAACACGCAACCCTAACATGGCTTGCATTACACGCAATAACGACCTTCCTCGATAGCGTGTGTTGTACGCAATACCTGGTTTTACTAAACAACGATATATTATTATAATATTATTATGAACTAGCCGTTATGAATAGTATTAACTAAATTTTGAATTTTATAACATTATTATTCATCATACACATTTTCTAGAACATGGTATAAGAAGAAAATGATTTTTTCGGGTAAAATAAGTATTTTTCAAAAAATGTAGTTTTGCAGCCTTTTGATGGCGCATCAACTTTAAATCTAGTTTTTGACATGTTTATAAGTTCAATTTTACAAAATAAAATTATTATTTGGAATAAGGATATAAAATTGTACCTTGGATAAATTTTTCATATTATTCTGATAACTTTCATAATTTAATGAATAGTAAAAACACGCTATATTTTAATTATAAACATCTTTTTTCATCGTAATAACTTATGTGGTTAAATTATAATATTGAATGGTTTTAAAGTATAAATAGAATACATTTTTTTGATTTAATATAATTTATGTCATTAGCATTGAGTTTACCTTGAATTCGTAGGTTAAATCAATTCAATCTTTTGCAATGTTTTAAACAAAAACCTGTTTTCTTTCGACAACGGGATTAATTTTAATTTAATTTCTGAAATTTTTTTGTATTGAACTTGGAAAATTTTATTCCATATTTGGAATCCGTAGGTCCAATTTATGTTAATAAGCTACTTTTTATTTTTGGGTTTTATGAATAGTAACTACGGTAAATTTTATTTACTATAGTTAAAGGTAAATAGGGTAATTAAGGGTAAATATAATATTATAAAATTAACCTAACTGTAACACCCCAGGTAAATAAAGAATATGAAATTTCATATTTATCCATATTTTTGAATAAAATATTTAAATGACTTTAAAGGGGACGCTATGCTCGATGGCGTACCCAACACGCAACAACGGGTTTCCTGGGAATCTTACGTTGCACTCTAATAATAAAATAATATTATTTTAAATGGTAGTTAACATGTAGCCGTTGTAATGGCGGGAATGGATAGAAATAACTAAAATATGATTATATATGTTCTTAAATATTTTTACATTTATACAATAAAAGATAAAGGCTTAAAATACGGAAAGAATTAAATTTTAGGCGTATATGCCCTAGTTTTCACTAAAGGTTCACTTATCACCTTTTAATGGAGAACTGTCATTAAATATAGTTTTGATCACTCTTATACATTTTTTTGGACCAAATAAAACTCTTATTAAGAATTGGGACATCAAATTTTACTTTGTGTAATTTTTTGGTATTTTTCCGATAAAGTTCATTTTTTTTAATGAATAGTGTAAAATGTTGTGTTTTAATTCAAAACCTCTTTTTAATCTAATTTATTTATATGATTAGATTATCTTTTGAATTAGTTTTAAAGTGAAATTAGAAAATATTTTTACCATTAAATCCAATAGTGGTCTTTGGAATTAATTTCACTTTGAAATCGGACTTAAACTAGTGTCGATCTTTTGATACTTATTGTTTCATAAAAAAACACGCTATTTGCTCTGACAGCGGGAATTAATTATTAAATTAATTAATGTGACTTATATGTTTTGAATTTTGTAAAATAGACTTCATTTTTGAATTCGTAATATCAAATATAGCTTAGGGTGAATTTTTGGTAATTTTATGAAAAACTTCAATTTTTGATGAATAGTGAAACCACTAAGTGGTACTTATAAAGACTGATTTTCCGTTTAAATGAAATTTTGCCATCATTGTGTTTTGAATTTCAAAAATCCGACATACATGGTTGTCATTAATAATTAAAATGTGGTTCAATGAGATTATAATAATTTTTTGGTGAATAGTAACTTATTAAGTTCTTAATCACGATTAGTGGTAATTAGTGTAGTTTAAGGTAAAAATAATGTTTTAATAATATGAAATGAACTTGAAACATGTCCTAGCCCCATTGGATGTGTGATTTCCGACCAATACAAGCCATTGGTCAACTTGGGGACCCCATGGGGACACTTTGGTTGGGAAATGACATAAATAACTTTTTATTTAATGTAAAAGTAAAATTGACACAAACATGATATGTTTTACTAAAACAATTTTTAATTGGGGTTATACAAGCCATATTTTTTATTATAAATATTCATTAGAAAGATACAAAGATATCCTACATCATAGTAATTTTTATTTAATTTTTAGACATTAAATAAATTAAATTATTTATGACATAATAATGATGCAGCGATGACATCATTATTTGGCAATTTAAATAAAATGGAATGATAATGTAAAATATATGAACTACACATGTCCGAAACTTATTGGATGAGTGTATTTCGAAGCCTTATCACCTTAACCAGGAATTATATCAATTTGGGACCTTTTTAAACCGAAACACATTTTCAAATAAAGTAATATTTCTTACTTTCCAAAAGTGCCCTTCCACTCCACTTATAAAAGGCCCCCACCTCTACCTCATTTAACACAGTCCTCAAGCCTTTGGCTCGGCAAAACCCTGCCCATTAACTCTCTCCACATCCCTCTCCTCATCCTAGAGGATTCCCTTTGGGCAGAATCCTTTTAAAGGAAGCCTTTAGGCTCAAATCAAAAGGAGTTCTACTTTTAAAGGTAATTCATTCTCTCATGTTCATTTGTTCTATTTTGATTCTCCAACCCCCTAAACTCTTTTTATTTACTTCTTTTGTAACAACAAAAATATCTTCAATATACTAGTATGTTGTTATAAGATTTATTCGAGCTACACTCTCACACAACTACATCAAATTGTTAAAGAACATATGGTTTCCGTGGATGGCGAAATTCTGCCTCCCGAAACGATGATTGTTCTATACTAATTTAACACCTTCAAAGGTGGCCATTATGATGTCAATATTTTTATATATGATATATAATATGTTTATGTTTTATTTATGATTCTTTATTTTTCATTTTTGTCTTACCTATATGGCTTCCATTATGGGTATACGCGATATCTTCATTTAAGGAAGTGCGGACTACCGCCCCCTCAAAGTGATTTGATTCGTTAAATACCATATGTGGGATGTATAAAGGATGGAAATATGATATTATATATGAAATTATACTGGAATTATAATATACCTTTATATAATTATTATTCCATTCTATAAAATACGAAATAGAAATGAAAGTAGCGTTCATGCGTATGTACGGCTTACCGTCTCCATGAACGGTGCATTTCATTTCTTACCTCTAAATGATTATGTAATGTTATAAATTCATGCAATTACTGGATATATATGACATATATGATATCTAAATAATGAATACAATTCTGGATATAATAAACATTTGGCCACACGAACAACATGTAATTGTAAGAAGTCCACTTTCGACTTAAGAACCAAATATCGACAAAACAAATATTATTAACTTAAATGATTACGTAATGTTTATGACATGGTAATAAGTGGTATAAAAGTAATAATGAACTTGAAAAAGGTTCTTAAGTAATTAGAAATTAACTCAAGTTTATTATTCCAGAGATCAATGAACGATCGAGTCAAGTCGGACCCGAGCTAAGGGATCCTACACCTCTCTTTCTTTTTAAGTACACTCTTTTATGTCATTCCTTTTAAGCTCATATTTCTTATGATTGAGATGTTCTTTTATATTACTCCTACTGTACTTATTATGTTCATATGATGAGAGACCCTATTTCCTCTCATCAATCCATTTTGGAAGTTTTGAGTGGCGCCGTTAGGCTGCCGAATTTTCGTAAGGGATTTTTCATCTCACTTTTATTCCCGTGAGATTTATGCTACATTTTCCACAAATTCCATTGAGTGGTGTATGTACTGCCCATTATTCTAATCTTTGTGTAATATACTTTCGTTTATCTGTATTTACATCAATGATCTATTGTCCTTCTTTCATGGGGTGTATGTTTTGAAAGATACCCAAGTCGGTAAGGGAACCTTTCACCCTCCTCTTTTTTTTAAAAGACTTCTTTTGTTGGGTCTTTTAATTTACATATTGTTATGTTGGGATATGTTCTCAAATATCCTTATTGATGTAAATTTTATGTCCAAGTGATGAGATACACTTTTTATCTCTCATCAACTCTTTTTGATGTGATGCCGTTAGGCTGTCAAGGGAACTTTTTAACCCAATTTCGATTTCTTTGGGTTCAACATGTAGTCATTGAATATGCCATCTATTGAATATGTGTGAATGAAATTTTATTGTTTTACACTTAATATCCACTTATATTGGGTGTATTTATATTTGTCACACATATTTTTGAGATTGATTTGTCCTTAATTTAAGGATACCTTCTTTATAAGGGATTTCATCACATTTGACATTTCAATTGAGGGTTCATTGTTGTTATGAACCAATTCACTCTTATATGGTGTATATACTGTCCTTTGGAGTATTATATCATGAATCCATTTATTCTCATGATATTATAAAGTTCTGACTAAGTGTTATTCCTCAATTATTGTATTCAAGTGTCTCTAATTTTGGTAGAACCCCTTTAACCAAAATATCGTTTTAAATGTTTTAATTATTTGTTGTTATTAATATCCATGTTTTCAAAATGGTTTTAAGGATTTAATTATATGGATATTAATGGTTTAAAATTTTATGCTTCAAGGTGGTATGGGACACTTTGATTCAAAAATCTCTTTATTAAATGTTTTAAATGGTTTTGGAAATGGTTTCTTTTTGAATGGATTCATTATTTCAATATCCTAAAATGTTATATTGTGATTGAAATGTGGAAATGTTATGTTTCCTTTATTCATGTTTATGTGATATGATTATGTTATGGTTCTTGGGCATTTTTATGAAGAACGGGTGGTTCCGTGATAAACTAATGGCAGGTGAGCCCGATATAGCTCTCCAATGCATTGGGTAACGCGAAGGAGTGAAACATTAAGGTTTCTCCGAAGAGATTTAGGGAATATACTGTGATGGGTATTCCAAACGTAACCAAGAGGGTTACTCCCTACGTAAGAATGTTATGAATGCCTCAAGTTACCTTTATGTCTTATGTTTTCAATGATTTATTCATGATTTGATATGCCTATGTTTTATGGGTAAAGTATGATTTCATTCTTATGTATATATGAACTCATGTTTCCTTTCCATATTTTTATAACCCTTACTGAGCTTTTTATGCTCATCCCAAGTTTTTTTGAAATGTTTTTCATAGGTCACGGGAAAGGTACATGATAAGATGATAGAGTCAAGGATGTGTCAAGAAAGAATCCAAGTTTTATTTTAAATATGTTCCCTTTGATGGGAAGAATGAATCCTGTCTTTTATGTAACCACTTTGTTTAAAGGTGGAATGTAATGCAAGTTTCAAGATCTAATTCTCTAAAACTCTAAACCTGAAAAGATCCTCAACGTGTAATCTTGTGATAACTCAAGATTATGTAAGGTTTAAGGCTGGGGCCTTATAGTTGGTATCAGAGGTCGGTTTAGATAACTTTAGAGGTTAGGGTATTCTTTAAGCATAATTGACAATTAGCATAATGGTTAGGATTTCAGAAAGAGTCTTAGTTTTAGATAAAGTGAATGAGTAAGTATATATTATTGTCTATCTTACTCATTAGTACATGATGGTTTTGTTGATATACTCACACTGACCTTTTTGGTTTTAGTAAATGGCTGGATCTAGCAGGCACCAAAGTAACAGTGGATGTGAAGGAAACTATGACAGTTTTTTTGGGCAAGCAACTGAATGATATGGGAGTTGCAATGAGAACTCTTTTGATTATCCTCAACCAACTATCTGGAGTCATGATTGACAACCTAAACCTTGGATATTTCTCTAAGGCATCATATATGCAAGAAACAAATCCCTACGGAAGTACAGGTAATAATAATAAAGGTAAGTGTGTTCAAAAACCTATGTGTCAAAGATGTGGAAAGAAACACCTAGGAAAATGTTTCAAAGGGACAAAAATATGCTATAGATGTGGAAATTAAGGTCATAAAGCAAGAACCTGCCATGGAAAAAGGAAGCATCCAGTTGACTCGAGGAAAGGGAAAGAAGTTCTTTCTAAGGGATCAATTGAATGTTTTAAATGTAGTGTGCATGGTCATTATGCAAACACATGTCCTATGAAGAAGTTTCGTGAATGGGGTCACCAAGAGCATACCAATATTCGTTTACCAATACCTAATGCCATTCCGATTGAGGATGAAGGAACTGACAATGACCAATCAAAGGTATGTACTATTTCATGACTATTGTTTTCTTATTTTGGAATCTTAGGATATGATTCATGATTTTGTTTGTAGGAAAGAGGTATTTCGGAAGAAGTTGGAAAGGAATGGATAATGGATCATGAAGAATGTTGAATGAGTAAGATGTCAACATATAAGGGCTTCAAGAGTTAGGGTGAAATTATTAAGAGTATTATGTCTCTTTTAATGATGGGGTTACATTAGAAGACTTTTTTTATTATGTGTAACCCTGATGTTTAATATAGGAAAATTTTATTCAAGTAATAGTTATCTTTTCTTTTGTGGACATAGTTATAAAGAACCATTTGGGTTTATATGATCCTTACTTCTGAGGTAATTATGGGTTACCATATGTTATGATTGAAGTGAAAGGCATGAGATAAAATTGAGGTTAAATTATGTTATGGTTATTTTTGATGATTTTATCCCTTTTTGGGTAATGATTTGGGAATTATATAGTTTTGGAAAAAGGACAACACGCAGACCGTGTGACAACTCGTCGCGTCAGACAATGCTGCGGGAATCGAACCCACAACCAAAGTGTGACTGGTATTTATCGCCTACCACTGGACTACGTGAAGTCCCTAGTTAGTTTGACTGATTCTTTTTAGTTATATGATTTTATGAATTAAGGGTAAGTTGATTTTGGAGGATATGTGATCAGGATAATTACTTTTCAATGTGAGACTTTAGGAGCAACTGATGTTGTTTGGAGATAAATGTTACGATTTAACTTGGAAGACTATGTGACTAAATCCTTCAAATATTTGGGTTTCAATCTTATATTGGTTTACTTTGAATACTTTTATGGACAAATTGTTTATCGGATGGTCGACGTTGAACTTTGGGTTTTGTTGGACAAATTTTGGAGATTAAGAATAGATTTTCTTTTTATAAGGGGTTATCCTTTTCTGGATTATCTGATCTTGTACTAACCTTTTTGGTTTTGGTTTTGGTTAAATCATAAATACATCGGATGTATATAGTTCTCTTTTGGGGATTAGGTGATTCTCTAGAAGTTGATTATATTACTCTTAATGCGAACAAGTCTCCCTAAATATTCGTCTTTTAGAAAAAATATGAGTTTGACTAAGGAATCTAGTAAAAGTTGAAAGTCAACATGATAAGTGATTATGATTCCTTATGAATAAATTACTCAATAAAAAGTAACTTAAAACAAAAATGTTGTCTATTAACTTTTCCTACTGGGGAATCGAATACCATTTAACCCATCACAAGTTTGTGATTTTCTCATGGTTAACTTTCTCCTAAACATGTTTTCTATCACTCTCCATCAGAACATGACCCTTTCTTTTTTCCTCCATGTCCATATTTTCATACTTGGAATCCTAGTATGGGTTAACTCGGGTGACCTTTGTACTTATCCTTCTTTATTTTAAAGTGTTTGTTTTACTGACTTTTGTTCTGATGTGGGACATTCAAGGATGTTTCCAAGCGCAATTTTAAAATTGCGAGGACGCAATTCCCAAAAGGGGGGAAGGATGTAACACCCCAGGTAAATAAAGAATATGACATTTCATATTTATCCATATTTTTGAATAAAATATTTAAATGACTTTAAAGGGGATGCTATGCTCGATGGCGTACCCAACACGCAACAACAGGTTTCTTGGGAATCTTACGTTGCACTCTAATAATAAAATAATATTATTTTAAATGGTAGTTAACATGTAGCCGTTGTAATGGAGGGAATGGATAGAAATAACTAAAATATGATTATATATGTTTTTAATATTTTTACATTTATACAATAAAAGATAAAGGCTTAAAATACGGAAAGAATTCAATTTTAGGCGTATATGCCCTAGTTTTCACTAAATGTTCACTTATCGCCTTTTAATGGAGAACTTTCATTAAATATAGTTTTGATCACTCTTATACATTATTTTGGACCAAATAAAACTCTTATTAAGAATCGGGACATCAAATTTTACTTTGTGTAATTTTTTGGTATTTTTCCGATAAAGTTCATTTTTTTAATGAATAGTGTAAAATGTTGTGTTTTAATTCAAAACCTCTTTTTAATCTAATTTATTTATATGATTATATTATCTTTTGAATTGGTTTTAAAGTGAAATTAAAAAATATTTTTACCATTAAATCCAATAGTGGTCGTTGGAATTAATTTCACTTTGAAATCGGACTTAAACTAGTGTCAATCTTTTGATACTTATTGTTTCATAAAAAAACACGCTATTTGCTCTGACAGTAGGAATAAATTATTAAATTAATTAATGTGACTTATATGTTTTGAATTTTGTAAAATAGACTTCATTTTTGAATTCGTCATATCAAATATATCTTAGGGTGAATTTTTGGTAATTTTATGAAAAACTTCAATTTTTGATGAATAGTGAAACCACTAAGTGGTACTTATAAAGACTGATTTTCCGTTTAAATGAAATTTTTCCATCATTGTGTTTTGAATTTCAAAAATCTGACATACATGGTTGTCATTAAGAAGTAAAATGTGGTTCAATGAGATTATAATAATTTTTTGGTGAATAGTCACTTATTAAGTTCTTAATCGCGATTAGTGGTAATTAGTGTAGTTTAAGGTAAAAATAATTTTTTAATGATATGAAATGAACTTGACACATGTCCTAAACCCATTGGATGTGTGATGGACAACCAAGAAAATCCATGGGTCAACTTGGGGACCCCATGGGGACACTTTGGTTGGGAAATGACATAAATAACTTTTTATTTAATGTAAAAGTAAAATTGACACAAACATGATATGTTTTACTAAAACAATTTTTCAGTGGGGTTATACTAGTCATCTTTTTGATTATAAACATTCATTGGAAATCTAAAAAGATTTCCTACATCATAGTATTTTTTTTATAATTTTTAGACATTAACTAAATTAAATTATTTATGACATAATAATGATGCAGCGATGACATCATTATTTGACAATTTAAATAAAATGGAATGATAATGTAAAATCTATGAACTAAACATGTCCAAAACTTATTGGATGAGTGGATTTAGAAGACTTATCACCTTAACCATGAATTATATCAATGTGGGACCTTTTGAAACCGAAACACATTTTCAAATAAAATAATATTTCTTACTTTCCAAAAGTGCCCCTCCTCTCCTCTTTTAAAAGGCCCCCACATCTACCTCATTTAACACACTTCTCAAGCGTTTGGCTCGTCCCAACCCTGCCCATTTACTCTCTCCACATCCCTCTCCTCATCCTAGAGGATTCCCTTTGGGCAGAATCCTTTCAAAGGAAGCCTTTAAGCTCAAATCAAAAGGAGTTACACTTTTAAAGGTAATTCATTCTCTCATGTTCATTTGTTCTATTTTGCTTCTCCAACCCCCTAAACTCTTTTTATTTACTTCTTTTGTAACAAAAACAGTATCTTCAATATACTAGTATGTTGTTATAAAATTTATTCGAGATACACTCTCATAAAACTACATCAAATGGTTAAAGAACATACGGTTTCCGTGGATGGTGAAATTCTGCCTCCCGAAACGATGATTGTTCAATACTCATTTAACACCTTCAAAGGTGGACATTATGATGACACTATTTTTATATATGATATATAATATGTTTATGTTTTATTTATTCTTCTGTATTTTTCATTTTTGTCTTACCTTTATGGCTTCTATTATGGGTATACGCGATATCTTCATTTAAGGAAGTGCGGACTACCGCCCCCTCAAAGTTATTTGATTCGTTAAATACCATATGTGGGATGTATAAAGGATGGAAATATGATATTATATATGACATTATACTGTAATTATAATATACCTTTATATCATTATTATTCCATTCTATAAAATACGAAATAGAAATGAAAGTAGCGTTCATGCGTACGTACGGCTTACCGTCTCCATGAACGGTGCATTTCATTTCTTACCTCTAAATGATTATGTAATGTTATAAATTCATGAAAGTACTGGATATATATGACATATATGATATCTACATAATGAATACAATTCTGTATATAATAAACATTTGGCCACAAGAACAACATGTAATTGTAAGAAGTCCACTTTCGACTTAAGAACCAAATATCGACAAAACAAATATTATTAACTTAAATGATTACGTAATGTTTATGACATGGTAATAAGTGGTATAAAAGTTATAATGAACTTGAAAAAGGTTCTTAAGTAATTATAAATTAACTCATGTTTATTATTCAGGAGATTAAAGAACGATCGAGTCAAGTCGGACCCGAGGTAAGGGATCCTACACCTCTCTTTCTTTTTAAGTACACTCTTTTATGTCATTCCTTTTAAGCTCATATTTCTTATGATTGGGATGTTCTTTTATATTACTCCTACTGTACTTATTATGTTCATATGATTAGAGACCCTATTTCCTCTCATCAATCCATTTTGGAAGTTTTGAGTGGCGTCGTTAGGCTGCCGAATTTTCGTAAGGGATTTTTCATCTCACTTTTATTCCCATGAGATTTATGCTACATTTTCCACAAATTCCATTGAGTGGTTTATGTACTGCCCATTATTCTACTATTTGTGTAATATATTTTCGTTTATGAGTATTTACATCAATGATCTATTGTCCTTCTTTCATGGGGTGTATGTTTTGAAAGATACCCAAGTCGGTAAGGGAACCTTTCACCCTCCTCTTTTTTTTAAAAGACTTCTTTTGTTGGGTCTTTTAATTTACATATTGTTATGTTGGGATATGTTCTCATATATCCTTATTGATGTAAATTTTATGTCCAAGTGATGTGATACACTTTTTATCTCTCATCAACTCTTTTTGATGTGATGTCGTTAGGCTGTCAAGGGAACTTTTTAACCCAATTTCGATTTCTTTGGGTTCAACATGTAGTCATTGAATATGTCATCTATTGAATATGTGTGAATGACATTTTATTGTTTTACACTTAATATCCACTTATATAGGGTGTATTTATATTTTTCACACATATTTTTGAGATTGACTTGTCCTTACTTTAAGGATACCTTCTTTATAAGGGATTTCATCACATTTGTCATTTCGATTGAGGGTTCATTGTTGTTATGCACCAATTCACTCTTATATGGTGTATATACTGTCCTTTGGAGTATTATATCATGAATCCATTTATTCTCATGATATTATAAAGTTCTGACTAAGTGGTATTCCTCAATTATTGTATTCAAGTGTCTCTAATTTTGGTAGAACCCCTTTAACCAAAATATCGTTTTAAATGTTTTAATTATTTGTTCTTATTAATATCCATGTTTTCAAAATGGTTTTAAGGATTTAATTATATGGATATTAATGGTTTAAAATTTTAAGCTTCAAGGTGGTATGGGACACTTTGATTCAAAAATCTTTTTATTAAATGTTTTAAATGGTTTTGGAAATGGTTTCTTTTTGAATGGATTCATTATTTCAATATCCTAAAATGTTATATTTTGATTGAAATGTGGAAATGTTATGTTTCCTTTATTCATGTTTATGTGATATGATTATGTTATGGTTCTTGGACATTGTTATGAAGAACGGGTGGTTCCGTGATAAACTAAGGGCGGGTGAGCCCGATATAGCTCTCCAATGCATTGGGTAACGCGAAGGAGTGAAACGTTAAGGTTTCTCCGAAGAGATTTAGGGAATATACTGTGATGGGTATTCCCAACGTAACCAAGAGGGTTACTCCCTATGTAAGAATGTTATGAATGCCTCAAGTTACCTTTATGTCTTATGTTTTCAATGATTTATTCATGATTTGATATGCCTATGTTTTATGGGTAAAGTATGATTTCATTCTTATGTATATATGAACTCATGTTTCCTTTCCATATTTTTATAACCCTTAATGAGCTTTTTATGCTCATCCCAAGTTTTTTTGAAATGTTTTTCATAGGTCACGGGAAAGGTACATGATAAGATGATAGAGTCAAGGATGTGTCAAGAAGGAATCCATGTTTTATTTTAAATATGTTTCCTTTGATGGAAAGAATGAATCCTGTCTTTTATGTAACCACTTTGTTTAAAGGTGGAATATAATGAAAGTTTCAAGATCTAATTCTCTAAAACTCTAAACCTGAAAAGATCCTCAACGTGTAATCTTGTGATAACTCAAGATTATGTAAGGTTTAAGGCTGGGACCTTATACTAACACCTGCCAAAATCCTATTGGATGACTAAAAGTCGACCCATATCACCTAAGGGGAAGATTAGAATCATTTAATAGACTTTTGTCCATGAAAATAACTTAATTATTATTAAAACTAAAGAAAGTGACAACATGTCACTCTTTTAAATCTTATAAGTATATTAATTTTAATTTAGTGATAAACTTCATGAAGCTTCGAACATGAATAGTCTCCAGAAATCTAATGAAATTATCTACATCATATAAATTTATTTATAATTTTTATGTATTAAATAATTATCATTCATTTTGACACAATAGGCATGGAGAAATTATTTATTAAGTGAAAAATCAATAATATAGTTTTTATTGAAATATTAATACATATCAAAAGGCCAAAAAATCTGCACAAAACTTATTATTAGTGTATATATAGACCTTAGTCATCCATTTTCCTAATTTTTGACCATTTAGATCCTTATTAAGATGATTATGACACTTATATTATTTTATTTTAAATGATTCCAAAGTTGTCACCTTCATAATTTAATAAATATAACAATTTATATATTGTGATTTTAAGATTATAAATTCGATTTAAAGTATTATTGTGAAAGGTAATAGATTTATATTCATCATAGGATTTTATTTTTAATTTTTATGCAACAAATAAGTATATTGAATAATTTTACAAAAAATGATGTAGTAATTATTTTATTAAGAGGTAAACCAAATAAATGGTTTTAAAAATAATAAAATAAATATTATATGAACTATTTAATGTGCTCCACTAATTTTCTAGATATATATGACCTTTTATGAATCTATTAAAGCTTTTAGTTTGAACATATCTTTTGTATATATTTTATTTAAATTCAAATAAATGAATAGTGTCAAAATTGACACTATTGTTATTTTATAAAATTAATATATTATAAAATTGTTTAAAAATCACAAAAATATTTAAAAATTATAAATTTAAATTTATATGGTATAAACGGTTATAAAGTATCCAATTATGAACAATTCACAACAAATAAGTAATTATTTGTTATAATTTAAAATTTAGAATATTATTAGCACAAATAAAATTAAATTTATTAAATAAGGATAAATAAAGGTGATATTGTTTAAAATAAATTCCTAACATGTCTAAATTTGAATGGATGATGCGATTACAACCCTATATAATTTAATATTCGAATATGAGTCATTTTTGGTGGTTTTTAAGTGGGGTTAGATTTATTATAAATTAATATTTTTAAGAATTCCAAAGGTGCCCCTCTCGTCCCTTATAAAAGGGCACCTCCTCCCTATCTTCCTCACACAACATTGAGCCGTCAAGCTCGGCCAACCCCTGAATAATTATCTTATCCACTTCCCTAGAAACATCCTATAGGTAATGGTATTCTTCAAAGTCCAATTTTAGTGCCCTAATAGGAGGTCTCAAAGAGGCGCTTCAAAGAAGAGGTAATGTCCATTACCGGTTTTTTCAACTTTATTTCTTCTTTCACTTATTCTTTTTTAGTTGTTTCATTATGAGGTAATAACATCAGTATCTATAATATAATGATATGTTATTATAAGTATGAAACAACAATATTTCACCATCTATCCATAAAATGAAAAACAAAATCACAGCGCGTGTGTATGTACGGAATACCGTCTCTACGTCGTGGTGTAATCTATTTTCCACCACCACCTTACTTGGATGGGTATAAGTGTGAAAGTAATGAATATATATGATTATTGGAAAGTGATATTGATTCTGAAATATTATACATACACTTAAATACAATTCCACGATCTTGGGAATGATATCATCGCTCGTGCGTACGTACGGACTACCGTCTCCACGACGCGATGAGATTCACTCTCCATGTTAACCATTCATGAATGATTATAAAGTATATATAATGAATAATAATGAAATATATGACATAATAATGATACTGGATTTATGTGTATATATATATGTATGTCATTTAATTAATTCCATTCAATTCAAAAGGGAAACAAAAACAACGTTCATGCGTATGTATGGCCTACCGTCTCCATTAACGGTGTATTTAATTCCTTTTATCGATCTATAATATATATGTATATGATGAATATATATTATATATAAATCATGTTTTACATTCTGTAATTATTTAAATCAGGATATAAGTAATAATATCAAGAATGACTAGTCGAAACACTTACGATAAATGAAATGATTTTACCCAAAACGCCGCTTTAACATGGAATTTACAAAAGAACGGGTAATATAAAGTCATAAGTGAAACATATATGATATAATAACAATGAATATGATTCTGTAATAAGTCAATGACATTATTAAAATCATTATACAGGAGGTTCAAATATGTACGAAGCATATCAGACCTAAGGTAAGGGATAATTTTGCAAATCTCATTTTTATCTGAGATTGCTTATTCGTAAGTATTTACTGGGATTATTTCTATTATCCATGTCCATGTTTTATAAAAGTGTATTAATGTATGTTTAAAGACTTTTTTACCCATTTTGACTTTTACTAAATGGTATGTATGTAATCGTTCTCTTATAAGGTACTTTTTGACTTTTCCGTCCAAAGTACGAGAATAATGTTTTTTTAACTTATACGGCATGAAAGGATTTTTATGGTTTTATAAAGCCATATTTTCATGAAGCTTCCTCCAAAATATTTCATTATTATTTTCATCAAAATCCTTTTCTTTTAAAATTTCATGACATTTTTTGAAAAGAAAATGATTTTGAAGAAAAAAGGATATTTTCCTCAAGAATTCATTTCAAGTGTTTTATCAAAACCATTTTCCATCTAAGATGACATTATTTCATATGTGTATGTTTCAAGAATAAAGTCTCTATGACTTACATGGTTTTAATTTTCTTACTTTGAAATTATATCCATTTCTTTTATATGGATTATGTGATTATGGGATGATGTTTATGAAACCCATTTTATTTGTTAGGTTATTTTGAATGATGTATGTTTATTTTGTGGCACAAGTAAGAATGATTTCATTATGAGATGGGTGGGACCTATATCTCCCTCCAATGCATTGTGTAAAGATTTATATCTCAGGAGATAGACATGGCTGGAATGACAAGTTAAACCGGTTCAGTAATACAGGACTGAAACAAGGAGTGAACTCGATTCAGAATGGGACTTTGTCCACTAAGATGGTCTTGGCAACAATTCCTTGGCTGCTATGGAAATCATTTCATGTGCTTAATGGATGCCAAAATTACATGTTTTATTCCCATGATATTTTATCATTATTGATGTTCCTTTATGATATATGCCTTACCTACTTCCATGTTTTATGTCATTGCTCAAGATTTTGATGTTTAAACATTATGATCATGTTTTTAAGTTCAAATCTATATGGTATGTTTTATTTTATCCATGCTTACCCTTACTGGGAATTTGAGATCACCCATTTTATGTTTTATTTTCCCCCAGGATAAAAAGAAAGGTTTTTGGTAAGGAAACAAAAATTGGAAGATCTTTATGGGAGATGTTGAAGATCTTTCACCACGATTAGAAGATTACGTTCCAAGTTTCCAAAGACACTAAACAATTGTGGTCCTTGTGTGTCTATTTTTGTTAAGTATTAAGTATTCCAGAAAAGTAATGTAATGTCCATGTACGTCAAGCTTCAGGTCTCTACAGTTGGTATTAGAGGAAAGGTTTAGTCAACCTTTGGAAACTAGGATGCGAAAACGTTAGTGAGATCCCTAGAGATATTTCTAAGGTATGTCTAGGGATGTACCTAAGGATAAGTATACGTATAGGATATAGTCCTAGAACTGTGGTAACGATCATAGAATTTAACCGAAGATGTTAGATATTGAGGGTGCTCCCCCTTTACTATGTTGTTTTCTATAGCATGATTTTTGCCTCTCACACTATTCGTTTTGGGATTTAGAAAATGTCTGGAAACAGGAAGATTCATGATAATGGAGGATATGAAAGACAATGGAATGATATTCTTCATGAGCAACCAAATGAAATGGGATTTGGAAGTCCAAACATCGTTATTATCCCTAATCAGAAATCTCATAATATGATCAATAATCTCAACTTTGGTAAGTTTTGCGACTCAGATAATAAGAGAAAGATGGAGTTTCATGATGATCATAGAGGAAAGAAAGTTCAATTTCCCTCATGTAAATCATGTGGGAAGAGGCATCGGGGAGATTGTTTCAAAGGAAATCGAAGATGCTTTGGGTGTAGAAAAGAAGGACACAAAGCCAGTAAGTGCAAAGGAAAAGGTTCAGTTAACACCATGGATGAGGATAATGGTATTGCTACGAGATCAACAATGGTTAAATGTTTAAAATGTGTAATGTACAGGAATTATTCAAACCAATGCCCAAAGGGAAAGTCCCATGTAGAGAATCAGTACGGTCGTATGGGTACTATTTATGTTGATGATGATGAAGAGACTACAAATGATATGTGAGTTGCATGAATTGTTGAAGCTGGTCAATGGTTTAAGAAGGTAGTGGAATGATTAAATATTTATCAAGTGTAATGTTGTATATGTAATATCATGGTACTATGGAATAAAGAGACATCTAAGGATTGTTACACTGTTGTCTTTCCTATGTTTTGAAAGTGTATGATTAATGGTATTAATAACCATGAAAGGTTATTCAGATATTTTTGGAAACTAAATGATATGCGCATAATGAAGGGATAAAGAGAAAATTAAATTTTTGATAGTATTCATGAGCTCATGACTGATATAAGGAGAAGGTTATACCATGGTTTTAGTATATAGAATTTTTGTATTTTGGTATGTGGAAAGAGTTAACTTTTGACAGAATTCATGTTTTCACTAAGATTCAATGGGTATTCATTTTTCAAAAGAATATATGATTAAGGCCTTGGAATGTTTGGAATGTGACCAAAAAGACATATCTTATGCTATATGGGGATCAATGATGGTATTAACATGCTTGTTATATGAAATCTATGGTAATTGTTTTCACTATAATGTGAGAGTGGACTGCAGTATTATGGATAAGCCTAAAGATTGGAATGGAAGATGTTGGACAGAAGTTAGTATTGTTTAAGGATAGAAGTTTTTTTCGATATTATTTATGGGATGTTATAGTAATGTAGTTTTAGAAAAAGGACAACCTGCATGACGGGTGATAGCCCATTGCATCGGACAAGGCTATGGGAATCGAACCCACAACCGAAGTGCGACTGGCCTTTATCGCCTACCACTGGCCTACAGGAAGTCCCTAGTTAGGAGAAACTAGTTATATTTTATTAAGTGGTATGATATATGATGTATAAGTTCATTTTTGGAACCATATACGATTAATCTAACCATAATATAGACTTATAACTTTTGCTAACCATTTGTTTGAAATAGATGGAATGACCCATCATTCTATGACATGATCTACTAACACATCATGAATAATAAATTCAACATCATTTCATTAAGGGGTGAAGTGGAAATTGTTCAATTCACGAACTACCATGAGATTGTACCAAAATCCTGTAAGAATTTATCTTAATTCAACATCTTTAGGGAAAGGATCTTGAAAACCAAAATGTTGTCCTATTTCCCTTATATACGATGAATCAGATGGTACCTTAGATCATCACAAATCTATGGCTTTGTGAATGTTGGTTTTTTCATAGCCATGTTCTCTACCACTCTCTATCAGAACATGATGATTAGATTTTTCTTCCATGTCTATATTTTCACCTATGTTCTCCTATATGGAAACCCAATGATGAGTTACTTTGGGTAATTGTTTCATTTCATACAGTAGTTTTTAAAATTAAGTTTTAGTATTCCTTTTTACGATGTGGGTTTCTATGAATAGTAAATGATTTATAACCCCGATGAATTTCAAGGGCGAAATTCATTTTAAGGGGGTAGAATGTAACACCCCGAGATTTTATGAAAAATATTCTTTTAATTTTATTGATGTCTTCTATTATACAGCACACCAAGTTTAGCTTGTACTATACACAACACTGTATTATCTTTCAGTATACGCAACGCTATTCCTGGATCATGTTACACACAATTTCATGTTTGTTTTATATTAGTCATTCTACGCAACATTGAGTGTGTGTGTGTGTGTATATATATATATATATATATTCAATGTATAAATGAACTATGGTTGTATTCTGCTATACCAAACAACGAAGGATTCTTGCACAACACGCAACCCTGACTTGGGTTGCATTACACGCAATCGCGACCTTCCTCGATATCGTGCATTGTACGCAATACCTGGTTTTACTAAACAACGATATATTATTATAATATTATTATGAACTA
This sequence comes from Viscum album, assembly GCA_963277665.1. Taxonomy (NCBI): domain Eukaryota; kingdom Viridiplantae; phylum Streptophyta; class Magnoliopsida; order Santalales; family Viscaceae; genus Viscum; species Viscum album. The sequence continues at coordinate 1,732,854,419 of OY728155.1, read as the reverse complement.
TCTGTTATGAATAGTATTAATTAATTTTGAATTTTATAACATTATTATTCATCTTACACATTTTCTAGAACATGATGTAAGAACAAAATAATTTTTTTGTGTAAAATAAGTATTTTTCAAAAAAATGCAGTTTTGCCGCCTTTTGATGGCGCACCAACTTTAAATCTAGTTTTTTACATGTTTATAAGTAAAATTTTACAAAATAAAATTATTATTTGTAATCATGATATAAAATTTTTCCTTGGATAAATTTTTCATATTATTCTAATACCTTTGATAATTTAATGAATAGTAAAAACACGCTATATTTTAATTATAAACAACTTTTTTCATTGTAATAACTTATGTGGTTAAATTATAATATTTAATGGTTTTAAAGTATAAATAGAATATATTTTTACCATTTAATATAATTTATGTCATTATAATTGATTTTAAGTTGAATTCGTAGGTTAAATCAATTCAATCTTTTGCAATGTTTTAAACAAAAACCCCTTTTCTTTCGACAACGGGATTAATTTTAATTTAATTTCTACAAATTTTTTGTATTGAATTTGAAAAACTGGATTCCATATTTGGAATCATTAGGTCCAAATTATGTTAATAAGCTACTTTTTATTTTTGGGCTTTACGAATAGTAACTACGGTAAATTTTATTTAACATAGTTAAAGGTAAATCGAGTAATTAATGGTAAATATAAGATTATAAAATTAACCTAACACCTTCCAAAATCCTATTGGATGACTAAAAGTCGACCCATATCACCTAAGGGTCGTATTGGAATCATTTAATGGACTTTTTTCCATGAAAATAACTTAATTATTATTAAAACTAAAGAAAGTGACAACATGTCACTCTTTTAAACATTATAAGTATATTAATTTTAATTTAGTGATAAACTTCATGACAATTAGAACATGAATAGTCTGCAAGAATTCTAATGAAATTATATACATCATATAAATTTATTTATAATTTTTAGGTATTAAATAACTATCATTAATTTTGACACAATAGGGATGCAGAAATTATTTATTTAGTGAAAAATCATTAATATAGTTTTCATTGAAATATTAATACATATCAAAAGGACCAAAAATCTACACAAATCTTATTATTAGTGTATATATAGACCCTAATCATCTATTTATCGAATTTTTGATCATTTGGATCCTTATTAAGATGATTATGACACTTATATTATTTTATTTTAAATGATGCGAAAGTTATCACCTTCATAATTTAATAAATATAACAATTTATATATTGTGATTTTAAGATGATAAATTCGATTAAAAGTATTATTGTGAAAGGTAATAGATTTATACTCATCATATGATTTTATTTTTAATTTTTATGCAACAAATAAGTATATTTAATAATTTTACAAAAAATGATGTAGTAATTATTTTATTAAGTGATAAACCAAATAAATGGTTTTAAAAATAATAAAATAAATATTATATGAACTATTTAATGTGATCCACTAATTTTCTAGATACATATGACCTTTTATGAATCTATTGAAGCTTTTAGTTCGAACATAACGTTTGTATATATTTTATTTAAATTCAAATAAATGAATAGTGTAAAAATTGACACTATTGTTATTTTATAAAATTAATATATTATAAAATTGTTTAAAAATCACAAAAAATATTTAAAAATTATAAATTTAAATTTATATGGTATAAATGTTTATAAAGTATCCAATTATGGACAATTAACAACAAATAAGTAATTATTTGTTATAATTTAAAATTTAGAATTTTATTACCACAAATAAATTTAAATTGATTAAATATGGATAAATCAAGTTGATAATGTTTAAAATAAATTCCTAACATGTCTAAATTTTATTGGTTGATGAGATTACAACACTATATAATCTAATCTTTAGATATGAGTCATTTTTTGAGGTTTTTAAGTGGGGTTATATTTATTAAAAATTAATATTTTTAAGAATTCCAAAGGTGCCCCTCTCCTCCCTTATAAAAGGGCACCTCCTCCCTATCGTCCTCACACAACATTGATCCTTCAAGATCGGCCAAACCCTGAAAAATTATCTTCTACACTTCCCTAGAAACATCCTATAGGTCCTGGTATTCTTCAAAGACCAATTTTAGTGCCCTAAGAGGAGGTCTCAAAGAGGCGCTTCAAAGAAGATGTAATGTCCATTACCGATTTTTTCAACATTATTTCTTCTTCATCATCTTATTTTTTAGTTGTTTCATTATGAGGTAATAACATCACTATCAATAATATAATGATATGTTATTATAAGTATTAAACAACCATATTTCACCATCTATCCATCCAACGAAAAACAAAATCACCGCGTGTGCTTACGTACAGAATATCGTCTCCACGTCGTGGTGTAAACTATTTTCCACCACCACCTTACTTGGATGGGTATAAGGGTGAAAGTAATGAATATATATGATTATTGTAAATTGATATTGATTATTTAATATTATACATACACTTTAATACAATTCCACGATCTTGGGAATGATATCATCGCTCATGCGTACGTACGGACCACCGTCTCCATGACGCGATGAGATTCACTCTCCACGTTATCCATTCATGAATGATTATAAAGTATATATAATGAATAATAATGAAATATATGACATAATAATGATACTAGGTTTATGTATATATATATATATATATATGTATTTCATTTACTTAATTCCATTCAATTCAAAAGGGAAATGAAAACAGCGTTCATGCGTACGTATGGCCTACCGTCTCCATGAACGGTGTATTTCATTCCTTTTATAGATCTATAATATATATGTATATGATGAATATATATTATATATAAATCCTGTTTTACATTCTGGAATTTTTTAAATCAGGATATAAGAAATAATATCAAGAACGTCAAGTCGAAACACATACGATAGATGAAATTATTTTACCCAAAACGCTGCTTTAAAATGGAATTTACAAAGGAACGGGTAATATAAAGTCATAAGTGAAACATATATGATATCATAACAATGAATATGATTCTGTAATAAGTCAATGACGTTATTTAAATCATTATACAGGAGTTTTGGATATGTATGAAGCATATCGGACCTAAGGTAAGGGATAATTTTTCAAATCACATTTTTATCCGAGATTGTTTATTCGTTAGTATTTACTGAGATTATTTCTATCATCCATGTCCATGTTTTATAAAAGTTTATTCATGTATGTTTAAATTCATTTTTACCCATTTTTGACTTTTACTACATGGTATGTATGTAATCTTTCTTTTACGAGGTACTTTTTGACATTTCTGTCCAAAGTAGGAGAAGAATGTTTTTTTAACTTATACGGCATGAAAGGATTTTTACGGTTTTATAAAGCCATATTTTCTTGAAGCTTCCTCCAAAATATTTCATAAATATTTTCAAAAAAATCCTTTTCTTTTAAAATTTCATGACATTTTGTGAAAAGAAAATTAGTTTGAAGAAAAAAGGATATTTTCCTCAATAATTCATTTCAATTGTTTTATCAAAACCATTTTCCATCTAAGATGAATTTATTTCATATGCGTATGTTTCAAGAATAAAGTCTTTATGATTTACGTGGTTTCAATTTCCTTATTATGAAATGATATCCATTTCTTTTATATGGATTATGTGATTATGGGATGATGTTTATGAAACCCATTTTATTTGTTGGGTTATTATGAATGATGTATGTTTATTTTATGGTACAAGTAAGAATTATTTCATTATGAGATGGGTGGGACAAATATATCCATCCAATGCATTGGGTAAAGATTTATATCTCATGAGATAGACATGGCTGGAACGAAAAGTTAAACCGGTTCAGTAATACAGGACTGAAATGAGGAGTGAACTCAATTCAGAATGGGACTTTGTCCACTAAAATTGGTATTCGAAGCAATGCCTTGGCTGTTATGGAAATCATTACATGTGCTTAATGGATTCCACAATTACATGTTTTATTACCAGCTATTTTATCATGATTGATGTTCCTTTATGATCTATGCCTTACCTACTTCCATGTTTTATGTCATTGCTCAGGATTTTGATGTTTAAACATTATGTTCATTTTTTTAAGTTCAAATCTATATGGTATGTTTTATTTTATCCATGCTTACCCTTACTGAGCATTTGAGCTCACCCATTTTATGTTTTATTTTCCCCCAGGATCAAAAGAAAGGTTTTAGGAAAGGATACAAAAAGTGGAAGGTCTTTATGGGAGATGTTGAAGATCTTTCACCACGATTAGAAGATTACGTTCCATGTTTCCAAAGACACTAAACTATTACGGTCCTTGTGTGTCTATTTTTGTTTTGTATTAAGTATTCAGAAAAATTAATGTAATGTCCATGTACGTCAAGATTTGGGTCTCTACATCAGGTCTCTACATTTGGTATCAGAGGAAAGGTTTAGTTAATCTTTGAAAACTAGGATGCGAAAACGTTTGTGAGATCCCTAGAGATATTTCTAATGTATGTCTAGGGATGTCCCTAAGGATAAGTATTTGTATAGGATATAGTCCTAGAACTACGGTAACGATATTAGAATTTAACCTAAGATGTTAGATATTGAGGGTACTCCCCATTTTCTATTTTTTTCCCTAGCATGATTTTGGACTCTCACACTATTCAATTTGGGTTTTAAAAAATGGCTGGAAACAGGAAGATTCACGATAATAGAGGATATGATGGACAATGGAATGATATTCTTCATAAGAAACCAAATGAAAAGGGATTTGGAAGTCCAAACATCGTTATTATGCCTAATTAGCAATCTCATAATATGATCTATAATCTCAACTTTGGTAAGTTTCTCGACTCAGAAAATAAGAGAAATATGGAGTTTCATGATGATCATAAAGGAGAGAAAGTTCAATTTCCCTCATGTATGTCATGTGGGAAGAGTCATCAAGAGGAATGTTTCAAAGGAACTGGAAGATGCTATGGGTGTGGAAAAGATGGACACAAAGCCAGTAAGTGAAAAGGAAAAGGTTCAGTTAACACCATGGACAAGGATAATGGTATTTCTACGACATCAACAATGATTAGATGTTTTAATTGTGGAATGTACGAGCATTATGAAAACCAATGACCTAAGGGAAAATCTCATGAAGAGAACCAACATGACCATATGGGTATTATTTATGTGGATGATGATGAGGAGACTACAAATGATATATGAGATGAAAGAAGTATTGAAGCTCAGTCATTTGTTTAAGATGGTAGTGGAATGATTGTATGTTTATCAAGAGTTATGTTGTATAATTAATGGTACTATGGAATAAAGAATCATCTACGGATTGTTACACTATTGTTTTTCCTAAAGTATTTGAATGTATATGTTGAATGGTACTGATAACCATGAAAGGTTATTCAGATATTTTTGGAAAGTATATGATATGCACATAATGAAGGGATAAGAAGATAATGAGATGGTTGATTGTATTCATGAGCTCGTGGCTGATAAAAGGAAAAAGTGATATGATGATTTGAGTATATAGATTTTATTTGGGATATTTGTATGTGGAAATAGTTAACTTTTGACAGAATTCATGTTTTCGCTAAGGTTTTATTATAATTCAGGCTTCAAGAGAATACATTATTAAGGTATTCACATGATTGGAATGTGATCAACAAGATATATCGGGGACAAATGAAAGAATTCACATGATCGGTAGAGGAAATTTCTAGTAATTGTTTTTTTTATACTATAAGCTTGGACAGATGTATTTTAGATAACCCTAAAGATTTGAAATGGATTATTATGGATATAATTTAGTATTTCTGAAGACTATAACTTTTTTTGATATTATTGATGGGATGTTATAGTAATGTAGTTTTAGAAAAAGGAAAACCTACAGGACGGGTGACAACCCATCATGTCGGACAAGGCTGTGGGAATCGAACCCTCAACCAAAGTGCGACTAGCCTTTATCGCCTACCACTGGCTTACAGGAAGTCCCTGGTTAGTAAAATCTGGTTTTATTATATTAAGCGGTATGATATATGAAGTATATGTCCATTTTAGGAACCATATACGATTAATCTCACTATATATAGACTTATGTATATTTAATAACTTTTACTATCCTTTTGTTTGACACAGATGGAATGATCTATCAATCTATCACATAGTCAGCGAACACTTCACGGAAGACAAATTTAACTTCATTTCATTACGAGATGATATGGAAATTGTTCAAGGCACAAACAACAGTAAGATTGTACGAAAATCAAGTAAGTATTTCTTTTACTTCAACAATTCTTCAAAATTAGGGAAATGATCTTAAATACAAAAAAAATGTTTTCCTACTGTCCTTATATTTGATGAATCAGATGGTAACATAAATCATCACAAATTTATGGCTTTGTGATTATTGGCTTTCTCATATCCATGTTCTCTACCACTCTCCATCAGAACATGATGGTTAGATTTCTCTTCTATATCCATATTTTCACCTATGTTCACCTATGTGGAAACCCATGGATGAGTTAATCTGGGTAACCGTTACATTTATAACTTTCCTTTTTAAAATGAAGTTTTAGTATTCTATTTACGATGTGGGATTCTATGAATGAAACTTTCAAGTAGTAAACCATTTACAACTCCAACGAATTTCGAGGGCGAAATTCATTTTAAGGAGGGTAAATTGTAACAGCCTGAGATTTTATGAGAAATATTATTTTAATTACTTTTATGTCTTATGTTGTACGCTACATCAAGATTAGATTGTACTATACGCAACTCTGTATTATCATGCAGTATACGCAACACTATTCTTGGCTAGTGTTACACACAATTTCAAGTTTGTTTTTTGGAAAATATTATACGCAACATTAAGTTTAGATTTTGTTCTGATTATGTTATACGCAACACCAAATGGAGATTTCACTACACGCAGCCCTGACTTGGCTTGCATTACACGCAATCAAGACCTTCTTCGATATCGTGTGTAGTACGCAATACCAAGTTTCACTAGACGAGATATTATTATAATATTATTATGAACTAGCCATTATGAATAGTAATACCCACTTTTTGAAATTTTATCTTCCAAAATGGACTTCATTTTTGGATTCAGAATATCAAAATTAGCTTAGGGTGAAATTATGGTATTTTTCTAAAAACATTCAATTTTTGATGAATAGTGAAAACACTAGGTTACCATTTAAAAATGGACATTTTATTTAAATAATTATTTATTTTATTTAAATTTATATTAGGTACAAATTGATACATAATAGAAATATATGTTCAATGTAATTCATTGGAGTCATTTTATAATAATTTTAGATATATAAAAGTTTTATTGAACTTTTAACCGTCTTTTACCCACCTCCTAGGAGAATTTCCAAATTTACACAAAACATAATTTTACCGCTTCTCTAAATGGAATTTCAAAAATCCGAGAGACACAGTTTATGTTAGTAAGTAAAATGTGTTTCAATGAGATGAAAATAAATTTTGGTGAATAGTAACTTTTTACTTTTATTTTACCACGGTTAAAAGTAAATAGGGTAATTAAGGGTAAAATGATATTATTATTACCCTAAAACATGTCCTAATTCTATTGGATACGTGTAATTAGACCAAAAACAACCTTATAAATACAATATGACCATTTAGGCCCAAATGGATTAGATTAAGACATTTTTTATTATTTTATTTAAAGAATAGTTAAAATAGTTAAAATCAAATTTTAATAACTAAAACCTTTTTTATATAGGGTTATACATAAGATAATTTTGACTATAAATATTCATTAAAAATCTAAAAATATTTCCTAAATAATGGTATTTTATCTATAATTTTTAGACATTACATAATTCAATTTATTTATGACACAATGATGATTTAGTAATTATCTTATTAATGAAATATTGACATAATTGATCTTATAAATACCCACATAAATGTAATTTGAGACTTTTTATGAATTAAAATAATTTTCTACGTTAATATGACTTGTTATTATTGATTGAATGAAATTTTTTAGAGCTAATATTTCTGTTATGTGTTTCACAAAAATCAATTACTAAATAGTGTCAAAATTGAAATAAAATAGTTTTTAAAACAAATATTATATTATTAATTGTGCTTTTATTCCTAAAAATATATGGTTTGGACAAATGACTTAGAAATGGTTATATATATTAATAATAAACAACTTGGGGTTTGTTTGTCTTGTTATAATAAGTTTATAGGGTATGAAAACAAGAAGACACGGTAAAAGTTAACTTATATAACTTAAAGATAAATCTAAATGATAAGGTTAAAATAGATCCCTAAACTTGTCTAAATTATATTTTATGAGAGGATATCGACTCATCCCTACCTTAGCTTAAAAATAAATTAATTTGGAGCTATTAAAAACCGAATATGACTTTATAATAAAATAATATTTTGAGTTTTTCCAAAGGTGCCCCTCTCCTCCCTTATAAAATGACACCTCCTCCCTCTCTTCCTCACACCACTTTGAGCCTTCAATCTCGGCAAAACCATGGGAAATTCTCTTATCCACTTACCTTGAAACATCATAGAGGTCCTGGTCTTCTTCAAAGACCAATTTTAGTGCTCTAAGAGGAGGTCTCAAAGAGGCGATTCAAAGAAGAGGTAATGTCTGGTACCGATTCATTCGAATTTATTTCTTATTCAACTTCTTCTTCTTTAGTTGTTTCATTATAAAGTAATAACATAATTATCATTAATATACTGATATGTTATTATAAATATTAAACAACCCTATTTCACTATCTATCCATCCTACTAAAAACAAAATCACCGCGCGTGCGTATGTACGGAATACCGTCTCCACGTCGTTGTGTAATCTATTTTCCCACCACCACCTTACTTGGATGGGTATAATGGTGCAAATAAATAACAATATATGATTATTGTGAAGTGGTATTGATTCTGAAATAGTATACATACACTCGAATACAATTCCACAATCATGGAAACGATATCATCGCTCGTGCGTATGTACGGACTACCGTCTCCACGACGCGATGAGATTCGTTCTCCATGTTAACCATTTAAGAATGATTATATAGTATATATAAGAAATAATAATGAAATATATGACATTATAAAGCTACTAGATTTATGTATATATATATATGTATGTCATCTACTTAATTCCATTCAACTCAATAAGGAAACAAAAACAGCATTCATGTGTACGTACGACCTACCATCTCCATGAACGGTGTATTTCTTTCCATTTATCGATTTATTATATATATGTATATTCTGAATATATATTATATATAAATCATGTTTTATATTCTGGAATTAATTAATCATGATCTATGTAATCATATAAATAATTACAAGTCAAAACACGGACGACAAATGAAACGATTTTACCCAAAACGCTCTTTAACATGGAATTTACAAAAGAACGGGTAATATAATGTCATAAGTGAACCATATATGATATTATAACAAGTAATATGATTCTATAATAAGTCAGTGACATTATTTAAATCATTATATAGGAGGTTCGGATACATATAAAGCAAATCAGACATAAGGTAAGGGATAATTACTCCAATCTCATTCTTATTCGAGATTGTTTATTTGTAAGTATTTACTGGGGTTATGATTATTATCCATGTCCATATGTTCTCAAAATGTTTTCATAAAATGTTTACATTTCTTCCATGTATGTTTAAAGTCATTTTTACCCTTTTATACTTTTACCACATCATATAGAAGGAATCTTTCTTTTGTTTACCATACGAGGAACTTTTTGAATTTTCTGACAAATGTACGAGAAGAATGTTATTTTTAACTTATACTGAATGAACTTATTTTTACGGTTTTATAAAGCCTTATTTCCATGAATCTTACTCCAAAATATTTCATGACTATTTTCAACAAAATCTCTTTCTTTTAAAATTTCATGGCAATTTGTGAAAAGAAAATGATTTTGAAGAAGAAAGGATATTTTCCTCAAGAATTCATTTCGAGTGTTTTATCAAAACCATTTTTCATCTAAGATGACATTATTTCATATGAGTATGTTTCAAGTATAATGTCTCTATGATTTACATGGTTTCACTTTTCTTATTATGAAATGATATCTATTTATTTTATATGGATTATGTGATGATGGGATGATGTTTATGAAACCCATTTTATTTGTTCGGTTATTATGAATGATGTATGTTTATTTTATAGCACAAGAACGAATGATTTAATTATTAGATGGGTGGGACCTATATCTCCCTCCAATTCATTTGGTAAAGATTTATATCTCATGAGATAGGCATGGCTAGAATGACAAGTTAAACTGGTTCAGTAATACAGGACTGGAACGAGGAGTGAACTCGATTCAAAAAAGGACTTTGTCCACTAAGATGGTCTTGGAAACAATTCCTTGGATACTGTGGAAATCATAACATGTGCTTAATGGTTTCCATAATTACATGTTTTATTCCGATGCTATTTTATCATTCTTAGTGTTTCTTTATGATCTATGCCTTACGTACTTCCATGTATTATGTCATTGCTCGTGATTTTGATGTTTAAATATTATGTTCATGTTTTTATGTTCAAATGTATATGATTTGATTTATTTTATCCATGCTTACCTTTACTGAGCATTTGAGCTCACCCTTTATATGTTTTCTTTTCCCTAGGATTTAAAGAAAGGTTTTATGTAAGAAAACAAAAGGAGATGATATTTATGGGAGATGTTGAAGATATTTCACCATGATTAGAAGATTATTTTCTGAGTTTCCAAAGACACTAAACTTTTACGATCCTTGTGTGTCTGTTTCTGTTATGTATTAAATATTCCGCAAAAGTAATGTAATGTCCATGTACGTCAATCTTTGGGTCTCTACACTTTGAGTGGTGTCGGCCAGACCTGGTTTCAGATTGAGGTGGGGTTGACTCATACACGACATAAATGACTCATAGAACGTTTTCCTAAAGTTTAAACAGAATCTGAATGCGTTTGGTAGGTTTTCCATATGTCATTTGTGGTTTTCAACTAAAATGAAATCCATTTTAAACTATAGAGAGACACTTTGATTGGTGGTAGTCAGACCAGGCCCCGTATTGAGGCTGTGTTGACTCATACACATCACATATGACCCAAGGATCGTTGTCCTAAAGTTTCAACGGAATCCAAATGCATTCAGTCGGTTTTCCATACGTCATTTTTTGTTTTCACTTAAAATGAAGTCTATTTTAAACGAAAGAGAGACAATTTGAGTGGTTTAGGCCACACCGTTCCTCGTATTGAGTCGAGGTTGACTCATACACGTCACATATGACCCATGGATTGGTGTACTAATGGTTCAACAGAATCCGAATTCTTTTGGTCGGTTTTTTGTATGTCAGTTGTTGTTTTCACTTAAAATGAAGTCCATTTTAAACTATAGAAAGACACATTGAGTGGTTTCGGCCACACCGTGCCTTGGATTGAGGTTGGTTTGACTTGTGCATGTCATATATGACCCATGGATCGTTGTTCTAAAGTATCAACACATTCAAAATCTATTTGGTCGGATTTCCATATGTACTTAAAATGTTGTCCATTTTAAACAAAAGAGAGAAACATTGACTGATCCCAGCCACATTGTGACTCGGATTGAGGTTCGGTTGACTCGTACATGTCAAATATGACCCATGGATCATTGTATTAATGATTCAATAGAATTTGAATGTGTTTGGTCAGTTTCTTGTATGCCAGTTGTACTTTTCACTTAAAATTTTGTCCATTTTAAAGAAAAGAGAGACACTTAGAGTGATCATGGCCACACTGGGACTCGTATTGGGGTGCGGTTGACTTGAACACGTCACATATGCCACATGGATCATTGTACTAAAGTTTCAATAGACTCAGAATGCGTTTGGTCGGTTTACCGTATGTCAGTTGTTGTTTTCAATTAAAATGAAGTCCATTTTAAACTATAGAGAGACACTTTGAGTGTTGTTGTCCACTTTGCGCCTCAGATTGAGGTTGGATTGATTTTTAAACGTCACATATGACCCATGTATCATTTTCCTAAATCATCAACACATTAATAATGTGTTTGGTCAGTTTTTCGTATGTCATTTGTTGTTTTCACTTAAAATGTTGTTTATTTCAAAAATAATGAGACACTTTGAGTGGTTGTGGTCACACCATGCCTCGGAATAAGGAAGGGTTGACTTGTAAAAGTCACATATGACCCATTGATCGGTTTTCTAAACTTTCAACACATTCTAAATGTTTTGGTCCGTTTTATGTATGACATTAGTTGTTTTCAATTAAAATGTTGTCCATTTCAAATAAATGTGAGACACTTTGAGTGGTTCCGGACACACCAGTCCTGAGATTGAGGCGCGGTTGAATCTTACACGTCACATATGTCCCATGGATAGTTTTTCTAAAGTTTCAATGGAATCTTAATGTGTTTGGTTAGTTTTCCGTATGTCAGTTGTTGTTTTCACTTAAAATTAAGTCCATTTTAAACTAAAGAGAGACACATTGAGTGGTTTCGGCCACACCGCTCCTCCGATTTAGGCGGGGTTGACTTTTACATGTCATATATGACCCATTTATAGTTTTCCTAAAGAATAAACACATTCAGAATGTGTTTGTTCAGTTTTTCATATGTCAGTTGTTGTTTTCACTTAAAATGAAGTACATTATAGACTAAAGAGAGAAACATTGAGTGGTGCCGACCACACCGCATCTTGGATTGAGTTAGGGTTGACACGTTCATGTCATATATAATGCATGGATCGTTTTTCTAAACTATAAACACAATCAGAATCCGTTTGGTTGGTTTTCCGTATGTACTTAAAATGTTGTCCTTTTTAAACAAATGAGAGACACTTATAGTGATACCGTCCACACAACGACTCAGATTGAGGTGTGGTTGACTTGAACACGTCACAGATGACCCATGGATCATTGTCCTAATGTTTCAATAGAATCTGAATGTGTTTGGTCGGTTTACCATATGTTAGTTGTTGTTTCCAATCAAAATGAACTCCATTTTAAACTATAGAGAGACACTTTGAGTGGTTCCGGCCACTCCTCACCTCTAATAGAGGCTGTGTTGTCTTTTACATGTCACATATGACCCATGTATTGTTGTCCTAAAGCATCAACACATTCATAATGCATTTGGTTGGTTTTCCGTATGTCAGTTGTTGTTATCACTTAAAATGAAGTCCATTTTAACCTAAAGAGAGACACTTTGAGTGGTTCCGGCCACACCGCACCTCGGATTGAGGTGGGGTTGACTCGTGTACGTCATATATGACCCATGGATCGTTGTGATAAATTATCAACACAATCAGAATCCGTTTGGTCAGTTTTCCGTATGTATATAAAATGTTGTCCATTTTAAACAAATGAGAGACCCTTAGAGTGATTCTGGCCATACTGCGACTCGGATTGAGGTTCAGTTGACTCACACAAGTCACATATGATCCATACATCATTTTCCTAAAGATTCAATAGAATCCGAATGTGTTTGGTCGGTTTACTGTATGTTAGTTTTTGTGTTCAATCAAAATAAAGCCCATTTTAAATAATAGAGAGACACTTTGAGTGGTGTCGGCCACTCCGCACCATTGATTGAGGCTAGGTTGACTTTTAAATGTCACATATGACCCATGCATCATTGTCCTAAAGCATTAACACATTCAGAATGCATTTGGTCGGTTTTCCGTATGTTAGTTGTGGTTTTCACTTAAAATGTTGTTTATTTCAACATAAAAAATGAGACACTTTGAGTGGTTCCTGTCACACCATGCCTCGAATTAAGGTAGGGTTGACTCTTACACGTCACATATGACCCATTTCTCATTGTTCTAAACTCTTAACACATTCCGAATGCATTTGGTCAGTTTTCCATATGCTAGTAATTGTTTTCAATTACTATGTTTTCCATTTCAAATAAATGTGAGACACTTTGAGTGGTGTCGGCCACACTAGGCCTCGGATTGAGGTGCCGTTGACTCGTACAAATCACATATGACCCATGAATCGTTTTATAATGTTTTAACGGAATCTGAATGTGTTTGGTAGTTTTTCGGTACGCCAATTGTTGTTTTCTCTTAAAATGACGTCCATTTTAAACTAAAGAGAGACACTTTGAGTGGTGTCAGCCACACCACACCTCAGATTGAGGCGAGGTTGACTTTTACACATCACATGTGACCCATGTATAGTTTTACTAAAGCATCAACACATTTAGAATGCGTTTGGTCAGTTTTCCATATGTCAGTTGTTGTTTTCACTTAAAATAATGTCCATTTTAAACTAAAGTTAGACACTTTGAGTTGTGTCGGCCACACCGTGCCTCAAATTGAGGCAAGGTTGACTCGTGCACATCATATATGACCCATGGATCATTGTCCTGATGTATAAACACAATCAGAATTTTTTTGGTTGGTTTTCCGTATATACTTAAAATGTTGTCCATTTAAAAAAATATTGAGACACTTAGAGTGATCTTGGCCACACTACGACTCGTATTGAGGTGTGGTTTACTTGAACACGTCACATATGACCCATAGATCATTTTCTTAAAGTTTCAACAGAATCTGAATGTGTTTGGTCATCTTACCGTATGTCAGTTGTTGTTTTCAATCAAAATGAAGTCCATTTTAAACTATAGAGAGACAATTTGAGTGGTTCTGGCCACTCAGCACCTTGGATTGAGGCTGGGTTGAATTTTACATGTCACATATGACCCATGTATCATTTTACTAAAGCATAAACACATTAATATTTCCATTGGTCAGTTTTCCGTATGTCAGTTGTTGTTTTCACTTAAAATGAAGTCCATTTTAAACTAAAGATAGGCACTTTGAGTGGTGATAGCCACACCGCACCTTAAATTTAGGTGGGGTTGACTCATGCATGTTAGATATGATTCATGGATCGTTGTGCTAAGGTATCAACACAATCAGAATCCGTTTGGTCGGTTTTCTGTATGTACTTAAAATGTTGTCCATATTAAACAAATGACAGACACTTAGAGTGATACCGGCCACACTATGACTCGTATTGAAGCACACTTGACTCGAACACGTCACATATGAACCATGGATCATTGTCTTAAAGTTTCAAGATAATCTGAATGTGTTTGGTCGGTTTACCATATGTCAGTTGTTGTTTTCAATCAAAATAAAGTCCATTTTAAACTATAGAGAGACACTTTGAGTGGTGTCGGCCACTCTGCACCGCGTATTAAGTCTGGGTTGACTTTTACACATCACATATTACTCATGTATCATTTTTCTAAAGCATCAACACAATCATAATTTGTTTGGTCGGTTTTCTGTACGTCAGTTGTTGTTTTCACTTAAAATGTTGTTTATTTCAAAAAAATGAGACACTTTGAGTGGTTCCAGTCACACCATGTCTCAGATTAAGGCAGGGTTGACTCGTACACATCACATATGACCCATTGATCGTTGTTCTAAACTTTCAACACATTCTGAATGTTATTGGTTGGGTTTCCGTATGCTAGTAGTTGTTTTCAATTAAAATGTTTTCCATTTCAAATAAATGTGAGACACATTGAGTGGTGCCGGCCACAACAGGCCTCAGATTGAGGAGTAGTTGACTCGTACACGTCACATATGACCCAAGGATTGTTTTCCTAATGTTTCAACTAAACCCGAATGTTTTTGGTTGGTTTTCCATAAGTCAGTTGCTGTTTTAATTTAAAATGAAGCCCATTTTAAACTAAAGAGAGACACTTTGAGTGGTTCCAGCCACACCATGCCTCAAATTGAGGCAGGGTTGACATTTACATGTTAAATATGACCCATGTATAGTTTTCCTAAAGAATCAACACATTCACAATACGTTTGGTCAGTTTTTCGTATGTTAGTTGTTGTTTTCATTTAAAATGAAGTCCATTTTAAACTAAAGAGAGACACTTTGAGTGGTTTCGGCCACACCGTGCCTCGTATTGAGGTGGGGTTGACTCTTGCACATCATATATGACCCATGGATCGTTGTCCTAAAGCATAAACACATTCCGAATGTGTTTGGTCGGTTTTCTGCATGTCAGTTGTTGTTTTCACTTAAAATGAAGTCAATTTTAATCTAAAGAGAGACACTTTGAGTGGTTCTGGTCACACCATGCCTCAGATTAAGGAAGGGTTGACTCATAGATGTCAAATATGACCCATTTATCGTTGTTCTAAACATTCAATACATTCCGAATGCATTTGGTCAGTTTTCTGTATTCCAGTAGTTGTTTTCAATTAAAATGTTCTCCATTTCAAATAAATGTGAGACAATTTGAGTGGTGTTGCCCACACCATGCCTCGGATTGAGGCATGATTGACTCATACATGTCACATACGACCCATGGATCATTGTCCTAAAGTATCAATAGAATCCAAATGAACTCACACATACCCCCACCCCACTTGGACAGCCCTACCCCCACCCCACATGGACATCCCAGACCCCCCACCCCACCCCACCTGGATACCCCTACCCCCACACCCCACTTGGAAAACCCATCCCCCCCACCCCACCTAGATATCCCTAACTGTATTTATCACTAACCAACGAAATCAAGTCAATAGACCTTAAATTTAAAATAAACCAAGGACAAAATAACTCGGGATCATATTGACCTATTAAATATCAACCAAAATTATTCTTATACAGATAAATCACAAAAAAATTGCAACATAAAATGATATATTGAGTGTGTTCGTAATGGAATCATAATACACAATACATTTAAGAAAAATGGAATGAAAAAATCTAAAATAAATGAAGGCACGCCTACCAATTTAGAATGGAAGAACAAAAATTACTTGAATCAAAGATAGATGTACCGTTGGAAATTAGATTTAGCACCCTCTAGAGCAGGTTGGGATGTAGGGTTCGAACCAGAATCTAAAATTATATATGCCTTATTTTCGTAAGGGGATCATAATACACACTAGATTGAACCAAAAAAGAATGAAAAAATCTAAAATAAATTAACACAAACGTACCAATTTAAACAGGGATACAAAATCTAAAATAAATGAGCTCACACATACTGATTTAAATGGGAATAAAAAATCACTGGAAACCAGACCTGTTGTGTTGGGAAGTTGCGTTTGCATCGAGATGTAGAGTCAAACCTTCCAGACGGTTGAGGTTTAGGGAAAAAATTTCGAGAGGGTGCGTTCAGATCTCGGTTATGGAAAAAATGTCAATGCCTCTGGAGTTACATGTCGATGATATTTGGGGGTTTTCTTTCCCAATGGTTTTAAAAAACTGTTTGGAATGTTATGTTATCCCAACGGTTTCAAAAAACCGTTTGGAAAAACCTCTTATGTCTACTATACCCAGTGGTTTCAGTGAAACCGTTGGTATACGAATCTTCATATTTCCCAACGGTTTAATGAAACCGTTGGGAAAACTCTATTTTTCCCATTTTTCCCAATGGATTGATGAAAACTTTGGGAAAACACAATTTTTACAGATCATTTCCAACCGTTTATGCAAACCATTTCTAAAGATCACTTATACCAACCGTTCAAAAGAACGGTTGGTATAGAAGCGTTGGGAAAAGAACGATTTCCAGTAGTATATTAACAAAATTTTAAAAATACGATTTACAAAAGTATATAAAATTAATAATTCTGTTATAAATTATTATAATTTTAAGTAAGAACTATTTTAAAATAAAGAAATTACTTTTCTAAGAAAACAATTATTCATTGTACAAACACAATTTTATCTTAATAAATTAAAAAAACCTTTTATTAATATTTTCAGTATAAATTACAATATATTTATATTATATATACTCATAAAATATATTTTTTAGGGTTAATGTAAGAATAAATCCAATTTTATTAATAAACAAGATATATTTTTCTAAAAAGTAATTTTACCACCTTTTAATAGTAAACCCATTTTAAATATAATTTTTAACACTTTTATAATTTTTATTTGAAAAAATAAACATTATTTTCTAAATATTAATATAAAAATATTCATTGGATAAATATTTGTTTTTTTTAGAAGTTTCATTTTATGATGAATGTTGAAAAACACTGAATTTCAATTAAAAACTATTTTTATTCTAATTTATTTATATAATTGAATTATATTTTGGTTTGGTTTTAAAGTATAATTAGATTAATTATACATAAATTATTCCAATTTATTTCATTTTCAATTATTTTACATTGAAATTTGATATAAAAGCATTTCATACTTTAGGATATTTTCGCTTTAAGAACTCATCATCGTGTCCCATCTTCAAGGTTAAATTTAAATTTAATTCTGCCATTTCTATAATTGTAATTTTGAAAAATTGATTCCATATTTAGAATAATAATAATTTTTAATTTATAATAAGTTAAAATTAGTTTTTACCGATAATATTTCTAAAGATGGTTTAAATTAATTATAGCGATTAAATGAAAAAATGGGTTATTAAAGGACTAAACCCTAAACTTATGCCCCAAAATAACATATACCATTATCAAGAAGACATTATTTGTTCATATTTAAACTCTATACCCCCATTTTTAGTATTGGTAGCATTATTTTATCCTCTTTACATTGTACAAATATGGATACAATTCACTTTTAAATATTCTACAAGAATCCCACTACTCCTCTATTATAAAATGTCACTCAGTTCTACCACATATTCAAACCACTATATCCATTTTTATAGTCAAAATTATTTCTAAATATCCTAAAAACTTATATTAATTCATCCTATAAGAAAATTTTTTGGAATAAATCAAATCAAGGACGTCCTTATATGCAAACCAAAAGGTGTCACACAGAGAATAGGTAACATCCTTCCACAAGATCTATTGTTTTTTTATTCTACACCCCATAAATTTTTTTTATTCAATACTTATATAATAACCTTATAATAATATATATATATATATATATTTATTTATTTATTCTAATTTTTTTACTTACAATTAATAAAATTCTACAAATCGGAAACATACTTACTATTCTTGTTTACGGTGGACTACCGCCTTACAAAATATTATTTTCATTTTTTACGACATCTCATGGTTGGTAAATTAGGATAGAAAATATATTTTTATATGACAAATATTATATTTATTATTCCTTCATTATTTTTTAATTATTAATTTAATGATAGATTCATGCTTTCCATTTTATGTAAAACCAATAACACTATTTGTAGACATGTGGACTTATGCCTTCTCAATGTGATGTGATTCGATCACACTTTAAAGGGAATGTATTAAGGATTGTTTTAGAAATTATATATAGTCTATACGTAATAATAATTATATTGGAATGACAATATATTCATATATACAAATAATTAATTTTCATTATTTCTTTCAGTGTGAAAATAAAATGGAAATAGTGTTTATACGTAGGTACCATCTACTATCTCCATGAACAGTATATTCCATTTAATATTTCAATATTTTATAAATTATTAAAAATATTTATATACAAAATATATTTAATATATAAATAATGTTTTAAATTTTTTAAATAAGTTAATAATGATCTATTTAATAGGATTAAGAATAACAAGTCAAAACATTCAAAAAACAAAGAGGATGTTACCCAAAATATAACAATAACATGAAATTGTTAATAAATAGGTAATAGAATTTAATAATACAACAATTTAGGGTATAATATATAATAATATTATTCTTTTGTATATTTTTTAAAAAATTTGTACGTATTATATAACAATTTTTAACATGCTTGAAAAATATCATGATTTAAGGTAAGGGTTTTATCATCTCATAGTTTATAACTGAGAGATACATGTAATATTTACCACTTGTTTGATTTTTATGGTGTATATATTTATCATGAATTTATTATATCATACATATAATTAAATTTATGTTCATTTACGTGATAATTTTATGATCTCTCTTTCATTGTATTTATGTTTCCAAAGTTACCAAATCAATAAGGTAGTATTGTTTCAATTTTCCTTCTTTGAGACACATATTTTTATAGACATATATTATTATAAAAGGTGTAAATATTTTCCCATCGATATTTTATATCATGAATATTCCTCTTCTCATGATTTTATAATATTTAATTAATTTTATTCTCTATTGGTGATTATTATTTAATGTTACCAAAGTGATAAGAGTTTATTTCTAAAATCTCGTCATTTATTAAGATTATTTACAATTATGCTTTCATTGATGAAATATAATAATATCTATCTTAACAAAACCATTAAAGGTTATCATCCTATGATTATTCATCTGATATTTAATTAATGGTTTCATTTTTCTATTCTCTATTACTAAATAAAATTAAGAAAATACTTTATATGAAAATCTTACAATAGTTCTCTTTTTTTATAGAAATCCATGTTCATTCAAAATAGTGTTTCATTAAAAAATACTATAATCTTATTTTATTTGAAGTAAGCTTTTACCCACATTTATCATTTTTTTAAAAAAAATTTAAAAGGAAATTTATTTTTTTTATTAATAACCTTTTTTGAATTAATAATTCGAAAAAGGAATATTTAGCATGTAGATACTTACCCATTGTAATGGCCATAATTTCATTGATGATTCCTTGGTATATTTACAAGTTTATTTTTAAATAAATAATTTCCAAATATTATGATTTTTGTTTTATTTTAAGTAGGATTTTAAATAAAAAATTCAAAAAAAACTATCATTTAAATATTGTTTTAAATGATTCTAATAGAATCCATTATAATTTTCAAAATGTTTATTTACAAAGAAAATTATTTCAATTATTTCATGTTTTATATATGTTTTCAAATCTATTTCCTAGAAATGAGTTTCCAAAAATGATTTCAATCCTTCTGTTTATTTTTTCAAATTATTTTAAAAGAACAATGTTTTAAAAAATTATTATGTTTAAAAAGTATTTTAAAAGATTTTTAAATGTTTATTTATATGTTTAAAAATTTTATTTTAAAATAAATTTATTTCAATAATTTTAAGTTTTATTTATATTTTTTTAAATCCATTTTCATGAAAAGGGGTTTGAAAATATTTTCGATCCTTATGTTTAAGTATTAAATGTATTTTCAAAACAAAAAAAAATCAAAAAAACTCATGTTTTATTTATAATTTATTTAAGATATTTTAGATAAAAAAGTTTCTCAAAATTATTTATGTTTTAATTTTTTTTCCAAGAGAAAATGATATTTTTTCTAATAAATTTTTTAATTGATATTTTATAGCATTAATTATAAGAAAATTATTTTTGAAATGGTTTTATGTAAAAATATTTTCAATGAAAGTCTGTTTTCTATTAAGAAATTTTCAATTTAATATTTTAAAATTATTTTCTATCTAATATGACATAGTTTGATAAATTTTATGCTTTACTGGGCATAGGATTCATGAATACCATTTGTATTCATTCTTGAATGGTTTATATTTTGATTGAATGATGTTTATCACACTTATTTGTCTTCCATGAGTAATATTATTTTGACCCCCACCTCTTTTCATGGGTTATGATTTGATAAAATGATTATGAGATTTATCTCATTCCAATAAGTATTTATATGATGAAATTTTTATGAAAAACATTTTATTTCATGGGTTATTATATTATTTGTATGAAATCCATATATTTTTAGGTTTCTTCATAGGAGGAATGTTTTATTATGTTATGTAACAAGTATATATGATTTTATTATGAGATAGTAGGGACCTATATCTCCCACAAATTCATTTGGTAAAGATTTATAGGTCATGATAATGTGATTGCAAAGAAGTTGATAGGCTTGTTCCACTATTGTAATATGGGTAAATCTAGTTCACTATGGGAATATCATTAAACTAGATCCAATATGGGATGATTGGGATACCCTATCAACTGTGGGAGGACAAGGATACCCGATATACTATGGGAATATGATAAAACATGATCCACTATATGAAAATAGAGAAATATGATCCATTATTAAGAAAGTACTACGAGTGGGTATGGTAGTGTGACCTGCTCGGTAGTTGTAGTCCCCATGAAGTTCTATGATATGTTTTTAAATGTGCCTTGAATTCAACGGAGTGATTTTTATGCATTAACATAATTTCATGTTCATAATGTTATGCATGGTCCTAGTTTCATGTCCATAAGTTTATGGAGGGTCCAAATTTCATTTCTTTAACTTAATGAGTGAACCAGTTTCGATTTACACATGTTCACAATGTTATAAAATAATATTCATACCACAATTTTATTTGTTATTGCAACATTGTTCATTAATTTCTTATCCTCTTGATTCTATTATGATTAATGTCTTATAAAATTTTATTTTTTATGTCATGATTTATGTCTATGGTCTTTGATATGAATTGTGTGATCTTTTAATGTTATAATCATGTTATCATACCCTTATAATCATGATTATGATTACATATCTCCCCTTTTACCCTTATTGAGCATCTTATCTCACACATTTCTTGTCTTTCCTTTCCTTAAGTTATTAAGAAAGGTTTCACGTAGAATTTCTAAAGGGGGGATATCATTATGGGAGATATTGAAGATCCTTAACCAAGTTAGAATAATGTTTTCCCATTTCCCAAGTACACTAAACTATTACAGTCCTCGGGCATATACTTTTGTAATGTGTTTAATATTCATAAAAAATATGTAATATACATGTATGTTATTGATGTGTTATTATAACTCAAGCCTCTATGTCTAGTAACTATATTATTATAAAATAGTAATGGAAATCATGGTTGAGTATCATACATCATATGGGTATCCATGTCCTAGTAACACAGGTAGATGGGATTCCATGACCGAGTATCCCTGGTATATGGTATTCCATGCATAAGTTTAATTTTAGTTGGGATTTCATGACTGAGTATCGAAAATAATAAATTGTCAAATAGGATTTAGTATGATCTAATAAATTGTTTAAAAGCCATTAGTGTTCTACTTTAACAAGGGAATATCTGTTTTCATATAAAATCATGTCACTTGTTCAGACCACAAAATTTTCATTTTATTTATTTTAGTCATTTTATTTTGATTCCATTCGATAACAACTTAAGAGGTGGTTTTATAACATAATAATTTATAAAATCAAGGGGAAATCTGATAAGCACACCCCAGGGGTGGAATTGGTCGATAGGGGCCTATTCCAAAAAGAACATGGAGGAAAAAGGTAATTTCTATAAAGTATAAAAAATTAAACAAGGGAAACTATATTTTTATGGAGATGCATAAAATATATGGTATATAGAATCACGAAGCATAATATAAACCAATAAGTCTTGATGGAAAATTACTAGATCACCTACTTTAGGGAAGTAGAAGAGTACCCATCCAATATCTACTTTTTATTCAGACTAAAATGGATGAAATTGTAAAAATATACAAATAAACTAAAAATAGTTCATATTATCTTGAATAAAAATAACTCCAAATATGGCATGATAAATAAGGAAATGATGGTAGTGAATTAAAGCACTTATTGGGAGGAATAGAATGATGAAAAAGGTAGCTCAATCAAATTCTGGATGAGTAAGAAAAAAAGGAACATAGGGGGAAAGGTAATAGGAACACTCAATTCATGGTTTGTATATAGTGGAAGGATAAATGAGTGTCCAATCCATTTTTTAAGAAAAATTCATTAAATATTCAAGAAATGAACAAAATTAAGGTTGTGAATTCCTCAACCTTTTCTCCCTATTGGGAAAACATATTCACATACTAAACAAGGTCGGGCTAGACCAATTATTATCCAAAATTCCATTCACATCATGAATTTAATTTATATCAGGAATTTCATTCACATGATGAATTGGTTATGTATAAATGTTATTCTCCCATGTTTCCATCTTTCCAAAAAATCTGACCAGCCTAATGTAGCAGTGACAAGGTCTCGTCCAAAAATATAAACTTAAAAAGGGTTAACTTAAATTTAAAATACTCATTTATTTATGAAAATCATGTGATGTTATAGTCTTCCCCAATTAAAATAAATCATCCTTGAGTTTCCCTTTTAATGGTGGTAATGATTCATCTGATATCAACTCTGACCACTAAGAATGTACATTATCCTCTCCCTCCCACGTCTCATCCTGTTCACATTTTCAAGGCCATAGAACCCATACGAAAGGTAAATACCTTACTCAAAGGGACTTTGTTCAATGATCAATGACATGAATATGGTACTCCTAAAAAAATCTCATCCCCCTATTCACCATCTATAGGATCCAAAGTATGAGATAACTCATCATGGAATCAGTGAAGCTGTGATATGTGGAAGATGATACATATGACTCTGTACCTCTAAGAAAGATTAATATGATAGAATACAATTCATACATTCTCTAATATCTCAAAAGTCTTAACATGATGAGGTGATAAATTTCCCTCTATGTGAATCATTTTATTCCTGAGCCTATGAGAAACATGCAAGAATACCTGATCCCCTACCTATAACTCCATTTGTTTGAAATAACAGGTGGCATAAGGATTCTATCTAGACTAAGCTACAAACATCCAATTTCACATAAGCTATACTTACTCTGAGGTATCTTGAATGATATTAGTTCCCATTATAACTACCTCTCTTAACTCTAACGAGAACATGGTTGTATATAATGTCCTACCATATAGAGCATCATAAGGAACCATCTATATAGTACTCTAGAATCTAATATTATAGGAAAAATAATAAATAGATATATTTTTATTTCAAGAACGCCAAAAATTAAGGACACATTTTCAAATAATGGCCTCTAGTACATGTATTATATGTTCTGACATGCCATCAATCTATGGGAGAAACACTATGCTCAAAATACCCATTTCCCATGACACTTCTATAACACCTACCAAAAACATAATGTGAAATGAGAATCCCTATATAAAATGAATTTATGATGGACTCATGTAGTTATATAATATCATTAACATACATTATTACAATGTCATCAGTTTAGCAGGTCTCCCATATATGAATGAAAATGGGATAGCTTCATCAAGATTCCTATACCTACCAAGACCTCACCACTACCGCAATGAAACCTTAGTACACCAATCAAAAAATAAACAGTGACACCATCCCATTTTAAATCTATGATTGGTAATTAACGTAAAAATATATCAAGATATTTTTACTCTATAATCTCCAACTATGATTTGTAACACCTATTGATAAAACTGATGATATGATGGTTTATCCTTGGTCACTAATATTGGCAGCACCTCTCTTTTTAAATATTATAAATCATTGGGTGTACAACCCATTTTGAATCATGGTATTCCTTTACCAGTTAATCTCACCTGACTATAGGAACCTATAAATACCCATTCAAAAGCATGTTCTCATCTCTATTTAATTAATAACATGGTATTGGATCCCCAACTGAAACATTTTCTAATATGACTATGTCCTTAGTATCTGAGAACTACCTATGTTCACTCTAAAAATAAGTAATAAGGCTACCACTATGTCTATAAGTAAATTACACTAATTACTCTCTTGAATATCTATATTCATCATATAAATAAGATCCATCAACCTCCATTTTTCACTGGTTTCCTAAAGAGCTTGTTTTTGAGTCTTCTGACTCAGAGAGTCATCCAATTGATTAAAATTCATGGGCATAGAGGCAAGCTCAAAGTCAAATGAATGAAGTTATTAGGCCTAACATATTTGAGAAAAGTTAAATTCAAAATTTTTAATGACATAATTGATATTTTTCCATTAAACCCACAAAATACACTCCCAATAAGTAATTCCCTCAACAAAGAAAGGCATGAACAACATATTCTAGCTTTAGATTGTGTGTTGGGTAATTCCTCTCATGATTCCTCAAATGATGAGACACATATATATGGAATCAATTCTCTTGTATCATAATTCTTCCCCATCTAATACTTGATGCATCACAAAATACTATATAGCATCTTCCCAGATCTTGAAGAATCCAGATCAACATGGAAGTTAATTTTCTTTTATGACCTTGAAAGGACTTCTCACACACTTTAAACTGCAACAACATAACCCCAATTTCTGTCAATATTTTATGTGGTCTTTAAGGAATTATAAATATTATATAAATTTCCAATAATATCCATACATACCTAAGAAACAATGTATGTAGAAGTCGCTCTTAGGTTGTTTTCTAGAAACAATAACACTCACCTTCTTGAGGTCAACTGATACGCTTGTCTCTAAGATAATGTGACTCAAAAGTTAACATTGAAAATTTTGGAGTCGAATTTAGTGATCTTATCAAAAAGATAGTTCAATTATAGTATATTCAATCTGATTCTAATATGTATGCCATAGTCATGTTGAGTATGTGAATACATCTAGATATATCCCATGAAGACTACCAAAACTAAATTTAGATGCACGTGGGAAACCAGATTCATCAAGCACATAAAGACAAAAGGTATATACATGACATGACCAAGTACTCATATAAACCATTCCAAATTTTTAAATCCATATGTGTTATATATTTATGTTTTAATCATACCTTATGGTATCTAAAACTCAAATCAATATTTGAGAAAGCCATTTTTCCTCAGAGATGGTTGAAGAGGTCATTGATATGAGGAAGTGAACACCAATACATAACCATAATCTAGTATAAATAATGATAATCCATGAAAATAATTAGGATTCCATTCTTATTTTTTGGTGAAAAGGAATAGTGTACCCCATTTTGAAGTGTTGGTTCATATAAAACCCTACGCTTCAAAATCCTATAACTACATTTTCTGCTCTTGGAACTCAATAATATGAAACATTTTTTGAGGAATGGATACATGTGATACTCCTAGAACAATATTAATACCAAAATATACCTCTATCTTATGTTTTACTCCGAAAAATTCTACCAGAATAACATCGCTAAATCGATCAACTATCAGAGGTAAATAAAATTAAAGTGCTCCCTAAACATCTTGAAAAAAGACATAAATCTAGTCTATCACTCAACTCTGTTTCTATTCAAGATCATCTCATAGAGGCTTTTAATTCACCCTTTACCGTGTAATTACCTATCTCTAGTGATTTAAATGTCACCCTCTAGTAATATAAATACATGTTGGATTGCTAAGGAACCAACTAGTCTATCCCCATAATGACATTGAAACCATATCTCTCAAGGATGAAGAGGTTACCTAAAGAACGATGGATTCATATCTTAGGGGGGAACTCCTTACACTAGAATAATCTCTCCAAACATATACCCAAAAAAGATTCAAGTGTCATCCCCACACTAATGTTCAAAATCATATGTATGAGACATTACACAATTTCCACATATATGAATGAATGTGAATTTAAAATATCAAACAATGAAGAAACTAAAGTAGTTAGTACAAGAATAGTACCTCATATTGTAGAGGTCATGATGCTCTACTCCTCGAGAAAAGGGTTCAATACATAGATATGGATAGATCTGCAACACTAAGATACAACCTGGTTGAAATGAGTAGGTTGATCCTACAATGACTATACATTTGAAGCATATATACCTTTTACACAACCACATACTTTTCATAAATGGTCGGTAGTACTCTAGATAACATACTGAAATTGGGTTACTAATTCCCCTCATTAAGGCATAGACTATTTGGATCCTCTACCACTAAGAATAGATGAAAAGGTCCTAAAAATGATAAATATGCCACAAACTACCTTAGAATCAACACTAGATGTCTTATTTGGGACATGAGGTATTATTATTTCCTAGCTTTCCATAATTTGTACGAACCACATAATAGTCATTGGATGTCATCAGGCTGCTACTTCACCCACATGCACTCTCAAAGTGAAATTTCTAAGCACTAGTCGAACCCCTTCATATCACACTTCTTAACCACCACTGTCTACACCATTTTCCACTCTTGGGTTCTTCCTGTTGATGAGGGGGTAGTTTAAAATTATGGAGATGGTGTTTAACTAAAATATATTCACCTTAGATCGGATCGAATATATGATCTAACCCACAAAACTTCTCGATGCCGCCAGTGTGTCTCTAGAAATAGTCAGTGTGAAGTGATGGATCTCCCTAAACCAAGAATAATTGATCATTATATAAATAGTAACCTTCTATTGATTCATAAACTCTATATCTTGTTCTAATCTCATTCTATGGTGAAACAAATAGTCATATAAGATTGTATGAAAGCCAATTCATTCCATATCCTGATGATGATATGTTAGGGTGATAACATACCAATATAAATTGGTAGAATCTCAAATAATATATATATATATATCAATCTCCACTGACCTCTCAAGAGGTGTATCTAGGTGCTCTTATATAGTTAAAATATCCTCTATACATAAATCTATAGCCTGAGGACCACCATCCCGAAAAAAGGGCATATGTCGCCACTAAAATTTTCACATAAATTTTTCCATATAAGTGGAAGGTCATCAGGATCCCAACATGTTTTTTATGTCCCTCAAGAATCCCTCATGAAAATGTTGCTCAGTTTCTAAGTTGGATATATTATGAGGTTTCACATGTGGTACTACCAGTGGGTTAGGTCCGACAATATTGAGAGTATGGTCACTTACACCATCTTAACGATCGACCTAAGGACATCATGATGGAATAGCTCTACAATTATGAAACACATGACTTAGATAAATATTTGGTAATATCATAATCTATACGTATAGAACATAATAATCACAAATACTTTCAATACGCAATTCAATCCTCATTATACATTCCTTAATCCAAATTTGGGTGACGTACATATCATAAGAAATGCAAGATATACTATGAAATTCCAACTACTGATGTTGGTTCGAGGTAATGTTCTATTCAATATATGAAGATATTTAGTATACAAAGAGTTAATTGCATTATATAGAGTAAAAAATCATTTAATTTTAAAATGAAATCTTCATTTAACATCAACCATTTTATTCTAAAATTTAAATTTATTCATATTCATACTCAATTTTATAGAAAATAATTTAAATTGGTTTAATTATATAGATTTCCCTTTTCTATTTATAAAGGCTCGTAAACTATATATATTGAAATATAGTAATCATCTAATCGCAATAATAAACATTTTTTACACCACATGTCCAATGGTCCATGACTCAATGTGTCGTAATTAACTATTTAAGGTGTATGCATCACAATATGTAGGAAAACATTACTAGGATGATATTAGAACATTAAGTAACTAATTATTTTTCTCATTACACTAAAATAAAAATTATAAATATTTCATATATTGAATTCATGGAACTCATGGAAAGCACAGGCAATGCATTCAATGAGATGAACCTATATGGAATGGTATAACGCATGACTTGTAAATATCTACATTCTTATGATGATATATGAGCCAAAACATTATTTCTGTACCAGGACATGGGTAAAATAGAATCTGAAATCCTAATAATAGTAAACGTAACATATAATGTGTTCACTCAATAGTGAAATCAAAACAATTGTAATAATAAGAATCCAAGAAACACGAGTTCCCATCCTTGGTAATTTGGATTTTCTCTGTATGTGGGTTAGATACACTCAATAATAGTTTCATTACCTAATTATGAAATTTTCGTCTCTTTTCTACAATCCTGAAATAATAAGGATATTAAAATAATCATCTAATACTACTTTGTTATGTCATAGCCTAGCTTTCTTGATAATAGTTTTCATGACCCTCCTTAGAGGGGATTTTTTCGTGACTACCGATAGCCCACCTTCAATAGACCACTGGATGGTTACTGGCACCGAGTAGGCCTATCCCATAAATGGGAGGCATTATCCTAAATTATTTTTACACACGTACACATCTCTTAGCCACAAAATTCTCAAATGGAAAATAACTGAAATGATGAATGCGTATATTTAAGACCCAAAAACATAATATGGCGGTGAATGTATTGGAAACTAAACTAGGGAAAAACTCCCATTAAAAAGAGTATATAACAAAATTCTAGCCTAAAAGTAAAATGAACTATGACTACTGTATAAAAGTTTTGAGAACATACCTTTGTCTATCAAATATCACTAAACATCATTTGCTCCTCACCAACCTAGGACTCTTTCTAATGTATGATGGTCTTCACAAGACAAGACACATGCGAGAAAATACTGTGTAGGTGTGAGTATTACAATGCTCAGTAAGATGCACTAAAATCACAATACAATATGAAAAATGAAATTACAGTCATATATACACTTGTATATGTCTATAACACATATAACTAGAATATCTAGATATACTCAAGAGATATATGAAAACATCTATAAGTCATACCCAAATGAAATCCACAAGATTCTTCTCAATGAATTCTCATTCTCGGATAACTGACTCCTTGATCCACGTTATCATCGAAGACACTGGATGAAGAGGTATAGCTCATTTGAGCACCATAAAAAGAGGACACATTGGTCAATGAAGACAATGAAACACATGGGTGGGTTCATTTTCAGAACTATCTAGGGGACACCTTGGATCACACCCAGAACTAACTAGGGGATACCATGCACCCAATATGGATCAACCCGCTATAAAGGGGAGCACACCCAGAAATAGTGGCGGGGGGGGGGGGGTTTCCGCAGTCCCTACCGATGCGGCCCGCTGGATGGATGAAAAGCTCTCTACTCAAGGAAGTTACTCGATTCCACATATTCCACTATGGTTTATAGAGGATCACACTCATGTATTGGGAAGGGATACCATACTCAATCTGAGAATCAACCTCTAGTGGTGATTATAATCTAGTGATGTTGATGTAATGCCACACTAAAACTTCAAGGAAAAGACCAAGGGAACACTCTCAACCTACATTGTTCAAAAATCAAAACTCATCACATGGCTCAAAATTCTCATCTGAATGGCAACATCAAAGTGATGTAGATGATTCATCATTTGGACTATCCATTTAGGAGATATTCTTTTTTGAGTAAAATTTCCCATAAGCCAACCAAGGCCGATGGAACTAACATTGTGATTTATCGACTACATGCATGGACCGACTACGTGTGTGGACTAATTGAAATGGTCAGTCCACATACCACACCTTATAGGCCACTGTAGTTGACTGTCGTGGTCGATCGTGGGGTCACAACACCTCGCGGTAGCCTAAGCTATCGCGGCTCAAGGTCAACCATCATGGTCGATCATATATCATTCGACACGGTGACATCGGGTCTGACCCAGTTCCTAGTCTAACCCAACTGGCCTGACTTAGCCAGCATGGCCTATACTACTTTGTCCTAGTACACTACACTTAAACCGCTCCTCTTTCCCTGTTCCACTTAGCCTTCTCCACTTGGACCTCTGCGCTTAGCATGTGTCCCACATGGCTATGCCTCCATTTCTACCTCTATCAGCCCCCATGTTGCCTCCTCCACTTATCCCACATCACCATCATCATGAACATCATCCCCACCATCATCTCCATGGCTACTATTGGCCAAAAATTCCACATTTGGCTCTTCCACCATGCACCATGTCCAGTAGACAGTTCCGCACCAGTGGTCCCTTCCTCGAGCCACCACATCTCATCTACTTCCCGAAAAACAAAACACCTATAAATCTAGTCTTCATGGGTATTGATCTATACAGATTCAGCCTTGTCCTTCAATTCACCTCGAATTTAGGGATCCAATCATGTTCAGAACCAATTGGAAATGTTGATCGGAGAACAATGGTGTTCTAACGGTGAAAACATAAAGAACATGGGTGAAATATATAAAGAGATACTCTGAGGAACGATCCTCGAAAAAATTTTCTTTTCAGACTCAATTCATTTTCTTTTATAATGATAAAGGATGTGGGATAAATCAACAAAACAATAATAAATCCATTAATTGGAATCTACCGATGATGCACATATCAATTTGAATTCATTTAATTGATCCATTTTCTTCTAGAATTAAAAATGGTATATAAATCACAAGATAATATCATCCTACATATATTTGGTTTAATTACTACTGAGGAACAAGGCATCATATCAATTTTTGGAAATATCCATCGAATCTGAGGTTGTGTCGAATCATTGATCCTTGATTCATCATCATCCACCTAAGAGGATTATCCAATGTTATCTCTAACATTCCTTTGGTGTCTCTATAGTTATACGGATAACCATGGATTTCGTCATAAGGATACCATTAAAGGAAAAAAAATTCATGTCGAAGAAATAAAAATTTTCTAAATTAATTTATTCTTTTTACATCCCTGAAATATTTTTCCACAAAATACCTACACAAATTATTGTCAGGTCTCTCCTAGGGTAAATCCGCTATTTTGAACTCAACAGTTCCCTCTTATTTCTGATATGGGTACCCTTTTAATATTTATTCTACTTTTTCAGTAAAACGATGTGCTTGTGATGCTATATATTATAATATTTCTTAAACATTTGTTTTGATCACACTAGGTTATGAAATCACACTATTTGTCTGTGCATTGGTATAAAATAAGTCCATATAATATTAAAGAATAATAAACCAAAAATACAATATGTCACATTATACCCACCTTGGGTCTTTACGTGCCCAAAAATAAAAATAAAAAGTCATACTCAAACAGATGAGGGTACTGAGCATGAATCTAAGCCAACCACTCTTATGTTCTCCCCTAGATATTTTTGTGCTACCACTATACATGAAACAATGCAATTGATCACCCATAGAGGATCCCCTCTTACAGATCCTCAATATCTACCAGGTACTCTAAAAATGATACTCCATACTCGTTGTCTATCTCTCCCTAGTCGATGGCATGCAATGGGTCATGCATGTATCTCCTCAGCTGCAACATGTCAAAGATTTCGTGTACTCGATCTAACTATGGTGGTAAATCTGAAAGGTTTTCCACCTCTGCAAATCTATACAATTTCTAGAATGTTCTGATGAACCTTGTAGATAGATTCACTACCCATCTAAATCTTCATAATCCCTGTCAAGGTGAAACCTCAAGGAAAACACAATATCCTTCCATGAACTCCAAAGGCCAATATTCCCTACTAGCATAAGAATTCAGATAGCTCTGTTTAGTTTTCATCCACTCCAGGGTGATCTATACCCTCTCTGTACTAGATTTCCCCAACACTGGTCCCATGACTGCTGACACTCATGGGTCAGTCCTAAAAAGTGGTGACATATAGGGTCACATGTATAAAGTCAAAAATATTTTCATACTAATGGTTGAATGATAGCAATTTTTATTTTCAAAATCCACCAGTGGTAGGTGATCCTCCCAAATATATAAAAATTCTAACATACAAGCCTATAGTATTTTCTCCAGAACCTGAACTGTCCTCTCAATATGGTCATCTGTTTCAGGGGGTAATGTTGTGATCAAGCATACTAAGATTCTAAATTCCTCCAATAATCCCTTGAAAAAGGATGTAATGAGATAATAATTATTATAAACTATCTTAGATGGGACTTTATGGAGTCAAACTATCTCATGAACGTAGAGGCATCCCATTATGTCTACTGAACTCTCCTCCTAGATAGTTAGTACGTGGGCCAACTTGGTGAGTCATTAAATGATCACCCAGATAGAGTCATTCACGATGAATGTACATGGTACACCCTTCATGATGTCCATTAATATTTCATCCCACTTCCATTATAGAACCTTAAAGGATTGAGCTAAACTTTTTATATCCTGATGCTCAGACTTCACTTGAAGAAAAGTAAGTCATCGAGAATCAAAATCTTCAACTCCTTTCTTCATCCTTGACCACCATAACTGATATCAAAGTTCCTGGTTTTTCATTTCCAGACCTCGATTTATCTCTAGTTTGGATGTATGAAACTCCCTCCAAACCTCATCATGGTACACCATTGGTACTACTTTGTGTCCTCTAAAAAGAATGATGTGCTCTCCACCATTCAAATTTTAATTTTGAGTATGCTATATGAACATTTGAGCATGTATGATCTCATAGTTTGTGTCCCTAATTGATCCTCCCTAACTCGTTGTGATAGTATAGGGGTGAAAACCATCTACTATTGGTATGTTTCTCCATATCCATCAAATAAGGATAACTGCAACGAGACCAATTACTCTAACTCATTGTTCAACAACTATGAACTAGATCTCCAGGTGATAGCATATGCCACCATGTTCCCCTTCCCAATAGTATAGACAATCTAAAAGTCATAGTGTTTGAGGAAATATAAAAAACACCTCTATCTAAAGTTCATATCATTCAAAGAGAATATATACCTGAGACTATTGTGATCATAGTAGATAATAAACCACTCTCCCATTAGGTAGTATCATTACATCTTCAATTCAAAGACTATTACTACTAACTGAAGATAATTTTTTGTGTAGTTATGTTCATGTGTTGTCACCTTGCATGAACCATAGTCAATAACCACTTACATATACATCAAGACACAACCAAGGCTGGTCCCTACTCCATCACAGGACGCCGCATACTTGACGCCTTCCTCTGATTACTTTAGGATTGTAGTACTCGTCAACCTCTGTCTCATATTTTGAAATCCCAACCAGCACATTTCTGCCCACATGAATGGCTTCCCATTTCGTGTTAAATATTTCTTCGGTGATTCTACTCTAGAGAAGATAGGTCCAAACCTCCAATAGTACTCGTCCAGTCTAGGGAAAACTCTATACCTCGGTAACACTCTTGGGTGGCTCCTAAGAAAGCAGTACATTACCTTTGCTAAATCCACTACAACTCCATCCTCTTAGGTGAATTATCCCAAAAAATTAACCTCTCAAATCCAAATATAACACTTCTAGATATTCTCTTTATGTTGAATCTCTCGGAGTGTGTCTAGGACCATCCTTAAGTATCTTGTTTTCTCATCCTCAGAGGTCGAATAAACTAGGACACAATCAATGAAGACCACCATGAACCAATCAGAGTAAGGTTGAAAGATCAGGTTCATGAGTCCCATGAACACTAATAGATAATTAATTATTCCAAACATCATCACAAATTACTCATAGTTACCATAAATACATTTGAAGTTCGTCTTCATAATATCATCATCTCGTACTCATAGCCGGTGATAGCCTGATATGAGGTCCAACTTTGAGGACCATCTTACCCCTTTCAATTAATCAATGAGATCATTGATCCTCTTTAATGGATAATTGTTTTTCATATCCATATTTTTTATGTGCTGGTAATCTACACATAACCTCGTGCTCCCATCTAGATTCTTAAGAAACAAAACGTGGGATACCTATGGTGAAAAGCTAGGACACGTGAACCCTTCATCAGCAAGTCTTCCAAATTCACCCTTAGCTCACGAAGATCTTTGGGAGCTATCCAAAATGTAGGTTTAGATATATGAGTCATGTCGGGGTCTAGATCAATGCAGACTTTCATACCCCTATGAGGAGGTAAACCTTGAAATTCTTTAATAGAGACATCCTCATACGCTTCCACCACTCTAGGAAACTGATGACTCATATCATCTACTACACCATGTGTGCAGATAGAAAATAGATGAGTAATTGGATGAACCCTCATATATTTGATTCCATCCAGTTCTTTCTGTGTTTCCTTATCACCGACAAAGAGAAACATGGTTCGATCATTGCAGAAACACAACACTCTTCCCCAAAAGCAGTCTATCTGTGTATGAATTATGGATAAACAATAAATACCAAGAATGATATTGTAAGGCCTTAAATCCACTATTAAGAAATACCAAAAAAACTCCCACCCCAAAAATTCAAGTCCAATAATTGTCACCATCATGTGATCATCAAATCTCCTCCAGTAGTAGTCTTTATTTGTTATTTTCAAGTCAATGGTTAAAATAAAATCTAAGAGTCCTAGAAAAGATTCATGGAAATAAAGAAATGACTAAAACATGTGTCTATAAAAACAATATCTATGTTTTAAATTACATAGATTATACATAGTATCATCCCTAGTGCCCCAGGGTCATAAGACCCCATCACCTATAGTTGGGATTATCCATGTCCATGAGCTCCCTGGGCCTGGAGTGGACCACCTGGGGTTGTGGTAGCAATAGGTAGAAGCTCTCACCACCACCTTCTACCCTTTTGACCCCTCTTCCACATTCTTCATTCTATAGAACACCATGATTATATCTTTTTTTCTACCTTGTGGGTCCCTCGACTATCTCTTGAATAGTTGTATGACTGGTCGGGCACTATCATGTCAGTTGCCACTGACCGCCACTTGAGTAACATTGTCTATCCCTTGGCTGCTTTGAGCTACCGTAGGAGCCCTACACAGCTAACCTTGAGTCCTGGGATTACCCCTTATTTCTCTAATAACTCTTTGATACCTACGGTTTTCATCTGATACATGCAGATGAGGTCTCAACTACATGATTCCAACTGAAATCACCCAATAATTGTGTCTTCTCTTCAGAAACACTCTTCACTAGAAGGGCTCACTCTGTACCCCTGCATAAGTTTGATTGCTAAGGGATACCACCAATTCCCTGATGTCTTGACTTAAGCCCTACTTGAATGTACACTCCCTAAATAACTGATCTTATAATATTTCCAATGATTAGAGTGAAATATTAAAAAACCTTGTTGAATACACCACCATGGTTATGCTTCATTGCTGAGGATATAGAAGATCCTCTATGTGTACCGATCACAACATGGACCAATAGAACTCCTCGCTAAAGAGATTCTCAAATTGTATTGAGGAGAGAGCTATCTCATCATGTGACTTGGTCAGCAAGCTCCACCAGTGCCCTGCAGATCCCTAAATAAGACACGTGGAAAGACATCTATCTGGTTGGCCTACATCCTAATAATGAAACAAACATGGGTGACTACCTATAGATAATATTTATCCATCTAGGTTTCTATCTCACCTAGAAACCTAGTATGTCACTACCTCTTCATCCCATGCAATGCACACCTCCTATATACATCCTCGGCTAGATGTGATAGTAGTAGCTGCTTCTCGATGGATGTTGGTACAACTTTTAAACCACTCGAAGGTGACATCTAGAATAAATTTTCTTATTCTGATTCCTCATCACTAGGCAGATCATCCTCATGACCATATGGTAGAATCCTAGATGATGGTCTATGTAGAGGCATATAGAAAGTAAAACAAGATATTCCATTAACTATAATGTATATACGGGGAGCTGAATCAAGAAAGAAATGGAATACTCAACCATTCTTATATGATTCATGTACCACTTTTTCTTGCAACCAGAGATTCGTTGTACCGAGTCTAAAAGTAGGTTATAGAAGTTGTGGTGTATGGATTCCTTGGTTTCTGAACAAACATTGGGGTCCCTATCCTAAAATCCGAACTCAGAACTCTTAGCATTATTTCCCCAAACCAACCACATGGACTCCTTATCCTAAAGTATAAACTAATTCCTCTGATACCACTC
The DNA here is from genome assembly GCA_963277665.1 of Viscum album. NCBI lineage: Eukaryota > Viridiplantae > Streptophyta > Magnoliopsida > Santalales > Viscaceae > Viscum > Viscum album. The sequence continues at coordinate 1,732,817,063 of OY728155.1, read as the reverse complement.
TTTTAAGACACTTCATAGAGGGGCTCAGGTATTCAATACCCTTATACCACCTCCAATGGGCCAGGGGATGGTGACTAGCACCGACTAGGAATATTCAAGAAATGGGAGGCATTAGCCTAATGTAAATGTACACATGCACACATATCCAATCAACAAAATTCAGAAATGTAAAAGAGCTGAAATAACTCAAGCATATATATAAGATCCCACAACAGATTGTGATAGTGACTGTACTAAAAAGTAAAAAAGTCTAAAAAAAGCATCCAAAAAAGATTATGTAATATAAGTCTGACTTGAAACTATATGTTACTAGTAATATTGTCTAAAAGTTGGAGTAACACACCTCAGTCTATTCTGTCTCACTAAGCACTACCTGGTGCCGATCTTCCTAGGACTGCATCAAAAGGTTGATCGTCTGCACAAGACAAGCCATGTGTGGGGAAATCCCATGCTGGAGTGAGTATAAAAATACATACTAGGACACTCCAAAACCACAAATCAATACAACAAATAAAATTATAGTTGGCTCTATAAAGGTATATATCTACTGTATATATAAAATGAATGTCTAGATATACTCCCGAGATACAAAACATTGTCAGGTAGTCATAAACTATTCTCAGCCATTGGATTTTGGTTGAAACACGCTCATTCTGGGATAACTCGCTCCTAGAGCCACCTTATCGTCAGAGACACTCGAAGAAGGAATCTTGATCATTAGGTAAAATGACCAAGGATATTGCATTGGTCAAGAAAGACTATAACACAAAGAGAGGGGTCATTCCCAAAACTGACTGGGGGATACCACAGATTAGGCCCAAAATTGACTAGGGGATACCACTTACCCAATCTGGATCAACCCACTATGCAACGTATCATTCTGAGACACACTATGGTATAAAATGGACCCTACCGATGCATCCCCCTAGATAGAGGATCAACACCCTGCTCAAGGAGGTTACAAGATTCCATAGACTCCACTTAGGGTGAAAGAGGATGTCACTCTAGTCTCAGGGAGGGATACCATACTCTATATGAGACTCAGTCTCTATAGGGGATTAGGATATAGTGATGTGGATGTATTATCGTACATTACCTTCAAAGAAATGACCAAGGTAACTCTCTCAACATATATTGGTACAAACAAAAAACTCACTAATTGTCTCAAAATGACCATCTCAATGTCAGGGTCTCAATCCCATAGACATATCATCGATTAATTGCTCTGTTTAGGAGATACTGTTGTTTGAGAGAACCCACATGTAGGCCTATGGTAGAATACAGACCAATCATTGTGGTCAAACACCATGGTTGGTTAACATACCACGCAGTGTGGCTGTAACAGTGGGTTGACCAGCACAGTCAATCCACCTGTCAATCCTGATTGGCAGCTACAGTCAACCGTTGTGGTCGATATTTTCTCCTTCATCCTGGTGAACCCAGGTTTTACCTAGGTCTGACCCAGTTCCTAGCCTCACCCCTGGACCCTTCCCATGGCCCGAACCATCCCTCTTGGCATGCTCTGATGAGCTCACGCCCCATACGGCACTACCCCCACATCCTTTTCCACTATCCCCCACATCACTACCACCAACGATCACACATCGTCGGCACTTCATACCCCCATTTCCACCAACATATTACATGGTTTTCTTCACTGGCCACAATCGATACACGATGCTCCACCACCCCGACCCACCGTCGGCTGTCTGTCTCTGGTGATGCATTGTTGGTCCCTTCCAAATACCATTTTGCATCTTATGATGCCCAAAAAACAAAATGTTCCTTGATATAATCTATGTGCGTCTCAATATAAACATTTTTGGACTTGTTTGTCGATTCACCTCAAATTCGGGGGTCCAATCTTGATTGGACCCACCAAGAAATGACAATATAGGAACCACAGGGTTCCAACAGAGAAGAATGTGATGAACATGAATAATGGGAGGAATCACAAAGAGTAACCCTAAGGAATGAACCTATACCATTTTTTGTGTCATACTTGATTTGTTTTCATTGAAATGATAACGAAAAAGGATAAATCAATGAACCAAAAATAAATCCAAAAATTTTAATCTATCAATGATGTGCGTATCTATTCATATATATTGAATTGATCTATGTTCATCCGAGATTAATAATGGGATGGAAATCAAGAGTTAAAATCATCTAACCTTGATTCGATTCAATGGGTGGTCAGGAACGATGCATCATTGTGTTCTTTGGAAAGATCTATTGAATCTATGGTTTGGTTGATCGATTAATCCACAATCCATCATGCTCAGATGGATAGTATTCTCCAAAGTTCTCTCTAGTAGTGATATACTATTTCTAGGGTTATGCTTTTAACCCTAGGATTTCTATAAAAGGATTTTTTAAAGTAAAAAGTCATTTCATTGATGAAATAATTTTTTTATAAATTATGTTATTACTTTAACATCCCCCACAAATTTTTCCAAAAATAAACTACTTCAACAAAAGTAATATCATTCCTAGGGTAAAGTTGTTATTCAAAACTCAATGTTCCCCTAAGATTTCTAATCCAATAATAAATTTAATAGTTATTCCACTTTTTTTTGGAAAACCACATGTGCATACTATTATAAATTTTAATATTTTTTTAAAATGTTTTAGGCACATCGGGCCTCAGATCGCACACCATCTCAGTGCATGGTCTCAGAATCAAGCCAAATAGTATCCAAAAATAACACATACAAAATCCAAGATGTTAAAATAGTAGATGAACCAGTGGACCCCAATCCCAAAATCAAACCACCCCATATGCTATAGGAAACTGACTATAAGTGACTGTCTATGGTGATATTTTGGTGGGCTATAACCTTATAATTATAGTGGCCCAATGGGGAGATAAAAAATAAATTGCTGGAGATTAATAATGAGTAATAAATAATCATAATTAAATCCTATAGATAGTAATAATACATAAAACCAAAAGTTTCACCATATAAAAATGACGAGTTTTTCATGAAGCTATAAAAAATGTTGGCACACTTACAAACATGTATATAAAAAGAAGAAAATACAAAAAAGGATATCTAATAAAATCACAATCCATGGATTGGTCCAATTCTCTCAAAATCCCATTATATAATCAATCAAGAATCCAATAAAAGTTGATTTTACTTATCCCTACCTACATCAATGAAGTATGTCTCGGTACCAAACAGTATCTCAAAAATGGTGTGAAGTACACTCAGTAGGACACTATTGATAGTTTCTAGAACTATCTACCTAGTAAATATAATATTAAAAGTGTGTAGATATTGAAATTAAATACTATAAATGGTAATGGTTCGGATTTGGTTCCTAAAGGACACCAGGAATACACTACCGACTTCATTCTATTTCAAAAACAACATCTAAAAAGATGTCACCAAGAACATATACATACATACATACATATATATATCTATATATACGAATGTATGTATATATATTCTCTATATGAATAATGATGTTTATATCCACATATATATATACACATAGTGTTATCTAGAATCCAAGGCATAACTCAAGATTCAATGTCTATTCACTAGAGTCTAATAAAATAATAATGGACACCATGTATAAGTATCATACATTATAAGGGTTTTGATTCCCTAGTATCCTTGGTATATTGGATTCCATGTGTGAGTGTCACTAGTATATAGGATTCCATTACTAATTATCATATCAATGTGGATTCCATTCCTGAGTATCATAGGTATATGGTATCCCATTCCTGAGTATCATATTAGTAAGGAAACCATGTTTGAGTTTCACAATCAATAAATTGTCAAATAGAATTTAGTATGAGCTAATATATGGTGTATAAGTCACTATTGTTCCACTTTAATAAGGGTGTAACCATTTTTAATATAAAATCTTTTATCATTCTCACACAACTCACTTTCATATAATTTATTATATTCATTGCATTTATATGAATAACCATAACTACTTAAAAAGAGGTTTAGACATAAAACTATTTGTAAAATCATGGGTTAATTCCATAAGCTCACACTAAGTGGTATAATTAATCCAAATAGAGCTATTCCAACATTAGAAACGAAGCACAAGCTCATTTATATCAAGGAGTACATTTTAAATAATGAACAATGTTAATTTTTATAGAAAAACCTTGAAGATAAGATGTCATACATCATGAAACATAATTTAAATCAATACAAAATGAGTTAAAATTACTACACCACCTACCCTGTGGAGGTAAAGGGGTCATATTTTATTGGATTTAAATTTTAACTAGAATTAAAGAAATCTTCAAATCAGACAAACACCCTAAAAGTAAGGAATATTATATTTTTCCAAAAAAAGTCCAAATTAATCAAGATAAACCAAAAAATTAATTTAATGTATCAGATCCCTTATGAGGAGGAATCCAATTAGACAAATGGTGTCTTGATTAGAGTTTGAATGATGGAGAACCAAAGGGCCCTATAAATAAAGATAATGGGAACTCTCCAAGTGTGGTTGTTATGTGGATGAATGAATAATGTGAGTCTTACCCCTTTTCATAAAAATCTACAACATATCCAAGAATAGAATATAATTTATGTTGTGAATTTTTCAGGTTTTCCCCCTCAGAGATAAACCTATTCACATCATAAATGGGGTTTGGCGAGACAAATTCATGTCATAAATTGGTTCTGTATCTAGGCTCCATCCCCACTGATAGTTTCTTCCCAAAAACCAACCCACCATTTTAAAGGCATATTTACTAGGTCAAAGCCAAAAATATAAACATAACAAGGCTTTACTAAAATTTAAAGGATCTATACCTCATATAAAAAGGTCATAAACTTATAGCCTCCTTGGAAATGAATGAATTATGATAAAAATTTCATACTAGAGGCATATGACTATGAGATAATATTATAAAATGAGAAAACTTTTGTGGTTTTAGGATGAAATTATAGGTAATAATGGTTTCATGAAAGGCTATAATTTTTATCCTTTTATATGTTAAGAAAAGGCCTCTTTTGTGAACACTCATTATTTTTCAAAAATGGAATGGAACTATTAAATGGTAATTTATTTCAAAATCATAAAATACTGGATTTCATATTGATATAATGTCTATACAACTGCAAAACAAAAATTTATTTCATGTTATAAACATGTTTCGAGCACTTAATTGCATTATTTTAACATTTATTTATTTTAGTTTTTATCTTGGTAACTATTTTTAACCCTTATAAATTTATGTTATATTAAAAAATATAATATTTCCCATAATTTTATTAAGTTATAATCCAATAAAATATTCTTCATATAATCCTATTCCATTTATAAATTTTAAAAAAATAACTTTTAAATTAAACTATTTAACATATAGAAAAAAATTTGAGAAAAAAATATTATTTCCATCAACAAGTGTTCTTAATATATTATATTAATGATTCCCATCTGAATAAATTATATTATAATTATATATATGTTTAGAAATAATATTATACTCATATTTTAGAATATGTTAATTTATTTTATTAGATAAAAAGTTCAGAATATTATTAATCCAAAATCATGAAAATAGTAGTTTTATTATTATCATATTCATTATCCATAATCTTATTAATCATAAATTTATTTATAAAAATTAAATATATCTTATTAAATTTTATATAAATACTTATCTAAAATATAAAATCAATATTTTAGATTTAATTTCTGTAGGTGATGAAAAAAATTTAGGTGAAAAACAAAATTTAGAGTAAAATATTGAATAAATTTTCAAAAGGATAAATATAGGTTTCATAAATTAGAAATAGATTTTTTAAATGATTTATTTTAATTTAAAAATATATATTTTTATATAAAATTGTTTAAAAATACTATAATTTTATTCTTGTATTATGATAATTTCATAAAAGTGGTGGTATTTGCAAAATTGGTATTTCTGTACTATTCACCTAAAAATATATTATTTTTAAAATTTATAAAAAAATCACCTTGTCCTAATTTTGATTTTAGAAATTAATAAATAAATTCATTTTTTAAAAATAAAATTCTAAATCTTTTTAATTTATCTTTCAAAAGATCTTTCAATATATATATAAATAACTATTATTTTGAAAATACATTTATAAAAAAATTAATATTTTTAATCATACTTTGTATATATTTTAAAATTTATTAAAATATTATTTACGTACTATAGGAATAATTATTATTTTATATCCTTAATATAAAATATTTTTTTGGCTCATTTTAGTTCATTTAAACTTATTAAGAACGTGATTGAACATAGTATTTATTTATAAATAATATTTTTAAAATATCAGGGTGTTTCAGAATCAACCATCAGTGTTTGAGAATATAATCACTCTCGGATGAGTGACTAATATTATTACCTAAATATATACTTAGACCTATTATCCAATCCAAGGATATTGCAACTATATCTGGTTAGAAAATCAATCATTAAAGTCATGAGATTAAACTTTTTTTCCATTATAAAAAACCAAGAAAGAACATCATATCCATTCTATCTAGCCATCCGTCAACTCCACAAGGAATAGGGTATATTAAAAATTTATTATGATTTAATACTAGAAAAATTATATTCACATTTAAACCATTTCCACATTCTGTGGTGGTTTTAAAAAAAACGTTTTTCACAATAATATAAATTTGGTGATCTTATTATACACTACGATTATTGTATCTGTAACCATGGGAACATCTATAGAATATCCTTCTTTGTTAAACTCGTAAAATTTTACTTTCAATACCTCCTTCCCATTATAATCAACAACTCCCTTCATAGTTACTATAATTCTACTAAGGAATGAATAGAACACTTAGAAACATCAACAAAATCTTACCTAGAATAAATAACATGCATCACTTATTACAAAAAATTGACATTCAATTAGTTTATGAAACTAATTTAACTATATTACCAATAGATCAAAACACATGTTCACCTGTATTCTTGATTTCATAATGTTCAAAGATTAAAAAATTAATTACCCACTCATTAATTCAAATTGAGTGCGAATTATACCCCGAAATGTTTTTAGAAAAACCCATAAACAAAATCTCATATGTCTCAAGAAAACCTAGACGCCAAAAATGGTAGTGGTGGATAAGGACTCATATATAATTTCCATTATATGATCCATCACCTAGTATTTGACCTAAAATTTCTCAAAAATCTTGGCTCTATATAATAACATAACTTGAACAAGTTATCATCTTCATAACCATGTATAACTATGATCTCAATGATATACATGATAGGTACACAAGTGAAATCACCAATAACTAAAGTATTATAAATTATTCCAAAGGTCTATTGATATCAAATGGTGATATATTTACCAATTAATTTTTTATAATTTCATACAAATAAAAAATCAAACAAATTATAAAAAAATAAACATATTCTGAGTGCCATAATGGAATCACCAATGTACCAATATATTTCATAAAAACAACCATAATACATTTGTAAAATCCCGAAGAAATATAAATAGTATAACTAGAACATAGAAAAAATTATATATAGAAAAACATCCAAAAACATCCAAACATCAACACCTAAACTCAATACTATATCTAGAGAACAACCCACAACTGTATAAGCCTGTTCACTATATATAAGTATCCAACCTTTAAAATTACTTAATCATGAATTTTAGACAAGAAAATATATTCTTACACATTGAGGATATTTTCCGGTTTAGAGTTATATGTAATTACAACATAAAACATACATAACATCTCATAATCATACATGTGGATACTATTAAAAATAAATATATTTTATAAAATATATATAAAATTTAAAATAAAATATAATTTCCTTGAATAATATTCATGAAATTTAAATTTCATTTCTTCTTTCTCTTTCATATCCTTAATACATGTGATCAAATTTAAAAAACTTGGGATTAGCACAAATAGCTCAGTAAGGGATATAAAGAATGATATTTTTAGACAAGTGATAACATAAAAACCAATAAAACTCATAATCATAAAAACACATATAAATAGAAACATCGTGTAGATTAATTGGGACATATTTACCATAATAATCTTTGATTAACCCTTACACATTGAATAACCTTTTAGTCAACTTCCATCTCTATAGTACCCAATGCATTGGAAAGCTATAATAGGGATCATCTGTCATATCTTGGGTTATAATGGGATCAACCAAACATATATTGACCTATAATAGGGATTAACCATTATATAATGAGCTATAATGGGCTCAACAAAACATAAATAATGCCCAAGGAACATATCATTAATAAAACACTTCATAAGTCATTTACACCCATGACCAAAACACATTCACAATTAAAAATACCCTTTTGTGAAAATGACTCTTAGAACATATACACTACAAAAAATCTAATGAAATATTATTATTAAAAAAACCTATAATGGAGACACTATGGTAATAGAAAATCAAGGAATTAAAAGAGTACACTCATGTCCTAAAAAGGGAACAATCTCTTTGGATTTCATAAAGGATAAATTTAAAAGGAATTTAAGAGGAAAGGCCATTATAAATAACATTACATTTGAGTGAGAATTGATTAAATGAAGGTAATATGTATTTATACTGTAAAAACACATAATAAAACAGTATATAATTAAATTACATTTTTCCATTCATCTTTTCAGGATATGACCCTTTAATATGAAGGTTAACCCAAAGAATAGAAATTAGGTTTAGAATTTACTTATGAAATTTTGAAATGTAATTGGGAGTACATGGGATGGATTAATGAGAATGAAAGAGGTCAATCATAATAAATAAATAATAAGGGAAGTATGTGGGTGTAAAAATATACCCCATCCTTATGAATTAAAAATTAAAGAGTACAACATATAGGAGATTCTTGAATAAAATTGAGAATGAGAGGATCCCTTACCTTAGGTAAAAATTCCATCAACATTGTTTAAACATCTTGTATGAAGATTTAAATAGCATTATTAATATTTTATAGAATCATATTCATGTTTGTAACACAGAAAATGATCTTTTTATAACATCATTGTACTAATTCAATAATAATAGTTATTTAATTCCTTTGTTTTTATATAAATTATTCACAAGGGTTCTATGATCAGTTCGTGATGGATATTCTGGTCGATTGGAAGTGAAAATTCAAAATTGGAATGTAATCATATTTAAATATTTCCAAAACCATAAATTATTCCATTTATCATTTTGAATTCTGGAATTAGTATGATTCATAAGTTAAAACATTATTGATATTTGTTTAGGTCATTTTAGAAATTCTTCACTCTTAATGAACTCATTTTATTTTATAAATTAAAAACATGTGTAAATAATTATTCCAATGCCTTATATAAGACATATTAACTAAATTATAATCTTTTACAACCCTAAAAACGATTTCATGACCAGCCTTTATTGAATTAAAAGTAATTTAAATCACATCATCCATGATGTTGGTAAATCGACACATCACAGATGGTGTTTTAATTTCTAGAATTAGTAGGAGAGGAGAAGAATTATAATGGTGAACCATCCATAAACATGGTGAAATACAGAATATATAAGTTAAATTATAATTCATGTTTCTTAGATAAAGGGGATGTGAGGAAAGAAGATGAATAGAAAATAAAATGAAATGAAATGAAATGAAATAAAAAAATAGGATGCTTACCTCTTGATCTATTCTCCATGAGATCCTTATTAAGGGCCTTGGTTTTGGCCTTTTTGGAAACCAGTATGTCTTGGACGTGGGCAAGGTGCTTTAGTGGAGTATTTTTCAGAACTTATATAATGCTGAAGTCTTGAGAGGTGTGGTAGGAATAGGGTGAAATGGCTGGTATTTATAGTAGAGTAGAGGAGGAGTTTTCCCTTATTTTAATAATTAGATTAATATTATTTCTCCAGACAATGAATAGCCTTAACTAATTTAAAAAATAGTAAAAGGTACATGTGCGTTCGATCTAAGTTTTCTTACATCATCCATGTTGTAAAAAATAGTATATTTAATTGATAATTTATATATACATTATTTTACCATATTTAATTATTCATCAAAATTCAAATATTTAAAAAAAATCAAAAATTCACCATAACCATTTTTAAACATGTATAATTAAAAAATGAAATCCATTTTTGGAAAGTAATTTTTTAAATAGGATTAATTTAATTTTTAAATAAAATAATATTTTATTTCCAAAATCACAATTTTAAAACATTTAAGTACTTATTCCAATATATGGGTATATCATGACTTCAATTAATTCATATATGTATACTGTTATAGGTGAGGTTACTATTAAAATGGATATGTTGGTATTCATAAGGCTAACATTACAATTCATAAGGGTATGTTACTATTCACTAAAAATTATGTTGCTCTTATCAGACTCTAAATAACTTATAGATTGAAACCCTGTATGTCCATTTTTCAAAATTAAAATCTTAAAAGTAGTAAAATTATATTTATAGGCCAGTTATAGCTATATACATAATACAGTTTTTCATGAATTTCAACTTACTTTTAAATCCTTGGGGTGTTACACTGTATATATAAAATCATTAATGATATTTATACATACTTGTTGTGTGAATTTACATTCAATGACATTAAAATTTTAAATAGTTACCACTATAACTCATTACCTATAATAAATTTAATCACGATAATATTTATATTATGTAATGTTCAAAGTGATTTATAATTTATCATTTTGAACTAAATGTTAAAAAATTACATCACTAACACTAAAATATATTATTCCTATTCCAACTTGTTCTGGATCATGTGAGTCAATATAAAAAATCCCATGGGTAAATATCTACCATGTTCCTACCTTTATCATATTATATATTTATATTCCAATGATATAGAATCACACATAATCTCGACCAATTTTGGGGCCAATCCAAACACATGGCTTCCACATCATTTAAACATCCTTATCCGAAAACATTCCTTTTAAAAAGTAAAAATATTAGATCATTATCATAAAATAACTATTAGAGTAAATCATTTGAATCAACACATTCATTACCAACATAAAACATCATAGAAAACACAAGATATACCATATTGATAAATAGATCACATATTCAAACTAATTTAAAAATTAATGACTTGAAATAAATTTTCCATCACTAACACAGAATAATTAAACAAGTATAATCATACTAAAATCTTATTCATTACTTTTTATTACATAATTTCTAGATTAACCCTCTTTAGACTCCCAAACCAAAATTTTTCCATAACATTTACCCTTTATTTAACTATATTATTGTAATATGTGCACCCAAAAAATCCCTGTAAATTACTAATAATAAATGTATAATTACGTAAAAATAAAAACACTTCTTCGATTTTTGGAATAACATTATTTTAATTAATATAAACATATTTATTTTAGAAATCACCATATAAAATTGATTTAAATATTAAAATAAATGAATATCAATAGAAACACGCATTATTTTTATAGTTTTTTGCACCCAACTCTATATTTATTAACATCCTAATGATAACTACTCATATTATCCAAACATCAATTAAATGAATTTTAATAGCATGTAAAATATTAACATATATTATTATAACTCCTTAAACACAGTATGAACTAATAAATTAGAAAATAAAAATAACTAATTAAATGATAGTTCTAGTCTCAGTTCATCAATAATGACTGTAATGTTATTTTTTACTTATTTTTTACAATAACAATACAAATATATGATATCCTCTAATTCTAATCAAATTAAACTATATAAAACAAAAAATTCCAAGAATTAGGCATATATTTATATTAAGAACATCCTATAATTTCTCATGTAAAGTTAGTCCCAAATATTGAATAAATCTTCTCAGTAAAAATTAATATAAAACTAATTAAAACATTTTTAAATATGAAAATAACATATAATATTTATGTAAAGTAGATAAAAGGTGAAGATTACACATACATAGAATTTATAATGATATTCAAACATGGATCAGAGCTTGAGATCCAATAATAATATAATGCAATCAAGAGTATATTGAATTATAATCATGAATGGTGATTTATAATTTTGAGAGTGATTAAATTGTATCACTCCTACATCATTTTGAATGATTTCCATAAACAAAAAATGATGGATTTATTGATCCAAAAATATCATAAATAAAATTTCTAAAGGATAATAAATTGATCTCTAAATATTAATGAAATTTAATATGAGTATTTCCAAATATCTACATCATAAATATCTATGTTTTTACTAGGGAATATCGACTCATTTCATAATAAATAATTATTGTGATTGAAAAAATGGAAATATTCCTTAAATAAAAAACACACTATGAGGGTATCAGGGGTCTACTTACTCACCATAGGATACCAATTCGAACCCCTTGTTATTTATGTTATTTCCACCCAGAATGGGTACCCTTTACCCCACACTAGGTATCTTGTGGATGTGAAACGACTAAATCTAATGTAATTCATCACTTAACGCCCCCCCCCCCCCCCAAACTCCTCTATACGTATAAACTTCTAAGAAAATACATGACAGAGAAAAATATATTAAAATGATTTTAAATAGTACTTATGTACACTATAAATATGTGGGTCCTTAAGATTTTTTCCAATATGTTAATATTGTCTTTGGAGAGAATCTTGATATTAATTTTTATTTTATATAAATATTTTTGTACCTTATTTCATTATTATTATACATCATAATGTTTTTTTACAATTTTTTATTATTCTTTTGTGTATGATTTTATAATTAATATAAAATTTAAATATGTTCATTCAATGAATTTTTCATGGTTTTTCTTTTATAATCACTTCTTTTGTATCTGGTTTATATATATATATATATTCATTTATACTATAATGAATATCCCAACTCAGTTGTACTTATATTACCCTTACCCAACATGTAAATAAGAATATAACATATGATATATTTACAATACTTCTGTTCAATCACTAGAATTAAAATTACTTTTTCCAAAACAAAGCTCTACCAAACTAGTATAGTAATGAATGGTTAGCTTGAAAGGGAAATAATATTATGATTTCCAAGGGAAACAAAATTCCCAAATAAAAATTATGGAATGATTATAATAAAGGTTTTGATGATGGATTGTTTGTCTTATATATATGAATATTAAAATAATTATGAGAATGTGACAATAATATATTGGTAATGAATAAAATATCATTGTGAAGCAACAATCCAATGAATAAACTAGTTAAAATTGTATTATTTTACATTGTATAAATGTAGTTAAATAAATTTTAAAAATCATGGTTGGGTTAACTAGATAAATAATATATTCAGTTACTACAATGATAAGTGATCTTATTAAAGACATAATTATTTACTTTTTGATTTCATGGGATTGTTAGTATAGAAAGTGAAGTAATATTTCTCATTATAAAAATCAACTTTTCAATGTATCCTAATAAGAAAGTCTTATAGATTAAACGTTTAATTTTTTTTCCAAAGTGTTTCTAATAAAAATAGAACATGGGCATTAATAAAGAATATTTATTAAAAATCATTGAATATTTATCATTTAAAAATGGGTTTTTTGTGAATTAAATTATTGTGGAAGATGAAAACCAATTGTAGAAATTAAATAACAAAAATGATTTAATCAAGAAATAATTTCAATAATAATATTATATAAATAATTTATCATTTTTTATCTTTATTAATATTGTATATAATAACAATAATAACAAGAATAACAACCCAAAAATCATAAAAAAAAATTAAGAAAGTTAAGAATAATATGATTCTTATCTATAAAGATATCTCATTTCTCTCTATTATGTCATCATTTGAAATATTTCTCTATATCACTAAATTAATCATCTAAACCCCTGTATTTTTTTATTTCATAAATTGATCAATGAATCAAAAAATAAATTCTATAATCCAAAAAATCATAATTTTCATCCTTTTATCCATTACCTCATCACCTCACACCCCAATACTCCATGGGGAGGCCTACATAATTTATTTTCTTTATTATAGCGACTTTTAAAAAATATAATTAAAGAAGGTTCTTCCCCACAAGATTTCATAACGTTCCCCAAGTAATAAGAATATATAATTATTTCGAAGTAGGGATTAGTACTCTATAGCCATGTATAATAATATCTCAATATGTTCTCTTAGTATATCTATGCAGTAATTAATACCATTTAAATTTAGTAATATATTTGATAGGAAGAGTAACTAATGTATTTTAATCCTTCACATTACTAGATCAATTTACAAATTTATAAATTTTAAGAACTCTTAAAAATCAAAATATTGTTGTGAATACACTTAAACATCAACAAAATCAAGAATATTGTACAAGATTTGATTTAATTTTAACCTTATGCATCACCATGATACCCAAAAGAGGGACCATTATATATTCTCATCTACTACATAATTCAGTAAACGGTGAAACCCTTATATATCATCACAACACAATAGGAAACTTATAGAATAGAATTATACTATAGATTTAGAAATGTAATAGACCCTTATGCATCCCCCTTAAGTGAAATTGTAATTTTGAGTATCTCCTTGCACATCGAGGTTACATTTACATATTTTTTCACCATATGAACTTCATGAAATTGGGACTCTTATAAATTTCTCTTCAACTCTTACACTAGTTCGTAGCTTTTTTGACTAAATTCATGAAACACATGGTTTTATAATTACTTATAAATAATATTTTAGAATTTATGATTTATTTATATTGTGTATTATAACCCTATATAGGTTTTAGGGGTCTAAGTGTTGGGAAGGGATTGGGTGTTGGGTGTGATGTTAGGATCCAAGGTTTAAATATTTATTAAAAACTATATCAAGCTTTACATAAAATAGGTTTTCCAGTTATAGGTGGTTCAATTTATATTTTTTTATAAATAAAGAGGATTTATTTTTTCAGATTAATTTTTTGTGTTCATTATTTCATGTAACTTTTCAAATAATTCATAAAAATATTTTATATAATTGTGACAATGCAAAAGAGTAATTTTTATGGATAAATTAATCAACTCCACATGTGTAAATTTCTTGAGGTGTAAGGATCAGTAACTAGAATACAATTCTATGTGTTTTGGTAACAGAAATGAAAAAGTGTAAATATTTCATATGTATATGAAATTATGAATAATTAGAAAAACGTTTTATGTTATATTTAAGAGAAACTAATATTTTTACCTATATATGAAAGGGGTATTTGATAAAATACTTAACATAAAATTAATTCCATTTCATATAATATTGATAAGTATTGATCAACCCTATGATATGTATGGGTAATTATGCATATATATAAGGGTTACCCACTATATAATAGATGATTCATAAGTTTCACCCTAGAATAAAAAAATCATAACACATGTCATGTCCATATAGTTGATAAGGGTATCATTCCTAATCTGTAAGGTATTTATTATGTATACGGTGATACAAATGTGCTATAAAAGTTGTATATATGTGATCTATTTCAGGAAATATTGTGATACATAAGGGTCACTGGTGTGGTGATATATAGGGGTCATATATTTAATGTTTACAATATTTTTAAAATTTTGAATTTGATTTAAATTTTCAATTATTACCAAAAAATTATTTCTTAATTGATTTAATAAATAAAAAATCTGAAATTTTTTCCATTATTATGAATATAAAATTCATACTGAGTATCTTTGACCCTTAACCTCCCACTTTTCATTTTTAAACCATATTTGATTCATTCTAGATCATCACGTTGTCCATTTTATTGAGCATATATTGAAATGAAAAACATGTCTGGGGTGTCTCCCCTCAGTTTTTCTATCCATATAAAAGTCTCCATTTCATTTGATGATAAATTAGGGGTTTTTTTAATTTTTCAATATACTATACAATTGAAGATGATTAAACTAGGGGATCATGGAATATTGAATTTTCTTAACAATAGGTATGTGGTTCTCCTATATTTAATTTCTTATGTATTTCTCCATGTCATTTTTAATAAATGGAAATTGGTGTGTTTATGTATGCACAACCAAAATTGGATCCAATTTAGGATTCTATATATCTTGTGGGATACCATGGGTACTGTGTTGTAGAAAAATGTTATTTTACCTATATGGATAGGTCAAGTAACAATATTTTTTATATAACATGATTTCACATGTTTTAATTCGATGATTTGGGAGATATGATATTTGATTTCATTTATTGGTAATGTAACATTTTTGACCCATGAAAATGTGGGTGATTCTAATCCCTTATATTGGGTGACCGAGTTTCATTGATATAATCCGGGTTTTACTATTTATATAGGGATAAATGGTGTATTATTGAGCATTATACTTTGTATTTTTCATTTTTACTAACCATGGGGGTTGAGTGTGTTGAGGTATTGTACAAATGGAATAGGTCCCATGTTGTTCTTTATCCAACACATTATGGGTAATAACCTCCATAGATTAAGTAACATCTACTGGAAATTGGTTTAGAGGATGTGTACACCATTGAAGGTCATGCTTCATGTTATTTTACAAAAATCTATTTGATTAAGAGGCTAACCATTTCTATGATATATAATGGGGGAAAATAGACCATGAATTATAATTGAATAAAAGTTTTATTGCATGGAAATTTTAGGATATATTTATCATTATTAGTAAAATAATCAAATACCATATTACATGTACTATTTTTTATATATTCTTTTTTATGGAGTCAGGGTTGACTCATATAATTTTTTTATGGAATACCCCATAATTCCATGTTAGATTAATATTTTTGGAAGGTTTATAGTTGTTATTTTACGATGGGATAAAAATACATCTTTTCACATAGTCATGAGATAAATCTACTAAAGGATCACTTGGGTCATGTTTAACACTAGTAAATAAAGTTGTGTGATGAAATTTGGTTATTATTTATTATACATTACAAGATATATTATATAAATGGATATTTTATAAAGACACCATTGGTGGTGGAATTCATGGTTCATACATAGACCCCATATATGTATCACATTGATATTTTATAATATATATTTTTAAAGTAAATTTAATTTCATCGCTATCTTTTGTTACACACAACACCAAGTTTGAACATTCTGTGACAAGCAATTTATATTATTATTTATGCATTATCATTATAACCAATCCACTATATATGGATGGCTGAATTGTAATAAAAAGATCTAAATATATATTTAATGTTTTTATATATAGAAAACTTTTTGATAAAAAATTATGTAATTTTTATTAAAATATTTATATGTCATGAAAATATTATTTTTTCAGAGAAATGTTTTTATAATTTTTTGTAAAAAAATTAGAAAATAAATTTTTTAAAATTTAAGACAATTTATTTGATAAAATAATATTTATTTATGAAATATACATGTAAAAATGGTATTAGAGTGATTGTTTTGTATTTTTATGAAAAGATTAATTTTTTGATGAATATAGAAAAATATTACTTTTCACAAAAAAAGCATTTTCATTTAAATAATTTATAAGGATATTTTTTTGTTTAAAAATGGTTTGCAAAGTATAATTAGTAAAATTATATATATATATATATATATAATTTAAATTTATTTCATTATAATCAATTTCATATTTAATTTTTATATAAAAACCTTTTATACTTTTGACCATTTCCTTTTTGGAAAACCATTTACTCATTGTGTCTACTTGTTTAATTATAAATTAATTTATAAAAATAATATTAATATAATTTTTAAAAATTTATTCCATGTTTTAAATTAGACTAATTTATATTATATAATGTTTTTAGCTTATTTTTTGTCAAAATTAATAGTATAAAAATTAAAAAATAATTTTCATAGTTAAGGTTAAAATGAGTTTACCGGGGGTTAATCAAAAAATATAAGATATAAAATGACTTATAAACTAGTAAAAGACCAATTTAATGTATATATTTATACCTTATAAGAAATAAGGTTTGATAATGTCCTATTTTGGATCCTTTTTTCATGTGAAAAAATTGTTTACACTTTACTCTTTTCAGAAATTTCATTTGTGTCATCTCCCTCATATCTAAAAGGCCACCCCTATCCTATTCTTGTAACACTCCCAAAACCATTTGGTTCAAAAAATAACTTACCAAATAAATTCCAAAATTCCACATAATATTATTATAGGAATTAATTTATTTATGAAACCATTCAAATAAGGCTTTAGGTATAAACCTAAATAGGTTTCCTAAAGAAAAGGTAAAATTATTTAACTTATTTTATTGTTTTATTCCTTATTCCACCACCTTCAAATTTGACAAAGCATTGATAATATAATAAAACAATATATACCATATAATTATATTTTATTACATTAATTTCATAACCTATATCCATCTCCACCCCCATCAAATGTGAAATGAAATTGTCAATCGCGTGTACGGCAGACTACCACCCCACGAACCAATATTATTATCCATCCATCACATACTCTTTAAGATATATATAATGATGGTTTAAATTTTTAAATATTATAATTATAATATTATTATACTTATGAAATTATAATATCACACATACCCTCTTACATTACATTTCATAGTTATATGATAACGTCATTCGTGTGTGTGAAGGACCACTGACTTGTGAATCAATGTGATTTGTTATTCATATAAAATTTACATGGAAATTAATAAAAATAGGTTTAAATAGAAATATGTGATATTCATGAAATAAAAATAATCATTTAATTATAATATATTATTGACAATTATTTCCTTTAATCCTTTCAGAAAATAGAAACAACGATCATATGTATGTATGATCAACCATTTTCAGAATGTTTTATTTAACTTTATATATATAAATATTATAGATTAATATAAATAAAATTATATTTAATATATATTATATTTCAATAATTTTTAACATTATGTATATGATAGAACCCTAAATAAAGTAATAGGAAATAAAATACCAAATCAAAACAAAAACAAAAAATAAAGAAATTATTACCTAAAACATGATTTTAATAAAGAATTGTTAATGAATGGGTAATAATTAATAATAAGTAAATCATTTATAATATTTTACATATTATTATAGTTTTATAATAATTTATTAATAAACTAATATTTATTATATTTGAGGTTCAAATGTGTTTGAAGGAATTTGAGACTTAAAGTAAGGGATGTTTTTCTCACATTTATATTATATGAGACATTCCATATTCCCTGCATGTTTCATTTAGGTGGTGTATATAATAAATATGAATTTATTTTATTATTATTATCTAGAATATTATTTGTACTTATATATCCTTTTTAAGATCAATCTTTCATGGGTTTTATAGTTCAAATTTTACCAAAGCGGTAATGTATTATTTTTTCAAATTTTCTTCTTTAAGGAATATGATATATTATTAATATGTCTTATTTTAAGAGGTGTACATATAGACCCTTTGACTGATAATAACATTAATATATTAATCTAATGATATTTTTTTCATGTAATTTTATTGTTTCACATGTATTATGATTCAAAGTTTCCAATGTGGTAAGGGTGTTATGATATAATAAAATTATTTAATGGGGTTATTTATGTTTATACTCCCAATAATTAATTATAATGAAATATATCTCAAGACACTCATATATTTTATTATACTATGGTTATTTGTGTTCATGTTTTCCCTCCATTTTCCCTTCTTTATGTACTCATGATTACGAAATAATTTTTTTAAATAAAACCAAATTTCTTTCTCTCTTCAGTAGAAAACACTTTTTTCTTCCATATCCATGTTATCTAAATATGTTTTTAAAAAATGTTTTAATGTTCCTCTAAGACTTTTTAAAGTATTCTATCCCTTTTTCCTATTTTTTCAATTTTTTTTAAATGAATCTTCATCTAATTTTAATAACAAATTCCATTTTTATTTTATACAAACAGTGAAATGAATAATTGTTTTATGTAGTGCAGTATTTCCCACCATCAAGAATAGTCAATGTTGTAATTCTCCATTTATAAGTTTAAATTTTTATTTCTAAATGAATGGATTTAAAAAATATTTGATTGATTTTTATATTTAGAAATAAATTTTTAAATAAAGGTTATTTTCTTCAATAAATGTTCAAATTTATATTTTAAAATCTTTTTCTATATAATATAACATCATTTCATGTTAATTATTATTTACTGGTGATATAATCCAAGAAAAAAAAATTATTCCTTCCTTGGATTGAGTATTTTTATTATGAAAATATTTTTATAAATCCCGTTTTCTCTCCCATGGTTTATACTCTACTAAAATTATTTAGAAATTTGATTCATTTTCCACTATTTATGGTTTGATTAAATAATGAAATGATTATAAAAACTATTTTTTTTCTATAGGTTATGTTCTGATGAAATGTTTATAAAACCCAATTCCCTTCATGGGTTTTGATATGAAGAATTCTTTATCATATTATGTCACACATATATATAATTTAAATTATTTGATGGTTGTTATGTATATCTCCGTCAAATTCATTGGGTAAAGATTAGTATCTCATGAGATAAATAGGTGTATAATTGTGAGGGAACACAGTTCAATAAGATACTTTTTCAACTATAATAGTCATGAGAAAGAATCATTACATTCATAATAGATTTGGGAGTGAAACAATTATACAATTATAGCATTATAAATGTGACATGACAACTATAGAAATGATTATTTTTATTCTTGTGTTTATGCCAAAACTCCATGTCTAATGTGAATGTTATGCTCTTCTGTCAAGTGTTCTTTTATTTCCATATGATTCATGTCGATTTAACTACCAATATTTTTTCCACGACTCTATATCTTGATCTTTGATATGTAGGGTATGGCTTTCAAATGTTATTTCCATGTTCTGATACCCATGTTCTCATGTTATATTTTATTATTTCACTTCATTATGCTTACTGAACATCTACGCTCAACCTTTATATTGTTTCTTTTCCCAAGGTTATGTTGATTATTATTATGTGAGATATATTTGAGAGTGGTTCTAGTTAGTAATAACTAAGTTAGAGGCAATATATAACTCTTATGAAATAGTTTTTTTCTATTTCCATGTTTTGAATGAAACTATACCTTTTGGCTATTTTGTCAAGTGTTGATGTAACATAATGAATTTTCATCAAAAAAATGTATATCTATATATAAAATTCGGAGGTAAATATAGTTTTTATCATATGATAGGTTTACATAACCTTTGAAATGTATGAAGAGAAAACTTTAGTGAGATCCCTATTGGTATGTCTCAGGATATGTCTAGAGATATATCTAAGGATAAGTCTAAGGATGAGTCAAAGTATTGGAAAATGTCTTTGAATTTTGGTAAATGATAGAGTGAGTGGATTCCATGAAATTGCATCCCTTTATAGATAATATGATTTTATGTGGATCTAAAAAAGATTTATATAGGGCTAATAACATAAAAAAGGTGTATTTATCTACACTCAATATTCACCTAGTGCATGAAAATGGGACTTGTTGCACACTTACATTGAATCTCCAAGGGTATATGATTTCCAAATCCCAAAATATTTATGAATCATTATAATGGATATGAGAAATTACAAAGATGTACCTAGGTTAATCTTAAGGTTCCATATATTGAAAAAAAAAGTGTCAGGATTTTCACATCCTATAAGTAATTTTCATGAGTATACACTTCTTCACTATAATAATTGTTTATTACACTATGATTTATTGTTTTATTTAATGGGTGGAAGCCAAATGAATGCTGATAATGTTAAGTGTAATAGAAAATGAAATGATTATTCTCCTAAGAATCCAAGTATTATAAGAGATAGAATGAATAATCCCATTTATAAGATCACAAAAAATTATCAATAGATGAATCATATTAATCTTATGAATAAAAAAATAATGAAGAAACATTATACTGAGTCCTTGATGACGCAATGTCCAACTTCGTTTAGTGATTTTTGAGATCACGTAGTTGATATATTTTCTATTTTCTAGTATTCAGAGCTTGAAAATTATATTTTGGTTGTCAATCATTTGGTATGAGAATGGGATTAATAGTGGACTCTTATCCAGAATACAACACCATAAAATAAAATTGAAACCATGAAAGGGGGTGTGTATAATAACATATTTATCAATAATTACTTTCCCAATATCCTTTTCAGGAAAATAGTGAATGGATTCCTTTATATAAATAAAAAGGATACAGAATATATGGGTAACTATAAGATTAATTTTACAAGACTTGTGGGGTATGCATCTAGCGTTATCATTCAACTCAAATATAAGGATTATAAATTCCCTAGTGGAATAAAAATACATCTATTGAGATTGTTAGATATAAGATAATTTAGTATTTATTATGAAATAATTCTTTCTGCCATAAATTTATAAATGGAGATTGGTATTTCCTATCAATGACATGTTATTGATATGAAAATGAATATGGAATTGAAATGGAACTCTAAAACCCTTGGAGAAAATAAGTTGATCTCTCCTTTATGGTCAAATTGTAGAAGGAAATAATGAAAAATTTGTATTAAGGGGACAGGTAAAAGTATTTAAGTGTATGAAGAAAGATTATTGTTCAATAAATTGCAGAAAAAATTGAAATAAGTTAACTAATTTTTAAAATATAGATAAATATTCATATAATGCACCTCCCATGCATATTTGTTTTAAATGAAGGGAGTTTTTGAATTATGATAACCAGATTGAGAATCCGAATGTTATTGTTGATGATCAACATCAATAACCTATTATGTTTAATGGAAATGGGACTTTCATTTTGTCACTATTTCTGATGAGAGGTGTGATAACAATATGATGAAAAGGTACACATACCATCCAGTGTAGATTTTTTACATATTAATTTGAATTTGGATCCATCGATTCTCTCAAATATGTAGTATTTAATAAGGTTATCAAGATGCCAACCAAATGATTAGACATATAATTAGTAGTAAGAACCCATAATTTTATGATGACTACATCTAATGTATATGAATCTTTCCCATTTGAAGTTTGTAAGCAATTGTCTCATGAAAATATTTTCATTATTCATCTTGTACATTTTTATGTTATCTTAGGAATGTATAGGCTTAATCTTAATAAATCTCACATTAATTAGTTATCATGGAAGTCACATTTTATATTTCACAGAATGATATGATCTTTAGTCATTGTGAAGATAAATATGAACATTATATGGAAATAACAACCATTGTATCGGTTTTTAATCCAAAAAGGTGTCATTATCTCATCTGGTTGGGGATAAAATCGTCATTTATGATATGTTCCTTATGTAGGATTTTATTGATGTAAATAAATAATAGATTCATATTATTCCACTAAATTTTAAAGATGTGTTTTAAATAGAATTTATTCCTTATGCTACTCTAATCTTGAAGACTCCATAAATAATGGCCCATATTGAGTTATAGAAATTGAATAAGAAAAATTAAGAGAACCTTGAAAATGGATTAATTCATCAAAGAGTGTAACCTTGGGTAAATGAGTTATTTTGTAAAAAATTAAATATGGATCGATAAAACTCTATATATATTATTGGGAGTTGTACAAGGTCACTATCGATAACAAGTATCATCTATCCCCAAATTGATTACTTATTTAATCAATTATATAAAGAACAATACATTTCAAATATTGACCTTCATTATGTATTTTAACAATTTGGGTTCAATAAAGAAAATATACCCAAGACCATATTCTATACAAGGTATGGACACTATGAGTATATTTTTATCCAATTTAGACGTACTAATTCCTCCATAATCATCATGGATTTAATTAATATATTCTTTAGAGATTACCTCAATCCGTTTTTGGTAGTCTTTATTGGTAATATTATTTTCTATTCATAGAGTATTTAAGATCATTAATATCAGTTGATAATTGTACTAATAGACCTCAGGGGGAGAAATTATATGAAAAAATTAACAACTATGAATATTGGTTCAAAAAGGTTTCTTTTTTGGGTCATATAATCTCAAGATAGGATATATTAGTATATCCATCAAAGATGAAGGCTATTGAATGATTTCAAAAACAAAACAGAGTGATTGAGATATATACTTATATTGGTTTATTTGGATATTATGGTTGGTTTTTGAATAATTTATAATAGCTTTCTTATCCAATCACCATCTAAAAATATAAAGGTTCCAATTTTCACTAGATAGAAGAAGTTAAAGAATGAATTGAAGAGAATATTAGCCAACACATGTGTGCATACATTACGATATATTGTATAAGTGGGTATAATATATAGTGATTTGTTTATGAAGTGATTTGGATTCATTATTACTAAAAATTACATGGTTATAACTTATGCCTCAACAAAATTGACAGTTCGTCAAAAAAATTAACCCACTCATGATTTGGATTTATCTATACTAATTTTTTTATTAAATATATAGATTCATTTTTTTATAGAAAAAATTATTGATATATATGTTGATCATAAAATTTAAAACAATATATTCACATATAAGGAGTTCAATATTTTCTAGAGGATATTGTTTGAGCTAATTAAGAATTATGGCGGCTCAATACATTACTTCCATGGGAATGTGAATATGGTTGAAAATGCTTTGAGTCAAAAGGATCATTATAGCATATCTATTATGAGGATAAAAAAATATCTAATATTTATGGATTTGAAAAGGAGGTATCTGAAAATCTTGAATGAACGGTAGAAATATTATCTTCTTTTGTTGAATGATCAACCCTCTATCTAAGTGAAGATTAAAGAGGTGTAGAATGAAGATGAAAAGATAAAAAAGATGGTTAGAAATGTTCATATGTTTAACCTTGATCATATGGACTGATGTGTTTTAGGAACCATATATGTTTTTCATCTATACTAGATTTATATAAGGTTTTTTTGTGTAAGATCATAGTTCTTCATTCTTTATTCATCTTGGATATATGATGATGTATATAGGTATGATGGTTTTTTTGGAGGGATGGAATGAATTGAGACATCATAGAGTTTATATTGCAGTTATTGGAATGTCAATAAGTTAAGGTTGAGAGGAAAAATTTTAAGGGGATGATACATCCTTTACCCATACCATATTTTAACTTGGAAAACATCCCTGTGGATTTTTTTCATCGGACTCTCCATAATTCCTAAATAGAATAATTTTATATGGTATATAAATGATTTCAATAAATATTTATCACACATAATTTCTATTGGAGAATATTTATCTCAAGATTATATTCCTAGAATAAACATTAAATAATTGTTATGGTTTTATGGATTACCACATCCCATTGTGTCTGATCGTGATATGAGGTTTACCTTGATGTTATGGCGAAGTGTTCAATAATTTGTTGATACAATGTTGAGTTTCAACATTCTATATCATTATCAGATATATGTTATATCTGATAGATCAATTTAAACCCAATAAATATATTGAGATCATATTATCTATATTTTATAAGATTTTGGGACCAATACTTTCTTTTAGTTGAGTTTTTATATAATAATAGATTTCACTCGAGCATTTAGATGGCTCACAATGAATTCATCTATGAAATGAATTGGACAAATCCAATCTATGGGAGTGAAGTATGATAAATAATTATCTTAGGGCTTGAGATAAATTGAGAAATGAAATATGATGTAAGAATTATTAAATGACACCTAACGGCAGTAAAAACATTTGCAGAAAAGTTATACTGATACACACCAAGGTGATCTAGAATTTGATGTTGGTGGTAATTTGTTTCCAATAATTTTTATATGGATGATTTTTATGATATTTGATAATAAATTGAAACTAATCCCAAGTTATATCGGTCTCTTGGAAATTATAGATCATATCGGGGTCGTATCTTATCACATAATGCTTCCACCAAATCTCCCTCAAGTCCATGACGTGTTCCATGTATCTCTCCTAAGGAAGTACTTACCAAATCATTCACATGTACAAAACTCATAGGTAATATTATATTATTAATATATTTCTTATGATGAAAACATAGTGTAGATTATAGAGAATATATATAAATTTCTACAAAACAAGACCACTCACCATGTCAATGTTTTGTAGTGTAACAACCAGTTTGAGGAAGCTATGTGGGAACCTGAGGATAATATAAAGCATAATTATCTAAATTTTTATATATCAAAGTAAATAATTTTTAATGATAAATTCATTTTAAGAAGGTATTAATGTAACCTCATAATATTTTATGATTTTTTTGAATAAATTTTACATCTTTGAAATCTTTTGTTACACACGGCACGGAGTTTTAATGAAATTCAAAAAAATATAAATAATATTATTTAAACATGATATTTACTAACTGAAAATTAATCTTTGCATCATGAATAGAAGTGACAAAATTTTAAATATTAATTATAGTGGTATTACATAAAAAAAACATTTTGATAATAGAGTACTTAATTTATGGTAATGTCATTATATTTTTCGAAAATACTATTTTCCAAAAATAATGTTTTTATTGATTATTTGTAACACCCCAAGCTTCCACGATATGATTCTCTTTGAATAATACAGTAAAGTGTGTTGAACACAACTTCGAGTTCTAACACACACCATGACCAATCAAAGTAACCATTATGAATAGTAATACACACTTTTTGAAATTTTATAAATTTTATCTCTCAAAATGGACTTTAGTTTTGTATTCAGAATATCGAAATTAGCCAAAGGTGAAATTTTGGTACTTTTTGGATAACTTTCATATTGTGAAGAATAGTGAAAATTACTAAATTTTTATTAAAAACAACTTTTTTAATCGAAATAATTAATAGTGATAAATAATGAATTTGAGTAATTTTAAATTATATTTAGAATATATTTTTACAATTTAATCCAATGTTTGTCATTGGACATAATATCACATTTAAACGGAACATAATCAAGTGTCATTCTTTTTATAGTTATTGTTTCTTAAAAACACGCATTTTGTTTTAAAAGTGGGAATTAATTTTAAATTAATAAATGAAAATTATATGTTTTTAATTTGGTAAAATAGACTTCATTATTGAATTCGTAATATCAAAATGATCTTAGTGTAAAGTTTTAGTATAATTCTAAAAACATTCAATTTTTGATTAATAGTGAAAAACACTAAGTTACTATTTAAAATCGACTTTTTATTTAAATAAATATTTATATTATTTAAATTTATTTTAGCTCAAAATAGATTCATAATACCTAGATAAATTCAATGTAATTCATTGGAGTTAGTTTATAATAATTTCATATATATATAAATTTTATTGAACTTTTTCACCGTCTTTTACCCACCTCCGAGGAGAATTTGTAAATTCCCATAAAACATAATTTTACCGCATTGGTGAGTGGAATTTCTAAAATCCGAGAGAATTAGTTAATATCCTGGAGTAAAATGCGGTTCAATAAGATAAAAACAATTTTTGGGGAACAGTAACTTTTTACTTTTATTTACCATGGTAAAAGTAAATTGGGTAATTAAGGGTAAAAATGATATTATTATTACCCTAACACATGTTCTAATTCTATTTGATAAATTTAATTAGACCAAAAACATCCTTAGGATTAAAATATGACCATTTAGATCCACTTGGATTAGATTATGACATTTATTATTATTTAATTAAAAGAAGAGTTAAAAGAGTTAAAATCAAAGTTTAATAATTAAAACATTTTTAATATAGAGTTATACATAAGAAAAATTCGATTATAAATATTCATTAGAAAGATAAAAAGATTTCCAACATAATGATATTTTAATTATAATTTTTAGACGTTGAATAATTAAATTTAGTTATGACACAATGATGATGCAGTAATTACCTTATTAATGAAAGAATGAAATAAATGGTAATATAAATATTAAATTAAATATAATATCAATGTTTTTATGAAATACATGAATTTTATAGGTGACTATGACATATTAGGGATGATTAAATTTATCTTTTTCGAAGTAATCAAGTTTTTATGACTTTCATAAAAACAAAATACCAAATAGTGTCAAAATTGACAAAAATTAATATTTAAAACAAATATTATATTATTAATTAATATTATATTCATAAAAATTTAAGGTTTGGCCAAAGGAAGTATATAATGATAGGTGAATCATTAATGGACCACTTGGGGGGTCCCTTGGATGTTTTTAGTATGTTTATTAACCATATAATATAAAAATACAAAAAGACATGGTAATGTCAAACTAAGTAACCAAGGGTTAAAACTAAAATATAATGTTAATAAAGTGACCCAAACCTATCTAAAATCTATTAGTTTAAAGGATTTAGACCCATACCCACCTTATTATTTTTAAAATTTACTTATAAACCCTTAGAAACCGAATATTAATGTGTTATAAAATAATACCTTAATTTTTTCCTAAAGAGACCCTCCCCCCCCCTTATAAAAGGACACCACTTATAACCAATTCCTCACACCTCTCAAGCCTTTTCGATCATCAAACCTCTGCCCAATTAAGCTCCATGTAGCCCTAAAATCCTCCTAAAATCCTTACCTTAGGCATAAGGCATTTCAAGAGTCCTTTTGGTTCAAACCAAAGGGAGTTTCCCAAATTAATGGTAAGGATTTCTCTTGGCTTCTTTTCTTTTATTTTACTTCTCCAACCCCTAAACTCTTCTATTCTTTTGTTTTGTAAACAAAAACAATATACTAAATATACTATTATATTTTTATTATAGGTATTCGAACTAAACATACACACACCTCCATCTAATGGGTGAAGAACATAATGTTTCTGTGGATGGCAACCAAACGCCTCACGAAGCGATGATTGTTCAATTATCTCCTGACACCTCTCATGGTGGCCATTATGATGGAACTATAATTAAATATTATATTAATGATATTTATTTTATATATAATCTTCTGTAATTCCATTTTATATCATACCATTATTCATTTCAAGTTATATATATATAACATAATTTCATTTGAGGAATTGTGGACTACCACCCCCTCAAAGTGATATGACTCGTTTATACCATACATGGAACATATAAATGATTGTATTAATGAACATAAGTAACACATAAATGATATTTTATTATACGTGAATAATAATATACCTATGTATTATTTGGTTTTGATTTATTTTAAAATGAAAAATGAAATGGAAGTAGCGTTTCTGCATACGGAGGGACTACCGTCTCCACGAACGCAATGAGATTCATTTCTCCATTATATCCATTAAAGAATAATTATTATTAGATGATTAAAAGTAATGTTTAAGGACTTTATATCTTTCTGGATATTTATATGATACAACCTATCCATAACAAACATGGCTCATGTAACAAAACATATAAAATAAAATGAGTAAGTTAACACCCAAAATGACAATAATACTATGATATTATTAACAAAGAAATGATAAAAGATCATATATGATATCATATTAATTTATATTATTCTTGTATAATTTAATAAATTATTTAACCAATATACAGGAGATTACCCTACCCTCGACAAAGGAAAAGTACAATGTAAGGGTTTTTCATCTCACTCTTTATTCCCGTGAGGTTAGTGCCATATCTTTACTATTACCTTTTGTGTGGTGTATGTACTACCCATATTTGTATTCTTTTTGTAATACACTTTAATTAATGTGTATTTACATATTCATTGTATGATACCTCTTTCATGGGTTGTATGCTTCGTATGTTACCAAATTGGTAAGGTTTAATTTCACAATCTCTTTATTATCTGAGGTTGTTTTTACGTAGGTATCTACTAGGACATATTTATTATACATGTCCATGTTTTATTAAAGGGTTTTCAAAGGGATTAATTTATGGTAAGTTTTCCTAAAAAATCATTTCAATGTTTTAAATATTTATTCTTCTAAATCTTTCTCATTAATAATCATGTCTTCAAAATGGGTTTTAAGGATTTATTTATATGGACATGAAGGTTTTTAAAATGTTAATTCCTTTAAAAAAATTCAAAGTTGTATGGGACACTTTGATTCAAAAATGTCTTTAAATGACTTATTTTTTAAATTTTGTGACTTTTAAATGTTTTCATGAAAAGGGGGTATTTATCTCAAAAAGTTTTACAAATCATTTTCATCTATGTCAACATCCTTTGATAAATTTTACACTTGTTTGAAGTTGTTTTTTATGATACAAATCATCCTTATTGTATTTAAGGTTTTGTGATATGTTTGACTATGGATGAGTTATTTTTATGCCAGTAATGGCTTATGATTAATGTTTTTGAATTTTTTATGCTAGTTTTAATATGAATTTTTATGTTATATTTCATCCTCTTCTTAAGATGAATGTGTAGGACTAGTACGTTCCGGGTTGGGGACCTGTAAAATTAAGCCCTCCTGGTTGGTGTTCGGTTATTAGAGGCACTTTGGGTTGGTGTCCGGTTATTAGAGGCACTCCAAGTTGGTTTCCAGTTATTAGAGGCACTCCAGGTTGGTGTTTGGTTATTAGAGGCACTCCAGGTTGGTGTCCAGTTATTAGAGGCACTCCGGGTTGGTGTCCGCTTATTAGAGGCACTCCGGGTTGGAGTCTGGTTACAGAGGCTCTCTAGGATGGAGTCTGGTTACATAGGATCTCCGGGTTGTTTTTCAGTTATAGTTATCCCTTAGGTCTTGGCATGAGGCCTTGATACAGAAATTCAAGTTTTTCATTATGCATTACATCATTATGAAAGTGGTTAGTGATATTTCATGTGATTATTCAACTAGTAGAATATCCATGTGAATAATTAAATTGAATTATTTTATTTTTTACATATTATGTTAAATTTCATGTTTAAAAGGCTTTTGTTTTAGTTATACATTTACTTAAATGTTTATGATTATTTATTAAATTATAGCTATATTGTTTGTCCTTACTGAGTATTTGAGCTCACCCCTTTAAATGTTTTATTTTTCCCAGGATTCCAAGAAGTGTATTATGATTGATTTGCAGGGTTAAGCTAAATGGAATAATGGCTTCCTCAATTAACTATTTATTCTGGGTTTTATCTTTGAAATTGTAATGTAATGTTAATGTATGTAATCTATTTTCCAAGGCTGCTAAACTGGTCGGTCCTTCGGGACTTGATTCCTTGTAATCATGCCAATGTATTAAAATAATGCACCGACTCCTGGTAACTGGGGTCGGGGTATTTCAGTTTTTGTCAAAGGAAGTTTAGAAATAACCTTGGAAGATATATTTAGATAAACTTTGATTAGATAACATAGCCCTAAGATAGACTTTGAGGATTAGTAGAGAAGAACTTCCTAGAATTTTGATATTGTAGAGATTTTGTGAGTTTTCTAAGCAATACATCCATGTCTGGATACGAGCAGGTAGAGGCGGATCTGGCATAGATGTACCTAGTGGTAAAACCTGAAAACACCGCTTTGAGCTAGACTCGAACAGGAACTGGCGCACGACAATGGGCCTTGCTGCACTCTTGGTTATGACACTCCCAGGGGATATTCTTAGGATAATTCTCATTTTCTTTACAAATCATTATGAAGGGTTTATGATTATATACTTCTTCAAAGAAGACATTTTTATGATTATGGATTATATCCATAAACTATTTAATTTATGTTAAGTGTTTTACAAGTTTGGTATTAGGTATTCCTGTTCACAAACTAATCTAGTGTATGCCATTTTTTAGAAATGGCTCCTAGTAGAAGGAATGAGAACTCCAACAATACGCATGATCCAAAGATTAAGAAAGATCATATCTTTCATGGTCTTAAGCCATAATTTAGAAGGGAAATAGTCTACCATGTGTTATCATCATATGAAGAAATAGTATCATGTGTTGATAAGATAAGTAAATAATTCTCGGAGTCTGATGGCTTCGATGGGAAGCCATAGAAAGAAAGGATGGTAGAGAGAAGGACAAATAATGTGAATAAGGTAAAGAAGGATTTTCCCATATGTGATAACTGTAGAAATAATCACCTTGGAAAATGCATGAAGGGAATGATAGTATGTTATAAGTGTGGAGAAAAATGACACCAAGTACGTGACTGCACGGGTAAGAAAAAGATTTCAAATGTACAATGCTTCATCTACAAGGAGTTTGGACACTATGCGAACCAATGTACCAGTCATCATACTATGCTGAAAATGATGTTATTGGATAATAATCAAGTTATGACACTACTACAGATGAAGAGGAATGACTAGTGTTCTTATGTTGTTATTTTGGAATTATTTCATTGAAGTGTCGTATCAATGATGTACTAGAAATAAATAAGGATTGTACTGCAGTACTATTTCATTGAGGATTTGAGATTTTATGGTACTATGAAAAGTGACTCTATAGTGAGTTAAAAATTTTGGAAATTAAATGGTCGAAGGAAAGATAAACCTTAATATGGTCCTAATATTGAGGTACTAATTTTGGAATAAGATATGGTTGAATTGGGTAAATTATATTAGATATTGTTGACCTCCTTGAAACTAATTAAAGATTTGTATATTTCATTATTGTTGGGGTTTACAACATTTGTGGATGGATGAAGTATATCTAGTATTCTATAAGGAATAAGGGAGAATGAATGTAATTAATAAGGTTTTATGGTATTTCATGACGTTTTAGTGTTTTAAAAGAATACATGATGAAGGTATTCACAAGCTATTACAGGGTAAAAAGGAGCTACATTATGTTTATCGTTCATATAAATTTTGGACTGAGAGTTTACAGAAGTATTTTGGATAAGTCTAAAGGTTGTAAGGGATTAAGTTTGAAAGGTTTTTTTTGGATTTTTATAAAAGGAAAACACACATACCGTGTGGAAACCCGTCGCGCTGGACAAAGTTGTGGGAATCGAACCCACAACCATAGTGCAATTGGGATTTATCTTCTACCACTGGACGATGTGAAGTCCCTTGATTGTATAATTTAGTTTCTTTTTTAAGGGGCCTGATATATGAATTATAATTTCATTATATTGGTAACCCTATAAAATTAGGATAAATAGAGTATTTTTGAGTTTTATTATGTTTTGGAGTGAAAGATGAGTTTGTGGTGGAAATTTATTAATGGATAAAACTCAAATTATAAAGTAATTATACCTCCTTATGATCATATATAATCTCATAAATAGATTCTTCAATATTGAGAAAAGTAACTTAGAACAAAAATGTTTGTCCTAGATGGTACCTTAGATCATCACAAATTTATGGCTTTGGGATTGTTGGGCTTTTCATAGCCATGTTCTCTACCACTCTCCATCAGATATTATTGGTCAGATTTCTCTTCCATATCCATATTTTCCTACATTGAACCCTATTATGTGTTATTTTCAGTAACCTTCATACTTACCACTCTTTATTTTAAATAGAGGCCTCAATAATCCATTTTTCGATGTGGTATTTCAACAAAGTTATTTTGAAATGTCAACCCCAAGTTTCCAATACCGAGAATAAATTTTGAGGTCGTAATTTATTGAAGTAGGGGAGCATGTAACACCCCAAGCTTCCACGGTATGATTCTCTTTGAATAATACAGTAGCGTGTGTTTAACGCAACTTCGAGTTCTAACACACACCACGACCAATCAAAGTAGCTGTTATGAATAGTAATACCTACTTTTTGAAATTTTATAAATTTTATCTCTCATATGGACTTCATTTTTGGATTATAAATATCGAAATTAGCCATGGTTGAAATTTTGGTATTTTTGGATAACTTTCATATTTTTATGAATAGTGAAAATTACTAACTTTTTATTAAAAACAGCTTTTTTAATCGAAATAACTAATAGTAATAAATAATTAATTTGAGTGGTTTTAAATTATATTTAGAATATATTTTTACCATTTAATCCAATGTTGTTCATTGGACATAATTTCACATTTAAACCAAACATAAACAATTGTCAATCTTTTGATAGTTATTGTTTCTTAAAGACACGCATTTTGTTTTAACAGCGGGAATTAATTTTAAATTAAGAAATGAAACATCTATGTTTTGAATTTTATAAAATAGACTTCATTATTGAATTCATAATATCAGAATTTGCTTAGCATAAATTTTTTGTATTTTTCTAAAAACATTCAATTTTTGATGAATAATGAAAAACACTGAGTTACTATTAAAAACCGACTTTTTATTTAAATAATCATTTATATTATTTAAATTTATTTTAGCCAAAAATATATACATAATACCTATATAAATTCAATTTAATTCATTGGAGTCAGTTTACAACAATTTATGATATATATAAATTTTATTGAACTTTTTCACCATCTTTTACCCACCTCATAGGAGAATTTGTAAATTCACATAATAAATAATTTTACCGCTTCTGTGAGTGGAATTTCGAAAATCCTAGAGACTCGGTTAATATAAAAGAGTAAAATGTGGTTCAATAAGATAAAAATATTTTTTGGTGAATAGTAACTTATTTACTTTCATTTCCATAGTAAAAAGTAAATCGGATAATTAAGGGTAAAAATGATATTATTATTACCTTAACACATGTCCTAATTCTACTAGATAGGATTAATTCGACCAAAAACAATCTTATGAATAAAATATGACCCTTTAGGTCCACTTGGTTTAGATTAGGAAATTTATTATTATTTAATTAAAAGAAGAGTTAAAAGAGTTAAACTCAACGTTTAATAACTAAAACATTTTTAATATAGAGTTATACATAAGATAAATTCGATTATAAGTATTAATTAGAAAGATAAAATTATTTCCTACATAATGGTATTTTAATTATAATTTTTAGACATTAAATAATTAAAATTATTTATGACACAATGATGATGCAATAATTACCTTATTAATGAAAGAATCAAATAAATGGTAATATAAATATTAAAATAAATATAATTTCAAAGTTTTTATGACATCGACGAATTTTATAGGTGACTATGACATTCAGGTATGATTCAATTTATCTTTTTAGAAGTAATAAAGTTGTGATGACTTTCACTAATTCAAAATACCAAATAGTGTCAAAATTGACACAAATTAATATTTAAAACAAATATTACATGATTAATTGATATTATATTCCAAAAAATATAAGGTTCGGAAAAAGGACTTATATCATGATTTGTGCATCATTAATGGACCACTTGGGGGTCTCTTGGAAGTTTATATTATGTTTATTAACCATATAATATAAAAATACAAAAAGAGATGGTAAATGTCAAACTAAGTAACTAAGGGTTAAAACTAAAATATAAGGTTAATTAAGTGACCCAAACCTTTCTAAAATCTATTGGTTGAAAGGAATTCGACCCATCCCCACTTTAGTCTTTGAATAATACAATTTTGCGCCATTACAATCCGAATATGAATTTATTATAAAATAATACATTAATTTTTTCCTAAAGAGCCACTCCTCCCCCTTATAAAAGGACACCACTTCTATCCAATTCCTCACACCTCTCAAGCCTTTTTGATCGTCCAAACTCTGACCAATTATGTTACCAACATCCCTATATTTCTCCTAGAATCCTTACTTTAGGCATAAGGCACTTCAAAGGTCCTTTTTGGTTGAAACCAAAGGGATTTACCCTAATTAAAGGTAACGATTTCTCTTAGCTTCTTTTCTTTTATTTTACTTCTCCAACCCCTAAACTCTTCTTATTCTATTCTATTGTAAAAAAAACCTGTATCCAAAATATACTATTATATTTTTATTAGAATTATTCAAACTACACTTACACACACCTCCATCTAATGGGTGAAGAACATAATGTTTCTGTGGATGGCAACCAAACGCCTCACGAAGCGATGATTGTTCAATTATCTCCTATCACCTCTCATGGTGGAAATTATGATGGAACTATAATTAAATATGATATTTATTATATTTATGATATTTATTTTATATATAATCTTCTGTAATTCCATTTTATATCATACCATTATTAGTTTCATGTTGTATAGATATACAATAATTTCATTTGAGGAAGTGCGGACTACCACCCCCTCAAAGTGATATGACTCGTTTATATCATACATGGAACATATAAAGGATGGTATTAATGAACTTAAGTAACAGATATAAGATATTATATTATACTGTAATAATAATATACCTATGTATTATTTGATTTTTATTCCTTTTAAAATGAAAAATGAAATGGAGGTAGCGTTCGTGCGTACGTACGGACTACTGTCTCCATGAACGCAATGATATCCATTTCCCCATCATATACATTTAAGAATAATTAACATTTGATAATTAAAATTAATTTTTAAGGACTTGATATCATTCTGGATATGTATAAGATACAACCTATCAATAACAAACATGGCTCATGTCAGAAAACATATAAAATAAAACGAGTAAGTTAACACCCAAAACGACAATAATACTAAGATATTATTGAAAAAGAAATTTTAAAAGATCATATATGATATCATATTAATGTATATTATTCTTGTATAATTTAATAAATCATTTAACCATTATACATGAGATTACCCTACCCTCGACAAAGGAAAAGTACAAGGTAAGGGGTTTTCATCTCACTCCTTATTCTCGTGAGATTCATGACATATCATCACTATTACCTTTTGTGTGGTGTATATACTGCCCATAATTGTATTATTTGTGTAATACACTTTAATATATGTGTATTTACATATTCATTGTATGATACCTCCTTCATGAGTTGTATGTTTCCTAAGTTACCAAATTGGTAAGGGTTAATTTCACAATCTCTTTATTATCCGAGGTTGTTTTTACGTACGTATCTACTAGGACATATTTATTATCCATGTCCATGTTTTATGAAAGAGTTTTCAAAGGGATTATTTTAAGGTACTTTTTTACTAAAACATAATTTCAAATGTTTTAAATATTTATTCTTCTAAATCATTCTCATTAACATCCATGTCATCAAAATGGTTTTTAAGAATTTATTTATATAGACATGAATGTTTTTAAAATGTTAATTCCTTTAAAAAGATTAAAAGTTGTATGGGACACTTTGTTTCAAAATTGTCTTTAAATGACTTCTTTTCTAAATTGTGCGACTTTTAAATTTTTTCATGAAAAATGGTAATTTCTCTCAAAGAGTTTTATAAATCATTTTCATCTATGTCAACATCCTTTGATAAATTTTACACTTGTTTGAAGTTGATTTATTATGATACAAATCACCCATATTGTATTTAAGGTTTTGTGATATGTTTGACTATGGATGAGTTATTTTTATGCCATTAATGGCTTATGATTAATGTTTTGGAATTTCGTCTGCTAGTTTTAATACGAATGGTTATGTTATATTTCATCCTCTTCTTAAGATGAATGTGTTGGACTAGTATGTTCCGAGTTGGGGATCGCTAAAAGTAAGCCCTCCGTGTTGTTGTCCAGTTATTAGAGGAACTCAGGGTTGGTGTCTTGTTATTAGATGCCCTCCAGGTGGGCGTCCTGTTATTAGAGGCACTCCGGGTTGGTGTCGCGTTATTAGAGGCACTCCGGGTTGGTGTCCGGTTATTAGAGGCACTCCGGGTTGGTGTCCGGTTATTAGAGGCACTCCGGGTTGGAGTCCGGTTGCAGAGGATCTCCAGGATTGAGTTCGGTTACAGAGGCTCTTCGGGTTGGTTTTCGTTTACATTTATCCCTTAGGTCTTGGAACAAGGCCTTGATACAGAAATTAAAGTTTGGCATTATGCATTCCATCTTTATAAAAGTGGTTAGTGATATTTCATGCGATTATTCAACTAGTATAATATCCTTGTGAATAAGTAATTGGCATTATTTTATTTTTTCCATATTATGTTGAATTTCAAGATTAAAAGGCTTTTTTTAGTTATAAATTTTCTTAAATGTTTATGATTATTTATTAATGTTTCCGCTATATTTTTATCCTTACTGAGCATCTGAGCTCACCCCTTTCTATGTTTTATTTTTCCCAGGATTCCAAGAAGTGTATTATGATTGATATGCAGGGTTAAGCTAAATGGAATAATGGCGTTCTCAAAGAACTAGTTACGCTGTGTTTTATGTTTGAAATTGTAATGTAATTTTAATGTATGCAATCTATTTTTCAGGACTGCTAAACTGATCGGTCCTTCAAGACTTGATTCCTTGTAATCATGCCAATGTATTAAAATAATGGACCGACTCCGGGTAACTGGGTTCGGGGAATTACATTTTTCTTAAAAAATAATGAAATAATTGTTTGTGAATTTTAGGAAAATTATTTGGAAAAAAATAATTTTCTAAATCTATATTTTAAAAATATCTTTGAGTTAATATTTTGAATTTTTCTGAAAATTTTAATTTTTTGATTAATATTGAAAAATTAATATTTTAATTGAAAAATGAATTCTCATTTAAAAAAGGAATAAAGTTATTTTTTGAAATGATTATAAAAATAAAATTAGTTTAATTATATATTTATTAATATAATCTAATTAATTATTATATATTTCATATTAAATTCACATGAAAAATTTTGTTGACGTTTGAACATTTTTGATTTGGGAAACTGTATTCTCATCACATCTATGGGTTTAATTTTAAATTATAATTTTACAAATATATGAATGTTGTTTTTAAAAATGGATTAAATATTTTAAATAATAATTATTTATATTATATAATATTTTAAACTTAATTTTTCACCGATTTAATATTAAAACCTGTAAAAATTAATTACAGTGGTTAAGGTTAAACCTGGTTTAATATGGGTTAAACTAAAACAATAAAAGGTAAAGTGACCTATAAACATTTAGAAAATACACTTTTGAACTATAATTAGACATTAAAACATCTAATATTCTATAATCACTTGTTTTTTATCATTTTTCATTCTAAAAATTGGGGTACACATTATTCCTTTCAAAAAATCCATGTGTGTCCTCTCCCTCACTTATAAAAGGCCACCAACACTCCTCTACTCTTCACTATTTACAAACCATTTATTTCATTAAATACCTAACCAAATATATTATCTAATTATATATACACTTGTTATATTCATTGTTTTTATTATGAAACCTTTTAAATAAGGCTTTAGTTAAAAACCTAAATAGGTTCCCTAAAAAATATTTGAAATTCTCAAACTGACGTTTTTTTTATTTCGTATTCCACCTCTTTAAAATATTATTTAACCATAGTAATATATTAACAAAATTATATCCCATATAAGAATTTTTATTATATTAATTTAATAACCTATATCAATCTCTATCTCTATCAAATCGGAAACAAAATCATTGATTGTGTGTATGGAAGACTACTGCCTCATGAACCGATGTTATTATTTTTCCATCAACACATATAATGTATATATATACTGATGTATTCAATGTTTATATATGATATTTATGATATTTTTTTCTTTTTTATTTATAATATCACATATACCTTCTTACATTTCATTCCATGGGAAGATGAAAATGTCGTTCGTGTGTATGGTAGACTACCACCTCACGAAACGATGTGATTCATTCATCAGGTATACTTTACATGTAATTTATTAAATATAGTTTTAAATAAAAATTTGTAAATATATATGAAATGAAAATTATTTCTAATGGTAAAATATTTTTTACCTTTATTTCATAAAATCCATTTAGGAAAATGGAAACAATATTATTACGTATGTACAACATACCATCTCCATGGTGTATTTAATATTCTATATCTAAATTATATAGATTACAATAAATAAATAAATAATGGATATATATTATATTTATAATATAGATAAAATTATGGATATTTTGGAAGCACGATCAAATTAATAGGTGATCGCACCGTGAATCAAATTTTTATTTTCACGCTAACAACCTTGTTTTAAACTAAATTTGTATTGTAAATTCAAAATATAATAAAAAAATGAACTTCATATTATATCCAACTATTTTTCTATCACTTTTAAAAATGTCAATTATACTTGTTTATATATTTTCATTGACGGTAGAGATGATTTGGAGGCCTCAGATATAATCTAGAAGAAAAATAGGTCAAACCACATGGAATCCCATGGACATCTGTCTACTATTTTGAGAATTATGAGAATTAAGTGAATCCAATTGAGATGAAACATTGTGTTCACTCTAACATATCATTAGATACAACACATCTTAATGAAACGAATATCAATTCATCAATCATTGGGGCCATCCGAACCATTCTGTCCAGGGGACAAAGTCTTCCTGAATTCAAAATTTTGGTTTGTTATTTTGATCATATCTCCCAATCCAAATGTCTAATAGCCATGAGATTTTACTTGGAGAAATTAAATATTCATTCCAATAAGTATTCTCTTTTTTTCAAGTCATAGTATGGCTTTATAAGATTCCAAAACTAAGACGCGATCGGTATCTCAAAAGTAGTGTGCTCAAAACCATGTCCCATTTCGATTATAAAAAGGAACCATGGGCTCTTCATTTGTAAGTTACAACCAGAAAAAAGAAAGTTCATCTATTTTGTATTCCTATAGTAGTCTCATCCTTATCCTAGAAGTTTTGGAGGCCTCTATCCTCATAAGGGGATCAAGAATGAAGACGGAGTTCCACCCTAGCTTCCTCCTCCTCTCAATGCCAAGCTAAGCATGGGTGATCATTGCGAGGGATATACACACTTGAAGAGGGAGTTCCATCGTATAATTATATATGAGTTTGTATATATTCTAGTTTTAATTTTTCTCCGTTATGTATCTTATCTTGTTTTGATGCATTTAATTAAAGTACTTTTTATTTCATAATTGATTGGTGTGTGATTTTATGTGTCTGTCTTCTGTTGTTCTGATTGGACAATATAAGAACACTTTTTTTCCTAGAAATTTGATATTTCAATGTTTATTTACAATCTATAATGTGTCCTAAGGGGTTGTAACATGACTAAATGATTATTATGTAAAGGTTTAGTTCTAATCGCATCATTTTATGAGGCTTGTGGGTACCCAAGATCTTGGTTATCCCTCAACCAAAAGAGTACACCAAAAACCAAATATTCAATTAAGAACAAGGAACTGTTCCAGTTATATTGTATCTTATCAATGATCATTATTTATCTCATATTTTTCACAATCCACATGGCGTTTCAACTATATAACTCTTTAAATTAAGTTACATTCATGAAACTGTTTTCCAAACCAACCCCTCTTTTAGTTATTTTTATTAAAAATAGTCACTCAAAACCTATCAATGCTTCGTGAGAGATGCCCTAGGGTATTTTCTATAATACAAAAATATTCATTAAATCCCTATAAATTTGACGTGTTTTGAAATTGAGGTAATCTTTTGGTTTCATTTTTCTGGAGAGCTTCTATTTTTTTGTGTGTATTTGATAAGATTATTTGAAATTTTTTCCATTAATTACTTTTTTATCTTCTACATTTTCATATATTTTTGTGTTCTATTTTATTTATTTTGTATGTCCTGTGCATTATGTGTTATAATCCAGGATGTTTACCCATTTTTCTAACCCAAACTAGAGTTAAAGACAACGAGACACACAAAACAACCCTTTGAAGGAGGACACACCACAATACGAGACTTTTCTAAACCCCTCTTCATCTGGAACAAAATTACAAACTAAATTAACATGTCTAATATGAATTAAAAAAAATTTCTTTACTATGTTCCCCTTTCCCAGTTTTCATTATTGATAGAAATTCTAGGCAGTGAATCATGTATTGAATGTTGTAGTGGTCTTGAAAATTGTAATGTTTGTCTGTTAGTTGATGATTTCTTGAGCACTGAGGATCCCATGGAAATCAATGATACTTCTCGGATTATAAAATCTCATTCCTATTCATGGGATGTTACCATTAAATAGTTATATGTGATCAGTGACCGCTCAATTTCATATTCACTCCCTGAATATGTTGATTATTTATTTGAGTGTGTACAATAAGATATCAAAGTGGCTTTAATAAATGAGAACCAAGATACCTGCATTGAAAGGGATGAAGTTAATATTATTTATTCATGTTTTAATTTTATTCAAATATAATTAAACTATGAATTTGTCATTGAAACCATTGATTCAACATATAAAAATCAAGCACTAGAGAATGACGAAGAGGTTGTGTAATTGGAAACCAAGAAAGTTGAGGACTCATTTTTGTACTACCCCGACTATGTACATTTTATCACATTACAATGGGGGGATTTAGAACACTATATCCACTAATTACTAAACAATAAATATAAATTGAAATCTTCAAAAAAGAAGTGATGGAGGTTCCTATCAATGAAACTCCACCCACCATCATATTCGGGAAAACCCACTAGAACTACCAATCTAGAAGAAGTCAAAAACTAGGGATGACTTGTGGGATTAATCCAAGATCAATACATCCTTACTTATCATTTAATGATGTATTTCTCTTTTAAATTTTTCCATAAATTTATTATGTTGTCTTCTTTAATTTTCATGTAGGTTTTTTATTGATAAAAATTTATGATATTAACTCAATGTTGCACTGCTAATAAGGTAGGTCATACCCCTCTATTATACTTACATGCTTATTTTGATTTAATTATAAAAAAGGATTCATGTTATATATACTTCAATACTATAAGGACACAATTCACTTTTGTTGTTGAGGGACGTGTATATTCCTGGTTTAGTTAGTGATTTTCATCATCTTTCATCTTTTTCTCTTTTTATCTTTCTAAATAGTTTTTTACTCCCCCCCCCTCACCTTTGTGTCGAAATATTAATATTCTTTATGCCCACTTTATCATGGAAAATGATTCCCATTTAATTATGGATGTTATTTAAAATTAATGTGGAATGTCTATATTTTCTGTTATTTTAACATTAAATGTTTTTTATGAAATATGATTTTCTGAAAGAATTCAATTATCGATGATATAAATGGTTGTATCATTTTGAATATATGGAGAATATTAGTGGAATTTTTTATGAATAGTTTATGGGAAAAAATTTTCACTTATTTTCATCAGAAAACCATTCACCCAACCATGATGTGTGAAAAGTTCTACTTAATAAATGATAAATATAAGTTACGTTGATTTTTTCTGTAATTCAAAATTTTTTTTTCCACACGTCCGTTCCTTATTCGATATATTTCAATACAGCATTAGATTGACCTCTGTGTCTGTACCTATTATACAACTATTGTACACCCTCAAAATAAAAAAAAAATATATATTGTATTTTGGGAAATTAAAAACAATCATTCCTCAACATTTTCACTTTTTATTACTATTACGATTACAATCGTGAGGAGATAAAACATGGGTTGGGAGAAGAGTGTCAGATTTGTTTCAACTGAAACTTTTGAAAAGACTAATAAATGAAGGGAGTAAAGAAATGTGAAACATATGGTGATATCTAGGTCAGTAGATTATGTTTTTACATATAGGAATTTTTAAGTGAGTGGGTCTTGGAATTTTATTACAATGGATATAGGGAAGGATATGTGGAAATGATCAAATAAGTAGACATTTTCTAAAATAACTTTTATTTACTCGATAAAAAGTGGAAAGAATAGAATGAAATGGTTTTCACACACAAACAAGGAAAATTAGTTAAATGGGTTTCTTTTGAAATATTTTCTCAAATTTTTATCATTCATATCCTTGAATTTTAAGCTGATACAATTTTTGATATATCTTTTTGTTCGATCACAAAAAATAACTCCTCGGTGTGATTTTTTTCTTTGATCACATTTATATCAAAAAATAAATATTAGTTGTATGTTAAATATTTATATACATAATTTCTAAAGATGTTACTTTTCCCATGAGTGGAAATGTTTAGGTGTGGGGTGTGATCATAACATGATTTACTATTTAATTTTAACCCTTACACTACTGTTTTAAACCGAATTTTTATTGAAAATTCCAAAAATAATAACAAACTTAAATTCATTTTATATTCAATTATTTTTTTTCATCATTGTTAAAAAGTGATATGAAACTTGTTTTGATATTTTCATTGAAGGTGGAGGTAATTTGAAGGCCATATAGATGGTTTAGATGAAAAATGGGGCAAACTGCATGGCATCCCAGGGACAACTACCCAGAGTTTTGATCATTATGAGAATTACGTACATCCAAATTGCCTGAAAAATTACACCCCTCACCAGAACATCAAGCGATAGAACTCTTCTCAAGGAATAAAATCTCAATTCGTCCAACTGGTGGCCCATTCGAACCTTTATGTCTAGTAGACAAAATTTAACCAAATTCAAAAGTTAGGTTCGTTTTTTTGACAATATCTACCTATAAATATGTCTAATGGATTCAAAATTTGACATGGAGAAAATAAATAAACCATTCAACAACACATAAATTTTGGTTAATTTATTATATTGATTTACACTA
Organism: Viscum album; assembly: GCA_963277665.1. Taxonomy (NCBI): domain Eukaryota; kingdom Viridiplantae; phylum Streptophyta; class Magnoliopsida; order Santalales; family Viscaceae; genus Viscum; species Viscum album. The sequence continues at coordinate 1,732,772,752 of OY728155.1, read as the reverse complement.
TTTTAAAAGAGATACACAACTAGTATCTCTAAAATAAGGTTCTCAAAACTATGTCCCATTTTGGATATAAAAAGCCACCAAGGGTACCACATTTATAAGTTTGAACAAGAAGAAAATATCTGAAATTTTCGAGCCCTATAGGATTATCATACTCATTCTAGTGGTTTTGGAGTCCCCTATCCTCATAGGGGTACCAAGAATGAAGAAGGGGTTCCACCCGAGCATCCTCATCCTCCTGATGTCGAGCTAAGCGGAGGGAGATCATTATGAGGGTTCTACACACTTGAAGAGGGAGCTCTCGAACATAATTATCAACTGGTTTGTTGTATATTGTGTTTTTAATTGTTCTTCCATATTTATCATAACTTTTTTTGATGCATTTAATTGAAACACATTTTATTTCATAATTTATTGGTGTGTGATTTTAAGTGTGCGTCTTGTGTTGTTCTGATTGGAAAACATAAGGACCCATTTATTTCCCAAACATTTTAGAATTGAATGTTCCTTTACAAACCTTAAAGTATGATAGGTGTCTGGAACATGACTAAATTATTTTTATGCCATGGTTTTGTTCTAATCGCATCATTTTTAGAGTCTTGTGGGTACCCAAGATCTTGGTTAACCCTCAACCAAAAGAATATACCGAAACCGAATAACAAATTATGAACAAATAACTCTTCAAGTGATGTAGTAACATCAAAATGATCACATATTTACCTCATATTTTATACAATCCACTTGGTCTTTCAACTTGATAACTCTTTAAATTAAGATACTTTCTTGAAATTGTTTTCAAAATCACCCCTCCTTTAGTAATTTTTATTAAAAATACACACTCAAAATGTGTCAACACTCCAAGAGAGATGAAATAGGGTCATCCATAGACTAAAAAATCTTCTTTAGACCACTATAAATGTTTTTGTGTCATGACAACGTGGTCAATAGGAACAAAAATAAAAAATCAAAATGTATACAAAAAAACCAAGTAGTTATTACTCGAGATGTGATTTTAATAAGGAATTGTTAATAAATGGGGACTAAAGGTAAAAAAGTAAATCAAATATGGTATGATAAAAATTAGTATGGTAATATAATAAATTTATAATAAATTTATATTTACTATATAGTATTCTTGAGTGTGTATTAATGAAGTCGATACATAAGGTAAGGGTTGCCTATATCACTATTATTTTCCTTGAGACACATGTCATATTCACCACATATTTATTTTATGTTGTGTATATAATAAAAATAAATTTATTTTATTATTTTTATACATAAAATTATTTATATTATAATATACATTTTATTTTTCTATCTTTCTTGGCTTTGTGACAAAAAAGATACCTAGGTGGTGAGATAATGTTTTATCAACATGTCTTGTTTAAGACATTCATTTTATTATGAATCAATCTTCTATTTTGATTAGTATATTTATCCCCTCATATATCTAAATAATGAATTTATTTGTTCTCATGAAATTTATAGTTTCATTTAATTTTATTCCTTCATGGGTCTTACCATTCAATGTTACCAACATGGTAATGGTGTTATGACACAATCTCAGTATTTAAAAGTATTATTTATGTTTATGAAATTGATTATGAAATGTTTTAAAATAACTCTTAGTAAAATCTTGTATTTTTTTTATAATATATTAATTTCCATAGAATACATTATTTTCCTTAATTTTTCCCTCTTTATGTACCAAAGATTCAAAAAAAATATTTTTATGAAAATTGACTTTATTGATCACTTCCTTAGAAAAACTTTTTTAATTCCATATCCATGTTTCCAAAAAAAACATTCAAGATTTTTTAAATGATCCTATAGGAATTTTGAAATTATTTTCTACCTTTTTCCCCTTCTATATAAAATTAAAAATAATCTACAGGTCATTTTAAAAAAAGGCTGCTTTGGATTTTCCCAAAATAGTGAAGTGAGTCTTTGTATCAACATGTATGAAATTTTCCACCATCATGACCACTAGATTTTTAAATTATTCCATTTAAAGTTTCATATTTTATTTAAAAATAGAATTATTTCCAGAAAATGGTAAGCAGTTTTATTTTATAATTTTTTTTAAAATAATGGTTATTTTTTTCAAGAAAACATCGATGTGATCTTTCAGAGTAATTTTACAAATAAGATGAAATCATTTGATGTTTCTTATGATATAATGTGGATATTATCCAAGGATAAAATAATTATTCATCATATACATGGTTTATTTTTATGATGATAATATTTTTTATACAAGTCATATATCTTCCCTGAGTTATATCGTCATAAAATTTTATGAAATCCACTACTTTTTTCATGGGTTATGCTTCGATGAAATGATGAAATGTTTATGAAATGAGGAAATTCTTATGAAACCAATTTCTTTTAAAGGATTTTAATATTATTATTTTTTTTGTATCTTGTGGCATGCATTTGTATGATTTTAATTATAAGATATTTGGGACTTATATATCCCTCTAATACATTGGGTGAAGATTGAAATCTCATTAAATAAATAGGACTATTATAGGGAGTTAATTTCGTTCTAGAAGGGACTTTCTACACTATGATAGTCCTTGTGTTAAAGCGTGACGAGTACTATGTACTGGGGAGAAAACCCATTCCTCTATGATAGAATTTGAAATTACCCATTACCACTATGAAAATAATTTTTTTATTTTTATTTGTATTTAATAATTATCTGTCATATGTCATTATAATGCTATCATTGATCATGTTATTTTATTTATTTAGGAATAATGTATTATGTACTACCAATACTTATATCATGACTTAATATTTTTATATTTAATATCTAGGGTATAGTTTTCATATGTTTTCCACATGTTCTCATACCCTTATTCTAATGTTATGTTTATGTATTTCACATATCTACCATTATTGAGAATATGAACACACAATTGTTATATTTATTTTCCCCGAGTTATGATGATAAGTATGACGTGTTATATATCTATGAAGGGTGGTAGTTATGATGAACTATGTGGGATATAGTGTAAAACTCTTATGAACCAATGGTTTCTATTTCCATGTTTCCAAATGCAGTATACCTTTACAATCCTCGAGATTTATTTTCTGTAATGTAATGTATATTAACATAAAATGATGTAATATCTATGTAGGAAAATAATAATTCATTATAATATAGGCCCTCAAGTATGTGAACAAACAGTATATATCAAGGAACATTTATGTATAAAGGTTCGACGTGAATATCGTATTGGAACTGGATTTGTAGATAGTTCATGGTCTATGGGATTGGATTTTTGGATGATTTAGGTTGTTCCTTGGATTCAGGAGGTTGATATATTTGGATACCATATTTATGTACATATTTAATCTACCATAGACTAATCATAACAAAATTATGATGACACAAATTTCCATGTAAACTCACTAAATTACCATATAATATATTTTTTAAAGGTATAATTGTATTTTTATTTTCTTATTAATAGGTTAATATTATTAATTATATTCAGAGGATATATTATCACATATATCACATATATACCCACCCAACTACTTAGAAAACATTATTAATGGTGATTTATTTCAAAGTTAATTTGTTTAACTCATCAAATGGAAATATATTTAATAAGGTATGGGTTGGAAAATATGTTTTAAAATATGGTGAATATAAAATTTTTCCAGGTGAGTGTTATTTTTTGTAGACTTTTTGCTTTGATGACGATTTAGATGGTATGTTTTAACACATTTCATAATAAAACATGGGATGGATGTCATCTTATGAACCATTCTAGATGTTTTATGGACTAAAGTCTAGGTAATTATTTGAAACATGTATATTTGTATTATACATGAGTTATTTAATATGGATTAATTTTTTATTTATGTTATAGAATTCAGTTTATAGATCTTCAACCCTTGAGGTAATTTCGGGGTACAGATGCATGAAGTTATCCATGTAAGGATTATATGAGATAATTCTAATTTATTTTGGTTTCTTATTTAGTTTGATATTATAAATGATGGGTTGAGTTTTTTAACAAGTCAATAAGTTGATACAAAAATATTTCATTGATACTCTCTTTGTGGCCTTGTATTGATAAAAAAATTTATAGTTTTGGGTTGGAATAGTGTTTTTTATTTTACATTTCCATCAATAAAAAATATGGTTTTTCCTATATAACTTCTTGATGATATTTTATCCAGTAAAACCAAGGATTCGAATCATGGTATAAAGAGTATATATATAAATTAGATTGAAATCCAATCAGGGGGGGTGGTAAATTAAGATACAAATAGGATCAAGTTACAATTGATACACTAGTGGGATGTGTTAACACATAATATACGTAACTATATGATTCTAGGATTGATTTCATGATACAATTATTTGAGAACATTTTTAAAAACATTAAATTTATATAGACCCCATGAGTTTATTCACACCATTCAGGGACATATATTATTAATTGACTATATTTAGATTTATAGATTATTTACTATTTCTGTGAACATTTTTAAAAGAATATATTTCCAATGTACAAAGTCTTGAGGATAGTCATAATGACCCAGTCTTAACATAAATATACATTACCTTATTTTTTGGAATACTTAAGAAATTACAAATACAAACACCCAAGACTGTATTAGTTTAGTATTTTTGGAAACATTGAACAAAAAAACATTAACTCTATTATTGATTTTCATTGTATCCCAAAATGATCTTACAATTAGTAATTCTACTTAAAACCCTTTCTTCCAAAAATAGGGAATGGTAACAAAAAAATGAGTGAGGTAGAATTACTAGTATGGGTAAATAATGGAAATACATAAGAATAACATGAACATATGGGTATGATAACATAATTATAAAATTTAAATATCAAACTCTACATATCAAATAACATAAACATGAATCATAGCATAAGGATTGACATTTAATAATACTTGAATAATAAGGGGATCAATACTATAAGCCATGAAATCATAACATAGGACTAAGAGATGAAATTTTGCATCATACACATAAGCATAGAAAATATTATGTCAAGGATACCTACCAATACCTTTATATCTTATTATTATAGGGTTAATCACCTCTGTACATGCTTTAGTCATGCAATAAAAACCCATGTAACCTCTTCTTTTCAGTCTTGGTCTGAAACCCATATAACGTATTACATTTATAATTTGTCTATAACCCTTGAACTTTCTTTGTTTTTAGGATTAGGATATAAATTTTGTGCCATCTTACTTTTAGGCTTGGGCTATAAGTCGTGTACATTATTTTATTAGGATTAGGATACAGACTATGCACCCTTTGAGCTCATATACCATTTATCATTACCCAATTCATTAAAGGGAGATATAGGTCACTTCCATCATAATATAAAATCATACAAACATGTTCCAAAAGAACATAAATAGTCATATCATAACCCATGAAATGAAATGGGTATCATTAACTTTTTCTCACATCAAACCCTATGGAAAATATATTGGTATCAAAATAATTCATCAAAGAATATACCATAAAAAGAAGTGGGATTCAGCATCATATAACCTGCGGGGGAAAAACAGGTGTTATAAACATCATTCAATCCTGACATAAACCATTCATGAAATATTTTGAATGGTATTTTTGTATCATATTCCCATTAAAACATAAACTATAACCACGTTTTTTATCTTATATATAAAAGGAATTTAAAATATCACATGGAGAATTACTTAAAATAATCCTTCTTTAAAAATCTTTTCCATAAAACCATTTTGAAATTAATTTAATTATAAATAGTTCTTTATAATTTCATTTCATATTTTCTTGAAAAAAAATATCCTTTCATCTTTCAAAAAAACATTTTAAAACAAAAATCATTTTTAAAACCATTTTCCTTGAATACATAAAAAGAATCCTAAAAAATTGAAAATATTTATCTGTGAAAACATATAAAACAATATTGGAAATATTTTGAAATCCATTTTCCTTGAAAACATAAAAAATAATCTTGAAAACATTTTTAATTTTTTTCCTTCAAAGCATATAAATGAAGCCTACAAACATTTTAAATACTTTTTAATGGTATTTAATTTCTGGAAACATTTCTATTTGAAAACAACATTAAATTCAATAAATTTTAAAAAATATTAGGAAAAATAGTTATTTAAATATTTATTAGTAAATATAAAAAGGAAGATTCAAGGAAATGATGGTTATCATGGTGGGTACGTCCGTACATTCTAAAAATTTCTTTTTTAACCTTAAATGTTTTTAAAAATTTACTTCATTAGATAAGAATATAATTTTTAAAACTATTTTTCCAACAGGTAAAACATGGGTAAAATTTCATTTAAATATCATTGGATAATAGTAAAATATTTTTAGAAACATTTTTAGAAAACACAATTGTGAAAGAAAATATATTTCCAACCAAAAGTAGAACTAAATTTGGAATTTCTTTAAAAAATTATTAATTATTTTAACTAAAAAATAGTGTTAAAATATTACTAATACATGAATAAATCATGTATATAAATAGGGGAATAATATTAATGATTTATTTTTTAATATAGATCATAATATTTCATAAATAGAAGCATATTTATAAATAATCTCAATAAATGATGAGAACGATTCTATAAAATCACAAAACCTGGTAACATTGAATTATATTTAAAATAAAATAAAATGAAATTAAAAGAATATTAAAATATAATTAAAATAATTAGTTTCATTATATAACTTGTCAAATGTATTTATATACAACGTTCAAAATAATATAGTTTAATAAAATGGCATGTGTCTCAAAGAATGATAATTGGGACAAAAATTACTTTACCAATTTGGTAATTTTTGAAACATAAACCCCAAGAAATAAAGATCGAAAAATGGATACAAAAATACCAATAAACTTAATTATATTATTGAACTAATACATCCATGGGAAGAATACACACCACATATATGAAATAATAGGTGATCATGAATTGTGTCTAACATAAAATAAAGTGAGATGAGAAAACCCTTACTACTTGAGTAACCTTGCAATCATAATAAACTATAAATAATAACATAATTTAAAGAATTTAATATCATTAAATGAATTAAATTAATGATATAAAATTTCATATGGAATTATATACACTGCAAAAAATATTCATGTGGTGATTATGGAATGTATCTCATGGGAATGGAAAATGAGATTTTATCCACATAACTTAAGTCTTGACTTTCTTCATATACATTCAAACCTCTTCTATAATAAATAATTTTTTATTATTAATATAACATCGAAAAATATTCTTATATCTAATGGCATATATTTAATTATTTCACATGATTATTAACACTTCCATGTTATGGTTACATTTTGGGTAATATCACCATTATTTTTCTCAAATGATTTATTTGTCACATTTTTCCTTATACTTATATAATGATTTCAGGAATGTAAATAGTGATATAAATATGATTTATATTCATCATATTTTTATTATAATTTTCTATAGAGTATAGAATTATGAAATGGAAGACACCATTCATGGATACGGTAGGTCGTACATATGAATGAACGTTGTTTTTGTTTTGTTTTCATATTAAAAGAATGAAATTTAATGATATATATATATATCTGTGTGTGTGTGTGTTTGTGTGTTTTTACTATCATTAATTATTAATTATTAATTTATAGATGTTTTATAATTTCTCTAAATCCATTCTAAATATATTCTATGTAAATTCTAGACGAATCACATCAGTTTGAGGGGGAGGTAGTCCACACTTCCACAAATGAAGTTATCATATTTACACAAAATGGAAGGCATGCAGGTATGTTTTTTATAATACGATAATAATAATAAGTAAATAATAAATTTCACATATATCCTTTAAAAGTATATTTTCCATCATAATTTCAATTCGTGATAGTTGGTATTTAAAAAATGAACAACATCATTTTGTGAGGCGGTAGTTCGTCGTACACAAAAATGGTAAGTTATTTACCCATTAGATAAATTTTTTTGGGAGTTTAGGTATAACAATTATAATAAAAACTTATAATAATATTTTTTATACTAGGGTTACTATGTAATTATGTAATAAGAATAATATAGTGGTTGGAGAGAGAAAATAAAAGAAATGAGATTTGGGAAGGATGTTACCTCTTCTTTGGGAAAATCCTTTTGTTTTACAAAAAATGGATTCCTTTGATGAATTTATTCCCAAATATAGGATTCAAGGATAAGGTATATATTTTAAGATATTATTTGATCATTTTTTTTGAGATTAAAATTTCTCGATATGTTTGGATAAGTGTGAGGTTTGAGTAAGTTTTTATAGTAGGGGAGGAGTGGCATTCTTGTAAATTTTTGGAAAGGGAATTACACCCACATTTTTTCCAATAAAAAGTGGATCCAATAATTGATCCAATTATATAAAGGGTGTTATAGGGTCTAAATATTTTTTTAAAATGGATATTTTACAAGTTTTATTGTAATTTATTTCCCTAAGATTAATCTCTAGTCCTTTATTAAGTTAATTTTCCTCTAAAATATTGTAATTAATTTTTATTAATTTCACTAATATTTATTGGTTGAAAACTAATTTATCATTGTTATTAAATATAAATTTTATTATTAAAACTATTTAATCCATTTTTCCGAATTGAAATTAAATAATTGGATGGAATTAATTTAAATTTATCCCATAAACGGGATGACAAAGTGGGTTTTTAACGTAAACATGTTCAAAATCTTGGTATTTTTATATCGAAATTCAAAGTGAAATTGATTCCAATGATATATTTTTTATTATATTATATATATTTTATCTAATTTAACTTTAATTTTACTTTATAAATAAATGATAAATAAATAAATTATTAATTAAACTATAGTATTTTTACTCTTCATCAAAAAATGATACTTCACAAAAAATATAAAAAATTATCTGAAGCTAATTGTTATGTTCTTATTATGGTGATGAAGCTTCATTTTACAAATAAAATAATGACATGTTTAAAAATTTAGATTTAAAATGGGTTCTTCATTAAAAGGGTGTAAAATTACTTTTTATAATAATATATATTTTTATTCATAAAATTAGATTTATTATTATATTTTACCTATCAAATATATTGGATAAGTGTAAAAACTATTTATATAATATATTATATATAAATTTTATTGAAATAATCAATAAAAATTAGTTTTTTAAATTTATTTAAATAATGTTTGTTTGTACATAGAAAATTATATTTATTATAAAATAAATTTCATTATTTTCAAATAGTTATTAGATTTAATTCTACTAATTAATAACCAAAAGATTCATTTTATATGTGTGTGTAAATAACATTTTCACTACATAGTTATTCATATTAGTTTCTTATATTACAATTGATAGGTAGAGGATATAATAATATTTTAATACTATTATTAATAGTGTATCTGATTTTGGTAAAAACTCATCCTAAAATGATACAAAAACTATTGGAGGAACTCGACATTATGTTTAACATTATACAAACATAATGTTACATATAATACAAGATAATTTGATCATTTATTATAGCTAACATTAGGAAAATTTTGTGGTTTAATATATATATTTATTCATTATTTTATGAAATGAAAAATATCAAAAATATTAAATTAATTTGATAAAAAATCACAAAATATTTGGGTTCTACATTTTACCCCCATTAAAATGAATTTCCCCATAAAACTTTTTCTATGTTATAAATGATTTAGTACATTAAATATCTATTCATAGAAAATTACTTTGTAAAAAATAATACTAAAACATGATATAAAAAAATGTTGAAAACATATTATTTACATAAAGTAACACCTAACTGGGTTTCAATATAAAAGATTGTAGGTTGGAAGTTAAAACATTGAATTAGTGGAAAAGTGAAAATATATTTAGGGATGGATTTAGGTCATAAATAAAAAAACTAAAGGATAAAAAAAATTTAGATCCCAAAATTCATAAGTCTTTGATTATTTTATATTTCATTAGTTCAATAAAAATTAAGGAATTAGGAAAACATTTTATTTCAAGATAATATTCCTAAAGTTGGAGTCTTTTAATGAAAAGTTTACATACATGATTTCAGGAAAAACTTACCCTTTATTGCTCCAAGATCTACATCCACTTAATTTATCATTCCATGAAATAAAGCTGAATTTTTCATTCAAGAATAATTTATATATCAGAAGATCTATGAATATAATGATAGGTCCCTCAACCAGTTTTTTTGAAAACAAAAGGTTAGGAAAAGTTATCTTATATGCATAAATCCTCATATAATGAGATAATAATTTAGTCTCTATAAACTTATCAAAATATTAAAATAAATCATCCCATAAATGGTTAACCTTATAACCATTAAAGAAGATAAACATATAAGACTCTAGAAAAAAGGTCACTATGTTTTTCAAAAAAATAATATCATTGATCCCCCAAATATCATAATGTGCCTTTTTGTTGTTGCATACCAAACATGTGAATATCATTATCATGTATTACCTTATAACTTTTAAATAACATTAACTTCCCCATTTCCATATGAAAAACCTTAATGTTTCATTATTCCAAATTATATTGGATATATTAATTAAAAAAAATTCTTGTAATCATTATAAATGATATCATAACCACTTGTCATAAAGTCCTTAATTAATTACAATGTAATCACTACCATAAAAATTAATTATTCATATCCAATACATCTTTATCTGAAAAACATTATCCTAATATAAGAAATATATTTATGGTCATCTTCCCTTATTAAAAATGATACCTTACCGTTAAAACACTTTTCTAGCCCATTTGGAACATTCAACATAATCATTTAAATTCATATCAAAAAACAAAACTGAAAAATCCATGTATATTTCACCATTCATATATCATAATTGTTTAATAAAAATACATAAAAACATAGATCACTTCACTTAATACATAATCACTAAGAAAGATACCTAATCATATTGCAAAATACATCGTTCCTTTAACATTTCTTATGTAGTATCACCATCAAAAGTAGTAAAATCATTACCCATGCCGCCTTTCTTATTATTTTCTTGAGATTTTGACTTGAGAAATCTATCTACATTATTTCTATTCATCCTATACTTAAATTATTTATCCTTTTATGATGTATTATGGAGGCTAATACTTCCAGCCATTTTGTTAACTAAACATTTCATTTTCCTTTTAAATTTACTTGTTGTGTTTCCTTCTTTACCATATTGAAAACATCTTCTCATTCCATTAAGAAATTGAATTAGGTGGTTCTTTACACATTCGTGAAACAAAGGAAACTGAATCTCTTTCGTACAAGGTCTCCATTACCACAACTCTTAGTTAACTCATTTATCTTACTTGTTGATTCCAAGGGTTGGTTAAGGTAAAAGTTATAAATAATGTTTCGTGAAAACTTACTACGTATGATAATAATATCACTATCTCCAGTGACCGTACCATTTTACTGCTCATCAGAAAAATATCTTTCACGTTCAACATTAACATGGTTCTTTTGGGTTCCCACCATTGAATAAAACTAGAAATCATTGAGTAAGAAACAATTATCATTGTGAGGAATAACATAATCATGAAAAAAACATATATATGATCAATAAATTATGACACCTTATTTAATTTATGAAACCATATGTTTATCCTACGCTATTCATATCAAATTTATTTTTGAATCATTAATGATGGTTTTTGAAGAGTTTTTGAATTCCTAAAACGTATCCCACAAGAGTGTCGAATGTGGTGCGCAGTTAGTCATGTTATCATGTACTAGGTTACACTCGAGTTAGGCCTGACAAACCTTGTTGGTGATTTTATCCCAAGTAAATTTTTTTTGTAACCACATCCACGTGTTGTATCTATAAAGGGATGTATTTCTATTAAACCACTCTCTGTATCCTTTAACAAATTTTTAGGACATTTTCCTATAATTTTTCTTATCCTTATACATCTCCTTATATTTATTACTACAATTTTCTCATCCCAATTTCTAAAGGCCAAAACCCCCATCAAGATTGGGCTAATAACCCATGTACCCTCTTATTTTCAAGCTTAGGACACAACCCATATACCCTCTTAGTTTATGGCTTGGGCTACAACCCATGTACCTTCATGTTTTCAAGCATGGTATATAACCCATGTACCCTCTTACTTTCAATATTGGGCTACAATCTTTGAACCTTATTCCTTTTTATCTTAGGCTACAACCTATGTACCCATTGAGATCATATACAATTTATCATTACCTAATGCATTAGAATGAGATATAGGTCCCACCCATTAAATAATAAAATCATACATACATGGGCCATAAGAAGATAAAAATTTATATCATAACCTTTGAAATTAAATTTGTATCATTAACATTCCATCACATCATAACTTATAAAAAATAAACAGTTTTCATAATCAACTCATCAAAGCATAACCCGTGAAAATAAGTGGGTTTCCAAATTATATAACACATGAGATAAAAATAGTTATCATAAACATCATTCCATAAATACATAAAACATTTAATAAATAATATGAATGTTTTTATTCGATCATATCCTCATAAAATTATAATCTATAATAATGTATATCATCGTAGATGGAGATGGATTTTAAAAGTTCACAAGGAATATTTCATACAGAAGATACCCCCTCTTTTAAAATAATTTTCATAAAAACATTTCAAAAATATTTTTCTTATAATTAATTCATTCTAAATTATTTAAAACATTTCTTGACAAAAAATTATTTTTCACTTTGAAAAATTCTTTTTAATCAAAAATGAAATTTTAAAACTATTTTCCTTAAAAATATATAAAAGAATCCATGAAACATTTTGAAAACTATTTTACTTGAATATTTATAAAACAAAATTGAAACTTTTTTTAATACCATTTTTATTAAAAACATACAAAATAATCTTGAAAAAATTTTGAAATTCATTTTCCATTGAAATTTAGAAAATAAGCATGAAAACATTTAAAACACTTCTTACATGTAAAAATGTTTTGAAAAAATTTTTCTTTGAAAACTATTATAAATTGAATAAATTTTACAAAATATTATGAAAATATTTTTTTAAAAATATCATTGTAAAATTATAAAAGAATCATTAAGGAATTACGTTCTTGATGGAAGGTATGTATGTATATGTCGAACATTCCTTTTGCAACATACAAGTTCAGAAAAGTCCCTTGTTTGGAAAATGAATAAAAGATTACATATAAAAATATTATTTAAAAGGTATAAAATGGATAATTTTTTTTTAAACACATAGGATAATATTGAATCATTTTTTAAAACATTTCTAGAAAGTATTGTTTTGAAAGAATAAGAATTTCTGACTAAAAAGTGAGATAATGTACCTATTTATAAAAACAATTTATTAATTATATTAAATGAAAAAGAGTGGAAAATGGTTCAAATAAATGAATAAATCAACAAGATACATAGGGTATGAAAATTCATCAGTGAATATTGAGATATGGATTATAATATTTTATCAATATAAGCATAATAAAAAACAATCTTCATAAATGATGATATTGTTTTAATAATGTCTTGCCGCTTAATAACATTGAATTATACTCCCCATATAAGAAAATTAAATTAAATAAATATTAAAATATCATTAAAATAAGTATTTTTAGGATATTAAATTTAACATGTTAGTATATACACCTTGTAAAAGAATATAGGTGAATAACATGGCATTTATCTTAATAAACAAAAATTGAGACAAAATTACTTTATCGATTTGGTTACTTTTGAAACATAAACCCCAAGCAAAAAAGATCATAAAATTTATATTTAAATAACCTTAAATTTAATTATAATAATCATAGAATATATCCATGGTCATTCAACCCACCACATATAAGAAATGTGCAATGAACATGTCTTGGGTATAACAAAAAATAAGAGTGAGAAAATAAAAATGTTATTGTTTAACAAACTTTAGAACTATGATCCCCATGATAGAATAACATAGTTTAATGCTTTAAATACAATTAAATTACGGAAATTAATGATATAAAATTTCATAGGTAAATATATACACTAAACAAGATAAGTGACTGGTGATTATGGAATATATCTCACGGAAATAAAAAGGGAGATGAAATCCCCTTACCTTATGTCATTAATTTCATTGTAAATGTTCAAAACTCATGTATAATAAATATAATTTTATTATAAATCTACCACTGAATTATATTATTATATCTAATACCATATATTTCTTTTTATCACCCTCTTATTAAAACTTCCATTTTAATGTTAGATTTTGGTTAATATCTTCTTTTTGATTTACATGTACATTAATTGGAAACGTTTTTTGTCCTTTTACTTATATAATGATTTAAAGAATTTAAAAATGATATAAATTTAATTTATATTTTGTATAATTGTATTTTAATAATATAAATAATATTTAATTATGAAACGGAATATGGAATTCATAGAGATAGTAAGTCGTATGTACACATGAAAAATGTTTTGATTTAGTTATCATACTATAAGAAAGTAAGTAAATGAAAATTATGTGTATATATAATCATTAAATTAGAAGTATTAGGTCATATAAATAATATAATTTTCCTTTAACCCACCCTTAATACATTCCATGTATAGTGTGAGTAATCACATCGTATTGGGGAGACGGTATTCCACACTTTGATAGACGAAGTTATCATCTTTATATAAAAAGGATGTTGGGAAAAACATCCCCCAAGGTAACATTGCTTCAATTTTGGTTTTGATTGTGTTTGCTGACAAATAAGGTTTCCATGGAGAATTTTTAAGTTCCAAATATTTTGTTGACAATCCATGTTTGGAAAGAACCATGAAAAAAGAATGGACGATCTGGAGGCGGTATAAATGAATAGATACAAGGTGGCGTTATTTTCTAGTGTTTGCGAAATTTTTGGGGTCCAAAATTTGGAGTTTGGTGAGCATCACAAAAATTGGATTTCATGGAAGTTATAATTTAAATATGGAAAAACAATGATTTTTGTGAAGATAGGATTCATGGATTGGATTTCACGAAGACCAGAAGAATGTTGATAGGGATGCTTCGTGATAACGACGATATTTGTGAACAGCAGAGTCAAAGAGCATTGCGGTGGAAAAGGTCATTGCGAGTGGAGCTTCGTAGTGAAGGCACGAAGGAATTAACGGAATGCTCCCTGATTATGATGACATCCACGATTGGAAAATTGCCATGGTGCTTTGTGATATTGAGAGAATTTCTGCAGGAACTTCATAGCTTCACGATTTTTGATGATGTGGTGTTGACTTCGTGTGGAAGATTTGAGGGTTGGTTGAATCGCCTATAAATAGGCCTCGACTCCCTCAAGTGAAGTAGAGAATTTTCGGAAAAAAAATTTATCTCGGCTCGTGAAGGTGGTTCGCGAAGGTAGTTTGCATCGTGTTGGGAGAGCTTCGCAGTGGCTAATCTAGCTCCATGAAAGTTGAGATCTATACGTTGGCTTAGTGAGCAATGTAAGGGAAGTCGCTCTGTGAAAACCTGAGCTTCGTGAGAGTGATTTGCGAGATTGATTCATGAAAAGGTTGCAGCTTTGAGAAGTCTTGTTTGAGCTTCTCAAAATCAGGAGCCCCGAGAAGTAGGGTGTTTTGTGAAGGTACTTTCTAAAGGTTTTTGATCAACATTCAAGGGTAAAGGTGTTTTCATCAGTGGATGAAACATGGAAATCAATAGAGCATCTACATATAGTGGAGGATGCATTGATTAGTGGTAATGAAGATACCTACATGTCTATAAACTGTGAGTGGATCTTTTGAAGAAGTAGTGAGATCACTTTAGTAGATAGAGTAGTGAGTTCTCAAATTGTGAGTGGTTGTAAACCAAGAGGGACAGTGAGTCTGCTTGAAACATGTAAACAATAGTGTACTTATAGTGGAATTGGTAAATCGGCACACTGCTGGTGTATGCAACATGAACATAGCGCTGTGAGGGTAAACCATGTAAAAATCATTGTTCCCTGTGCATGATTTAATGTTTATTTATACTCTGCATCAGGAAAGAGAGATAAGGGAGTTTTTTCTAATAAAAAAACAAGATAAAAAAGGGGCAGTTGTTTTAATCTGTTATACCCTCATTCACCCCCCTCTCAGGGTATCTAGCCTAGTGGACCTAACAAAGGAAAGCATGATGGTATGTTTTATATAATAATTACACAAGAAAAAATAAATAATAAATATCAAAATATTATATAAAAACATATTTTCTATTTTAACTACCATCCATGATCGGCGGTAAATAAAAAATGGACAAAATCATTTTGTGAGGTGGTAGTTCATCGTAAACAAAAACTGTATATTTATTATCCATTAGTTATATTTGTGTGTGAGTGTAGGTATAACCCTTAGAATAATATCATATAAGTATATTTATTACACTGATGTTATTATCTAATAGTTTAATAAAAATAATTAATGTGGTAGAGAAATAATCTAAAATAAAATAACATGATAATGGATGATAACTCTTCTTTGAACAACTCCTTTTTATTTCCATAAAAGGGATTTCTTGACTGGATTTCTACCCAATTTTAGGTTTCATAAAGTAAGGTAGAATATTGGAATATTATTTTATGAGAGTTTGGGTGAGTCAATTGGCTTGATATTTGTGAATAAGTGGGAGGGGGAGTCCCTTATTATAGTGCAGGAGGAGTTTCACTCTTGTAAATTTTTTGAAACAGAATTCCACCCACATTTTTCCTACGACAAGTGTATCCAATAGTTGACCAAATTATATCAAATTATGGATAGGATCTAAATTTTTACATCCAATGTATTTTGGAAAAACTTTTACGTCGGTTTGAGCATTAAGATTAATGTTTTGCCCTTTATTAAGATAATTTCCCCTTTAATCGTTGTAATTAATTTTAATTAGTATCACTAATATTTTTGGTAAAAACTATGTTGAAATTATTAAAAATTATAAATTATTCTTATAAAAAATATGGACTACATATTTTCTAATTAAAGTCACAAAATTAGAATAAATTAATTCAAATTCTACGAACTGAATGACAAAGTGGGTTTTTAAAGAAAAAAATGTTCTAAAGTATGGAATTTTTTTTATCAAATTTCATTATGTTATTGAGTAAAATGAATTAAATTATATTAATTGATGTATACACTCTCAAAATGAACTTTAAAACCAAAAAATTCTAATTTAATCTTAAACATTAATTTTGATGAAAATTGAGTTTTGAATTAAAATCCTGCATTCTTTACTATTCATCAAAAAAATCTACTTCATAGAAAATACCAAAGATTAATCCTATGATAATTATAATGTAACTATTTAAAATATAAAGATTATTTTTACTTTTGAAATAAATTTAAGTTACAAAAATTTGAATTAAATTGGGTTATCCATTAAAAGATGGTAGAATTAGTTTTTAGAAGAATATATCTTTTTGTTCATAAAACTGGATTTATTCTTATCATTATCTAAAAAATATATTGGATGAGTATAAAAAATATTGATTTAAAATATTATATTTAAATTTTATTGAAAATATTAATCAATAGTTTTTTGATTAATTTATTCATATAAAATTGTGTTTATACATAGAAAAAATTAGTTTTCTTATAAAATTAATTTCTTTAATTTCATATAGTTCTTACATTTACATATAAATAATAATTACCAATGGATTATATTTATATTATTGTGTAAATCATATTTTCACATATAATTTAATCATATTTTTAACTACCTTTCCAATGGTTATGTAGAGACCCGATGCTTGACGTACATGGACATTACATTACTTTTGCGGAATACTTAGTACATAACAAAAACACACACACAAGGACCGTAATAATTTAGTGTCTTTGGAAACTCGGAATGTAATCTTCTAATCATGGTGAAAGATCTTCAACATCTCCAATTAAGATCTTCCTTTTTTTGTTTTCTTACCTAAAACATTTCTTTATATCCTGGGGAAAAGAAAACATAAAAAGGGGTGAGCTCAAATGCTCAGTAAGGGTAAGCATGGATAAAATAAAACATGCCATATACATTTGAACTTAAAAACATGAACATAATGTTTAAACATCAAAAGCTTGAGCAATGTCATAAAACATGGAAGTACGTAAGGCATAGATCATAATGGAACATAAATCATGATAACATAGCATGGGAATAAAACATGTAATTGTGGAATCCATTAAGCACATGTAATGATTTCCATAGTATCAAAGCATTACTGCCATAACCATCTAAGTGGACAAAGTCCCTTTCTGAATCGAGTTCACTCCTCGTTTCAGTCCTGTAACACTGAACCGGATTAACATACTATTCCAGCCATGTCTATCTCATGAGATATAAATCTTTACCCAATGCATTGGAGGGAGATACAGGTCCCACCCATCTCATAATGATACCATTCTTATGTGTGCCACAAAATCAGAAACCATACATCATAGCATAACCCATGTAATAAAAATGGGAATCTTAAACATCATGACATCATAAAACAATTCATATAATACAATGGAATTCATAAAAATAATTCCATCACAACATAATCAAATCAATGTAATAATAGGGATAAAAACAGAACCCTTTATTATCTTAGATGGAAAATAATTTTGATGAAACACTTGAACTCCATTCTTGAGGAAAATATACTTCATACTTCAAAAACATTTCTCCTTTCTTAACATGTCATAAAATTTTAAACTAAAAGAAGTTAATTAAAAATAAACATGAAAACTTTTAAAGGAAGCTTCTTGGAAATAATGTTTTAAAAATCCATTCATGCCGTATAAGTTAAAAAAACATTCTTCTCGTACTTTTGTCGGAAAAGTCAAAAAGTACCCCGTATGAAAAACGACAAAAGATTCCTTTCATATATTTTACTAAAAACTCACCAAAGGGTAAAATTGGATATAAAATATTTTATAATGATGTAAATATTACATATTGAGGAAACATGGATGTGGATGATAAAATACACACCAGTAAATTCCAAAGTATAAACAATCTCGGATAAAAATGAGATTGTGATATTTCCCTTACCTTAGGTCCGATTTGCTTTGTACGTGTCTGAACCTCCTGTATAATGATTAAAATAATGTCATTTACTTATTCCCGAATCATACTCATTGTTATTATATCATATATGGTTCACTTATGACTTTATATTACCCGTTCTTTTGTAAATTCCATATTAAAGAGCGTTTTCGGTAAAATTGTTTCATTTGTCGTCCGTGTTTTGACTTGTAATTATTTATATGATTACTTAGATAATGATTAATTAATTCCAGAATATAAAACATTATTTATATATAATATATATTCATAATATACATATATATAATAAATCATTAAATGGAAAGAAATACACCGTTCATGGAGACGGTAGGTTGTACATACGCATGAACGCTGTTTTCGTTTCCTTATTGAGTTGAATGGAATTAAGTAGATGACAAACATATATATAAACATAAATCCATTATCATTATTATGTCATATATTTCATGATTATTTATTATATATACATTATAATCATTCATTATTGGTTAACGTGGAGAATGAATCTCATCACGTCGTGGAGACGGTAGTCCGTATGTACGCACGAACGATGATATCGTTCTCATGATCATGGAACTGTATTGGAGTGTATGTATACTATTTCAGAATCAATATAACTTTAAAATAATCATATATAGTTATTATTTACACCATTATACCCATCCAAGTAAGGTGGTGATGGAAAATAGATTACACCATGGCGTGGAGACGGTATTCCGTACGTATGCACGCGCGGTGATTTCATTTTCCATAGGATGGATTGATGGTGAAATAGGGTTGTTTCATACTTATAATAAAATATCTGTATATGAGTGATACTGATGTTATTACTTCATGATGAAACAACTATATAAGAAGAAGTGGAAGAAGAAATAAAGATGAAAGAATCGGTAACGGGCATTACCTCTTCTTTGAAGTGCTTATTTGAGACCTCCTTTTAGGGAACTAAAATTGGTCTTTGAAGAAGAACAATACCTCTAGGATGTCTCTAGGGAAGTGTAGAGAATAAATTGGTAGGGGTTGGACGAGATTGAAGGCTCAATGTGGCGTGAGGAAGAGAGGGAGGAGGTGCCCTTTTATAAGGGAGGAGAGGGGCTCCTTTGGAAAACTAAAAATATTATTTTATCATAAAGTCATGTTCAGTTTTAAATAGCTCCAAATTAATTTATATCGAAGATAATGTGGGGATGGTTCTAAATCCTCTCATCCAATAGATTTTAGACAAGTTTAGGTTCCTATTTTAACCTTATAATTTAGATTTAACATTAAGTTAAATAATTTTACTTTTACCGTGTCTTCTTCTGTTCTTACACTATATGGTTAATAAACATACTATAACAAGACAAACGAACCCCAAGTTGTTTATTATTAATATATATAACCTTATCTAAGTCATTTGGCCGAACCTTAGATTTTTAGGAATAAAATAACAATTAATAATATAATATTGTTTTAAAAAACTATTTTATGTCAATTTTGACACTATTTGGTAATTGATTTTTGTGAAAATCATAATAGAGTGATTAGTTCCTAAAAAGTTAATTAAATCAATACTAACATGACATATTAACCTAAAAAATTAGTGTAATTCATAAAAAGTCTGAAATTACATTTATTTGGGTATTTATAACATCAATTATGTCAATATTTCATTAATAAGATATTTACTGCATCATCTTTGTGTCATAAATAAATTAAATTATTTAATGTCTTAAAATTACAAATAAAATATAATTATGTAGGATATCTTTTTATATTTCTAATGAATATTTACAATCTAATATCCAACATATATTACCCTATGTAAAAATTGTTTTTCTAAAAGATATATGCTTGTGTCATTTTTGTATTCATTTTAACTTAATTAAAATAAAGTGTCCCTATCACTTACAAGTGGCACCATGGGGTCCCAATGATTCCCATGGTCGAACATGTATCAACCAATAAGGTCATCACACGTTTTAGGGTAATTTTTTTATTATTATAATATTATTTATTTAACCCTTATTTACCGGATTTAACCTTTAACCATGGTAAATAAAATATTTACCGAAGTAATTATTCAAAATGTCTAAATAAAGTTACTTATTTACACAATTTGAACATCCTGATTCCAAATATGGAATCTATTTTTCCAAATTCAAAACACAGAAGTGGCAGAAATTAAATTAAAATTAATTCCCGCTGTCAAAACAAAAAGCGTGTTTTTAAGATATAATAACTATCAAAAGATTGATACTTGTTTTTGTTCGGTTTAATTGAGAAATTATGTCCAATGACCAAAATTGTATTAAATGGTAAAAATATATTCTATATATACTTTAAAACCACTCAAATTCATAATTTATTACTATTAATTATTTTGATTAAAAAAAGTTGTTTTTAATTAAAATTTAGTAATTTTCACTATTCATCAAAATATGAAAGTTATCCGAAAAGTACCAAAATTTCACCTTAGGCTAAATTCGATACTCCGAATCCAAAAATGAAGTCCATTTTGAGAGATAAAATTTGAAAAATTTTAAAAGACATTTATTACTATTCATAACGGCTAGTTTTAATAATATTTTAATAGCATATCATTGTTTAGTGAAACTCGGTGTTGCGTACTACACACCCTATCGAGGAAGGTCGCGATTTCTTGTAATGCAAGTCAAGTCAAGTATGTGTTTTGTGCTAACTCCTTTTGGTGTATCGTAAAACACAAGACATTAATGAAATTAAAAATAATATTTTTCATAAAATCTCAGGGTGTTACATTCTACCCCCCTTAAAATGAATTTCGCCCTCGAAATTCGTCGGGGTTATAAATGGTTTACTATTCAAAAGTTTCTTTGATAGAAACCAACATCATAAAAAGGAATACCAAAACCAATCTTTAAAAACAAAAGTATGAAACGTAATGGTTACTCAAATAAACTAATCACTGGGTTTCCACATAGGTGAAAATATGGATATAGAAGAGAAATCTAACCATCATGTTCTGATGGAGAGTGGTAGAGAACATGGCTACGGAAAAGCCATCAATCACAAATCCATAAATTTGTGATGATCTAAGGTACCATCTGATTCATCCGATATAAGGGCACTAGGACAACATTTTTGGTTTTCAAGATCATTTCCCTAATTTGAAGAATTTGAATTAGAATAAATACTTACTTTATTTTGGTATAATCCCACTATTGTTCATGCTTTGAACAATTTCCACTTTATCTCTTAAAGAAATGAAGTTGAATTTATTATTTGTGAAGTGTTAACAGTTCATGTGATAGAATGATGTGTCATTCCATCTGTTTGAAACAAAATTTTAGCAAATTTTATCAAATATACATAAGTCCATCTATGTTGAGGTTAATCGTATATGATTCCAAAAATGAACTTATACTTCATATATCATACCGCTTAAAATAAAACTAGTTTCTAGTAACCAGGGACTTCTTATAGGCCAGTGGTAGGTGATAAAGGCCGGTCACACTTCGGTTGTGGGTTCGATTCCCACAGCCTTTTCCGACGCGATGGGTTGTCGCTCGTCCTGCAGGTTGTCCTTTTTCTAAAACTACATTACTATAACATCCCATCAATAATATCAAAAAATGTTCTATCCTTAAACAATACTATCATATGTCCAACATAATCCATTCCAATCATTATCTAAAATACTTCGGTCCAAGCTCATAGTATAAAGAAAATGATTACTTGAAATGTCATCAACAAACCATCATTTATCTCCCATTGTATTGTTGGTCGCATTCCAATCATGTGAAAACCTTAATCATGTATTATCTTGAAAAATGAATACCCATTAAACCTTAGTAAAAACATGAATGCTGTCAAAAGTTAACTCTTTCCACATACCAAAATAAAAAAAAATTCTATATACTCAAACCATGATATAACTATTTCCTTATATCAGTCATGAGCTCATGAATACTGTCAAACATTTCATTTTCTCCTTATCCCTTCATTATGCGCATATCATATTCTTTCCAAAAATATCTCAATCACTTTCTATGGTTACTGGTACCATAAAATTATTGAAAACCACAATAGACCATTATATAAATATTCCAATATTCCACGATACTATACACAACATTATTTTGGAATCCATTACATAAACACTTTATCATTCCACCACATCGTTATCATATTCAACATCACCAATAGTTATCGCATGTGACTTCCCTTTGTCCTTTTCCTTAAGTGGTTTCTCATGTTGATCATCACAATCCCTTGGATTAGGGAATTTATTAGCATAATGCCCCATTTCCTTGCACTTGAAGCATTGGAGTGTAGTAGGTTCATTCTGTGTATCCCTTACTTTTTTTGCATCATTAGACATCTTCTTCCCATCATTTCGGCATTCAAATGCCCGATGACCTTCCTTTCCACATTTGAAACATTTACTTGTCCCTTTACGACAATCTCCACCATGCTTCTTTCCACACATTGAGCATAGAGAAACAATCATCTTCTTTTCACCATTGTTCTGAGATTTCTCCTTGAACTCCATCTTTCATTTCTTGTAAAAACCATGAGATAGATATGTTACACCAATTTCTAGTTCTACCTTGATAGCACAATGCACAATTTCTTCATAGCTACTGAAGTCACTTATAGATAATTCCCTTCGAAGACTTGGTTTTAAGCCACTGAAAAATTGATCAACTTTACTTTCAGGTTGGATGATAAAGCCAGATGCATACCTTGCAAGCCTTGTTAAATTCGCTTCGTATATACCGACAGATTCATCATCCTTCTGCTTCATATCAAGAAAATCCTTCTCCATCTTTGTTTGAAGAATATGAGGGAAGTACTTATTGAAAAATAAGTTCTTGAACTCGTCCCATTCCATGGACTCAATTTCATCTCTTGGCCTCATATTCTTGATAAGATTCCACCATTGATCAGCTTCACCTTCCAGACGATATACTGCTAAGATGACTTTATCATGTTTAGAACATGGAAGAACTGAAAATATCTTTTCAGTGGTACTAATCCATTGTTCAGCAACAAGTGGATCAGAAGACCCACTGAAAGAAGGTGGATGTTTCCTCATGAAGGACTCAATTGAATATTGTTCCCTTCTCTGCTCATTTGGAAGTACAGAATGATTCATAGCTTGTTTAAGTATAACAATAAGATTTTGCACTCCATCTCCCATAACATTTGTTTGTTCAGGAGGACAATCATTGCATCATCCATTACATTGATCAACACGGTTTCTTCTGGTTTCAGCCATCGTCTAAAACCCAAAAAGAATTATGTGAGAGGAAAAAATCATGCTAGGAAAAAAACATAATAAAGGGGGAGTACCTTCAATATATGACATCTTAGGTTTAATCTAATATCGTTACCATAATTCTAGGACTATAACCTATACTTATACTTAACCTTAGAGACATCCCTAGACATACCTTATAAATATCTCTAGGGATCACACTAAAGTTCTCGCATCCTAGTTTCCAAAGGTTGACCAAACCTTTTCTCTGATACCAACTGTATAGACCCGAAGCTTGACGTACATGGACATTACATTACTTTTGTGGAATACTTAGTACATAACAAAAACACACATACAAGGACCGTAATAGTTTAGTGTCTTTGGAAACTCGGAACGTAATCTTCTAATAGTGGTGAATGATCTTCAACATCTCCCATTAAGATCTTCCTTTTTTTTGTTTTCTTACCTAAAACATTTCTTTATATCCTGGGGAAAAGAAAACATAAAAAAGGGTGAGCTCAAATTCTCAATAAGGGTAAGCATGGATAAAATAAAACATTCCATATACATTTGAACTTAAAAACATGAACATAATGTTTAAACATCAAAAGCTTGAGCAATGTCATAAAACATGGAAGTACGTAAGGTATAGATCATAATGGAACATAAATCATGATAACATAGCATGGGAATAAAACATGTAATTGTGGAATCCATTAAGCACATGTAATGATTTCCATAGTAGCCAAGGAATTACTGCCATGACCATCTTAGTGTAAAAAGTCCCTTTCTGAATCGAGTTAACTCCTCGTTTCAGTCATGTAACACTGAACCGGATTAACATACCGTTCTAGCCATGTCTATCTCATGAGATATAAATCTTTACCCAATGCATTGGAGGGAGATATAGGTCCCAACAATCTCATAATGATACCATTCTTATGTGTGCCACAAAATCATAAACCATACATCATAGCATAACCCATGTAATAAAAATGGGAATCTTAAACTTCGTGACATCATAAAACAATTCATATAATATAAAGGAATTCATAAAAATAATTCCATCACAACATAATAAAATCAATGTAATAATTGAGATAAAAATATAACCCTTTATTATCTTATATGGAAAATAATTTTGATAAAACACTTGAACTCCATTCTTGAGGAAAATATCCTTTATACTTCAAAAAAAATTTCCTTTCTTAAAATGTCATACAATTTTAAACTAAAAGAAGTTGATTAAAAATAAACTTGAAAACTTTTAAAGGAATATTATTGGAAATAATTTTTTAAAAATCCATTCATGTCGTATAAGTTAAAAAAACATTCTTCTCGTACTTTTGTCAGAAAAGTCAAAATGTACCTCGTACGAAAAACGACAAAAGATTCCTTTCATATCTTTTACTAAAAACTCACCAAAAGGGAAAAATTGGATATAAACTATTGATGAATGATGTAAATATTACATATTGAGGAAACATGGATGTGGATGATAAAATACACCCTAGTAAATTCCAAAGTATAAACAATATCGGATAAAAATGAGATTGTGATATTTCCCTTAACTTAGGTCTGATTTGCTTCGTAAGTGTCCGAACCTCCTATATAATGATTTAAATAATGTCATTTACTTATTCCTGAATCATACTCATTGTTATGATATCATATATGGTTCACTTATGACTTTATATAACCCGTTCTTTTGTAAATTCCATGTTAAAGAGCGTTTTGGGTAAAATTGTTTCATTTGTCATTTGTGTTTTGACTTGTAATTATTTATATGATTACATAGATTATGATTACTTAATTACAGAATATAAAACATGATTTATATATAATATATATTCATAATATACATATATAAAATAAATCAGTAAATGGAAAGAAATACACCGTTCATGAAGACGGTAGGTCGTACGTACGCATGAACGCTGTTTTCGTTTCGTTATTGAGTTGAATGGAATTAAGTAGATGACAAAAATATATATACACATAAATCCATTATCATTATTATGTCATATATTTCATGATTAATTATTATATATACTTTATAATCATTCATTATTGGTTAACATGGAGAATGAATCTCATCGCGTCGTGGAGACGGTAGTCCGTACGTACGCACGAGCGATGATATCGTTCTCATGATCGTGGGACTATATTGGAGTGTATGTATACTATTTCAGAATAAATATCACTTTAAAATAATCATATATAGTTATTATTTACACCATTATACCCATCCACGTAAGGTGGTGGTGGAAACTAGATTACACCACGGCGTGGAGATGGTATTCCGTACATATGCACATGCGGTGATTTCATTTTCCGTAGGATGGATTGATGGTGAAATAGGGTTGTTTCTTACTTATAATAACATATCAGTATATGAGTGATACTGATGTTATTACTTCATGATGAAACAACTATAGAAGAAGAAGTTGAAGAAGAAATAAAGATGAACGAATCGGTAACAGGTATTACCTCTTCTTTGAAGCGCTTCTTTGAGACCTCCTTTTAGGTCAATAAAATTGGTCTTTGAAGAAGACCAGGACCTCTAGGATGTCTCTAGGGAAGTGGAGAGAAGAAATTTTCAGGTTTTGGAGGAGCTGGAAGGCTCAAAGTGGTGTGAGGAAGAGAGGGAGGAGGTGCCCTTTTATAAGGGAGGAGAGGGGCTCCTTTGGAAAACTAAAAATATTATTTTATTATAAAGTCATATTCGGTTTTAAATAGCTCCAAATTGATTTATTTTGAAGCTAAGGTGGGGATGGGTCGAAATCCTCTCATCCAATAAAATTTAGACAATTTTAGGTTTCTATTTTAACCTTATCATTTAGATTTAATATTAAGTTAAATAATTTTACTTTTACCGTGTCTTCTTGTGTTCTTACACTATAAGGTTAATAAACTTACTATAACAAGACAAACGAACCCCAAGTTGTTTATTATTAATATATATAACCTTATCTAAGTCATTTGGCCGAACCTTAGATTTTTAGGAATAAAATAACAATTAATAATATAATATTTGTTTTAAAAACTATTTTATGTCAATTTTGACACTATTTGGTAATTGATTTTTGTGAAAATCATAACAGAATGATTAGTTCTAGAACAGTTAATTAAATCAATACTAACATGACATATTAACCTCGAAAATTAGTTTAATTCATAAAAAGTCTCAAATTACATTTATTTGGGTATTTATAACATCAATTATGTCAATATTTCATTAATAAGATAATTACTGCATCATCTTTGTGTCATAAATAAATTAAATTATTTAATGTCTAAAAATTACAAATAAAATATCATTATGTATTAAATCATCTTATATTTCTAATGAATATTTAAAATAGAAAATCCAACATATATAACCCTATGTAAAAAAATTTTTTATAAAATATATATGCTTGTGTCATTTTTGTATTCATTTTAACTTAATTAAAATAAAGTGTCCCTATCACTTACATGTGGCACCATGGGGTCCCAAAATTGACCCAAAGATGCCCATGGCCGAACATGTATCAACCAATAATGTCATCACACGTTTTAGGGTAATTTTTTTATTATTATAATATTATTGTTTAACCCTTATTTACCGGATTTACCCTTTAACCATGGTAAATAAAATATTTACTGGAGTAATTATTCAAAATGTCCAAAAATAAAAGTTACTTATTTACACACTTTGAACATCCTGATTACAGATATGGAATCCATTTTTCCAAATTCAAAACACGGAAGTGGCAGAAATTAATTTAAAATTAATTCCCACTGTCAAAACAAAAAGCGTGTTTTTAAGATATAATAACTATCAAAAGATTGAAACTAGTGTATGTTCGGTTTATTTGGGAAATTATGTCCAATGACCAACATTGTATTAAATGGTAAAAATATATTCTAAATATAATTTAAAACCACTCAAATTCATAATTTATAACTATTAATTATTTTTAGTAAAAAAATTTTTTTTAATTAAAATTTAGTAATTTTAACTATTCATCAAAATATGAAAGTTATCCGAAAAGTACCAAAATTTCACCTTAGGATAAATTCGATACACCGAATCCAAAAATGAAGTCCATTTTGAGAGATAAAATTTCTAAAATTTTAAAAGGCAGTTATTACTATTCATAATGGCTAGTTTTAATAATATTTTAATAGCATATCGTTGTTTAGTGAAACTCGGTATTGCGTACTACACACGCTATCGAGGAAGGTCGTGATTGCGTGTAATGTAAGGCAAGTCAAGGATGCGTGTTGTGCAAGCTCCTTTTGGTGTATCGTACAACACAATACATTAATGAAATTAAAAGGAATATTTTTCATAAAATCTCAGGATGTTACAGGTTAGGTTGTAGCTATAATAATATCTTAATAATAATATTAATACAATATTTAGTTCTGTAAAAAATAATCCATGGATGTTATGTAATATATCAAAGGAACCATAAATTGTTTGTAACATAATCCAATCATAGTATTTCATGTACTGTAATCTAATATATTATTTCATGGGGTGCATGTAATCCAAACATAGAGTTTTAATATATTTTAAAACCTTATTTTGAGTGTTCTGGGAAATGAAAAATATCAATAAGATTAAATAAATTTGAAAAAAGTATCAAAAAATAAAGGGTTTTCTAAATTGTTTTTGGAATAAAATACTAATCAATTAAATAACATCCATTTGACCATATTTACATATTTATTGAAATAGTCAATTTTAATAGAGTATAAACTAATAGATTGGACTATACCAAGCTAAACAGTAGTGTTATATTAGGTTGATAGTTTTGATCTAGATAGTCAAAAGTCATAATGAGAGGATACCAAGATAGTTAGAGAGAGAAGAGGTTAGGTGAGGAAATCATATAGTGGGTCATTATTTATAACATCCCAACCTAAACCATCGATTTTGATCCTGAATACCACATAAACTCATGTGAACCTCCCCATACGCAAATGGATGCCAACTAGAAGTGAGGGTCTATGTTTATTTTTTTGGGACACTATACCCTCAGTGTAAAATGATAGAATAAATAATATATAAATACAATATAGAAAATAATTATAGTTATCATGTGTAATGTAAATGACATACATGTCATGAAAATAAAATCATTTTTCAATGTGGAAAGCCTTTCAAGAATGAATAAAATATACAATAAATAAACATATTGAAGGTTCCCCCAATGTCGGTACTAGTCTAACCAAGATCCATGCTCGACCTACCCATCCATCCACCATAGGTCCATTTCACTTCACTAGGTCATTAATTAAATCTACATGTTCATCGAAATTCCAGAGTTGGGTGTGAGTACAAGACTCAGTAGAACATCACCATTCTATCATTTAATTTATGTGATCAAGTATACAAGTGCATGCCATAATAATAATAATAAATACAAGAATAACATAAACATAAAATCCAAAACCAAACAATAGTGCACTAACCATGCTTCTATACCTCCTGTTTGAACCTACGTAGACTTCATGCCTGAAGAAATCTGAATGTTTCGGAAGAAAAAAACCAACACATGTATGACATCCTCACGATGTCTTGGAGGTAATACCCAATATCATTTATCCCTCTAGAGGACCATGTCACCTAGATCCTCTAGATGAGAATAACCAGTAATCACTTTAACCAGGATATCATATGGTGAATGAATCATGGCATCAAGGCTACCTCGAGCACACCCTCAGCACGATTCCATGGATACCTCAAACCTACCCCTATTCTTAGGTCACTCCTTGCTATATTTTCATTCATGTGTTCTCCCCCTCTAGGGGATAATATACCAAGATGGTCCACCAATCTCAAATACCACTACCAACTAACACGGAATAGTAATCCCTAAAAAGGGATAGCAGATGAGTGGTCATATTATATCAACATAAGTATATAGAAACGTACACTACAACATGTGATCATTATAAAATATTTATAAAATATACAGTTATATCACTCCTGAATTCATAATAGTTTTTTTGGGTTGGACACACACTCACATGTAATCATAATCAAGCATGATCAATTTAAATTCCAACAAATAAAATCCTCAAAGAAACAAGTGTAATTGTGATCCCATGTAGGTAAGTAACATCCAACCCCAAAAGTTGTAAAAACCACTTCGTGGTTTATTATCATAAGAACTAATACATCAGTGTCTCGAGTTACTAGCACATCAATTTTTGAGGTATTTTAAGGGTTTCCTAGAACAAAAAAACGATTTCACTAAAAAATGAATAATATGTTATAGGTGATAATATTTTCTCTCTCCTAGATAATTTTCAAATTATCACATTCGATGATAATTTATCTCTTCTTGATAATTTTTAAAATATATTTTAAATTATGACATGAGATGATAATTTATCTCTTTTAGATAATTATTAAATTATCTTTTAAATTATCCTAAGTGATGATAATTTAATTTTACTTAATCATTTTAAAATTATCTCATGCGATGATAATTTTTGATTTCAAAAAAATAAAGTATCACATGGAATGATGATTTATAATTTAAAATTATTCTTTAAATTATCAAGTGTGATTATAATTATATTTCTTCGATAATTTTAAATTCAATGAAAATTAATTATTTTCAAATTAAAATTATCACATGTGTTCATTAATTATAATTCACACTTTATCAAATTTAAATTATCTCATGCAATGATAATTAAAAAAATTTCAATTTTATCATAAATTATTCACCAATAAACCATAAAATTATCTTTAGACCATTTTTTTCCAAATTATAATTTTTTTTAAAAAAATTATTCATATATTGATAATTTATTTAATAAAATTTTCATTATATAATCTTATAAATATTATTGATTGATAATAATTTTCTGTTATCCTTTTTTATTCAAGATTCAATTTTTTATTTTTTATAGATATAAGGAAGGTAGTAATTATAAATTTAAAAATTCTGTAAAATAATAAAAAGATAACATGAACATTAATATGGGTGCTCCATACTTGGTCGATGGATGAAGAAGACCACTACCGCTGTGCATGGTTCGTGGAGAACCGAAGGTAGATGGATTCACCACATGGGAGGCAGTGTCTCCAGTCATTTATGGAAAAATAGTAGGAGTGGTCGGTTTTTGTAGCCATCCAAATGTATTTTCCGGTTTTACAGAAAAGGAATAAATTAAACATCCATTTTTAAAAATTTAAATACCAAAAAAACATTACGATGTTGTTTAATTATACTATTTTATTTGTTTCCAATTTTTAATGTGGTAAAAATGATCAAATTCAATGCTTTGAAAATTGTCTGGGGCACAAATGGAGGAAACCCATCATTGCGGAAGATGAACAACCCATATAATTTATTTTTTTAAATAATTCAATTAATACATTATTTTTTATAATTATCAATAACTTAATTAAATTTTACATCCAACCCAAACGTCTATTACATATAAAAGTTACAAAATGCCTACGGTAAAACCCATATTTCGGACCAAGCGATTATCTCAAATTTCTCATATGATGAACCATTTTAGAGATATTTAATTATTTCCAATAAAATAATTTATTATAAATTATTATGTAAAATAGTTTTTCATGTGAGGAATCCAAATGTCTGATGCGTACAATTATTATACCCAACCTAGGGTAAAAACCATGTTCCAAACATATAGATGGTATTATATTTTTATATGATATACTATTTCAGAGTTATTCAATTATTTTATATAACTTTTATACTCTTAATATAATATGTTTCAAATTTTTATTCTGTTTTCATAGAGGCATTACAGGACTCGAAATCTCACCCTAACTTATTGTCTAACTCCAAAAAAAATCAATTGAATATTCGAAGGTGTTTACTTGGTTTTAAGGTCATTAACACATTTATTATGTTACCTCACTAATAAATCATTTTCTCACTTACGATATTTATAATTTATCACAATATGGACTTTATTATCATTGTAAAAAAACATGACTATACAATTATCCCCCTCTATTATCTTATCAACCATGAAAAGTAACCCAAGTGGTCCTACTCAAATAGATAACGCCCAATAACTCAAACATCATCCTCACACTCCTACATCTCTTCCTAAATCTGTCCATGTTATCCATAAATGTAGACTACTAGTATTGTCCTTCCTTGCAATACCTTCTCACTGGGATTTAATATTCGTAATGGATATTCATTGTAATATTTGTTTGTCTCTAGTTCAACATCCTCACAATCAATAACATGTATTGGGTTAGGTATGTACCTTCAAAGTGGTGAAAAATGGAACACATCACTCATATTGTATTATGAGAATGGAGGTATATAAGATACACAACATCCCCTATACAATCAATGATCATAATGGGTCGAAAAACGTGTTTATAACTTTCCCTACATTCTTATATGTTTGTTCCCTAACAAAGGATTCACTCTTAAAAAAACGTGATCTCTCATAGAAAACTCCAAGGTTCACCTCCTACAGACTGCATATGATCTTTTCCTACTCTGAGTAGTGATCAATCTATTTTGTATCATTTGCACTCTCTTGGAGGTCTCTTTAACCATATTGGTTCCAATAACCATTACCTCACCCACCTCATGCAAACATGGTGGTGAGCAACCTAGCCTCCCATAAATTACTCAAAAGGTACCATCTGGATAAAATAATGATAACTATTAGTATATGAGAACTCATCCAAGGGTAATTTGTTATCCCATGAACCTCTAAAATCAAGCACGCAAGCTCGAAGAATATCCTCCAATATGCATATAGCCTGCATAGACTATATGTCTGTCTATGGATGGTATGTCGTACTCAATCTAAATAGAGTACCTAGGGATTTATATAGTCCTACCAAAAAGTGGGATTTAAAATGTGTATCTCTATCTGAAAAAGTACTAAAAGTTACTCAATGAAGGCACACAATCTCTTGAACATAGAGAATTATAAGCCCCTAAAATGAGTGTGTCTCTCTGATTAGTAAGAAGTGGTAAGACATTGTTTATTGATCAACAACTACCAAGACTATGTCATGACTCCTTGGGGTCCTTGGTAACCTCATCACAACGTCCATAGTGACGTATTAACACTTAAAAATAGATATTAGATGTCATTGTAACAATCCATGTCGACATTGGTGCTCATCTTTTACCCTCTAATAGGTAAGGCCTCAGGAGAAGAAACTCGAAATGTCTCCTATCTTCACTAGATACCCAAATTGCCTCCTGAAGTCATGGTACATCTTTGTCACACCATGATGTAATATCCATCTATAGGTATGTTAATACATCATTACATTCTCTATGATTGAGGTTAGTACTACCACACTCTCTAGTACCATGATCACATCATTTTCATCCAAATTCTATTTGAGTTTCGGGTCACCACCAGCCAACTGCTTTGTCATGAAAAATAAATCTAGATCTAACTCCTAACTAGTATTCATCCAGTCCACAAGTGAAGATGAAATCCAAAATGGGGAAAAATTTATAGCTCCTCGATCCTCTAAATAATCAACCCTCTAGTCATCCAATAATCCCAACAGTCCACGCTACTCTTCTGAACGCCTCTCACCAATCTTCTTCTCATCCTATTTCTTAGGGTTAACAACATCTACAATGAAATTACCCTTCCCCGGTGCATACATCATCCCAATTTAAAATTTCTACAGTTACTCAACCCAATGCCTCTATCTCAAGTCTATGTCCCTCTTTGTAAAGATATATATACGGCTATTCTGGTTTGTGTAAACAAAAAATATATCACTAAAGAGGTAGTGTCTATGAAACTTTAGATCATGAACCACCACTTCCAGCTCCAAGTCATGTGTAGATTAATTCTTCTCATGGGGTCACAACTGATGATACACATAGCCTACTACCTCCTCGTTTTTCATTAGCATCTCCCCATAGAAATGCCTAATGAATCATAGTAAACTAAAAAACTAATCCCATGATCAGCTAGTGTAAGTACTTGAGTTATCATAAACCATCTCTTAAGATCAAGTAAAACACTTTCACATAGGTATGACCACTATAAATTCTCCCCCTTCGTGATCAATACTATCATGGGTGTGGAAATTAGATATAATTCCTAGATAAACTGTCAATAATATCCTATTAAACACTGAATGTTCCTAATCTCTAACAAATTATTCATTATGTCCCATACATTATTGTTTTAATTTTCTTAGGGCCTATAGATATAATGGTATCAAACACTATGTACTATAAATTTCACCTCTCAAATTCAAAATTCACACTTCAACATATTAATGTAAAGATTGTGTTCTCCGAGTATACACAGGAGCATCTCTAGGTTCCTAGCATGTTTTTCTGGTTTCTGTGAGTATATAAGGATATCATCAATGAATAATCAGATGAAAAAGTTAATTTATGGATGAAATGTATTTTTTATAAGTTCCATGAACACCACTATTTCTTTTTCATCCCGAATAACGTTACTGAGTACTCATATAATCCATATCTGCTCAGAAATGTCATCTTTGTAATTTCCTCCTCTCCAACTCAAAACGGGTGATAGCCTGATCGATGCTAAATATAGTAGAAAAACCGGGCTCCTCATATAAAATAAAAGAGATCATTGATTCTTGGAAACATATATGTTTTTTTCACTATCACCTAGTTCATCTTTCACTAGTTAACATATAGCTGAAGACTATCATCTGCCTTCTTGGAAAATAAAAAAGGTGCATCCCATGTTAAACTATTGTATCTGATAAAACCCTTCCTCACCAAGTCCACTAATTCTACCCTGAAATATTACATATCGTTTGGATCCATACCATTTAGAGGTATCAAAATGGGTTTTACACATTGTACAAAATCCAACTAAAAGGCAATTCCTCTTTTAGGAAGAGTTCTGTGAAGTAATATAGAAAAATACATTTCTAGAGATCCAAGACTTGTGGAAAAAATTAGGGAGTTTCCATAGATACTAATAGAAGATAAAATCCTTCAATATATACTATAATCATCCAAAGCTTACTCATGTCTTGTCCAGCTCTTCCTACTCCTCGTTCTCACTCTCTGTTCATCATGAATTTATCTCCCGTTGGTAAAGTAAAAGATACCAGTCAAATATGGAAATCAATGTAAGCTCAGAATCTAGTCATTTAAGACAATCCAAAAATCATATCGAAATTTCTCATCTCTAGAAACATGAATTCCAACATTTTCGCATAGCCAGAAAAAATTAGTTGACACTTTGGGAATTTTTGAAGATATACAACTCTCAGGTCTGATGGTGTATCAAGGGAGGATGACTCAGATGAAAACATGATTCATAAGTAATGACTAGAAACTAATTGTGTATATATGAAAGAATGTAAAGAACTTTTATTTAATAAATTAATAGATAGAGTTAATGTGATAAAATGAATAACACAAATGGTGGATGGCCCATCCCCACCATTTGTTGGAATATGATTCACAATATAAAAACATCTTGTATTAGCTCTACGACACCATCCCTGAACTAATAACATCTAATAATTAAGTATCTTTTGTTGAGGACCCTTCCCATACCTTTATCCTCTAGTTGTGTTAGCCTCCCTCTCCTAACTGTAATTCGGGCCCAAAACTGATGGAGGTTTCCTGTCCATCGAAATTTTCAACACTAGATTTGGGGATCCTTGAACACCCAATTATAGTGTCCAAACATCCCATAGTTAATTTACTATGGGTCGCCTATATAAGGGAATAAATAGACTAATATTGTCTTCTAGTAAGTGTATTTCATGAAAAACTTTTATGGTATTTCAAGGTATTGAATTGTGTATCAAATAGATAGTTCTTTCCAATTTTGGAAACAATTGAATTGTTTTATATTTTCTGGAAGGAAATGATGAATCTTTGACAAAATGAATGAAAAGAGGTGAAATTAGGTGAAGAAAGACAATTCGTACACTCAGAAAAGTGAAATAGTGTGACACCAGATTATTGAATATTGAGAAAGTCAGAAAACTGGAGTAGAATAGTTACAAATCTTGTAATACATTTACATGTTTGGTTTTTTTCAAAACATTTTCCCATGAAAGAAAAGTCATGACATCATCACATGCTATGTTTATCTATTAAACATTGGGTAAATAGAGTAAACGATGTAACTTTTTTTGCTACAAGATTTTTGAGAAGATGGCACCAATATTCATGATTTATAAAGGTCAAA
This sequence comes from Viscum album, assembly GCA_963277665.1. Classification (NCBI taxonomy): domain Eukaryota; kingdom Viridiplantae; phylum Streptophyta; class Magnoliopsida; order Santalales; family Viscaceae; genus Viscum; species Viscum album. Next base: position 1,732,736,233 of record OY728155.1, on the reverse strand, counting down.
GGATTACATGTCTTGTAACCCAGTTATACATCCTAATGACGATAGTGAGAAGAAAAATAAATGCCATGTGGCTGAGTCCTTGATAGGATTTCTTATAAATAGATCCATTATGCATCCCTTCAAAGGATTATGGGACAATAGGGGACCAAGTGACTCTAAAAGATTATTTTAGATGATGGAGTGATGATCTAGATCCCTACTTCACCATTGTTCTTCCCTGCCTTTCTTTTATGGGTTTCTATAGTACTCGTTTTCATCATGCCTATAATGAGAGAGTATTTCCATTTTTCTAGGTGATATAATTTTGGGTGGATGTCTTGTATGGTTTTTTATCTATTATTCTTCTTCTATATTGTCTCATCTCATTCTATCAAGTTCAATTAATTCTATTTCTACAACTACATGACCACTACTAGTATTCTGAGTAATATTATTTTAATTTCATTAATTGATTAATATAATTTTTTATAAACATTATGAAAATTAAAATAGATATTTTTTTATGTTTATTTGGGTTGTCTATTTCTGTGATTTGACCTATTAGATGAGCATTCCAAGAATGCAATCACGGAATTATTACGGGATTCCCAAAACAAGGATCCATGCTGACTCAATTCTAACACAAAACCTAAATGAAAAATTCTCAATTAAACACCTAGAACATGAACCTAAAAATAATTAATCCTATAATTCCTCCTATCATGATTTCAACCAAATCTTTACATCTATATTATGTCTTTTATCAAAAAAATCAAAAATATTAATAATTTCAGTTTCCTTAATTAATTTAGTACATATGATCTTTCCATGTCGGTTCGACACTCAAACATGATAGATATTACATTTTTAGTTAGGTTTTAAAATTTTAATAAATAATTAAATATTTTAGCCTCGTATGAATTAAAGATTCAATGTGGGCTATCAGTTGCACATTCATTCCACTCCTCTACTATATGTTATTGTTCATCCTCTTCCTACCATCAGAGGAGGTTTCCATAATATAAATGTAATATCCACTTATATGAGTAGTTAAAGTTAATAAAATTAAATCTATTTTCCTTCCACCATAATCCTCTCAATGCTCAAGGACTTCCTCATAACCTCCAGGTTTGAATCTATTTCCAAGCATCAAAAATTCTATCTAAGTATGGCTTGATGACAAATTTAAATCATTCTAGACTTATAAGCTTCATTACCATCCATTAGTGGTGTAAATTTGAGGACATATATAAAATATTAAATTTATTTTGATAGTTTCATTGAACCCTGATGGGGATCCATGAAATAATTTTCTCAGTCGATCTTCTATGTTTCAGGGAAAAACTTTTTGAAAAACAGGTCCATGAAGGCCTCTTAGGTCAGACCCTCACGCATTCCAACCAGTCCCATATCTCCCCAACATCACCTAGTAGGTCCCTCTAGAATGAAGGAATATAGATTAGCTTTCCTCTATAATGGATTCTCTAAAAGTTCAAAGATATACTCGGTGATATCCACCCAATACTCAGGATCGTGTGGTCCACTGGTTCCATGGATGGTTGGATGATGTTGGACCATGAAATCCATCATATAGTCAACTATGTATCTCTATAGCGACTGTTAATGAACAACTACTTTCACCACAAGATATGGTGTGTGTAAAAGGTCAAGAAAAATCTAATTATCTAGAAGCCCCACCAGACATCTAAATGGTGGATTATTCTATTAAAAAAAGAGGAATAGGAACGTGTATGGTCATAAACCATCTATGGGATTAAACAAGGTTTCCCTATGAGTATAATATTAAACCAAGATATACCCCTCCTAGAACTAACCCATATTTTTGTCTCTACATGGTAGTAAAATTCATCATATATGTACTAACATAATATCATTATCAATTAAACTAATTAATTACAATAATTTTATATCATGAAGCATGGCAAAAAAGATATATCACATATAACAAACAATCTAGAACAGATAGCTCGAATCAAGGATTTTAATTAATAAACTACTATGTAGAACAGTAGTATATATATATATATATGGTGTCTAAACCTAAATGCTTATTCAAGATTCATGGACATACCCAAAATCTTTTGAATAATAGATAATATAATGATTATCACCTAGGGTGATTTTATTCAATAGTAACAACAAAACATAGGTTCTCCACTTTATGAAAACTTAGAGGACAACTATGTAGTATTGGCTAGACACTGACATAGTTCCCCTACCCAATTCCAAACCATCCTAACTATGATCTACCCTATCCCAAACCAAGATATAAGAATAAAAAATTTAGATACTATTGTTCTCTAATGCAATTTTTTAATGACCCAACCCAATCGATCAGGTCCATACAAGAATGCCACAAAACATCATGTGTGTCTTCCTATATACAAGAGTCTTACGACTAGTAGTGAGGGTATAATTATATTTATGGGGAGACTATACCCTCAATATCACTTCATAGGATCAATAATAAATAAATAAAATATAACAAATAATCATAGTAATCATCCAGAAAGTAAATGACATTAATTTCATGAAAACAAAAGTATCTCCCAATGTGGAAATCCTATCATGAATGAATGAATTAAAAAATTAATAAAATAACTACAGGTTCATTGAGTGTTATTCTTTATCCTCCTCAGCTTCATTCTCCACCTCATCAGACATCCTCCATAGGTCCCCTTCCCTTCACTGGGTCTTTCATGAAATCTATAAGAACATTGAAATTCCTAAGTAGGGGTGAGTAAAAGACTCAATTAGACACCACCAATGCATCCTTAACATGACTTTATCATGTATACAACTATATTCCATAATAATAATAAATTAATTAAGAGCATAAAAATACGATCCAAAACTAAATGGTAGTGTGCTAATTGGGCTTCCATAACCCCTGCCCATACTTTCTATGCCTCCATGCCCCATGATATCTGAATGTGTCGGAGGAAACAAATTGTCCCCTATAGGGCATCCTCATAGTGTCGTGGTGGTGATACCTAGTGTCATATATCCCAAAAGAGGACCATGTTATTTGGATCCTCTAGACAAGAAAATCTAGTACTCACATTGACAAGGCTATCTCATGGTGAATGGAACATGAAATCAATTCTACATTAAGCACACCCTCAACATGATGCCATGGCTACCACATACCTCTAATTTGTTCTTAGGTCACTCATCTCTATCATTGAAGTCAATAGTTATCCTTCACTAAAAGATAATATGGAATAAAGGTCCATATATCTCAAATACCTCAAACAACCATCAAGGTATGGAAATACATATATAAGGTGAGCACATAAGTAGGCATAGTATATCAACATGAGTATATTTCATCATACATGGAAACATGTGATCAAAATCAAATATTTATAAAAGATAAACTTATATCACTCATGAAGTTATATATGTTTTTATGGGTGTTACACACACTCGCATGTGATCACAATCAAGCATGATCAATTTAAATTCCATAAAAATAAAATCATTAAAGTAAAAAAGTTAAAATACAAACATAATAAGGTAAGAAAAATTATACCTTAAATGTTGAAAAAACGTTTTCATGGGTTTATTATCATCTAAATCAATACATCAAAGTCTCGTGTTGTTGGAATGTTGATATTAAAGGTATGTCAAGGGTTTACTATAAGAGAAATAGATATTTTATTTTAAAAAGAAATAAAATGACACAGGAGATAATATTTTCTCCCTCGTAGATAATTTTCAAATTTTCTTTTAAATTTCACATACGATGATAATTTATATCTTTTTGATAATTTTTATATTAAATATTAAATTCTTGCATGTGATGATAATTTATCTCTTTTTAATAATGTTTAAGTTACTTTTTAAATTATCTCATCTAAAAAAATCATTTTAGTAAATCATTTTAAAATTATATTACATGATGATAATTTATAATTTAAAAAAATTATGATAGGCGATGATAATTTATAATTTTTTATTATCCTTTAAATTTTCATGTGTGATTATAATTATCTTTCCTGGAAAATATAAAATTTGATAATAATTTATGATTTTCAAAATGAAATTATCACATTCACTGATTAGTAATAATTTTATATTTATAAAATTTAAATTATACCATGCAATGATAATTATAAAATTTCCAATTTTATCATAAATTATTAATAGATAAATATTTTAATTACTAATTTATAATTTTTTTAAAAATTATTCATCCATAGTTTTGTTAATCATATTTTTATAATTTATTTAATAAAATTTCAATCTGATAATCCAATTAAAAATATCACTTTATAACATTTTTATCTTTTTTTCTTCAAGATCAAAATCTTCATTTATTTAAATGTATAAAGAATGTAGTAATTATAATGTAAAAAATAAGATAAAATAATAATATAAAAAACACCTATAAGGGGAATGCCATGTGTTGTTGATGGAGGATTAATCTCACCACTATCATCTCCTATTATGGAACAAATAAAGTCAGACTGATTCACTACATGGTAGAAAAAATCATTGATCATTAGTGGAAAAAAGATTAAGAGTGGCCATTTTTTTATATCCATCAAAATTTATTTTTTGTTTTACCAAAAATGAATAACGAAACTTCTATTTTAAACCATTAAATACTGATGAAAACGATATATAGTAGTTTAATTATCTTATTTAAGGTGTTTATAATTTTTATTATTGTCAAAATATTCAAATTAGAAGCTCTAAAACTCTATGGGGAGTCAATGGAGGAAACCCCTCAATGGGTATGATTCACAGCCCATACAATTTATTTATTTTATTAATTAAATAAATTTCATAATTATTTGATTTTTTGATATCCTAATTTAATTTTGATTTGAACCCAAATGGTTGTTAAGTCTAATATATATACCCTACCTTGGATAAAACCCCCATTCTAGGCCCAATAATGGTATTGGATTTCATGTATGATGGGCCATTAAAGTTATATCAAATTATTTTTTAAAAAATAATATATTAAAAAATTTGAATAAAAAATTTCCACTAGAGAGGTGTACAAACATTCAATTCCACCAAAAGTTTAACTCCGCCTAGGTTGAACACTGAATTCCAAACCTAATGGTGGTATCTAATTTTTCATATGATGCACCATTTTGGATTTATTCAATTAATTTGAATAAATCTTCCTTGCTTATTATAATATATTTAAGATTATTATTCTGCCTTTATCGAGGCTTTGTGGGACGTGGAAACTCACACTAACTCAAATTATAATTCATTAAAAATATTCAATTGAATATTACAAGTTTTTTACTAGCTTGTATGAAATTTAACACATTTATTAATTTATTTCACTGAAATTTTATGTTTCCCACTTATGATATTAATAATTTATCACAATATGGTTTTTATTATCATTGAAAACAATAGGATATTACATCAGTGAAGTGATTTTTTTGTTGGTATAAATTTCATGTTCGATCAAAATTTGATCAACCATTGGAATAGTTCTATGAATGGTTCATGATGTGACAAATGGTTCACTTTTTCGGGTTACACCAAAGTTAGCTGGAAATTGTGGATTTCGCTAGACTCATAAATCATAGAAAATATTAGGAGCTAGTATCTAAAATACGATTTTAGGTGTTGGATGATGTAGTGGACACAATGGTCAGTAGTAGAGTCTATAGATAACAATGATTGAGACATTTTATAGTGGAAATGTATTAATTAGTTTGGATTTTCTTCTTCTACATATGTTATAGATGACTCTCCCTGAGCATATCAGTGATCCATATATAGATAGATTTATATTTTAAACATCTTGATTATTAATTTTTTATGATCAATATGGGTACATGATGTTTATATGTGATAAGTGTAATGAATAAATTATTATCTAAAAATGTCCATTGAATAATATGCACAAGTATTGAGTGATGTGTTGGAATTGATAATTATATATGCACCATGTTTGATGCATGACAGTGTGTTCATTGAGTATGACATGGGAAGATGTGGGTAATATTTATGATGCAAGATGATGTGTGAAATTGGTATGACATGGGATGATATGGTTATTGAGTATGATATAGTATAAAATGGGATCCAATGTGAAAAATGGTTATGATAATTGACGATTGGTGGCTACGTGGGGGTCGTTAGTGTATAAAATATTGGTTATTACAAATTTGTATGACATTTTCATTGTATTAGGTGGTCTGGTTATGATGACACTTATTTGGAGATTCTTATGGTGGGGATTTCCCATTGTAGTGACCAGTCTATTTGAATAATATTCCTAAGGTGACATGGGAAGATTTCAATATTCTTGGGATATTTTTAGTTGTTTTGGAAAATGGTGAACATAATGCCCAAGTTTTAGTGAGTGTTTGTAGATGTATAGATTAGGTAGCTTGGATATGATTTGTTTTATTTATTTGAGGTTATATTATCCTAGGTATTTGGAAAATGCTAAATTTGGTTATAAAATGGATCAACCATTTATATTGGGAACCTACAGTAATGTTGGGGGTGTTAGTATAGGTCGAGGATCTTGTCTCATGAGTTGATTAGGTCCTAGGTGTTAAATTCATACCAAACCCTTCTATATGTGGTATTTAGAAGATTTTTTTACATTATTTTTTATTTTTGGGATATTATTCTTGAACTATGGATAATGGATGATATTGTTAGGTGTTTCCAATATTTTTCAATATTTCCAAATTTTTCTCAAAATTTTAAAAAAACCTTACACTATATGAGTCAACATGCATAAGGGTCATTGGGTTTTAAGGAAATAATCTTGCATCACATGTGTAATGTCTATAAAACGTATAGTTTATGAAGTGGTCATAAAATCATTATATTATAAAAATAATGTAATGGGTAAGGGTGAATATTTAATAAGTATAAGTGACTCTACAAATTTATTAAAATTGGATATAGATATATAATTATAACTCAAAATATACCCGTTATAAATAAATGTAACATTTCATCAAAATCATACATAAGGGCACTTCCCTTATTCAAAATATGTCTATGTTTCAATACAACCTATGATTTGTAAGTATATTCTAGGTGATATGTCAGGTTCATTCTCTATGAGATGTGTATACGTAATATTCCCCTTGGGTCGGAAAAATGGTAATGTATAGGAATTCATTGTGATACATAAGGTTCATTTACCAAATATGAATAGTGGTTTCCTATGATAAATAAGATACATAATGGGAATCATTTTCAATTCATATTATCCATTTTGGGTACTCTTTTGATATTTATTAGTTACTTTTAGGGATATAAATAGGGTTCCCATACATAAGGGTCTTTGTGTTCATGAAATTTTAAATATAGATTATTTTTTATAGATATTATCAAAATTTAATGTCTAAATGATTTATTAATAATAGAAATGGAAACTGGGTTCCTTGTATTAGAATATATACATGATCCCTTGTTTTTCTAATTCCACTCATTCTATATTTATATTTCTTAATCCTCATTGGTTCTTTCAAGATATCAATGCTACCTTTTGTAGGGATTAACAATGGGTATTGGTAAATTCCTTGGGGTGATTATTCTTTGTTTCAGCCATCATTTTTTTGATTATTGTTCCATAAATCATGGATTTTAAAGATTTCAATATTTATTTCTAGTAATTTTAATTATGTCTAATTTTATTAGAAGGTGGTGTCACGATAACTCTACGTAGGAGGTTCCATAATATTTTATGTGTTATACATGTGTCAATTAATTTTAAAATAAATTATCAGAGTTAGAATTGTGTATATTATATAAGAAATAAAATAAATTCATTTTCATGTATTTTATGAGGGATATCTAGGGAATTATTATTCATAAAATGGTGGGTATTTCCATGAATAAAATGATCAAATGATCATAGGGTATTTTAGACACTATTTCAAATGTTTTAATGTTATTATTAGTAAACTTTGATGGTTTATGTGATTCATGTGGAATGTGAGTGGTGGAATGAGTTTGAATGTTAGTGATGTTGATCACTATGATTATGGGATAATGGTATCCTATGGTAAAGGAGGTAGTGTTGAACATTTCCAAAGATGGGTTGGAATTTCACAATAGTGTGGATTAAGATATTTGTGATTTCTAATCACCAAGGGGGTGGTGATATTGGGATCATGTGTACACATGATTTGGAATACGAGATACGGTTCTATAATTTTATTGGTTATTGACCTCTAAACTTTATTAAGCATAATTTATATGGGGATGATTATTAGTATTGAGGATATGGACACTATATAAGTCGGTGGTTAGTTTTTGAAAGATCTTAGGATTGGAGCATGAGGTTCAAGTTATAAGTAAGATGTGATGGGTTCAATGGTAAATGAATTTTAAATGAATTATTTATGTATTCATTTGGTTCATTATACTATTGCAAAAGTAGTCGATAAAGTAATATGATGTCCATGAGACATATGATATGATATTTATACATGCCTCTTAGCTATCAGGGTTTACTTGGATTGGTTATGTCTGTTATGGAGTGGTGTTTGACTCCATGGGGAATGGAAATGGTATGAAGGTTGAGTTATATTCTCGTATGATAAATATTTACATATCATTCCACCTTATTAATTGAAGAAGTTGGAAAATCCATACTTGGGGTTTATAGATCCTAGGTGGAGTAGGTCTTGTAATGTGTTTTCGTTTCTCATTATTAGGATTTTCATGTATTTATATATGTTTTGTTATTATTTCGGGACATTATTAGGGCCACCTACTGAGTTCATCATAATACTTTTTATATTCCCTTGATGAAATTTTCAAACATTATATATCAATTTAAAGGTATCCATAATTTTGGGATATCGGTATCTATGTCTAGATAGTTGTGCATAAACCTATGGGATGAGGTTATGTTTTTTCTGATGGGACGGTTTATTCCTAAATTAAATGATCGTAGTATATTTTTTATAAATTTCACATGTACATATGGTATATAATATTATTGATCATAAATAATGTTTTGTGTGATACTTTACTATTTGGACTGACCGTTATATGATGTAATAAACTATGGCTACTTAAACTCCTACAATTGGTTTTTATTGACATTTTCATATTTCTATATATCTTTACATGGTATTCTCTACACAATATAACCCAATAGTCCTGTGATATTAGTAATAATATTTTTCATATAGTGAGGCTTGACATTGTTTATGTGGCACATTTTTTTGATTAGTATAGAGTGTACTAGGTCATATATTAACAACATTTTATCATAGATTATGTGTATCAAATAATACTTGATGATTTTGAATTTTTATTTTTTCAATGGTAGAATGTATATCTAAAAAATTCAACACATTAAAATTTAAAATATTATATTTATGTCAAGTAATTTTCCAAGATTTGTCACATGTTAACTAATATAATTATTACCAATGAAACATGAATTATTATTATGTTTTTCTTGATTAATCATGAGTTATATGATATGAAAAAAAAATCATAATGTTATATACTTTTATATATAACTCTTTTCCCTAAGCGGAAAGAGGGTGGTAATCATGCAGCATGTTAGATAGGTAAGGTTCACCTTTCATACATGTGTTTTATTATGTTTTTGTAATATCTATTAACATTAAATAAGGTGTTTAGTTAATTAAAAAGTAATAAAATGATAAATAGTCATTTAATATATTTTCTCTTAGGGGAATTATATAGATTTATCCTAGGAATGGTAGTAGTTCTAGTTTTTTAATATAAATTTCTTTATCTATTTAAATTTTTTGCAACAACTTAAATTATGTATTCCCATATAGATGCTTAGTGTAAATATACTCTTTTAGATCTAGGATATGACTCATGGTATTAAGGATATTTTTATTTTTCCCATATGTGTTATTTGTGCTACAGGTCCTAGATAAGGGTTGGTTTCATGAGGAGGTTATATGATATGGGGCCTAGTTGAAGTAGGGATATCCCATGGTAGGGAGTTTTGATACCTATTATATCATTCCCTATATGTGTTACTAGAACTATTATATTTTTATTTATCATGGTGATTGGATTAAAATTTGTATAAGACCTATAAATATTACTTAATGATATTAGGGGGTTGATATATGGTTCTGTCAAGGTGTTCAAGAGATGAGGACTCTATGGAATGAGGTGATCATGAGTTAAAAGTGAGAGGTTAAAATGTATAAAATTATCCAAAGATTTTATATTAGTTTAAGTATTGGTTGGATGAGAATATTAGTTCAATCCTTATATGAAATTTATTGAGTAATGATCAGTGTTCTCTAGGATATGATACTTCCATGGAATATTAAATTTGGGTTGTCTAGTTATAAAATTACCCCATGATATATAGGTGAATGACCCTTGGTAGAAAATTACTCAAATGTGTTATTTTAAAATATCATTGAATATATTGATATTCGAGTCTCGAAAAGGTTAAAAATACCTATGTATATAATCTTGAGAATAAAAAAATATGGGGGATTTTGGTTGTTTAGTTAGGTAAGAATGAAGGATAATAAAGATAGAAATCAATTTGGATCTTTTGGATAATTTCCTTCATGACTCATTAAGGGGGGAAATCTAGAGAGAATATAGTAAAAAGATATGGGAGAACTTTTGATTCATATTTTGTCAATAGGTTCTCATATTTATAAAAATTTTCATTAATGTTTCGAAAATATGATATTAAATATGTATAGACACTCAAATACATTTTATGAAATGTTATCATGGTCCATGTAAGTATAATTAGATTGACCTCTTTTTTAGAGGTAGTTAACTTGGAACGAACAATAGAGAGAAACCTAGAATAGGGGAGAATTCTAATCTAGATGATAATATTTAGAGAGATGGGTAATAGATATTTATGTATCTATAAACATTTATGTGATGATATCCAACTTTTCATTTAGAATGTAGGTTTTTTTATTCCATGAACGAGTCATCCATTGGTGAAGTTTTTCTTGGGTGAATTCATAGTTTTATAGGGGTCTTGGATATTTGTAAACTCTGGCCTTTGATATATAACCACGATCTAGTAATTGGGATACAATGGAATTTTTGGGGAGGCAAATTGGATTAAATGGCCAATTATGGGGACTATGTTCGAAAATGAGTATGACTCTTTATGTATGAAAAGTATTGTTTTATTAGGTTTCGAGTTAGAAACTCATGATCAATCTAAAACTCCAGGGGTGTGTTGGGGAGTCATATATAGTTTTTAGGTAAAACATGATAATAATGATTGTGGTTATTTTATGTCTAATATAAGTGTATTAAGTGTGTTTTTAAAAATTGGAATAAATGAATTCTTGATGGGAAATAAAAAACATATATAATGAGAGAAAAAAATGGGATGTGTTGGAATTCATGGTGATATATTCATTAAGTGTTTTGTAGGATGATATATATTGTAGTAATAATATAGTTTTTTGTAAGAATTATGTATGATGTAGAAAGATACGATAATAGAGTTTTATATAAGATAAAATGAGAATAAATGTGATATAGGGTGATAATAATTAAATATATTTGGATATATTTTGGTAGCCATTGTGTGAAGGACATGAAATAATGAATGAGTAAAATAACATAACCATATTATGTGGTTTGGGTTGTATAAGACCATATAGGTTATTCCTTTGACACTGAGTGATCGGGGAAGGGATCTACAATTTAAGATTTAGTTCCTTGACTAACCGATAATGAGAAATATGTATGTAGTATCATCATCATGTTTTTTGAATAGGGTGAGTGGAACCATATAACTAATTGATTATTGTTTATGGTATGGTTGAGATATCTCTTTGAGGTGTCATCTTATAGTGGAGAGGTTTTTTTGTCTCAATAATTATGAAATGGTATCTTTTGTTAGATCTTGGATTGGAAATATGTATTCAGAAAGTATATAGATTTTATGGTTTTTCATATAGGTCAAGGATATAGTATGAAGTTTTTACCAAGTATTACATGTTAAGAACATATAAAACTCTCTAATATAGATTATTTAGAATACGTCTACCAGTTTGGTTGATTAAGTGGTTTTTCTAAAATTTGTAGTTCAGATGATTTTTATATATTTACTGTGTATTTTTAAATGTTATATTAGTTTCTTCAAAAATTATTTAACTCTAGTATATATGAAACACCATAAATAAGAGTCCCAATGTTTAAAAAATAAGTTTAAATCCTTTTTCTTAAATTATATGATGCATAACATACATAGATTAATTTAAAAAATGTCTTACTTTTAAGGACACTATAATGCATAAGGGTAAAAAATTATATGTAATATTAACATTTAATAGGTTATAAATTATTATAGGCAATTTATATGGTAAAATATAATTTCGCCCTATAGATATAAGGTTGTTCCAGAAGTGACACTATATATGTCGGTTCAAACCATAATAAAAAAATTTCTATATAGAATTCCATTTGTTGATAATTAATGGTAGTTCAGATAATAAATATGGGTAAACCTATATGTCATGAGAGATACATAAGTGTCATATTAGGTTGGTTAATGGATATTTTAAGGTATTATTCTTTGATATATAATGGTCATCAAAGATGAGATACATTAGGGTAACATGTGTTAGGCTCCCAATGTTTTTTAAAATTTTAAATTTTATAGGTGTTTTCCTTGTTGTCCAAAAAATGATTATAGAAATTTTTTATTAAGTATAAAATGGTAACTAGAGTTCTTTAGATAATAATTGGAACGTTATTTCTAGATTCCTAACTCCCCTTTGTTAATAATTTTATTTGGTGGATCCTCATTATCTTATGTCAAATCATTATGCTATAGCTTTTAGAGACCATCCATTTGTATTGATAAATTCACAAGGGTTATTTATATTTTATCCCTTATTTTATTCATTATTTCTATCGATTTTAGATTTAATATGTTATTTTTTAAAATTTAAAAATTTCATATGATTTAAGCCAAATCCGATTAAGGTTCCTAGTAAGTGGAGTCTTACTAAATCCATGTAAGTTGTGGATAACTATTTAATGTCTTATGAATTTTTCTATAAATTTATTATAAATTGTAATATGTAGTGTTTTATATATATATATATGTGAAAAACAAACATTATAATAATATTTCTACTGAGGATATTTAGGGGTAGACCTAGAGTGAAGATGGCAGTTTTTCCCTGGTGGGACTCATTCGATTGATTTTATAGATTGATGGACACAGTGTTTCATTTTCTAAAGTGAAAATCCTGAAATTTTATGGTTGATATTATTCATTGGGAATATGTGGGGTATAACTCGTGTAACTATGGGTGATGTAGGAGACTAATATTGGAAAAAATGTTTCTTGGTATGATTCAAAATCTATATGTTATTATCATGGGTGGTGGTTGTTCTTCTTCATGTTGTGTCCTATGTGGTTGGTTATTTCTAGTAATCATGGAGTAGTGAGTTTGTTGGTTTCGTAGTCCCAAATGAATGAGATCATGATGTGGATCAGTCCACTCATTTTGGATTTTCACCTTTAGAGATTATGTGTCACATGAAGGAGGATTTGGACATTAAAATGTATATCGTGCCCCCCATATAAGGCCAGGGATATTAGTGGTTTAGATCATGAGATTGTGGTATGAGTATGAAACTACATTTAAGATATGATGTATAAATTTGGATAGGGTTGATATAATATTTAAAACTCCTTTAATTTGGTATGTAAGGATTTTGAGTTAATGGTGGGAAATGATCATGTATGTCTATACAGAAATTATTATGATTTTTTTATGTTCCTTTGGGGAGTTAGAATTGGCATGGTTTAGTTTTCATAGTTTTTTACTGGTGTGTGATTCCATGTTAAATGGATCTAGTTAGAAATTCAATGTCTCTTCAAGTATGATATATTTTATTCTATAATTCCACTCTTGAACTAGAAAAATACATAAAGACTCGTTCATTGCTTTTTAGAAATCAGTGCAGCAGGTCTGGTAATTTATTCTAGATACTATTTGTTATGATTTCCATGCACTCGTATATGAATGGATATTATATATGGACACCATAGTTTTTGTCCAAATGAGTTCACACTTATAACCTTAATGATCCCTATAAGAGACATGCATAATTAATATCTCATGATAAAATTGAGAGAAAACATCAAGTACTAGGATCCTAGTAGAGATGCACGTGAAGATGGTTTAAACACTAAGGGTATAGTTTTTGGGAAGGGTATGGTTGTTTCTTAATGTTCGGATGGTGTTGTATATTGAATACATTATGATTATAAATTCATGAATTATGTGTAATTTATTTTTTTAAAAAAAATTATTATGCATTTATTAGGATAAAATTATAATATATATTAATTAATATGTTAATGAAAAACATATATTGGAATGAACATGTGTTATGAATTTATAAATTTATGTGTCTCTAAGGTAAATGTAATTAAAAAACAAAGTAATGAATTTAATATTTATATATTTAATTTTAAACAAAATAATAATAATATTCTATAGAAATTTTAGGATGTTTAATTTCATCCTTTTAATGAAATTTTATCCTTAAAGTTGTATCCATTAAAAAATTATTATTATTTTTTATTAATAAAATTAAACCACAATTTGATGATCGAATTTTATTTTATTCTTTAACTATATTTAGGCTATAATACAACTCAATATTGATTTATAAGAAATTATAAATCTATATGGACAAAGTAGTTATAATTAACCTTGTAAAAGATAAATTTAACTTTCTAAGTCATTATATAAAATATTTATCACTTCAAAATATAAAAAATTAAAAAAATACAATAACACCAAATGAGATGACCCTAGTCTAAAAAATAAATATAAGGTTATTAGAATATATAATTTTCATATATAATAGATATTTTATCCCAAGATAAAATTTTCAGTGTCTTTCTGAATTAGGTATATAATAAATCATTAACCGGTACAAATTACATATATTTTAATCACATCCTCTATCGTAGACCCCCTTATTATCTAATAAAAATATTTTTTTGACCCATGTTCACTTGGGTATATGAGGAAACATACCAGAAGGCGTCAGCTCAAATGATCATTAAGGGATAAAACACCATAGTTATATAAATAGATGTTAACCATTAATTATAAACAACTAAGATACATGATCATGATTAAAATGGAATGATTAATCATGTAATATCATCAAATTATAAGATTATGTATTTTTTAAAATCATAGAACATGGAATGTGGAATAATAAACATATATTATAACTAAGAAGAATAAAATATGTCATGTTGTAGGGATATCTATTTATTTCTAAATAATCATGAACTCAGGTTAGGAAACATGGAATGATGCCCATGTAAAAGTATATAAAATCATGATATACATCAAGGATCTATGCAAATTCAATTTTATCATGGATAGTTATTACCATATCATTCCCATTAATAAAATAATGGAAAAAATACCATATCTTTTCCTTGCATAAAATTTTAGCAAAAACTATTTACAACATTACTATATATAGAATACTTAATAAAGGAATCTTCTTGATGTTCGTGCATAATATTAGTGGTCCCCAGTTTCAAAAATAATTTCCCAATGAATTGGGGGTTATATTATTTCATGCCCACCTATTACCATAATGTTATATCCAAACATATATTATAAATACAAATATAAAAATAATTATATCTCTTTTATCACCGTACAATTATTAGGTCAAGGTAATTAAATTGGAATCAGATGAAATAACATATGCTCATGCACAAACATGTGATCATAGCTAAACTATAAAATTATATGGCCCCCAATCTATTGTAAAATTCTTTATGAATATATATATATCTACTATTTTTCAAAAACATTAGGAATATAGATTTCTTAAATATGTTGTGTGTTATAAATATTTAATGAACATTTTCGAAAATATATATAAAGACATGATATTATAATTTTCCCATTATATTATGCATTATAATTAGATATGAAATAATAACTAATTAAATTGGGTAGTATTTTATATATATTAATAAAATTTATACTCAAAAAAACCTTGTGAGCATATGTAAAGTGAAATTTTACACATTACCAACCTTCTCAGCATAACTAAACCAAGATTATACCAACAGACAACCCTGTAATCATAACTGAACAAAAATTACTCCCAAGAAATACCATGAGATCATAGTACACCCTCAAATATACCCACTCATAAAATCATTATCTTAGAAGATATAAAACCATAATTAATGAATTAGAGGGTGATATATGACTCTACCAATCATCATCCATACATACGGGTTCCACTAAAACATTATTCACTTTTTCACATCTTAATGAACCCAAGGAAATAAAATATTGATTCATAAAACATCCAAATGGAAATCTATAAAAATATATATAAATGAAAACATTAAAATTAAATAGTTTTTAATACATCCAAATTGTATACAATTGTATAATGAATAAAAAATTTTAATACCAAAAACAAGATACCACAAAATAATGACATGATAAAATAAAAATATTTGGTAAAACATGAATCATAACTACATTGGAGGTATATCATCATGATTATATGGAGGTAAATTAATCCAAATCACAAAATATTTAAAAAAAATCTTTTTGTTATTAACTATGTAAAATTCATAGTCACCAATATCTTTTCAAAAAGTCTACTTTTTTATAAATAATGTGAAATGATAAACTTAATAGAAATAATTTTTAATTAAAAACTCTTTCAACCAAATATTATCTAATATATAAAAATTTAAAATGGAAAATTTAGTGATCATATGGATATTAAATTCATGAAAAAAACATATAACTCAATATAAGAAGTTTAAGTTTCCACAACCACTACCTTTACCAATGATTTTCACATATGTTCAATAAAATATTATATAATAAAGATAAATATCATGTTTGCCATTTAAAAATATTATTCATACACATTTACATTTATTTTATTAATCAATTACAATTTTATTCATGTATTATATTTTTATGATCTCTTTTAAATATCATTCATTAATAATCATTACTTTCTTTCACTAGGTTCGTAATGTAAGTGTCAATCTTATTTATTATCCCAAAGTTATTCATTAAAAAAAATAATGGTACACCAATTTTTTTTAAACAACTATAATTATATAATTTCATAACATGGTATTTGTAATCGTGTTTCATGAAAACAATGTCACAATTGAACTAGGTTCACGTTATTTATAGGTATAAATGGATAACCTTCTATTGATAATAAATTTTTAAGTTATACATAAGGAACCATATTAATGATATATATTACTTATATATTTATAGATATATATATATATATATATCATATATATATTTATCAGATTTAAAACATAGATTTACATTAATATAGTAGTGAACATAGAATTCATTGTTCAATAGATGCGGTAATTTGCACATACCTATAGATGACATTCTCATTTTATGAAGGATAGAAGAAAGTAGTGACAAGGTTTTTCATTGTAATAACTTTAATCTTCTTTTTAGGTATTTTTTTCTTCTTATGGAGATTTTGATAAAAGAAGAGTTTCTTGAAATTTTTGAAGTACACGCCGTGTACTTTATGAGTACATGTTGTATACTTACATTCCATTAAAGGTTGTCTGCTGGCCATGTTGGGGCCATACACACGATCGTGTAAGGATGTTTGGAGGGTGCATAATGTAGAGTACAGAAAAGGCGAGTACAAGTCATGTACTCCAAAAGTACATGTTGTGTACTTTTTTTTATTAAATGCACAGGGGTTGTGTCTGATAGACAGAACTGTCTTCTTCTAGGTGTTCTTCATCCAAGAGAGTCTGTACAGCTGCAGATTATCTCTGATCCCCCGATCCTCTGTCTGTACTCCGAATCGACCTTCATCAATTGCGTTAGAACCGCAACGGTAATCTCTTCCTTCTTCTTGAGCTTCATTCCTTGATTTACTCTCTTTCTCAAGTTTTCATGTGTCAAAAATTTATTGTGTTTTCGTAGATCTACAAAGTTATAAGGCGATTCAAGCCTCGGGATTTAGGTATACCGATCTCTTAACATCATGGTAGGTGGTTTGTGACTTTCCATAGGAATTCTTTGAGTATTAATGTGAAATTTCCACCAATACCCTTCAGTGGGGTATTATGTGTTTCCTGTTTTTACCTTGTTGTTTTCCTGCTTTCTTGTATGCCTGAGTAGAGGTTAATGTTTGTGAATACGGTAATTTACTGTGCTTTGGATGTTTTTCCCATGCATATTTTGCCTGTTTATGACCGTTTGGTCTGGTTTTTCATGTATGGCTATTTGACAGTTCCATGATTAGCTTTTAGGATGGTGTGACTATTGTTCTTCAATGTTGAGATGCTATAGAATGCCAGCCATGTAGTTCTTGAGGTTACATTGGCCGTTATGCGATGCGTTACATACTGACTTTACACAGGGCTGTGAGAACCTATTGTAGTAGACCATCGAGAGAATAGACGTAAGGTCTTCTCCAGAGTGTCTTTATAATACAATGTGAGACCACGGTGGGAATTGACATTGATTGCTTCTTCAGTGTGTCTATAGTTCCTCGACATGGGCCACAGGGGGAATAAGACGTTGAGTGCTTCCCCAGAGAACCTCCAGTACGATATGAGACTATAGGAGGAATTGACGGTGAGTGCTTCCTAGAGAGTACATTCTTCTTTACCTGAACCAGAAGTGTGAGACTGTGTGTGCCTCCAAAAGGTTTACAAGTACTTGTAACTTGAACCATAGGGGTTAGGCTATGAGAAATACACAAAAGGTTACCTATTTTATAATTTCTTGAGTGGATTCTTACTTGTTGTAAATTTTATGCTAGAAACTGTGGATTGTTTGCTACTGAGTACTTTTCTATTTGCTACTTCTGTATTTTGACCTGACATATATTCACTGACTATTAGGCATAGATCTTATGGTGGTTTCCTAATGGTATTTTGTCTCACACTCTATTTGGGTCATGCTTTTGGGCCCACACATATTATATTGTTGCATCTATATATAAGGGCAATATACCTTCTACTTCAGGTTCTTGATTACAGAGGAGCTGGAGAGCATGGGACCAAGCTTATGCTTTCGATGATGAGGAGATGATTAGTTGTTTCTTTCTACTTTGGTTTAGTACTATTGTATTCCAGCATTGTGACTTGTTTGGCTTCCTTCCATGATGTATGTATCATGTATCATTTATATATGTGTTCCATTTGTTTACACTTTTAGTCTTCCGTAGTTTAATCTTGTATGGATGTTCACTGCTTCCATTATTTCTTCTTTTATCTTCTGCTTTGTACTCTATCAATGAGGGCATAGTTTCCCCATTATCACACCCAAGGCCCTCAATTCTAGTTGGAAGCCTCTGGCGTTCGGGGAAATACGCTTGAGGCAATGTGACCAACCGGGTACGGGGAACCCCTGGGTGGCTTCTGGAAGAGGGACGTTGCAAAGTTGTATCAAAGGGATTCTTTTATCTTGACTTACTGTTTGGAGCCTATATCCTAGGATAGGATGGAATAGTTACTTGGTAATATGTTGTTCCCGGGTGTAGCTAACCCGTGTACAGGGAAAATCCATACTACCTCGTTTATTACAATTTTATTAGTTTGTAATTTTACAGTTTATTTGATTTCACCATTGGGTGATTCACATGATTTGATCTGTTACCGCTGTTGTTATTATGGTTTTCTTTTTGTCGCTACCCGATGATATGAGGGTATAACATCTCATGCATAAGATAGAGACTTTCTTGAAATTACATTTCATGCATTCTTGACATGTCATCTTGGATGAATTATAAATTTCATGTTGTTGTGATAGATGTTGTGTAGAATATGCAAGATGTTGTGATATATGCCTTGATAGAGATATCTTCTTCTTGTTAGAGCATTGATTGTGTAAGTTTTTACTTGAATGATCTCCAAATTGTTTTTTTTTGAGGTGTTATGGGCCCTCATGGATCGGAATTTGGTGGATCATTTACTTTTCTACCATGTCTGTAACTTGTTAAATATGTCAAACATTGATTCGTAGGGAGTATGGGCCCTCATGGATCTGAATTTGTCATCTTCACGCTTGTTTTTCTATGTTTTCTGGGCTCCGGTGCATTTATGAGGCTACTCCATGGAAAAACCCAGAATACAAAATGTGTACTTTATGAATACACGATGTGTATTCTGTAACCGTGTCACTGACTGTGCGACCAAGAACATGGGGTTGTAAAAAAACTTGTGGGAACACACCAAGTACCAGTCATGTACACAGTGTAGTATAATCCTAGGAACCTGGACATGTAGCTAACAAAAATAGGTCGGTGGAGTCTCCTCTTATACATGTCTTATTCCCTTTGAACCCGCCATGTAGTATGACCTAGGTACCCGACCGTGCCACTAAAAAATGAAGGTTGGTGTTATCCTTTCACGTACACACTGTGTCTTTCATGAACATGCCTTGTAGTGTGAGTCGTGTGTCTGACCGTGTCAATAACAACACAAGCCAGGTGACGATTGTCGACCTTGAACACGCCATGTAGTGTTGTCTTAGGAGAGCCATGTGGCTTAACCATGTAGAAGGACTCGGGAAATGGAAGAGGTTTCAATTACATGTCTTGTGGTTCGAGAACATGTCATGTGTTTTGGGTGTTACATGACCAGTTGTGGAAGAAGTACACACCCATGTGAATGACTAAAGGGATCACACCGTGTAGTCTTTATACACGCCGTATAGTCATGTTTTGTAAATTTTTAATGCTTTCTTTCCCCTGTTCCCTTCTTACACTCCTAGATTTCAGTACATGGTAATGTGGTCTAAGGTGTGCTTGTGACCTTGTAGAGTCATGGCACCGAGACATCCTCTGATTGTACGCCAGTATCTATGTGGTGATTAGACACCAGATATGGTTGATCAGGGGCTTCCCGCAGATCCTCATGTCATGCCAGTCTGGGCACCAGTAGTCATACCTGACACAGGAGCTGATGCACAGTTTTGAGAAGGCTTTCTGAGGATGATGCAGACCTTCCAGGGAGCTCTACCTTCCGCCATGTCTATGGAAGACTTGACACGGATTTTCCAGCAGTAGCATCCTCCCACCTTCTCCGGGGAAGGAGGACTGAAGGCTATAGAGTCATGGCTAGAAGCCATGCTAATGATCTTCTAGCTTCTGGAGACGCCTCCATAGAGGCAGGTCAAGCTCACTACCTACATGCTACGAGACTCCACCAAGAGGTGGTGGGACGAGATCTCACAGGTGGGTTCTCAGCAGGTTATGGTGTGAGAGGAGTTTTAGCGCTTCTTTTACGACTACTTCTATCCATAGACCCTGAGGGCCGACAGAGCCTTGGATTTCATGATCCTAGAGTAGGATACACTTTCTATCATGGATTATTCCTCTCGTTTCACTGAGCTTCATCATTTCACACCCCTCCAGGTCAAAGATGGATTGTTCTTGGAAAAGATGTTTGAGGATGGTCTCAAACGGGAGATCTGTTCCAAGGTGAATATCTTCATGCTGACTTCCATCACCTCGATCATCAACTATGAACTGATTTCAGAGCGCAGTCTAAAAGATTCTAGAGCTGAGAGTCTGGGCAGTTCTACTTCCAGAGATAGTGCTTCACCAGCTGAAAGCAGTAATCCTCATAGGGAGTCTGCGCGTGGTGATTCGAGGTAGCGAGACACATCTTCAGGTAGTCTGGTGGTATGCTACCATTGTGGAAGGGTTGGGTATACAAGGTCACAATGACAGAGAGACCCATTGGAGTGATGATCTTTCGATAAGATGGGCCACCATCAGCTCTTCTATTAGGTTTTCTCACGAGCAGCTGGTGATAGGGGTTCATCCATGACTCCTCGTTCAAGAGCAGTGCCACCAGTTTCCCACCAGTCTGGGAACTGGAGTTCTTCCGGCCGTTTGGGCCAAGGAGGAGGTCGAGGTCATGGTGGTCAGTCACAAATATTTCAGTGACAGCTGGGTGGATCATCTCAGAGTGATCAGGAAGGGTCGTGGTGTTGTGGTATAGGTCAACTTTTTGCAGTGGAGCATACCCAGCAGGAGCAGGATCCCGAACCCTCTACAGTTCGAGGTATGATCTTAGTAGCCTCAGTTTTATCATATTCTCTTTTCGATACAAGGGATTCCCGTAGATTTATCCCTGTTTCTATTGTGGAGATCCTTGGGCTTTGCATATTTTCCTCTACTGATACTTTGACTCTAGACACACCATTGGAGACTAGAAAGTCTAGTGTACGTCAGTGCAAGGAGTTCCCTCTAGAGGTGGCTGGGTATCACTTTCTATGGGATCTCTATGTCCTAGAGATGACAGGCTATGATGTCATTCTCGAAATGTACTGTCTAATTCCCTTCCAAGTAGTCATCAACTTTTATCGCCATAGGGTGAGTTTCATATCACTAGAGGGTGGATCCTTTCTTCATAATGGCGAGTGGGACGTCCGGGCTAGCAGAGCGGGTCCAGAGCATCATGTGGTGGGGACAGATATAGCCCATATTTCAAGTCTTTATCTATATGACCATGGGACATCATAGTTAGACTTCCCTCTAGTGGTGGATCGTTATAGAGATTTATTTCTAGAGGACTTTTCTGGTTTTCCTACGGAGCATGAGATAGACTTTTCTATTGAGCCCGTTCCAGGAGTGGCACCGATGTCCATTCCTCCTTATAGTATGCTTACACCTGAGTTACAGGAGCTCAAGAATCAGTTGGAGGAGTTGTAGGAAAAGGGTTTCATCTGACCCAGTACTTCTCCATGGGTTTTTCCTATTCTATTTGAGAAGAAGGAAGACCGTACCCTCATGTTTTTTGTGGATTATTAAAAGCTGAACTAGTTTATAGTCAAGAACTGATATCCTTTGCCTAGGATTGATGAAATCATTGATCATATTTTAGGAGCACGGGTGATCTTGTAGATCTACTTGGGGTCTGGTTATCATTAGTTGCGCATTATACCATTATATATACCACTTACAGCCTTTAAGTGTAGGTATGGTCTATACGAGTATATGGTTATGTTGTTCGGTCTCATGAATGCACCTGGAGTTTTCATGGAACTTATGAACCTAGTATTCCATCCATGCGTAGAATCTTTCGTGGTGGTCTTCATGGATGTTATCTTGGGGTACTCTCACACTCGACACGGCCATACTACCTATCTTGAGATTGTTTTGAGTACATTGAGGGAGCATCCGTTATATGTTAAGCTCTCGAAATGTCACTTTTGGATGGATCAGATTCACTTCTTATGTCATGTTATCTCCGAGACAGGAGTATCAGTAGAACCAGAGAAAGTGAAAGAAATATTTTCATGGGAGCAGCTGAAGAACGTCTTTGAGGTGCAGAGTTTTTTTGGGGATGTCTGGATACTACAGACGCTTCATACAGGACATTTCACGCTTAGAAGCACCGCTGAAGGGTCTGACCAAGAAGGGTGTGAAGTTATTATAGTCAGAATCTTGTGAGTCAGCCTTTCAGGGGTTGAAAGGGAGGTTTACTTCATCACCGCTACTATTCTTTCTAGATCCAGGAAAGAGATACACTGTCTATGGTGACGCTTCAGGTATCGGGCTAAGAGCTGTGCTTATGCAGGGAGATAGAGTCGTTGCATACGGGTCTCAGCAGTTGAGGCCACATGAGATAAACTACCTGAAACATGATATAGAATTGGAATATTTTTTTCATGCCCTATGCTGTTGTAGAAAATATCTTCTAGGATAGGATTTTGTGGTTTTCACTTACCACAAAAGTCTCAAGTACATTTTCACTCAGCATGATCTGAATCTGACAGAGCGCAGGTGGTTCGAGTATCATCATTCCTTTGACATAGAGCTTTCCTATGCACCTGGTAATGGAAATGTAGTGGCCGATGCATTGAGTAGGAGGACTCAGATACAGGTAGTTTAAGAGACCAATGGTGAGTGGAAGATTATGGCTCTGTTCTCTGAGATTCATTTGGAGGTGCACGACAGACAGGAGCAGACCTTTTTATCTTCTGTAAATGTTACCTCAACACTTCTTGACCGAGTATGAAGGAGGCATCTATCATATTCTGAATGCCTAGTCCTACGATAAAGTGTGTAAGGATATGACCCTATCCTTGGATGGACCATAGTCAGGGATGAGATCATGCGTTTCTAGGGACGTGTATGGGATCTAGTATACATACGTGAAGAGATGATGAGGGATTTTCATTCCTCAGTTTGGGCAGTTCATCCTGGTATCACCAAGATGTATCGCGATCTTCACCACCAGTATTGGTGGCCTGGTATGGAGAGGGATGTTCCTAGTTTCATCCTGAGATTTTCTACTTGTAATCAGGTGAAAACGGACCATCAGTGACCATCAAGTCTTTTACATAAGTTACTGATTCTTGAGTGTAAGTGGAACGATGTCATGATAGACTTCATGATAGGGTTGTCGATATCAACTCGAGGGAATGATGCAATTTCGGTCGTCATTGAAAAACTTTCGAAGGTTTCTCACTTCTTTCCGATCAAGGATACCAACACTATTTTACAAGCTGGTACTACTATACATCCGAGAGATTGTGTGTCTTCATGGAGTTCCACAATCCATCATTTCAGATAGGGATGCACGCTTTACTTCTCGGGTCCAGCATGGGATATAGAAATCTTTGGTTATGCAGGTGCTTCTGATTATAGCCTACCATCCTTAGACAGATGTCCAGTCCGAGCATATGACTCAGGTGCTTGAGGAAATGCTCCAAGCATGCTTTTTGGACTTTAGAGGTTCTTGGGAGAAGCATATACCTCTTGTAGAGTTTTCTTACAATAATAGTTTTCAAGCGACTATTCAGATGTCACTTGACGTGGCTTTTTATGGTAGTCCATATTGATCACCCTTATATTGGATAGAGGCAGGACAAGCATATATGATGGGACCTCTTCTTGTCTAGGAGACCACAGAGCAGATAGAGTTGATTTGGAAGAGTTTGGCTACTGCATAGTCACGTCAGAAGTATTATGTTGATCAGCGGAGACGGCCTCTAGAGTTTGAGGTCGGGGGTCAGGTTTTCCTGCGTGTCACACCGAGGATGGGGCACAAGAGGATTAGGAGATAGGGTAATCTTTCACCGAGGTACATCAGACCGTTTGAGGTGTTGGAGAGAGTTAGGTCGGTTTCCTATCGGTTGTAGTTACCTCAGAGGTACCAGGCTATGAACGATTTCCTTCACGTTTCTCAGCTTCAGCGTTACTTTTCAGATTCTTCTCATGTCCTTCAACCCGAGGAGGTTGAGCTTGATGTGGATGCATCATTCGAGGTGCATCTGATTCGGATTTTTTATCGCAGTACAGAGGTTCTATGTGGCCAGTCTGTTCCTATGGTACGAGTGCTATGGCAGCACGGGCGGGTGTAAGATGAGACTTTGGAGAGTGAGGCCAACGTGCGATCACAGTGACCAGAGTTGTTCGAGTATTCTTCTTCTACGTCGTGCAAGGGAAATTTGGGGATAAATTTATTTAAGGGGGGAAGTTTGTAAGAACTCAGATCTTCTTTTCAGGAATGTGTTTTCTTTTTCTGTAGTTTTTGAGAAAAGAGGAGTTTCTGGAAATTATTCGAGTATACACCATGCACTTCGTTACCGCTAAATGTCATGTGCTAGCCATGTAGGGGCCACACACAAGGCCGTGTAAGGATTTTTGGAGGCCTCCTAAAGTGGATTATGGAAAAGGCGAGTACACGATGTGTAATCCAAAAGTACACATCATGTACTTTTTTTTATTAAATGCACCAGGGTCACATATGACGAACATAACCATCTTCTTCTAGGTGTTCTTTATCTGAGAGAGTTTGTTTGGCTGCAGATCTTCTCTGAGGCACCGAGCCTCCGTCTGTTCTCTGAATCGACCGCTGTTGATTGTATTAGAACCGCAGTGGTAAGCTCTTCCTTCTTCTTGAGTTTCATTCCATGATTTTTTCTCTTTCTCAAGTTGTCATGGGTTGAATGTTTATTTCATTTTCATAGATCTATAAAGTTGTAAGGCAATTTAAGTCTCGTGGTTCAATTATACCGATCTCATAACATCAATGTAGGTGGTTTGTGCCTTTCTATAGTAAGTCTTTGAATATTTATGTGCAATTTACACCAATACCCTTGAGAGGGGTCTTGCATGTTTCCTGTTTTTCCCCTATTGTTTTCCAGCTTACTTGTATGCCTAAGTAGAGGTTAATGAATGTGAATAGGGTAATTTACTGTGATCTTCAAGTTTTTCCCAGGCATGTTTTGCCTATTTATGGCTGTTTCGTCTAGTTTTTCCCGTTATGCTATTTTCCAGTTCCATGCCTAGCTTGTAGGATGGTGTGACTATTTTTCTTCCATGTTGAGATACTGTAGAATGCTAGTCAAGTAGTTCTTGAGGTTTCTTTGGCCATTACGTGATGCATTACTTGCTGACTTTATACAGAGCTGTGAGAACCTAGTGTAGTAGACCATAGGGAGAATGGATTTAAGGGCTTCTCCCGAGTGACTTTATAAAACGATGAGAGACCACCGGGGGAATTGACGTTGAGTTCTTCCTTAGAGTGTCTGTAGTTCCTTAATGTGGGCTACAGGGGAAATGAGATATTGAGTGCCTCCTCCGAGCACCTTTACTATGATACGAGAATATAGGGGGAACTGACGGTGAGTGCTTCCCTAGAGAGTATATTCTTCTTTAGCTGAATTAGATGGGTGAGACTGTCAGTGCCTCCCAGAGGGTTGCTTGTTCTTGTAGGTTAAACCATAGGGCTTAGGCTGTGATAACAACCCAAAGGTTTAGTTGTTTTCATACTTTCTTGAGTGGTTGCTTACTTTTTTGTAAATTTTATACTAGAAACTGTGGATTGTTTTCTACTGAGTACTTTTCAGTTTTCTGCTTCTGTATTTTTACATGCCATATATTCACTGACTGCTAGGAACAGATCATTAGGTGGTGTCCTTCTAGGATTTTCTATCACACCCTGTTTGGGTCTTGCTTTTGGTCCCAAATAGATTATATCGTTGCAGGTATAGATAAGGGAAATCACCCTTCTACTTCAGGTTCTTGATTATTGTGGATCTGGAGAGCATGGGACTAAGCCTATGCTTGCGATGTTGAGGAGATGATTATTTGTTTCTTTGTACTTTGGTATAGTACCGTTTTATTCCAGAGTATTACTTCTTTGGATGCTTTCTGAGACTTATGTATCATGCATCATTTATATATGTGCTCTATTTGTTTAAAGTTTTAGTCTTCCGTTGTTTACTCTTGTATGGATGTTCACTATTGCTGCTATTGATTTTGTTTATCTTCCTCTATGTACCCTGTCAATGAGGTCATAATTTCTGCATTATCACACTTAAGTCCCTCGCTCCTAGTTGGCACCCTCTGGCATTTGGGTAAATGCACTTGAGGCCATGTGACCAACCCGGTAAGGGGCGCCCTTGGGTGGATTCTGGAACTGGGGCGTTACAATAATTTCATAAAATTAAATTTGATATATATATATATATATATATTTAATTTACCTTTTATTCAATCCATTTTACATTATCAATGAATACAAAATATGTTTCATCATGGATTCTCTACACTACTCGTATGCACGATACACATTTCTATTTTTCTAAATTGAAAAAATGGAGTTAAATAATTGTAAGAAAGTTATAAGGACATAATAGAATATTAATGATACTGTTGTTATGATTTTAACATGGTTTAAGGGAATTTTAGGTTTAATAATTTCACCTAGACAAATAGAAATTAGAAATTGGAGGTTAGAAATGTTAACCATAGTTCTTGGATTATCTCTTTTGGAAAGGGGGTTAAACATTAATGAGGTGGCCTTTTGATAATAACAAACCCTATTTATGGTATCTAAGAGTTTTGAAGATTGGTTTAGGTATAGTTTTGGATGAACATAATGGTTTGTAGTGTGAGGGTATTTGAGGAGAGGACTAACCATTTTATAACTAAAATGGGATGATATTTTTTTAAAAAAACACTGATTTTTAATAATGGGAAGTCACTCTCATGAAAATTAACTCAAAAAATTGAAAATAATTTATATGAAAAGTGATAAGGTGAACAAAATTATGAAACGCGCATTTCCACATACCTTTTATGCTTGTTTGGGGTTATTTACTCGTAGATTTTCACTTTTATCATTTTATCATTTACCGTAGTAACTAGTGTGCAACAAATTAAATTAACCATTATAATTAAAAATTAAATGGTAAATATTATATAATTTCAATATAAAGATCAAAAATTTTAAATCCATTTAAATTTATTCAATTTGAAATAGTTATAAAAAATATTAATTAAAAAATAATATACAATGTATTAATTATTTTAAATATAACTTAATTTATAAAATTTTCAATATGAGTTTATAACATAAAACCAAATTTTTTGAATTCATTTATAAATTACATATTGGTTCATAGATAAATTTTTCATTAATTTCCAATTACTACTTATATACTAATAATTTTATAGGTGTCGTGATATTTTTAAAAATAGTATTTTCATTAGTCACCTAATAATAAATCTTTTTTGAAGCATACCAAATAATAAATATATTCTAATAGTTAAATTAAAATTAATAAATGAGATTTATTTTTTCAAATTCAAATACTGAAAATTAAAATATTTAATTTTTATGAAGAACATAAAATAGGGAAAGAAGATATTTTTATAGTAAAACAATGTTTATTATATTAAATATTATTTTTCTTATAAATTTATAACTAATATATTGTAAAATTATTATTTAATTTATCAATATATCTTGTTATTATTAAATAATAATTGACATATTTCTTTTAAATGGAATGTAAATTTCTAGAAAATTCTTTTTTTATACGTAATGTGAATTGAAAAAAATGACCTTTCTAAAATTATAAGAATTCCAGGTACATGTATACAATTTATTACATGATGAAATAATCATAATTTATAATTACATAAAATATTTTTATATCTTTATATAACCTAAGATTTATGTATTCACTAGTTATGGTTTTGAGTGGTGATTTATTTATCATGGATCTTGTGAAAATTTCTATGATCTTGAACATCTCTTATGTATGGTTTTTCTAAAATGGTATTTTCTTGAGTTTTATTAGGGATTAGTCTAGGGAAAACCCTATCGAAGATACATCTTTCATGAGCTTAGAAAAAAAGTCTTCATAAGAAAGACTTTCACTTTTGTATTCCATTTCTTCTTAACTTTTTTTAAATTTTTATATATGATTACTTCATGTTTTACTAGATAATTTAATGGAATAATTTTAAGGATAATATTTAATATTAAAATTATATCATGGTTTGTCATTTTAGTTTAGTACAATGTCTAAAACCTAATATCAATACAGTGTCTGTTTAAGGTAAAATATTTTCTGAAATCCCAAGGTGTTACAATCTCCACCCCCACCACCATTAAAAAAATTTCATCCTCACAATTTTAATTAGTAATTGATACTGAAATAAATATGTTGGTAATTAAGATATATATAACTTATGATTTGATTTCCAAATAGTTATCAAAATTATCACCTAGTTTATTCTAGTGAACTCATCTATTCCATATAATATAAGAATCCCAATATTTAGTTTATTTCTAAATATTTATGCTAAATACTCTTTATGAATGGGCATAACGCATATATGAGGGAACAAATTTTCTTAGAGAGTTCATCATCATCCTTACAGTGATAAGTGGTCATAAGTTTATTTTCAGATAAAAAATATCATCCCAATTTTTCATTACTATGTATTACATATATCGATAGTTTATCAATTTAAAAATTAGATAAAATTTTGATCACATAAGGATAATATTATTTTTAGGACGAATATTAATGTAAAAATATATACAAATATTATTATTGATATGGGATGTAATTTTTAAACCATTAAGTTTTGTTTAATAAATTAATATCTGATCATTAAAATTTTATAGATATAAAATTTTTTTCAGACATGAACAAAATAAGACACATGTATTTTTGAGTTGGTTATGAATCTATATATTATTATTTATTTTTATGCCCAACATCAGTAATTTTTATAACAAAGGATATTCTATAACTTCTTTGATTAAGAATATATTTGAATTCATTATCATCATTACTTCTCAGCTTAGTGAACTAATTTTCATAATTTTGAAACTATTTTTATTTAAATTATTGATCATTCACCTCCTCCATTTACATGGCTATCCTCTTTATCTCTCCTCTATAATAATGATCTATATGGTCAATCCTTACACCCTTATAAAAATTTCTTTTTCGGTTTTAGAAATTTCTTGGGTGTTCCATTATAATTTAATTTACAAATTGGTAGTTCAAATTTCCTTTCACTATAAATTTTTTCATCTAAGATTTCTAGAAACTCCATCTTTTTTTTCTCTAGAGTCCCAAAAATACATTTACTATCTAATTTCATATCAAATAACCTATCCATATCTATTGAATCCTCTTCTAGATAATTGCTTTTGAAGACTTGTTTATAGACCACCAAATATCTGTTCAATTTGACAATTGGGGTCAGTAAGAAAATGGGAGGAATACCTTGAGAGTCTTAAGAATAATTCTTCATAGTTACTGATTGATTTATCCTACATTTGTTACCACTCAAGGAGTTCTCTTCCAAATTTCACTAGAATATTAATAAGAAAATATTTACTAAAGAATAAATTTTTGAATTACTCTCATTCCATAGATTGAAATTATTCTTTTTTTATATTCATATTAATATTACACTATACTTTATCGTTAATTTATTGTTGATAAATAGTTAAAATGGACCTATAAAGCTTCAATAATTGGAAAAAATATCTTTTCCATTGAACTGATCCATTTAAATGAAATAACTGGTTTAAAAGTCCCATTAAATGATGGTGGATGTAGTCACATGAAAAATTAGATAGAAATTTTCACCTTTATTATTTTATTCAAGCTATTTATAAGGTTAATGTTATTTCTCATAAAGTAGGATATAATTTTCAAAAGTGTTTTCACCATATTTTCAATCCCATTTTGTTTCTTATTTTGACAGTGATTTAATTTTCCATCACATCCATTGTTAACTCATAAAACCAATTCTCTATCAATTATAATACCCAAATAGTTAATCATCAGTGAATAATATTTACATCAAAAATGAAATATGAAAAAGTCAACCTTGAAATTTGTTACACATTAAAAAATATACATTAGTTTTTAGGTCAATATTAACCACTCTTGGTTCAATATACATTTATTTAGTTTTGGTTCTCTTGTATTTATTAAATTAATTTAAAAATATATTAAAACATAAATAATTTATTTTAAAGGTATTTTTATTAACCCAAAAATACCCCTTGCGAGTGTCAAACTTTTTTTAATTTTATGCATATTTTTCAACCACCAATTGAAACTTATGTTAATACCTAACATGCCATTTTTAGGATAATTACCCCTTGTTTCATTACTTCATAGGCCTACATTAATTTATAGTATCTAATAAGTTATTTAATTTGTAGGAAAACCATGAAACCATTAATTTATTAATGAATTTTTATGTTATTATATAATTAAAATTATCCTCTAGACTATTACCTAGGGTATTAACTTATGTTATCATATCCTAATACCTAAAAATAACTCAAATAATCCTAAAAATTAACTAAACCATTTTTTTATAACAACTATAGTTACCCACGATTAAAATAATATTATTTTAAATCATTTTTATAATAATAAAATTATAACTCACAATTGATCACACAATCCCTTGAATATAAGGTTTAGTTTCTTTAAGGTCTAGTTGCATGGAATATTATTTGAAATAACTTGTGAAATGTTATCCATAATTTAACCATAGTATATCTCTTCTAAACCACTCATAATTTACACTCATATTTATAACCTAGGGGATGTAAACATAATAAAGGGTTTATCTGGGATACCTAGTAATAGAAAACATAAGTAATAAAAATAAAATAGAATAATTTTTCATAACATGACTATATATGTATATTAAAGATACATAATAATTTCATAACCAAGAAATCATAGAACATAAATTATGAGTCATGGAATAAGGCATTTAATAACCCAAAAAATGGTTCAAAAGAGTGTGGAAACATTATTCAATAATCATAATCAATGACATCGTAACCTATACATAATAATATTCATAAATATAAGAATAATAATATATATCATTTTTTACATAAATTAACCAAAATTATGTCAATTCAAAGAATTATAATTATATATTCACAAACATTATACTCATTTAAAACCTTTTGAGTTTATATAAACCTTAATTATACCCACACACAACTATGTGAGCTTTACTAAGTCATAATAATAACCACCCAAAACCTTGTGAGTATAGGTAAACCACAATTATAATAATGAAAACCCTATGGTAATAACTAAACAATAATTATACCGACACACAACTTTGGTAGAAAAACTATACTGAAAATTATAATCATGAAAAAAATTATTATCTCATTAGATACATAATCTAAACCAAAGCATTGGGTTATGATATAGTACCCCACCTGTCGTCATCCATACATATGCCTTCTATATAAAAATCATTCAATTTTGCATCATAAGTAATCCATATAAATACAATTGGGATTCATAAAACATACCAATGGAAAAAAATAGATTTTTATAATGAACCCATGGAAATATAATGGGTTTCTTAAAACATAAAATTTTTGTAATAAAAAATCATGAATTAAAACGTATGATATAGAAAACTAGATCATCTTAAATAATCACATGATAAAATAAAAATATAGGGTAAAATAAGAAACATAAATCTATTTGAGATAGAACATTCCAATTATTTAAGGTAAAATTAAAACCAATTCAGTAAAGTATCATTCTAAAAAAAAATTAAAACTCAATATAAAAGTGATATTCCTGGGTCTCTATTAAAAATGATCATTTTTTCTTAAAAATGTGAAAGGAAAATACTTCATGGAAGTGGATGTGAATTAATTAATTTTTTTACCAAGATATATAAAAGGTAACATCATTTAAAATGAAAAATGTAGTAAACAATGTGTATATAAATCCAAGAATAAAATTTATAACTCGGAGGAAAAAGTTTGACTTACAAAAAACACTTACCTTTACCCATGATTTAAATAGAAATTATTTAAAATCCAATATGATAAATATCAAAATATTAATTCAGTATTAAATTACCTTAATGATATTCATTCATATATATATATATATTATTAAATAATAAAAGTTCTCTCCATTTATTAGATTTTGTAATAATCTCTTTTTATCATTGGGTATTAATAATCTTGACCATTTTGTAATATGTTCATAAAAGCAGTGATGATATTCCTTATTATCCAATGTATAATAATTAATAATATATTAATGTATATATAATTTATTTTTTTAAAGATAACTATATTATTATCATTCCATCAAATGGTATTTTTGTCGCATTTTGTGTAGACAAAATCATTATTAAACTAGTATTAGGTTATTTATCAATATTAAATGATTACCTTAATATAATAATTAATTTTTTTATCCATAAAAAACCCTTATTAATTATTTATATTACTTATATAAATATCATATATAACTATAAAATATAATTTATAACAATTCATGATGGTGATAGTAAAAAATTGAACATATTGTTCCATAGAGGCGTCAATCTGCACAAACTAACAGATGATGATTTCATTTTTCAAAGGGATGAATTAAGAAGAAACAGGGATCATAATTTTAATAAATTAAATATGATATATATATATATATAATATTTAGTCAATTTTCTAATTCAATAGTTTGTGTTATGTAGGGAATAGATATGAAAACATGTTTCTTCATAGTGGCAGTGCTCTTAACGTATGCACGATTCACATATTAGATTTTATTAAAGGAAAATTGATAGTTGGTTGATATTTATACAATTGTTAAAATGAAATAATAGTATAATAATTATATTTATGTTAATAATTTGATATTTTGTAATTTTATTTGAGGAATAATAAGTTCACATAAAAAATAGAAAGGAGAAAAGAGTGGTAAGAAGTCCATACATCACTTCATTGATTATCTCCTTTAGAGATAGGGTTAAACCTTTGATATATTATATTTCAAGAACAATATAACCTATTTTGGGTGGATATAAGTTGTAATTATCAGTTCTTGAAGATATTTTTCTGATCTTAGTGAGTTTTTTTGTGATAGGAATTGAGGATGAGAGTTTCCCTTTTATAAGTGAAAAGGGATGGGTTTTTTGTAAATACCCATATATTTTTTATAATGGGAAATAAATATCATGGAAAAAATATTAAATTTTGGAAATAATGGATATATTAAGTGATAAGTTTGATTAAGGATTCAACATAATATGTTTTCAACATTTTTTGGTTATTTACTCGTAGTTTGTTACTTTTGTAATTTTAATTTTTACTATATTAATGAGTTATTACCTCAGTTGCATATCCTTTATACCTAAAAATGAAATGGTATTTATTATATAATTTGGATATAATGATTAAAAATTTTAAACCCATTTAATTTCATTTAATTTCTAGAAGTGAAAAATAATTACTTTAATATAATATGTATATAATGTATTAAATCTTATTTTGAAAAATATAACTTATGTTAAAAAATTTCAAATCTAGGGTTATAATTTAAAATCAACATTTTTAAAAATATAAATTAAGCTATAAAATTAATATATTAAAATATAAAAAGTTTTCATAAATTTGTAATTAATAGTTATAAACTAATAATATCATAAATATCATGATATTTGTAAAAAGGTATTTTCACTATTCAGTTAAAAGATAGTATTTTTATAAAAATAAAAAAAATAATATTATGATAATATAATAATTATAAATCCAAAATTTGATTATTTGTTTCATATTAACATAAAAAAAATTAAATAAATTTAAATAAAATTTGAAAATATTGTTAAAACTGTTTATATAGGAAAACAGATTTCGTATATTAACTATTATTACTACAATAATTTAATAATTAATATATTGTAAAATTATTATTCATATGGTTAATATATATTGATAATATTAAATCCTAAAAAATCAGTTCTTTGAAATAAAATATCAATTTTTGGGAAGCTAATTTTTTAATGAAATAGTGAATTTATGAAAAATGACATTTAGAAAAGTATAAAAAATAATGATATTTCTATACATGTTATTATTTTATTAAATTTTGATATAAAACTAATTTATACATAACTAATCCCTTATTAAATATACATAAGATCTAAGCATCATATGAGATCTATTTGTAGTTTTATATGGTGGTTCAATTAGAACTACTGAAAAATTTCCCTAAGGTCACAGTTTGAAACGTGGCTATACGATTTGGTCACCGTCCCACCGACCATGAAGGATTTTTCCACAGTAATTTTATCCCATTATATATACACAGTTAGTGTTATTAGTTATACAATGTGGACATATCCATGTAATTTTTATCTTTCCATGTCGACACATATAACAATGTCTACTAACCATGGCTATAGAGTTTTTTTTTTGAAGACAAATGGACCTTTAAGATTCAATCATAGATCCCATGACTAAAATTATATTAAATTTCCAACTCTGCTATATAAAATTTACCTATATATAGATAAATGAGTATATTTAAATATATAATATAAATTATATCCATATTTGATCATTTCCATAACCCCTAAATGGCCACAATGTGTTGATAAATCATGGTTATAGGCCCCGGACCCAGCTTCAACCACCATAGTTTAATATGATCATGTCCATAGAACACTATTTTAAAGTCTAATTTCTCCATATTATTCTTCTTGCATCATGCGTGTGAAAAAATAGGTCGTACATTCAAGAGTAAACCTATTACTGCAGTCTTACATTGAAAATGGCTATAGCTCTATTATTTCAACTATCATTTCCTGATATTGGCCATACATTACCTATATCCAACTTCAATTTCTACAATGTAAATAGCTCTATGCTGGTAGATCAATTTTTCAATAGTGTACCATGGATCTTAAGAAAATCCCAATGTGATTGAACTTCTCTCATATATGATTTTTCTGACACCATAATTGATCATGATTGTCTTGGTTGTGGTTTTGGTAATCCCCGATCAAAGCTACCTCTCTTTCATGCCCTGAAAAAATTGTCTTCATAAATAATTTTTTTGCTTCCAGATTTTATTTATTCTTACTTTCATACTTGATTTTTAGATATATATACTTCAATTTAAACAGGTTAATTTAACAATTATGTTTTAATTCTATTAGTTAATATTAAAAAAATATAAATACTTTTCAATTTAGTTTTCTATAATATGTAAAAACACACTATTGAAATACTATTAATTTTTTGAAAAATATACTCTAGAATCTTGAGTTATAATAATGATGTTAAGAATTGATGATATGAAAATAATATGTTTAAAAGATTTAAACAGATCAATTACTAGTTTTTTTAAAAAAAAAATATTGAAATAAAATGGAAATAAAAAAATTTATAAAAGTAAATAAATGTATTAAAACAATTATAAATAATCTAAATGGATATTAAAATGTGTATCATAAATAAAATATTTGTTAATGAATAATTATAAGAATATAGGGGAATAAGGAAAAGGATAATTATAAGAAAATTTCAAAAAAGTATTCATGAGAATTTATAAATAACTAACACACAAAAAACAATTTATAATTTAGATAAAAAAATTGTGAAATTTAATTTTTTAATTAAATTCATTAATAATTTATATATTAAATTAAATAATATATGTGTTTATGATAATTGTAGAGGGAGTTAGTAATTGGAAAAGAATCTCTTATAAACCTCGTAATATTTGAGATGAAGAAAAAATTGAAAGGTAACTATTAAGGCATGGATGTACCCAACAAATCATGGAGGATATGTAACTATTGAGGACATAAAATAATAATATATTGATTAATAAAGAGAGAGATATTGAGATAGTGGATGGAGGGGAATATTTTATCATTAATGAGAAAGATCGGCAAGGCCCCACACTATTAATGTGGGACATGATTCACAAATCTATAAGGTCGAAATTAAAATGATAAACATATTTTAAATTAAATCCTAATAGAAATTAACATAGAAATGAAAATAAATATGAAACATGGAATAAAATATAGATTTATAGGGAACATAATTAAAATGAATTTATATTTCGAAGGAAACCCTTACCTTGAGTCCAAAATTTTTTCATATGCCATTAACATCAAGGATACTCAAAATAAATAAATAAATTATATATTTTAAAGAATAAATGTTATTTCAATATTATTATTCTCTTTAATTCATTTATTATAATATATTAATAATTTATTTTTTAAATTTTTCTTATGTTAGTTTTTTTTAGGTAGTACAACTCATCATTCCAAAACTATATCAATTAAATTATATTGAGCATGGGTAAATATCAAGTCCATATTCAAGATATATAAGACTTGTGATAAACGGTTCATATCATTCACTATTATATGGGGTAGAAAGTTGAAAATTCTATGAATCATTAGCATAAATATTTTTTATGGTTAAAAATGAATTTGAATATTTACCATTTATGTCATTTTTATGAATGAAATTTTACATTTTCAAAGTCCTAATTAATAAATTACAAAAATATTAAAATAATATTTAGTTATGAAAAAAACATTAATGAATATAGATTAAAAAAATTAAAAATAACATAATTCAATAAATAATCATAATTCCAACGCATGTGATTGATTTAATTCAAATTTTATTAAAAATAGAAAGCCAAAAAAATATTTGATTTGTATAGTAAAATTGCTAATTATTAAAATAATCTATTAGATTTACCTTTAAAATATTATTTTTCATTGAAATGGGAATACAAAGAATTGAATAAAACACGTAGATTTTTTAAACTATATTTTGACATAGAAACAACTTTAGGAAAAGTGATTAACGATAGTGAATTGGTAATTTATAATCATGATGAGATAAAAATATGATAAAATGAATACAAAATCTTTTTTTTAATAAATGTATTTTGAATTTGGTTTATTATAAATGATTCCCAAATATAAAATGAAATGTTTGAATTCTAAAAAATTTATATTGACATAGTAATAAGTTATTAAAATGAATTTGTTGAGAGGGAATGGATGATCACACATCACCAGTTGATATGTAGTATTATTATAACGAGATGGTTGATCCATTATAGAAAATTAAATGGATAATTAAATTATTTTGTAGGAAAAAAGCATAAATTTTATTGGATAAATTTGTTTAAAATCCTAAATATCTTCTAATTTTTCTTGTCTAGATTTAAATTATAGACTCTAAATTAGAGACTTTGGAAAAATACTAGTCGATATATAATAATACAAGGTTCTTATAAAGATGAATTTGGTTAGATTTTTTTAGATGTAATGTTTTATATGTTGTGAAAGGCTGAAAGGGTGATTTTTATATATCTAGAGAGAATAATTATTTTAGAAAAATTTATTACTTATTTTATCATTTTCACCAATGAAAGTAACTATTTTTCATTTCCGTGAATGTTTTTTTCATTAGGACCAACCAAAAACTAAATTATATCTAGAAAAAAATAAATAGAATTTATTGAATATAGAAATGTTTTAACTATTATTAAAATAAAACATATTGTTCAAAATAACATATATAGTTTTAAATTATTCAGCATAATATTTCCAAATTCATCATAACATATTATAAATAGATTTTATGACTAGAGAAAATTTTGAGAAATTTTGATTTCGTATTTATTTCGTTACGGTCTCATTAAATATATGGGAGTCGTAAAAAATTAATTTTTACCATTCGATGATAAATCATTTTTTTCAAAAATTACTAAATATTTTACCATATGTTTATTTTAATATGATGATTAAAATTTTCATTCTATTATAAAAAATAAAATATTTAATTTATTAAAATTTTATCACATAAATAAAATCATATAATACACGAATAAATATTTTTATTTGAATAAAAATTATTTCTTTTTTATGGTATAATAGATTATGTTTTTTATTATTAATTAATTTCTATAGAATTTATCAAATATTATTTATTAATTGATATAAAATTTATTTCATGATATCGGTATACTAATTAATGGTAATTAATCTTTAAATTACATACTTATATAAATAGCTTTACTTGCATGTGTTCTAATAGTATGATTATAATGTCGGGTCAGAAACCCTTTTACCTTCCTGGTAACAAAATTATAAAAATATAAAATCATTTTTTTATAATAATTCATTATATATATATGTAGAATTTTATTTTAAAATATAAATTTTAATAAATCATTAGATTTATTTGATTTGGAAACATTTTTTTCATTATTTTAGATTTAAAGATTTACATTAATAAAACTAGAATGTAAAATATAATGAAAATAAAATGAAATCTAAATAAAATAGTGTAAATAAATAATGAATCAAAAAAATTCTTTTAGTGCAAAAATTATTTTTAAACTCTATATTCTATAATAATTTCACATAAAATGTAATAATACAATACATGTAATTATTATATGTTATATTTTTTAAAAAATAAAAATTATCATAAATTGATCAGAATTATTTTATATTGACTAATTTATAATATCGATGATTATATAAAAATAAAAAAACTTAAAAAAAGCTTGCATCAAATAAAATTTTATGTCTAGAAACAATATTGAATTCAATAAATTTTATTTAAAAATAAATATTAATGAATTATTATTATTGGAAAAATGTTGATATAAATAAATTAATATGATGAATGAAAACATGTAAAAGAAGAAATATAGGTGATAAATATTCATATAATTTTTTTGATAATATCAATAAAAATAATTCAATGAGATGATTTTTGGATTAACATTTTAAATATTATATTAAAAATACATAATAAATATTTATTTGAAATTTGGGATACTATATTTATCTTGAAATTGGATGGCTGAATCTTGTTATGTGAATTTCAAACATTCCACATGATGTTCATGTTATACTTATAATAAAAAATATATATATCCTTTAGAAATTATGAATGTAAAAAAATAATGTGTGATAGTAGTGATTTTAATTGGTTTAATAGTATTGTGCTACACCTAGGGAGAATACATTGAGTGATGTGTTGACATTAAAAAATTAAAGGATTAAACAATTTAGAGAAAAAAAATTTAAAAAAAAGTATTAAAAACTTGACATAAATTTCAAAGTCACTTCTTTGTTAGTATTAAGTAAATTAAAACAATATCAATAAAATTGTACGTTAATCCTTTAAAATATGATGATAAACTATAATTAGTGGATTAAACCACTCTAATTTCATCAATAAGGAGAAATATAAGAAATCACTTAGCTTTGGAGAGGTTATTATAATTCCATCAAAAAGAAACATCTTATTTTTATTCTTTTTATTTATTATGATCACATATTATATTCTCTAGGTCACATATGAGTGTGATTTTTAATGTTTTTTAATTTATAATATCAACCATTACATAAATTATCACTATAAATAATCCTAAATTAGCATTGAACAATTAATTCACTATTATCTTTAAAAATCGGTTTCGTATTATTCTACATAAATCTCATAACACTCCCCATTAAAATAATATTTTAAAATCCATAAAATATTTCAAACTCAATAAAATAATACATTTCTTAACCCATTATGGTATAATGAAATCGTTATTCCAAGAACCACATATTCAAATAATTTATTTTAAAAAAAACTCTTCTAACATAATCCTTAACAACCATGTTATATTATAATCATAACCTTCATAATGAAATATATAATTTCATTTGACTAAAAAAAAATATGTTATGAATTATGACACAATTTCACATCTCTTGGTGAAACGCCCAATATTACAATTTGACAATTTTCCAAAAATCTAATAAGGAATACCATTTTTCTAAATCATTTCCACATTTGAAATAGTACTGTGATAACCAACTTTTTTAGTATATTCCATACATTATATTTTATCCATTATTTATCTAAAATTATAACATGGACTCCTATTTTTAATTCACTAATAATAAAAAAACTATAATGGCCTCCCCTAACAGTTTTTAACAACACGACAAATAATTTATTACCCTATTAATTTTCATCTTATAAAAATATTTCCCTAAATTCCACTAAAAGTTTTAAAAATAATTAACCTTAATATAAATTTATTCTTTAAGTTTATTAGAATATTATTTTTAATAAAAACAACCTGAAATTCAATCATATATGTTTTCTATAATTTTCTTGGTATTTATTATTATATACTCCCAAAATTCCAAAAATAATATCACATATTTTATAGTGTATTCATGTAGGTTTCCATTGGTCTCATGATAAAAAAATTTAGATCAACCAAATTAATTTTCCTTCATAATACAATAGATTTATACATTAAATAACAAATTATAGGTTATGATTATGTATCATGTACACAGGTTACCTATCATTCACAATGAAAAAATATATGTCTCAACTAAATCCCCATGATTCATGCATTAATCTCAATGATATTGTTTTAAGAACTCTATATCATAATATAGAAAACTATCATATGTAAATATATCATTCATAACTATATTTTGATTATCAAACTTACTATTCATGTGAAAAACATTACTATAGATTTCTTTATTATATTTTCACTCCCTGTTTCCTTTTCTTGTAATAAAATTAATGGTTAGGGACTACTCTCCCATGTTGATATTCATACCTGTATATTGATTTAATTTATTTAGTTTTACATATTTCTTCATTCACATATCAACCTTCATATTATTAATCTCTTTATGATAGTGTTTTATGTAATTTTTGAGTCGTATAGTTTGGAATATTCATTCAACACATTTTTATAAAATATCTATATCTTCTCTTATTTTAATTGAAAAGAAAAAAAAATTTAAAAACAATTTTGGTAAAATTATCTGTCTTTAGTGACCTCTTGAATTTGTGATTTTTCAATCCTAAACTCGGAAAGTTCTTCTTTGAGTCCAAATTAAATGAAAAATTATTAAATTTCTTATACTTGTACGTTATAATAATTTAAAAACACATTTATATTTTTAAATGATATATTTCATGGTACACATTATTATATTTATATATATTATGTGTTTGATTATATGAAGATTTTACATCACAACATCATTGAATTCCATTAAATACGTCTCTTTTAATCTATAATTCTCTGAATACGAAAATGTGAGTATACAATTCCCTAAAAAATTGCAATTTTTTTATTTTTATATTTATTGAATTAAATTATATTAATTAATTTAATACACTATTGTTCAATTCATCATTCATGGAATGATACATCACTATCTAAAATGTTATATCCCATAAATTTTCTTTTACTATAATTTATTCTTCCATTATAATTATTAATGATTTGAAATTTTTTTACATGTTATCTATATAAAAAATATTAATGTTTTGTTATGTTGTATTATAAAAAAATTATTAATATAGGGGATAAGGATTATAATTATATTCAATATAATATTAATGTAACCATATCTCATTCTATTTCCATGTTTGTTCTCTATAAGTAAATTCACCTAATTAAAAATGGAATCAACTTTTCAATCTGGTGCATCCTAGTTTTATAATTAATATAATGTAATTTGAGAAGTATGGTATCCATATTTAAAATAATTACATGTACGAAATCTATATAAATATCAATTAATTTATTGTAATATAATAATGCCTTATAATCTTTTAAATATGATTTTTTTCTTGAAGTTTAATAATCTCATATGATTATGAATTTAAATTATTATCAATTTATAAACTGAACACCTTAGAAAAACTTCTACTAACTCTAATTTGACTATATAAACACACTAGTACTAATATATAAATGGGGTTATATAATTGGTTGATGAAATTTTTAAACATTCTACTTTAATAATATGGTCTCTTAGTTAATAAAAACTACTGTCCCTTAATCATATTATAAAAATAAAATAAAATCTAAAAGGTAATACAATTCACATAGATTATGGAACTTGGATTCCTCCAGGGTGGATATTATTGAAGAGTTAAAATTTTCAAAATTAACTAAACCACATCACTTATTATAGGTTCATTAAGGATGTAATATCCCTATTTGATTATATCCCACAATAGTAGAAAGATAATTACTATATTATATAACTTATTAAATATAATAAAACATATGAATGAATCAATCATGATGAATGGTAATGGAAAAGACAATAAAAATGATTATTTATCAATGATCTATGAAAAACCTCAAGATTTTGTGAAAATAATTTAATTAATTTAATCATTTAGATAGTTGGTATTTCACACAACACTGAATATAGATTTTGTTATATCAATGCACTAATTTTGTATAGCAGTATATATAAAACAAAGTTAATATTTTGCTACATGAAACACTTGGATTAACATTCGAAACGTACAACACTATGTTTATCTAGTATTACACACAATTTTGGGTTCATTTACTATTTTGGGTTACACAGAAGGCCATGTTTTACTAAAATACACTATAATATTAATATTGACAGTAAAATATTAATTTAGTTACTAATTAGCTGTTGGAATGGAATTTATGAATAATATTAACTACTATGTGAAAATATTATTTACACGTGTATATAAAATGAATCGTTTGTTATAAATTATTTATAAATAAAAGTAATAATTATTTGAGAATAATGAGATTTGTTTTCAAAGAAAAATATCCCTATCTATCTCAATAAATTAAAAAAACCTATTTTTATAAATTTTTTTAATAATATCTGTAAATTATATATTCAATAAATAAATTTTAATTATCCAATTTAACTTTTAGGCATAAAATAATAATAAATCCAATTTTAAGAATAAAATGATGTATTTTTTTAAAAAGGTAATTTTACTGCATTTCAATGGAGAACCAATTTTAGATATATGTTTTTACACATTTATTTTTTTTTATTTGAAAAAATAATAATCATTTTTTCAATAATAATATCACAATTTACTTTGGGTGCATTTTTTAAATATTTTCTCAAAAGCATCAATTTTGGACGAATTGTGAATAATACTAAATTTTAATTGAAAAAAAACTCATAAATTAATTATTTAATTAAATTGAATTTTTAATTGGTTTAAAAGATAATTTAGATCAATTTAACATCAATTAATCTCATTTCTATCATTATAATAATTTTCACACTAAAATTGTAAGTAAAAATAATTCAAAATTTTGATGTTTTCACTTTCAAATATAAACATTGTTTCATCTTATCTATGATATTAATTTTAAATTAATTTTGTTCAATTATTTGATTTTGATTTTAAAAAATTGATTAATTAATTTAAATCGTTATAATTTATAATTTATAATAATTTTATTTTAGTTTGTCACTTTAAATATTAGTTATTATAATAAAAATTAATTATAGTGATTATGGTAAAACATGATTTCTTAGTAGTTAAAATTTAATTTAAGGGGATAAAAACCTAGAATCTTATCAAAAATAAATATTATGAAAATATTTAGACTAATTTCCATGTTTTATTGAAAAGGGAAAATTATTA
The DNA here is from genome assembly GCA_963277665.1 of Viscum album. NCBI lineage: Eukaryota > Viridiplantae > Streptophyta > Magnoliopsida > Santalales > Viscaceae > Viscum > Viscum album. The sequence goes on along the minus strand of OY728155.1, from coordinate 1,732,691,628 downwards.
AAGTCACATGATGTACGGGAGACCTCTCAATAATGTTTACCATTTTATATTTAGAAGAATGTCACTCATCCTCGACTATAAAAGGACACTCACCCCCCCCCCCCCTCACTTATTCACATATATAAGGCCCTTTTGATGAGAAAAAACATCCAAAATCCCCTAAAATCCATTCATTAATCCTAAAATCATCACTTGTGGAAGAAATCCATCCAAGGAATCCCTTTGAGTTAAACAAAGGGGAGTTACCCAAATAAGCAGTAACATCCTTCCACTGGATCTTTTGTTTTATTTTCATTCTAAACCCCATAAATTAACATTATTCCCTAATTATATAATAACATCACTATCATAAACATAGTTATTTTTTTATTTCATGGTTATAAACTACACTCGAACACATTTCCATCAAATGGGATACACAATAATCATTCATTTATGTCGCGAACAACCGCTTTGTGAACCGATGACGCTCGTTCTACTATATCCAAATTTCAAGATTGTAAATAATGTTGTAATTTTTTTATATTACATATATTATATTTATGATGTCTTTATTATACTTTAATTATTATATAAAATATATCTTAAATATTATCACATTTGTTGAAATATAATAACTTCATTTGTGGACGTGAGGACTTCCGGCATCCTCAAATTGATGTGATTCAGTCACATTATACATATAATGATTATAGATAGTTTTAATGAAAATATATTATATATATATGGAAAAATAAATATATTTTAATTATAATATATGTATCATTTTGTTTTCTTTATTTCAATAAAACATGAAATAGAAACAGCCTTCATGAGTACGTACGACCTACCATTTCCATCAACGGTGTATTTGATTTTATATTTTTGTCTTTAATAGATTATTATAAGTAAATATATACTAAATATATATGATAGTTTTATCATTTAATACATTATTGAGATAATTATATAAGTATGAGGAACAAAAATATAAAAAATCAAAAGACAAGCGAAAAACAAAGCGGTTATTACCCAGAAGCGTACCATTGACATGGAAGTGTTAATAAACGAATAATAAAAGGTCATAAGAAAATAATATATGATATTATATAAATTGATAAAGTTGAATTATATATTTATAATAAGTATTTATTTTTTATACAGTAGGTTTTAATGAGTATGAAAAAATTCTATACTAAAGATAAGGGTTTTCTCGTCTCACATTTATTTTTGTCACATATATGGTATATTCATAACTTTTCCTTATTTTTTGGAGTATATAATTCTCAATGACATATTATATGATAAATTGAAATTATTTAATGATATTATAATTTTCAACTTATTTTTTTCTTTTATGTATCTCGTGATTCAAAAATTACTCAAGTAGTAAGGGGATTTCTACTCTAACTTTTATTTCTACTAGACATATGACTTATTCACCACTCTTTTCATTGGTTTGGTTTTTATAATAACCATGAATTTATTATATGATTATTATCCTTTTTTTAATGGTTATTTACATATCCATTTTTTTAATTCAATTTCTTTGTTTTTTACATTTTAAAGGTTACCAAAACATTAAGTTAATTTTATCACAATTTTCCTTCTTTAAAACGCATGTTATGATATGCCCCTATATGATTTTACAAGTAGTATATACTACAGATTGAAATATTTTATCATGAATTTAATTATTTTAATCATATTTTAATCATATTTTAATTTTATTATCTCAGGGGGATTATTATTCAAAGATACCCTATTGGTAAGAGATGGTTTCTATAACCTCATCGTTATTGGGATTGTTTGAAATTAAGCTTCTATTGATGAAATTTTATAATCCACATCACATGAAATACTATTTATTTTAGTCTCCTTTGGTTATTAATGACATATTGATGTTTTGGTACAATATGTCCACTATTTTTTATATAATATATGTTTTTAAATGTTTGTTAAGAAGACCAGGCATTATTTATCTCTTTGGTCAGAAATTGGTTTTATTCAAAAAACATGTTTTCTAAAAAACTAAAAATTATTTCTTAAATCATCATTAAATTTCAATTTTAAAAAATTATTTTCTGAATAAATTAATTAAATTATTTTCAATTTTTCTTTTTTACTTATCAAGGGAAAATGTTTTCAAAATGTTTTGATGTTTCCTTTATAAGTTTTAAAAGAAAGAGGATTTAAAAAATGCATTGAATATTCATTTATATGCTTTCAAAGAAATATATTTTAAATTTTTTTCCAATATTAATTTATAATTTTTCAATTAATTTTTTTTTGGAAATGTCTTCATGCTTCATTTATAAGTTTCAAAGGAAAAATGTTTTCAAATTTTTTTTAGGTTACCTTTATAAGGATTCATATAAAATGGTTTTAAAAATATTTTCAATATTTCTTTGTAATTGTTCAGAGAAAGCGGTTTTAGAAATTAATTATAGATTCTTTTATATGTTTTCCAGGTTATTTTCCAAGAAAATGGTTTTTAAAAGGTTTGCCTTAAAAATCAAGAAAGAAAGGATATTTTCACAAGATATTATTTTAAAAGGTATTTATAATTTACTTTCCTACTGAGATGACATCTATTGGTGTTACTCATGCATTTTTTAGGATATGATACTATGGTTCCATTTATAGAATTTTTTTTATTAGTTTCTGTTTTTATAGAATTATGTTTATGAAAATCATTTCTCTTACATGGATTAAATGTTTATGAAACCCAGTTCTCTTTCATGGGTAATAATCTTATAAAACCTAATTATTTTAATGGTTTATGATTTGATAAACTAATTATGAAACTTTTCTCTTTTCTATATGTTAGGATAAGATGACATTTTTATGAAAACCATTTTTTCATGGGTTATTATATGATTGTTTATTATCTTTTTGTATACATATATATGATTTCATTATTATATGGATGAGACTTATATCTCTCTTCAATGAATTAGGCTATGATTTATATCTCATTATATAGGGCTGGGTTGAATATGTAGTGAACTCATTTTAGTAAAGGACTTGTTCTGCTAAGATAGTATTGGGAGTGAACCATGACTACTAATATGGCCATGTGACTAAACAATGACTACAAATATGGTTTGAAGAGTGAACTCATTCTACTAAAATAGACATGGAATTAATCTTTGATTAGTGTGGAAATTAATTTTATATTATTATGTGTCTTCCATAAATTTTATGTCTTATTCTTATGTGATGATTTAATGGATTATGCTCTTGATTCCCTTATGATCCATGTATTATAAACTACAAATATTTATTCCATGATTCAGGTATATGATATTTGATGTGTATTGTTTGATTTTATAATGTTATTATCATCTTATCATTCCCACATTATCATGTTATTCTTTCATAAATCCCTTTTCTACCTTTACATAGCATCTGAGGTCACCCATTTATTATGTGTATTCTCCCCATGTTATAAATAAAGGTGTTAATTAAGATTGATAATGTGAAATATCTTTAAGGGAAATAGTGATTATCATTCATGGGGATATAAGTTTATATTTCTATGTTTACAATGACCCTAAACTATTATGGTACTTGGGAATTTACTTTGTAATGTGTATAATATTCATAAAAATGATGTGATATCCAGGTATGTTAACCATGGGTCTCTATAGTTGGTATCAATGGAAAGGTTTATTTAACCTTTAAGAAATGGGATATGAAAAAAATTTTGAGACCACTATGTATATTTTGAATGTGATTTCTAGGGATGTCTCTACGGATAAGCCTATGGTGTCATAGATTTAAAATAAGGTGTCATAATTTAGACTACCTATAAGTGATTTGTCATAATTATGTGGTTTTCATATATGATAAGTGATTCTCAAACTATGATTTTTAGTTTTAGTCAATGTAAAAAACTAAAAGGAATTGGGTTAATGTTGAATGTGATAGATAATTTTCTGATGAGTAGTCAAATTTAATGATCATCGGAGTGAAGGAAGTTATGACCCTAACTAAAAACTTTTCATGAAACATGATTAAACATGTATACATTAACTAACTATTGATCTCATCAAATAGGGGAATGAAATAGTATTCGGAGAGTTTAGCTAATGGATACCTTCATGTAAAGAAGATTATATTTATTTTGTGTTGAGAATTTGGAAATAATCACCCAAGTGCATGTCTTAAAGAACAAGAATATGTTTTCATTGTTGAAAATAAGGACACAAATCAAGAACTTAAAAAGAAAAAATGAAGATTTTGGTTATGGAAATGAATGGGAATACTATCCTCTCTAAGATATCATCAATGGTTTAATTCATTAAATTTGGAATGAATGTTAATTATGAAAATCGATGTCCTTAGTGGAATGATTATGAGGATAATTAGAAAGGTGGTATAAGTAAGGGTTATATTATTAATGTTGATGAGAATACAACTAAAATATGAATGGTAATAGTTATTAATTAATATGATGAGTTAGCCTTTTATGGGATTAAGGATGAAATAACCAAAATGATTTGGTATTTTGATTCAATAATTATGAATTATTTAATATTTAAAGATTGTGTAGTTTATTTTTTCACTAAATATTTACAAAAATATGATAAATGGTTCTGATGGACTAGAAAAGTTATTTAAGGGGGAGGTGATATTCATCGAAAACCCATTATTAAGGTAAATATAGCCATTAATATATTTCTTATACTGAGATAATGATATTTGGATAAATATATGTTATATATGAATAAAAAAATTAGAAGGTACTGATTACCTTTGAATTGATTTAGGATTTTTTTCAAAAGTGGTCGGTGTTCTCACGGATGATGTTTAAACACTTTGGATTTAAGTAATATATCTATTAATATTTTTAATAATAAACCGTTCATGTTTTCAGTAAGTTTTATGCTAATTTAGGTTATTACAATGTTTCAAACTAATATATGATAAATGTATTTACATGTTATGAATGTTACAACCATGTTCTATCATTTGATATATGGGGGGTCAATGTTAAGATTATTTACTAAACTTATTAATAATGTTTTGGATCTTTTTCTTTCAGAAAGTTTATAAGGTCGACGATTTATGGAATTGTTTAACATAAAATACGGTTGAGGTATTAGAGATTAAATTATTATCCATCCATATGAGGATTTATACATATTTAAATACTTGTGAAATCCTTTTTGTCGTAATAAAGAGAGATGGAATGACATGTCATTATATTTATGGATATCATGATCTTATATTTAATCGGGAATAAAATATCACCTTAACTTTTTGTAATAAGAGATGAATTAGAATTTGATCAAGGATAAACTAAGGATGATGTTTTCCTGAAATCATTTAAGTGTTTCTTCTCATGAAAATTATTCAACTTTATGAAAAATGGTGTTGAAATAAAATTTTATACCATTTTCAACTTATTTTTATGATATCAATACCTTTTTAAAGCCTATTTGGGTTATGTATTTGTTATTATTAACATTATCCTAAACATTTTCTCTATCACTCTCCATTAGAACATGATCGTTAGATTTCTCTTTTATGTCCAGGTTTTCACTTTCAAAACTATGTTTTCCTATATGGAAACCTAGTTATGTGTTACATAATGTAACCGTTATGGTTCCAAAATTCCCTTGATAAAGGATGTTTTAGTATTCATTTTTATGATGTGGGTTTTTATGAAAGTAATATTCATGTATTAAAACATTGATAACCCATTCATATTTTCCGGAAAAGTCATTTTTAGGAAAGTAGAAATTAACACCATGAGTTTTTTTGATTTTTCTCGAATTAATTTAATCATTTGGATACTTTTCATTTCAAACAACATTAAATATATATTTTTATAAAAAAGAACTAATTTTTTATTTCATTATATAAAACACCAAGTTAATCTTAATCTATAGGGAACACTTATATTTACTTTTGGTATACACAACACTATGATTGTACTCTGTTACAAACAATTTAACGTTCCTTTGATATCTTGTGTTATACACAAAGCTAATATTTACCATACTATAATATAATATTATTAATATTATTATAATATTATTAAAATTATCACTTAGCAATTGCAATGGAGGTTACCAATAATATTAAATAATATTTGAAAATATTATTTACACATGTATATAAAATAACTCATTGGGTTATCAATTTGTTATAAATGAAAGAAATATTTCAAAATAATGATACTCCTTTTCTATGAAAACTTTTTTTATTTATCTCAATTAATTAAAAAAAGAAACCCATTTGATGATTTTTTTTAATAAATTTTATATATTACACATTCAATCAACAAAATTTACACTCATAGAATATATTTAAAATAAATAAGATAATAACAAATCTAATTTTATGAGTAAAAATATGTATTTTCTAAAAATGTAAGTTTACCACCTTTTAAAGGTGAACCCCTTTTAAACATAATTTTTAAAACTTTTATAATTTTTATGTGAAAAAAACACCATTTTTGAAATGTTAATATCATAATGTACATTGGATAAATTTTTGGTATTTTTATAAGAAGTTTCATTTTTGGATGAATAGTGAAAAATATTGACTTCTTATTGAAAACTGTTTTTTGTTTAATTTAACTGTATATGTAAAATATAATTTGAA